>JARQOD010000003.1:147516824-147631506 GCA_033576555.1 Oophaga sylvatica
GGGGGTTGGACCAGAAGGTCCCTTCCAACTCTACCATTCTGTGATTCTATGAATCTGTCACCCCCTGGACAATTATCTGTTAATATGACCATATAGATAATTGAATGGTTAAACCAGTCTTATCTGTATGCCTCATAGCTGTGGTGTAGACATTGAGAAATTTAATTTATAATCTTTTAAGTTAATGATTTCTTCCAGGCTCCGGGGTTTGCGGCGCCTGAAAGAAATCCCTGCCTCCTCACTTCATTATACTATACCCCCCCATCAGCGTCATACTGACCTGGTTGGCGCTGTAAACCCACGCATGCGCTGTGCGATTGCGCGGTTACGCGAACACTGTCTGCCCTTGTGTGGGCAGTGTCTGAATTGATCTTCTGTGTTCTTTCTTTAATAAATGTTTGTTGTGTAATTTCCACAAAGTACTTTAGCATTGTAAAGTGATCGTTTATTTTAATTGTACAGATTTTTATTTTATAACTGATAAAACTTGTCTCTTTAATTTTTCAGTTGTCTTTAAAGATAGAGGAGCGAAACATAGAGCATGCATTCAAGGACAAGGTTTTAATTGGAAATATCCTACATGCTGAGATATAAAAAAAAAAAAATTTCCCAGAGTTTAATGTACTTTGTGTAAATTTTGAAAATTTTATTTAAATTGCTCATATTTATTTAAAAAAAATAACTGTTCAAAAGAGATCCACATGTTGTAGCTGCTTAGACAATGCTGACATATTGAAGGCTTATTGAATTTGCCGTTTTTTTTTAAACTTTATCTTACCGACTCTTAAATGGTTCGTTTGAGATTGGATAAAGGAACCTCAACAGAAGCAGCTCCTTTCTACTCCATGAGCAGAAATGAAATGTGATTTTGCAGGAATACCAGACACTTGCCAGTAAACAAGAAAGGCAGTGTTTTTTTTAGTTTTGGTCTTATTAAACTGTGGCATGAATTGTAGACGTGTATAAATTTTTAATTGTTATGGAGTACTGTTCTGTTATTGTTCTGCTGCATCATGTGACAGACGTTAATGGATGTCTAGCATCTATGGGTACGTTCTGGTTTTACAGATACAGAGTCTGCATATGATCAGAGATTACTTGTGTTTTTAATAAACTTTTAAAAATGTAAGCGTCTTGTTTTCTTTAAAAATGCTGCTACTTCATCCATCCAAACATGTGATTAGTAATGCAATTGTGAAAGTCCCCAATTTCTTACCACTGTCATGTGAGGCTTCGTGCAAACCCCAGATGTGCTTAACCATATAGCACAATATTGTGGGGTTACTCTTCTTTGAAGGCAATGCTTTTAGCGAACAATAGCTATATAGCTATATCTCCCCCCCCCCCCCCCCCCCCACCCATGATACAACCTGAGAGAGAGTAGGATCCACACCTATTAGTGGACAGAAATAGTGATGAGCAAGTATACTCATTGTTCGTGTTTTCTCGAGCATGCTCGGGTGATCTCCGAGTATTTTGGCGTGCTCGGAGATTTAGTTTGTCAGGAATGCCTGTTTGTTTGGGAATCCTCACATGTATTCAGCCATAAATCATGCAGATGCGTGGACAAACTAAATCTTCGAGCATGCCAAAATATTCGGAGATCACCGTATAGTGAGAGTAACGATTATACTTGCTCATCACTATACAGGAAGCCAAGAGCCCAAAATAAGAAGGCAACTCCCACTGAATGTGGTTTCCTTGTCATTTGGATGTAGGAGGCTTGAGCACACGGCTGGAGCAGCCATGAATCGTGGAACACCATGGTGTGTTCTATAGCAACCTCTAGTAAGAAAGGCAGTGAGTACATACAGCATGGGTGTGTGTGGCCTGGTGTTTCTCATGTAGGTACTGTGGCTTAGTTGACTAAAGAGTCTGTCTTGTCAACAGATCCTGTGTTTCATTCTTAGTAGTGTCTTGTGTCGGAGCGGGTGATGTCTGTCCTCTCATGTCTTTGTTATTCATAGAATGTTAGAGTTGGAAGAGACCTCAAGGGTCATTGTGTCCATCCCCCCCTGCTCAAGCCAGGATTCACTAAACCATCTCACAGGTGTCTGTCCACCCTTTATTTGAATACTTCCATTGAAGGAAAAACTGTCTTGGCAGCTTGTTTCACTGGTTGATCACCCTCACTGTCAAAAAGTTATCTAATCTGTATCTTCTCAGTTTAAGAGCCCCGTCTCGCATAGCGACGCACCAGCGATCCCGACAACGATATGAACTTGTCAGGATTGCTGGTGTGTCGCTACATGATCGCTGCTGAGCTGCCAAACAGGCAGCGATCAGGACAGCGACACTGCGGGTAACGTCGCTTAGTAACCCGCAGTGTACATTGGATACCAGCCCGCGGATGCAGGGAGCTGGTAACCAAGGTACACATCGGGTTTCCAGGCGCTGCGCGGTGCCTGGAAACCCGATGTGTACCTTGGTTACCAGCTCCCCTGCAGCAGCGCGCTGGTATCCAACGTACACATCGGGTTTCCAGGCACAGCCCCGTGCCTGGAAACCCGATGTGTACCTTGGTTACCAGCTGATCGCTGGTCTACCACACGCAGCGATGCGTGTTTGCCAGCGGGAGACCAGTGCTAAAAAAAAAAAAAAAAGTCCAGGCACATCTGACACGACCAGCGATTCACAGCAGGGGGCCCGATCGCTGGTACGTGTCAGACATAGCGAGATCGCTGTTGCGTCACAAAATTTGTGACTCAGCAGCGATCTCGCTATGTGAGACTGGTCCCTAACTCCATTTCTTATCATGTTTCCATGTGCAAATCAGAATAAGGATGATCCCTCTAGTCTACACTGTGACATTCCTTCAGATATTTGTAAACCGCTATAAAGTTTCCTCTTGGCTTTTTTTGCAAGCTAAATATTCACAGATCTTTAACACTTCTTCATAGGACATACTTTACAGTCCGCTCACCATTCTAATAACTCTTCTCTGAACTTGCTCCAGTTTTTCAATGTCTTTTTTTTTTTTTTTAAATGTGGGGCCCAGAACAGGACACAGTATTCCAGATGTGGCCTGAGCAAGGGGAGTAGAGGGGAATAATTACTTCACGTGATCTACACTATTTGCTTCTCTTAATACAGCCTAGAACGGTTTGCCCTTTTTGCTGCTGCATCCCACTGGTAGGCTCATGTGCAGTCTGTGATCTATTAGTATGCCTTAAGGTACTGCCACACTAAACAATCCCGCTAGCGATCACAATAACGACGCATACTAATGCGATCGCTAGCGGGATTGTTTCTATATCGCTAAATGCTGCCGCATTTAGCGATATAGTTAACGACGCTATCGCCGTTAGCGATCTTCTTAACGACTTTTGTACCGCTAAATCGCTAAGAAAAGGTGCCACACAGCGATAAGATACTTACCCAGCGGGAGCGCCAGCGATGAAATAGGGTCCGGAACGATTCCAGCGACGAGCGAGATCACAGCAGGAAGCTCGTCGCTGGAAGCTGCCGCACTGAACAACATCGCTAACGGGATCGCTAAATAGTGACGTTTTTTAGCGCTCCCGTTAGCGATATTGTTTAGTGTGGCATACCTTTAAGTCTTTCTCACACATGCTGTTGCTTAGTTATATTCCTCCCATTCTGTAGATGTAATTTTTTGTTTGTCTTGCCTACATGTAGAATCTTGCATTTGTCCCTGTTAAATACCATTCTATTAGTCAATGCCCATAGTACATTCTTATCTAGATCCTTCTGAATCCTTTCTGTCTTCTCTATTGTTAGCTATCCCTTCTAGCTTTGCATCTCCTGCAAATTTGATCAGCTTACTTTGTTCCCTTATCTAGATCATTTATAAAAATGTTGAACAACACAGGGGTCAGGACAGAGCCTTGTGATACTCCACTTGAAAAACACTTCCAATTCGCTGGCCTGTAATTTCTTGGCTCCATCTTCTTTCCTTTTTTAAGATGGGGACAATATTTGCCCTTCTCCAATCTCCTGGGACTTTTCCTGTTCTCTCAGGTTTCTTCAAAGATTCTGGCTAGTGGTTCTGCCATTTCCTCTAACTTTTTCAGTACCCTAAGATTTAATTCATCTGGACCAGGAGATTTAAATTCAATTCAATTAGCTGTATTCCCTCATTATCTCTCTGTTTATAGATGTGGATTCTTTTATTCCTTCGATGGCACCATGAAGATCAGTTGATGTTACAATTGCTTTCTTAGAGAACACAGATGCAAAATAGGAATTTAAAAGTTAGGCCTTTTTAACATAATTTTTGACCACTTCACCCTTCTTATCCGTTAAAACTCCTCTCATCCATTAAAAGTCATCTTTGACTTTTCTTTTGCTTTTGACATACACCCAAAACCCTTTACTGCTTTTGGTCGCCCTTACAAGCCTCACTTTATTACTGGCTTTAGCTTTTCTAATGCTTACCCTGCAAACAGCATTATATTCTTATTTAGATATGCCCCCTCTTTCCATTTTAATATAAATTCCTTTTTCCAGGACGTCCCTCCTGACAGCACCGCCAGGAGGTTGTCCTTCATATCCTTGATAGGGACAGGAACACAGAAGAGGTTAAATAGCCCCTCCCCACCTCCATCCTTCAGTGTTTTCCTGTCCCTATCAGGGACAGACGCAGGAAGAGGAGCACAGACGTGCAGAAAATTACCTGCCCGGTCGAGCTGGCTGCTCCCGGGGGAAATAGTACTCCGCCCCTCCTTAGGGGGCTCCGGGGTAGTAAGGGCTCTGCATTCGGGGTCCTTTATCGCTGATACCGCGAGAGGTCCCTCAGCGGTCTGGTCGAGCTGCCTGCTCCCGGTGGCGGCAGCATGCCCAGGTAAAGGGCTCATGCTCCGCAGCTGCTGCAGCGGCATCCCAGTAGCAGGGGCCGCTGGATCCGGATCGCGCGCTCTCCCAGGCGTCCCCTGTCATTTCCGGCGCGCCGCATCATCGGAGGTGCGCCGGTGACCGCTTCCGGGGGGCGGAGCCAGAGAGGAAGCTCTGAGCTCTATGATAGAGGGGGACGCCGACGGAGGGGCGCAGATTCCACAGGTGCACTCCAGATGGTGTGCACACAAGCGCCCGATTACCAGCAGCTGAGCTCGGAAGGAGGACGAATCATGACTTGAAGCCGGGTAAGGCAGACTTCTTAAGACGGACGCCTGACAGCACACACTGACATAGTGAACATGGAGAGTGCTAGTCGCCCGGACGTCCAATCCTTAGAGCTAACCATGGACCACGTAAGTGGGTAATTAGGGGGTCTGTTCAGCTGGGCTAGTTCAGATAGCTACAGGACTCTCATTTTACATTGCTTTTAGGACAAGGAGACTCCCAAGCAAACCACGTCAGCAGCCAGGAAAAGATATAACAAATGCCCGTTATGCTCGGCCAAAATTCCCGCAACAGACATAAAAACGTTATGCGAGACATGCGTGGCTAAAATGCTTAAAAAGGAGCAGGACTCTTTATTAGCTAATATACGCTCCATGATTAAAGAAGAGGTTCAAGCGAGCGTATCTTCGCTGACGCCACCCCAGCCTCCCTGACCCAAGCGACCTAGATGGGACATGGACCCTAGCTCGGAAGAGGGAGAAATGTCGCACTACTCGGACTCCGAGCCAAGTGAGGCAGAAGTCCCCTTAAAATTTCCCACGGAAGAGAGGAAGAGATATTTATTTTCCTCAGAAAATACTGATACCCTATTGCAGGCGGTTAGGGATACCATGAAAATAGAGGAATCCTCAGAGCCGCTAACCTTCCAGGACGAGATGTTTGGGGGCCTGAGGGCTAAGAGAAGCAGGGTGTTCCCGGTGAACAAACATATCAGCCATGATATTGGAAGAATGGGAGGATGTTGCAAAAAAGCTTGTAATCCCGAAAGAATTTAAGTTTCGCCTCCCGTTTAACCCAGACGATACTAAAGTCTGGGAATCCATACCAAAAATCGACATACCTGTAGCTAAAGTATCGAAGAAAACCGCCATTCCATTTGAAGACTCCTCAGGCCTTAAAGAACCAATGGATAGGAGAGCGGAAGACCTCCTTAAAAAAGCATGGGAGGCATCGGCATCAGTCATGAAGACCAACATAGCGGCAACTTCGGTGGCGAGATCAATGTCTCGGGTGGAAGAATTGGAAAACCAAATCTCCAACAAAACCCCCAGAGAGGAAATTATAAAAACTTTACCATTACTTAAAATGGCAACAGAGTTTATAGCAGATACGTCTGCAGAGTCAGTCCGCTTTGCGGCTAGAAATAACGCATTATCCAATGCAGCACGACGTGCGCTGTGGTTACGATCATGGGTAGGTGACACACAGTCAAAAAATAAACTCTGCTCAATACCATTTTCGGGGCTGCAAGTGTTCGGTCCGGTATTAGATGAATTATTGGACAAAGCGTCCTATAAAAAGAAAGGATTCCCGGAGCAAAAACAAAAAAGAACGCCAGCCTTTCATAAAACCCGATCTCATCCGAGACAGGACTACAGGGGCAAGGGTAAGACCGGAAGGTGGAGTTACCCTAAGGGCGGCAGAGGTAGAGGCTCCTTTCGAGACCAGGGAACTGGGTCAGGTAGACAATGACGCCAGACAAATTGGGGGAGGCTCCAATACTTCATAGATCGATGGAAACAGATCACAAAAAATCAATGGATCCTGAGCACAGTCGCGCTCGGATACAGGGTGGAATTCACCCAGCCTCCCCCCGAAGATTTTGCCTAACTCAGAGCCAATCCCCGGCGGTCCACCAAAGGCTGGTCGCGGATATACAGGAGCTCAGAGAGTTAAAAGCCATAATACCGGTGCCCCAATCTCAACAGTTTCAGGGCCATTACTCCAGTCTGTTCTCTATAAAGAAACCAGGAGGAGAATTCAGGACAATCATAAATCTGAAACCCCTAAACAGATGGGTGGCCTACAAACGTTTCAAAATGGAAACACTTCAGTCTGCCATACCGCTAATAAGAGAAAACTCAGTGATGTGCACACTAGATCTCAAAAGCGCATATTATCATGTGCCTATCCATGCAGCACATCAAAAATACCTGAGGTTCGCAATAAAGGACAGAGGAAAGATACGTCACTTCCAATTCCGTTGCCTACCATTCGGCCTCTCCTCAGCACCTCGTATATTTACCAAGATCATAGCAGAGGCAATGGCCTTTCTAAGAACAAAAAAACGTCCTCATAATTCCATACCTGGACGACCTGTTAGTGGCGGATTCGCACCAGCAGATGGAGGAATACCTCAGAGAAACCAGATCTCTTCTAGAAAATCTAGGTTGGGTGATAAATCTAAAAAATCCAGTCTAGAACCAGAAAGAAGAAAAATATTTCTGGGAGTTATTCTGGACTCAGTCCAAGAACACTCTTTCCTTCCTCCCCACAAACAGACAACAGTCCAACAGGAAGCCCATATGCTACAGGAACAAAAATACACCACTATCAGGAAGGCCATGAGAGTGCTGGGCTTAATGACTTCATGCATAGCAAGCGTCCAGTGGAGTCAATTTCACTCAAGGACGTTGCAGAGAGAAATCCTCCGGATATGGGACGGAAGAGATACATCATTGGACAACAGAATAAAATTGTCAGCAGAAGTAAGGCGGTCCCTAGCATGGTGGACCGACGTATCAAATTTAAAACACGGAAAACCGTGGAGAATATCCCCCTGCATAAATATCGCCACAGATGCAAGTCTCAGCGGCTGGGGAGCCCATGTGGAGGGACGTTATCTCCAAGGAACATGGCCCGGTGCGATGCGCAACAGCTCATCAAATTGCAGAGAGCTCAAAGCAGTCTGGGAGACGATCAGGAGATGCCAGAGACAGCTGTACAACCGTCACGTCAGAGTATTCTCCGACAATTCAACTACAGTATCCTTTCTACGGCACCAGGGAGGTCCGAGACACCGTCATCTACAAAGTATTTCGGAAAGAATATTCACCTGGGCAGAAATAAATTTAAAATCTCTGACAGCAGTACACCTAAAAGGTGAAAACAATCAGATAGCAGACTTCCTCAGCAGACAAAAGATACAACCAGCAGAATGGGCTCTAAATCAGGAAGTGTTTACACAACTGACCAGTATGTGGGGTTTTCCCGAGATAGACTTATTCGCCTCAAAAAGAAATACAAAAACAGAGCGATTCTTCTCGCTAGATCCAAAAGACAACCCAACAGCGATAGATGCCCTAGCGCAGGATTGGGATACAGAGCTAGCATATGCCTTCCCACCACTACCCTTGATACCAAGAGTACTACGAAAGATTCAGGAGAGTCATACGGCAGTTATTCTGATAGTGCCATACTGGCCCAAAAGAAGCTGGTTCCCGGTACTAAAGCAGATGGCGTTAGAAGACCCGATTCATCTTCCACTACAGCGGGACCTCTTGACGCAGGGCCCTCTCGTCCATCAGAACCTACAGTTCTTAGCGCTTTCAGCTTGGATCCTGAAAAAGAGATCCTGAGATTTAGGGGCTTATCTGAATCAGTTATAACTACTCTACAGAAAAGCAGAAAGCTTGTTACCTCATCTATATACCTCAAGGTCTGGAAAAAATTTTGTTCACACTATGCGCAACCAGTATCCCTTACTGAGGACCCAGATATTCCTAAAGTCCTAGACTTTCTACAAGCAGGATTCGATAAGGGTCTAAAACCTAGTACGTTGAAGGTACAAATCTCAGCACTAGGGTCCTTTTTTGATTACCCATTAGCGGACCATCCTTGGGTCAAGATTTATTAGAGCTACGCAACGCATGAGACCCACAATACGTAGTTCCGTTCCACCATGGGACCTCAGTCTAGTACTGAATGAGCTAAGGAAGACCCCTTACGAACCACTAAACCAGGCAGACCTCAGATCAATAACGCTTAAAACAGTTTTTCTGGTAGCAATAACCTCAGCCAGACGTATAGGAGAGATCCAGGCTCTCTCCATGAGAGACCCATACCTAAAAATCCAGGAAGACTGTATAATTTTGAAACTGGACCCGACCTTTCTTCCAAAGGTGGTAACAGACTTTCACAGAAATCAGGAAATAATACTTCCCACCTTCTGCCAGAACTATAGAAATGAGAAGGAACGCTCGCTCCATTCCTTGGACGTCAGAAGGACAGTCCTACAGTATCTCAAACTGACAGAATATTGGAGAATAGACTCAAACCTTTTTATACAAATGGCGGGCAAAAATAAAGGGAAGAAAGCATCAAAAGCCACCTTAGCTAGATGGCTAAAATCAACCATTACTGCAACATACACCTCAGCAGGAAAGACTCCGCCAGAGGGTCTTAGGGCCCACTCGCTGAGAGCAATCTCGGCGTCTTGGGCAGAGAGAGCAGTAGCTTCTATGGACCAGATTTGCAAAGCCGCAACCTGGTCCAACATAAATACATTTAGTAAACATTATAGATTGGACGTTCTGTCAGATCAACAGACGGCCTATGGGAGAAAAGTTCTCCAAGCAGTAGTCCCACCCTAAGAGGAGTTATTTGATACTTCTCCTGGCGGTGCTGTCAGGAGGGACGTCCTGGAAAGTAGGAATTAATCCTACCGGTAATGTTGTTTCCAGGAGTCCATCATGACAGCACCCCTTATATACCCCCCCTTGCATTGTTTAACTATGATGTGTCATTAACATTGTAGTAGAGAAATTCAATAAAATTGTGTTGCATCCATCCTGGTGTGGTACTTGGAAAATCACTGAAGGGTGGAGGTGGGGAGGGGCTATTTAACCTCTTCTGTGTTCCTGTCCCTATCAAGGATATGAAGGACAACCTCCTGGCGGTGCTGTCATGATGGACTCCTGGAAACAACATTACCGGTAGGATTAATTCCTACTTTTTCTCTTTGCCACGACAGCACCCACTGAGAGAGGGGATCCGCCCCTAAGGAACAGGAAACCTACAGAGAGATAAAAGGGGCAGCCCCCCTCGCTCCTCAGTTTCCTGTTCCTAGGAGAGGAACCTATCTTTAGAAGAGGAATTCCTGGGCTGGATTGCCGCCTGTGCGGTTTCTTTTGGAGCAGCAGGGGCTCCAGCACCAGAAGCAGCGTCGGGGGTTCATTCCCTCCTCAGCTGGGATAAAAAGATACCGCACATGCCTGGAGGTAATGGCTGGACCGTGGCCGAATCTGAAGATTGGGCAGGAGACAGGTTTGCAGCCCACCGTCACGGGGGAAAGATTCCCAGGTGCGAGGCCAGGAGCAAGGCTGCTCTGGCTCGCGTATGAGATTGGTGTCGCACACTGGGGGAGCAGTGAGGCCGAGGCTGCCCTACCTGATGACGCTGGGAGCCTCCGGAGGTTAGGATGGAAGGTCCCGTCGCCTCTCTCTCTGGGTTGTAGAAACGGGACCACAGCGGTCAGGAACGCGATGCCGACTCGCGTGGTCAGGAGCGGTCCCGGAAGTTGCACTGGGCTGCAGGGGAGAAAACCATAGAAGACGCTGCTGGATAGAGCAGGCGCAGTGAGGCAGAGAACCCGGAAGTGAAGCTAGCACTTCCTGGTCGGCGCTAAGAAGGAAAAAAAAAAAAAAATGGGGAAGCTGCATAAAAGCACCGGCCATATGGCATACCGGTGCGCAGCAATGTCGTCCCCAAGCGACCCTGTTTTGCGCCCACCTGAGGAACTGGTGGTGCCACATCACAGCGGCAGCAGCAGAAAAAGTGGAAGTGGACACTCTAAGCAGAGTGGTTCCACAAGCAGGTCTGGAGGAAAGTCAAGTCGCTCCATACCGCAGCCGGACCCTCCATCCTTAAAGCCGGTACCATCCTGATGGAAAGCTTCACTGGGTGAGTGTTATAAATCACACCTGTCAAGCTGATGGCCCTTTCCCCTCTTTTTCTATGTGTCCCTAGGCCAAAAAAACGGAAAAGTCCAAACATAAAGAATGTGCCTTATGCTCCCAGCCCCTCCCGGACACTAGATTGTGTCAGGATTGTATTGGCCATACGCTTCAGGAGGAAAGTTCAGTGAGAGTAGAAGATATTCGCCTAATGATCAGAGAGGAGTTACAAGCCCTAGGGTGAGCCAGTAGTATTACGGGAAGGAAATCCCTTAGTGAGATCACCCCACCTAAAGTGGGATCCTCCACGGACAGCGGGGAACTCAATTCAGAGGCTTCACATGAATCAGGTTCATCAGAGGAGGAGGAGCACACCTGTTTTCCGACCGACAGTATTAATAATCTGATTAAGTCGGTTCGGAACACTATGGGATTATCTGATGCAAAAGACCCTAAAACTCCCAGGAGATTATGTTCGCGGGTATCTCCCAGCGCAAGGGGCGAGTATTCCCAATAATTCCGGCTATAAAAGAGTTAGTGAAGAAAGAGTGGGAGAAACAAGGGCAGAGAGGTTTTATGCCAACCCCGTCAAAACGACGGTACCCCTTTGATGACAAAGACCTGGCCTCCTGGGAGAAAGCACCCAAAGTGGATGCAGCTATTGCGTCAACCTCCCGCAAGTCATCCTTGCCAGTAGAGGATGCTGGAATTTTGTCGGACCCCCTAGATTGGAAAGCAGATGCACTTCTTAAAAAGGTCCTGGGAGTCGTGTATAGGGGCATTTAAACCCGCAATATCGGCCACATGTACGGGTTGGGCCATGTTAGTATGGTTAGATCAGTTGGAGGAGAATATAAAAAATGGCCTCTCCAGGGACAAGCTACGGTCTTCCATCCCTTTAATTAGAGGTGCAGCTGCATTTCTTTCAGACACCTCAGTAGACTCCGCCTGGTGGCAAGAACGGCAGGACTAACCAACGCAGCCCGAAGGGCGTTATGGTTGAAAGGTTGGAAGGGGGATACACAAACTAAGTCAAAACTCTGCGCTATACCCTGTCAGGGTGAGTAACTGTTTGGTGCAGTATTGGATGATATCTTAACCAAAGCAGGAGAAAGGAAAAAAGGCTTCCCTAATCCATACGTTCCATCCTACAGGAGGGCATTCAGGAGGCCATCGTTTGGCAGAAAGAAGGATTATAAAACTCAGAATTCTTGGAATAACAGGGATTTCAAACAAAAGGGAAACCTATTCGGTAAACGTCCCTTCAAATCGGGAGATAAGTTCCGCTAGTACCAACTTACCGGTGGGTGGCAGACTATTGCACTTCTGTTATCAATGGGAAGAAATTACAACTAACTCCTGGGCCATTAACATCGTAAAATCAGGCCTAACATTAGAATTTGTCCGGAATCCTCCGGACTCCTTTCTATTGACTTCTCTGAAGTCCCAGGCTCAACAAGAGGCGTTAGAATTGGAAATTAAGGGCCTGCTATCCAAGAAAGTACTAGTAGAGGTTCCGGTATATCAAAAAGGGAAAGGCTTTTACTCTCCCTTATTTCTGGTAACTAAACCAGACGGTTCATTTAGAACCATAGTTAATTTAAAAAAACAATACCTTTTTGAAAGCCCGAACCTTCAAAATGGAGTCTATAAGGTCAGCCATAAAACTCTTATTTCCCAGATGCTACATGGTGGTCGTGGATCTCAAAGATGCGTATTATCATCTACCAATACATTCCTCGCATCAACGCTTTCTCCGAGTGGCGGTCACATTAGAAGGCCAAATCCGTCATCTGCAGCTCGCGGCAATGCCATTCGGGCTATCTATGGCACCATGCGTCTTCACAAAACTGATGCTGGAGGTGATGTCATAGTTACGAGTAAGAGACACACTGGTAATCCCGTACTTGGATGATCTGCTAATAGTAGGAAATTCATTCCAACAATGTGAGTGCAGGCTGTCTGACGTAATTTCATCCTTACAGAACTTAGGTTGGCTGATCAACTGGGAAAAATCCAGGCTACGGCCGGTAACCTGTCAGACGTTCCTAGGCCTTCATCTGGACTCAGTAAGTCAGAAATGTCTGCTGCCGGAGGCAAAAAAGTTAACCGTAATTAATAAAGTACAAACGGTAATACATAATCCTATACTATCTCTAAGAGAAGGCATGTCTTTGCTGGGCTCTTTGACCTCATGTATCCCGGCAGTTCGGTGGGCCCAGTTTCATACCAGGAAACTGCAGAGAATAAACCTTCAAGAGGAAGAGAGATTACAGGGACAGTTAGAAAACAAAATATCCCTAACCCCGGAAGTAATTAGTTCCCTAACCTGGTGGCTAGATTCAAATAATCTATCGGGAGGCGTTCCGTGGGTAGTGGTTCCCTCAAATATAGTAACCACAGATGCTAGCCCTTTAGGGTGGGGGGCTCATTTGGAAGATAATGTGGCGCAGGGACAGTGGTCTAGATCAGAGTCAGAGGATTCGTCAAACATGAGAGAGCTAAAAGCTATATATCATGCCATATGTAATTTCCTTCCGCAGCTGCAAGGGACTCATACAAGGATACTGTCGGACAACAACACCTCAGTGGCGTACCTAAACCACCAAGGAGGTACACGATCAATGCCACTCATGTTTATCGCAGAAAAAATTTTAACATTGGCAGAAAGTTATCTCCTGTCCCTGTCGGCCCTGCACGTCAAAGGAATAGACAATGTCAAGGCAGATTTTCTCAGTCGTCATACCCTGCACCAAGGGGAATGGGTACTCAATCATCAGATTTTCAAAATGATAACGCTCAAATGGGGCACACCGGACATAGACCTGTTCGCCACACGAAACAACAGGC
Organism: Oophaga sylvatica; assembly: GCA_033576555.1. Taxonomy (NCBI): domain Eukaryota; kingdom Metazoa; phylum Chordata; class Amphibia; order Anura; family Dendrobatidae; genus Oophaga; species Oophaga sylvatica. The sequence goes on from JARQOD010000003.1 coordinate 147,530,432, forward strand.
AGGTAAAAAAGTTCGCTTCATTATTCAGGAAGGACAATCCGGACATTCTCGACGCCTTGCAGACCCCGTGGACATTCCACCTGGCCTACGCCTTTCCTCCAATGATTCTGTTACCGATTAAGAGAGGAAAGAGCGAGAGTAGTCTTAATAGCCCCATTCTGGCCCGAGGCCGTGGTTCTCGTGGCTGAGGGCCATGTCGGTTTCGGATCCATGGATCCTCCCTTGGGACCGGGACCTTCTCTCACAGGGGCCCTTCTATCACCCTCAGGTCAAAGGATTGCGCCTCACGGCTTGGAACTTGAAAGGCAGCTATTAAAACTAAGAGGATTTTCAGACGGACTGATTAATACGCTCCTGCATAGCAGGAAGGAGACCACAACTAATATATATGCCAGAGTCTGGAAGAAATTTCTAGCTTTTCATTCAGTACGCCTGTCTGGTGAAGTACCTATTCCGGCTATTCTAGAATTCTTGCAAAAAGGGCATGAATTAGGTCTGTCAGTAAATACACTTAAAGTCCAAGTGTCGGCTCTAGGGGCCTTGTATAGTTATGACGTAGCAGGCAATAAATGGATAGCTCGGTTTATCTCAGCATGCCATCGAGCAGAACCAGTCCATATACCACAAATGCCATCTTGGGACTTAAGCCTAGTCCTAGACGCCTTAACAGAAGGTCCATTTGAGCCCTTTCATTCAGTTCCAATAAAATATGCTTCATTAAAAACCATTTTATTAGTGGCCTTGATCTCCGCAAGAAGAGTGAGTGATCTCCAGGCCTTATCAATAGATCCTCCTTTCTTGTCTATATATCCAGACAAGATAGTGTTAAAAACTGACCCGTCTTATCTTCCTAAAGTGCCGACTAAATTTCATAGATCTCAAGAAATCTATCTTCCTTCCTTTTATGATAACCCCTCATCACCACAGGAAGAAAAATTCCACACTTTAGATGTTAAAAGAGCCGTCTTAGCATATCTAGACAGGACTAGACTCTGGAGGAAGAGCAGGGCTCTCTTTGTCTCTTTCCAGGGCAGCCGCAAAGGTACAGGAGTAACGAAAACACGCTATCTCGATGGATTAGAGACGCAATAGCACTGGCGTATGTGGCAAAAGAGAAGGTCCCACCAGAGGGCGTGAAGGCACATTCCGCACGGGCCATATCTTCCTCTTGGGCAGAAAGAGCAGATGTCCCGATAGACCTTATATGTAAGGCCGCAACCTGGGCTTCACCTTCTACCTTCTATGATCACTATAGATTAGATCTATCCTCATCAGACCTAGTGTTTGGTAGATCAGTCCTTGACACGGTGGTCCCTCCCAGGTGATTGTCTCTGAAAATCTCTCAGTGGGTGCTGTCGTGGCGAAGAGAAAAAAACGGATTACTTACCGGTAATGCTCTTTTATAGAGCCCACGACAGCACCCACTCACTTCCCTCCCCTAGTTGTAGTATACACGGTGCATTCTGTTTGGTGAAGGATTGATTGTATATATTGACTATACATAGTCTAGCAGTGTAAATATGTGTATATATGGTAAACGTATTATGGAGCAAATTAACTGAAACTTGTGTGGCGGTTCCTCTCATTCTCTGTAATCCAACTGAGGAGCGAGGGGATCCCCTCTCTCAGTGGGTGCTGTTGTGGGCTTTATAAAAGAGCATTACCGGTAAGTAATCCGGTTTATTTATCGCTTCATTGGGGGACACAGGTAACCATGGGTGTATGCTTCTGTTAGGAGGCTGACACTATGCAGAAAAAGGAAAAAAGGTAGCTCCTCCCCCAGCAGTATACACCCACCGACAGGCACCAAGTACCTCAGTTTCTGCTTAGTGTCTGTAGGAGGTAGACCTGGATCTCCCCAGATCCACAGCTAATCCTTTTGTCAAGGACGCTTGGCTGTCGGTGGTCAGCGATGCCTGGGTCAGGGCGATCGTTACCTCCGGTTACAAGATCGAATTTTCTTCTCCCCCCCCCCAGAAAGAAACTTCTTTCTCGCCCACCAAGACAGCCGTCCCAGACTCGAGGTTTTCTCCAGGCCGTCTCTTCCCTTCTGGCCGCCGGAGTAGTCGTTCCCGTTCCGTCAAATGAGCGGTTTTCGGGGTTCCACTCAAATCTTTTCGTAGTCCTGAAAAAAGACAGTTCTTTCCGCCCAATCCTGGACTTCAATGAAAAATATATAAGACCGGCACTCTAATATGTTATGCTTGCAAAAAAATATTTATTGTGAATAATCCAATAGTAATATGACGTTTCGGTCAATAACTTTGACCTTCTTCAGACTGGAAAATATGTAAGATACAGAATACAACAGTCAATATCCAAATAAGTCTGACAGTCAGTATCATAAAACAAAATTGTAAAAACAAAAAAAAGGGTGCAACACAGTATAAACCATACATACTGGAAATATATAGAGAATATATATAGAAAAAAACATATATCTCGCTATTAAGCTGGATGATTATATGTAAATAGTAATACCACTGTGTTAATCAACAAGCAATATACTATAAGTTTATAATAGAATATCGTTATCGGTCTGGGATCTATAGGAGTAAGACAATATAATCCTCATGCTATATATGTCAATATATCAAAATAACTGGTAGAGCATAATGGCTAATGGAGATAGTATATCATATAGACAAATAGACAAACTCAGATATTTCTAGGAGATCCTATAAAAAACAATAATATAGTCCTTACCAGGTAATGGTGTGCAAAGTAAGAGATAGGAAAACGATCTATAGAGATCTGTGAAACAAAATAATAATAATAATAACGATGAGAGCGTTTCACTTCACTTCCGGTAACGCTAGTATTTCTCACACACGTGGAGTCACCACGTAGCGCCTATTCTCCTGGCTACTGCACCTAGCGATTAGCCCTATCCTATAGCGCCAGTACATTCCTTAATAGAGTGACTTTCTCCACGGTAAGATTTACTTTAGAGGGTTCCTTGTAGCTTGTTGCGGTGAACTGTTATTTCTAGACACAAACTTATGTTTATTCTATCATATAGATTCCACCAAACTGAGCGGTCTCATCGTTATTATTATTATTATTTTGTTTCACAGATCTCTATAGATCGTTTTCCTATCTCTTACTTTGCACACCATTACCTGGTAAGGACTATATTATTGTTTTTTATAGGATCTCCTAGAAATATCTGAGTTTGTCTATTTGTCTATATGATATACTATCTCCATTAGCCATTATGCTCTACCAGTTATTTTGATATATTGACATATATAGCATGAGGATTATATTGTCTTACTCCTATAGATCCCAGACCGATAACGATATTCTATTATAAACTTATAGTATATTGCTTGTTGATTAACACAGTGGTATTACTATTTACATATAATCATCCAGCTTAATAGCGAGATATATGTTTTTTTCTATATATATTCTCTATATATTTCCAGTATGTATGGTTTATACTGTGTTGCACCCTTTTTTTTGTTTTTACAATTTTGTTTTATGATACTGACTGTCAGACTTATTTGGATATTGACTGTTGTATTCTGTATCTTACATATTTTCCAGTCTGAAGAAGGTCAAAGTTATTGACCGAAACGTCATATTACTATTGGATTATTCACAATAAATATTTTTTTGCAAGCATAACATATTAGAGTGCCGGTCTTATATTTTTCATTGATTTAGGGATTGGCATCCCAAGTCCGGGCACCATCATTTTGAACAAGGAGTGCCGTACTGATCCGTTTTCAAATAATTTGCCTTATTTACTGGCACCCTTGATACAGTCTCTTTTTTCTTTTCTGGACTTCCTTATTATAAACGTGTTGAGTGCAACATAAACAAGTAATGACCACTGCCGGTTTTTCATACAGCGACACACAGGTTGCTGCTATCGTTGCACAGGTTACCACTCCAAGCGATTTTCTGCAGGTTTCAGGCAGTGAGTATTAGTCACGAGATCTGGAACGTGAGTCTCGACATCTCACAGGCTTAGAACTACATAGCATCACAATTGCTGAATACATCAAGACCCAGAGGATCCCAAGGGGCCTACGTGTGTCTCTTAGACCAACCTTATTTCAAGAAAACCCCGAATTTTGTCAAAAGTTCGAACAAATTTTGAATAAATGCTCTCTGGATCTCATGACGCTAACCCTGGAGAATCTCAATAAAGAGATTAAAGTTTGCCAAGAGAAGGTTTCTAGCATTGAAACACAACTTCAGGACTCTTTATCCAAAGAAGAATTTGACAATATCCAAACTCGGACCAAAGAAAACATAGATTCGTTTAGGAAAGAAACTGAAAAAAGGAAGAGACAAAAATTTATGCGAGATACCCAGGACTATCTATTAAAGAGAGTATACAAATGGCAGGGCTCCTCCTCCCGTTCATACCATCGCTACTACAAAAATGCAGATGGCACCTCTGGATCCAGCACAGACAGCGATCGTATCGACCACAATCGACCGTCTTCTTCCACTTCTTCTTTTTTAGGTTCCACCAGGAGGTTCCAGTCAAGAAGAGGACGAGGCGGGGGGGCCAATGCCGCAGAAACCAACAGACAAGGGGTCTATACCAGGTCACAGGTAATACTAACCTAGTGGTCAACATCTCATCGAAATGCCTGAGCATCTCACAGTTGAATTTATTACAGAAAGGACTTTCTTTTTGCCCAACATATAGGTTTGATACCTTCCAACTTGACTTAGATCTACAAAGGTTCTATAGGAACCTAAGACTTAAGGCTTATTTCAATAATGTACCGTCTATGTCTACAATTCCAACACAATCTACACCACTCAATCTTACCAATTTAGGTCTTCGGTTACCCAGTACCTTTTCACCACCTAAAAACAGTCATCCGGTTGAGACCTTTATTTCCTTAGTAAACAAAGAAGTGGCTGATTATTCTAAGAGAATCATTAGAGGGGACCTCCATTTTCGCTCTAATCTAAATTCTGATGATCATAATGCCTTAAAATCACTTATGGATGATAAGGATATCATTATCAAACCGGCCGATAAAGGGGGTGCAACGGTGATAATGGATCGTTCCTTTTATGTTAGTGAGATATTATCACAATTAGCAAACACAGAAGTATACAAACAACTTCCTCATAATCCCACAGCTCAATTGAGGATACAGATCTCTGAAGTTTTGACAAAGGCTCTGGAAGCCAGTATCATTGACATGAAGACACGAGATTTCTTGACCAAAGTAGACCCATTAATTCCAGTGTTTTATGTACTACCAAAAATCCATAAGAGATTAGACAAACCACCAGGACGACCCATTGTTGCATCGACCGATTCAATTCTTTCCCCCTTATCAATCATGTTAGAAAAAATATTGACACCATTAATTAAAAAAATTCCATCATTTTTACTGGATACTAACGCCTTTATACATCTGATTAAAGATGTTGGTACTGTACCAAGTGACACAATACTAGTCACATTGGATGTTAATAACCTCTATACGTCCATTCAACATTCTAAAGGCATTTCAGCTACACATAGACTATTACAACAGTCTTCTTATACCGGTCCTGTGATTACCTTTCTCCTGGAACTATTGGAACTGGTTCTCACCAAAAACTTTTTCATATTCGAAGATAATTTTTATCTCCAGATACAGGGTACTGCGATGGGGTCCAACGTGGCCCCGCCATATGCGAATTGCTATATGTCCTTTTTTGAGCTAGATTACATCTATCCTAACCAGTTATATCAACAGCATTGTCTTGTATGGCGACGCTATATCGATGATATATTTTGTCTATGGAAAGGACCGATAGAAAGTCTGACTGAATTTTTCACCCAAATTAACATGGTGTGGCCCGAATTGACTTTTACTCTCAATTATAGTCTACAAGAAATTAATTTTCTAGATACCAAGGTATTACTAGATGAGTATGGTCATTTATCATTGGACCTATATACTAAGGACACAGATCGCAATAGTCTCCTACATTTTCAGAGTTGCCATCCCAGGGCAGTAAAAAAATCAGTCCCAATTTCTCAATTTGAAAGGGTACGTAGAATTGTGAACGATCCCCATAAACTATCACAACGATTAAATGAGATGGAAACGAAGTTTATTGAAAGAGGTTATCCCCGGTCTTTATTACAAAATTCTAGATTCCACTCCACCTCTTCTACCACATCGTCTCCATCATCTAGACTTCCGTTTGTTCACACATATCACCCTTTTATGTATGGGCTTCACAGTAAAATTCGGAAACATTGGCATATCCTTAGAGATAGCTTTCCAGATGTACCAGAATTCCAAGTCTCTTTGTTACCATGTTTTAGGAGACCAAGTAACTTGCGAAATAAATTAATTAGAGCAGATATAGGTTCCACTAGAACCCTTCCCAGACAGACCTTTTTTCGTACCCAGAGACAGGGTACGTTTCCATGCCTTCATTGCGCACAGTGCGCTAATGTACTCAAGGGTTCTTACCTGTCCCATCCGTGTACAGGAGTTCGTATCCCAATAAAAGGATTTCATACTTGTGACTCTACATCGGTAGTGTATGCTATCAAATGCCCATGTGGCAAGATTTATGTTGGCGAAACCATACAAGCAATTAAGGATAGGATTTCGCATCACAAGTCTGATATACGATGCAAGAAGAATCATCTTCCGATTCCTTATCACTTTAATACTTTAGGACACACAATAGCTCAGCTATGGTTTATTGTGTTGGAACAAATCCATATGAACAGAAGGGGTGGTAATCTTATCAAGACATTATGTCACAGGGAAGCATACTGGATCCATGCTTTACAAACCCTAGAACCCAAGGGTTTGAACAGGGAGTATGATACCATGAGCTTCCTGTAGTTATCATTCATCTCCTTATAGGTAATGTTAACCCCTCTCTGACATTAGACGTACTATCCCGTCCATAAAACCCGTGCCATTCTGACCATGGACGGGATAGTACGTCATAGGCGATCAGCTGCGCTCCTGAGGGGAGCGCAGCTAATCGCCGCCGGGTGTCAGCTGATTATCACAGCTGACACCCGTGACTGTGTGTCAGGAGCGGTCACGGACCGCTCCCGGCACATTAACCCCTTGCACACCGCGATCAAACATGATCGCGGTGTACTGGGGGCACAGGGGAGGATCGCGCAGGCAGGGGGCTCCCTGCGCGCCCCCCTGAGACCCTCAGACCAGCGCGATGTGATCGCGCTGCTCTGAGGGCTTCCTCCCTCCCAGGACCCGGATCCAAGATGGCGCTGGGGTCCTGGAGGGAGGCGGCTTCCTCAGTGCCTGCCGAGAGCAGGCATGAGGAAGCGTCCTGCACTGCCTGTCACATCGCTGGTGTGACAGAGTGCTGTGCACACTGTCACACCAGCGATCTGATGAAATACAGTGATGTCCCACCCTGGGACAAAGTAAAAAAGTAAAAAAAAGTAAAAATAAACGTGTAAAAAAAAATCCAAAAAAAAAAAAAAAAATATTCCCCAATAAATTCATTACTTATTGTAAATAAAAAAAATAAAACAATAAAAGTACACATATATGGTATCGCCGCGTCCGTAACGACCCCCCCTATAAAACTGTCCCACTAGTTAACCCCTTTTGTGAACCCCTTAAAAAATAAAAAATAAAAACGAAGCAAAAAATCAATGCTTTATCATCATACCGCTGAACAAAAAGTGGAATAACACGCGATCAAAAAGACGGATATAAATAAACATGGTACCGCTGAAAACGCCATCTTGTCCCGCAAAAAACGAGCCGCCATACAGCATCATCAGCAAAAAAATAAAAAAGTTATAGCTCGCAGAATAAAGCGATGCAAAAATAATTATTTTTATATATAAAATTGTTTTTATTCTATAAAAGCGCCAAAACATAAAAAAATTATATAAATGAGGTATCGCCATAATCGTACTGACCCGAAAGAAAAAACTGCTTTATCAATTTTACCACACGCGGAACAATAAAAACGCCTCACCCAAAAGAAATTCATGAATTGCTGATTTTTGTTCATTCTAACCTCCCAAAAATCGAAATAAAAAGCGATCAAAAAATGTCACGTGCTCAAAAATGGTACCAATAAAAGCGTCACCTCGTCCCGCAAAAATTAAGACCTCACATGACATTGTGGGCCAAAATATGCAAAAATTATAGCTCTCAAAATGTGGCGATGCAAAAAACTACTTTTTGCAATAAAAAGCGTCTTTTAGCGTGACAGCTGCCAATCATAAAAACTGCTATAAATAGTAAATCAAACCCCCTTTATCACCCCCTTAGTTAGGGAAAAATAATAAAATAAAAAAAATGTATTTATTTCCATTTTCCCATTAGGGTTAGGGTTAGGGTTTCGGCTAAAGTTAGGGTTAGGGTTGGCGCTAAAGTTAGGATTAGGGTTAGAGTTAGGATTAGGGTTAGGGTTGGGATTAGGGTTGGGACTAGGGTTAGGGGTGTGTTGGGGTTAGGGTTGGAGTTAGAATTGGGGGGTTTCCGCTGTTTAGGCACATCAGGGGCTCTCCAAATGTGACATGGCGTCTGATCTCCATTCCAGCCAATTCTGCGTTGAAAAAGTCAAACGGTGTTCCTTCACTTCTGAGCTCTGCCATGCGTCCAAACAGTAGTTTATCCCCACATATGGGTATCAGCGTACTCTGGACCCCAAGAGTTATTGTGAAATTTGTCCTATTTCTTCTGTTACCCTTGGGAAAATAAAAAACTGGGGGCGAAAATATTATTTTTGTAAAAAAAATAAGATTTTTTTGTTTTTACGGCTGTACATTATAAACTTCTGTGAAGCACTTGGGGCTTCATAGCGCTCACCACACATCTAAATAAGTTCCTTGTGGGGTCTATTTTCCAAAATGGGGTCACTTGTTGGGGATTTCCACTGTTTAGGCGCATCAGGGGCTCTCCAAATGCGACATGACGCCCCCAGACCATTCCATCAAAGTCTGCAATCCAAAACGTCACTACTTCCCTTTCCGAGCCCTGACATGCGCCCATACAGTAGTTTTCTCCCACATATTGGGTATCAGCGTACTCAGGACAAATTGGACAACAACTTTTGGGGTCCAATTTCTCCTGTTGCCCTTGTGAAAATAAAATATTGGGGGCGAAAAAATCATTTTTGTAAAAAAAAAAAGGATTTTTTATTTTTACGGCTGTGCGTTATAAACTTCTGTGAAGCACTTCGGGGTTCAAAGTGCTCACCACACATCTAGGTAAGTTCCTTGTGAGGTCTATTTTCCAAAATGGGGTCACTTGTGGGGGGTTTCCACTGTTTAGGCGCATCAGGGGCTCTCCAAATGCGACATGACGCCCCCAGACCATTCCATCAAAGTCTGCAATCCAAAACGTCACTACTTCCCTTTCCGAGCCCTGACATGCGCCCATACAGTAGTTTTCTCCCACATATTGGGTATCAGCGTACTCAGGACAAATTGGACAACAACTTTTGGGGTCCAATTTCTCCTGTTACCCTTGTGAAAATAAAATATTGGGGGCGAAAAAATCATTTTTGTAAAAAAAAAAAAGGATTTTTTATTTTTACGGCTGTGCGTTATAAACTTCTGTGAAACACTTCGGGGTTCAAAGTGGTCACCACACATCTAGATAAGTTCCTTGTGGGGTCTATTTTCCAAAATGGGGTCACTTGTGGGGGTTTCCACTGTTTAGGCGTATCAGGGGCTCTCCAAATGCGACATGACGCCCCCAGACCATTCCATCAAAGTCTGCAATCCAAAACGTCACTACTTCCCTTCCGAGCCCTGACGTGCACCCATACAGTAGTTTTCTCCTACATATTGGGTATCAGCGTACTCAGGACAAATTGGACAACAACTTTTGGGTTCCAATTTCTTCTGTTACCCTTGTGAAAATAAAATATTGGGGGCGAAAAAATCATTTTTGTAAAAAAAAAAAAGGATTTTTTATTTTAAGGCTGTACGTTATAAACTTTAGTGAAACACCTGGGGGTTCAAAGTTCTCACCACACATCTAGATAAGTTCCTTGAGGGGTCTAGTTTCCAAAATGGTGTCATTTGTGGGGGGTTTCCACTGTTTAGGCAGATCAGGAGCTCTCCAAACACGACATGGCGTCCAGCCAATTCTGCGTTGAAAAAGTGAGATGGGGCTCCTTCCCTTCCAAACTCTGCCATGCACCCAAACAGTGGTATACCCCCACATATGGGGTATCCGTGTACTCAGGACAAATTGCACAATAACTTTTGGAGTCTTGTTACCCTTGGAAAAATAAAAATTGGGGTGAAAAGATCATTTTTGTGGAAAAAATATGATTTTTAAATTTTACGGCTCTACGTTATAAACTTGTGTGAAGCACTTGAGGGTTCAAATTGCTCACCAAAGATCTAGATAAGTTCCTTAGGGGGTCTAGTTTCCCAAATGGGGTCATTTGTGGGGGGTTTCCACTGTTTAGGCACATCAGGGGCTCTCCAAATGCAACATGGCATCCAATCTCAATTCCAGCCAATTTTGGTTGGAAAAAGTCAAATGGTGCTCCTTCCCTTCCGAGCTCTGCCGTGCGCCCAAACAGTGGTTCCCCCCCACATATGGGGCATCAGCGTACTCAGGACAAATTGGACAACAACTTATGTGGTCCAATTTCTCCTGATACCCTTGGGAAAATAAAAAATTAGTGACTAAAAGATAATTTTTGTGGGAAAAAAATAGGATTTTTTATTTTCATGCCCGGGCATTATAAACTTGTGTGAAGCACTTGGGGGTTCAAAGTGCTCACCAAAGATCTAGATAAGTTCCTTAGGGGTCTAGTTTCCAAAATGGGGTCACTTGTGGGGGATTTCCACTGTTTAGGCTCATCTGGGGCACTGCAAACGGAACATGACCCCCATCAACGTCTGCATTCCAAAACGTTACTACTTCCTTTCCAAGCCCTGCCGTGCGCCCAAACAGTTTTCCACCCCCACATATGGGGTATCAGCGTACTCAGGACAAATTGGACAACAACTTTTGGGGTCCAATTTCCTTGGGAAAATTCAAAAATTTAGGACTAAAAAATCATTTTTGTGGATTTTTTTTTTTTTTTTTTTTCACACCCAGGCATTATAAACTTTTGTGAAACACTTGGGGGTTCAAAGTGCTCACAACAGATCTAGATAAGTACCTTAGGGGGTCTAGTTTCCAAAATGGTGTCACTTGTGGGGGGTTTCCACTGTTTAGGCGCATCAGAGGTTCTCCAAGCGCGACATGGCGTCCAATCTCAACTCCAGCCAATTTTAGTTTGAAAAAGTCAAACGGCGCTCCTTCCCTTACGAGCTCTGCCGTGTGCCCAAACAGTGGTTTTCCCCCACATATGGGGTATTGGCGTACTCAGGAGAAATTGCATAACAACCTTATCTGTCCATTTTCTCCTTTTACCCTTGTGAAAATAAAAAAAAAGTTTGTAAAAGATCATTTTTGTGGCTAAAAAGTTAAATATTCATTTTTTCCTTCCACGTTGCTTTAGTTCCTGTGAAGCACCTGAAGGGTTAATAAACTTCTTGAATGTGGTTTTGAGTACCTTGAGGGGTGCAGTTTTTAGAATGGTGTCACTTTTGGGTATTTTCTGTCATGTAGACCCCTCAAAGTGACTTCAAATGTGAGGTGGTCCCTAAAAAAAATGGCTTTGTAAATTTTGTTGTAAAAATGAGAAATCGCTGGTCAACTTTTAACCCTTATAACTTCCTAACAAAAAAAAATTTTGATTCCAAAATTGTGCTGATGTAAAGTAGACATGTGGGAAATGTTATTTCTTAACTATTTTGTGTTACATATTTCTCTGTTTTAAGGGAATAAAAATTCAAAGTTTGAAAATTGCTAAATTTTCAAAATTTTCGCCATATTTGCGTATTTTTCAAAAATAAACGCAAGTTATATGGAAGAAATTTTACCACTAACATGAAGTACAATATGTCACGAGAAAACAATCTCAGAATCGCGAAGATCCGTTGAAGCGTTCCGGAGTTATAACCTCATAAAGAGACAGTGGTCAGAATTGTAAAAATTGTCCCGGTCATTAACGTGCAAACCACCCTTGGGGGTGAAGGGGTTAATATTTTCTTAGATTTTGGATCTTATTATAAATTCCCTTCCCGTATCTATACATAGTTGCTCTTATATTTATTTTACCCCATATCATTATGTTCTTTACATTATATAGAGGTACATTAATATGTATATTAGGAGTTAATCCTGTTTTTTTCCTTATACCAGTATTTCCACTAGTTCTTTGATGTTATCTGTAGTTCTTAATTATGCCTTGTTTCATTTTGTTCCAGGCGCATCACTAATTTCTTTGATACTTACCCCACAACTGTTCTAGCGCTGCTATAGTGAACAGCATGTTAAGCCTGGACGTCACTCACATGAGACCGCTTCACTGTTTGCGCTCCAAATGCGTTCCACAGGTCACCGTCGCTCCAGAACACCCATTGATGACTCACTTCCGGTCTACAGAATCACAGAGCGTTTCACTTCACTTCCGGTAACGCTAGTATTTCTCACACACGTGGAGTCACCACGTAGCGCCTATTCTCCTGGCTACTGCACCTAGCGATTAGCCCTATCCTATAGCGCCAGTACATTCCTTAATAGAGTGACTTTCTCCACGGTAAGATTTACTTTAGAGGGTTCCTTGTAGCTTGTTGCGGTGAACTGTTATTTCTAGACACAAACTTATGTTTATTCTATCATATAGATTCCACCAAACTGAGCGGTCTCATCGTTATTATTATTATTATTTTGTTTCACAGATCTCTATAGATCGTTTTCCTATCTCTTACTTTGCACACCATTACCTGGTAAGGACTATATTATTGTTTTTTATAGGATCTCCTAGAAATATCTGAGTTTGTCTATTTGTCTATATGATATACTATCTCCATTAGCCATTATGCTCTACCAGTTATTTTGATATATTGACATATATAGCATGAGGATTATATTGTCTTACTCCTATAGATCCCAGACCGATAACGATATTCTATTATAAACTTATAGTATATTGCTTGTTGATTAACACAGTGGTATTACTATTTACATATAATCATCCAGCTTAATAGCGAGATATATGCTTTTTTCTATATATATTCTCTATATATTTCCAGTATGTATGGTTTATACTGTGTTGCACCCTTTTTTTTGTTTTTACAATTTTGTTTTATGATACTGACTGTCAGACTTATTTGGATATTGACTGTTGTATTCTGTATCTTACATATTTTCCAGTCTGAAGAAGGTCAAAGTTATTGACCGAAACGTCATATTACTATTGGATTATTCACAATAAATATTTTTTTGCAAGCATAACATATTAGAGTGCCGGTCTTATATTTTTCATTGATTTAGGGATTGGCATCCCAAGTCCGGGCACCATCATTTTGAACAAGGAGTGCCGTACTGATCCGTTTTCAAATAATTTGCCTTATTTACTGGCACCCTTGATACAGTCTCTTTTTTCTTTTCTGGACTTCCTTATTATAAACGTGTTGAGTGCAACATAAACAAGTAATGACCACTGCCGGTTTTTCATACAGCGACACACAGGTTGCTGCTATCGTTGCACAGGTTACCACTCCAAGCGATTTTCTGCAGGTTTCAGGCAGTGAGTATAAGTCACGAGATCTGGAACGTGAGTCTCGACATCTCACAGGCTTAGAACTACATAGCATCACAATTGCTGAATACATCAAGACCCAGAGGATCCCAAGGGGCCTACGTGTGTCTCTTAGACCAACCTTATTTCAAGAAAACCCCGAATTTTGTCAAAAGTTCGAACAAATTTTGAATAAATGCTCTCTGGATCTCATGACGCTAACCCTGGAGAATCTCAATAAAGAGATTAAAGTTTGCCAAGAGAAGGTTTCTAGCATTGAAACACAACTTCAGGACTCTTTATCCAAAGAAGAATTTGACAATATCCAAACTCGGACCAAAGAAAACATAGATTCGTTTAGGAAAGAAACTGAAAAAAGGAAGAGACAAAAATTTATGCGAGATACCCAGGACTATCTATTAAAGAGAGTATACAAATGGCAGGGCTCCTCCTCCCGCTCATACCATCGCTACTACAAAAATGCAGATGGCACCTCTGGATCCAGCACAGACAGCGATCGTATCGACCACAATCGACCGTCTTCTTCCACTTCTTCTTTTTTAGGTTCCACCAGGAGGTTCCAGTCAAGAAGAGGACGAGGCGGGGGGGCCAATGCCGCAGAAACCAACAGACAAGGGGTCTATACCAGGTCACAGGTAATACTAACCTAGTGGTCAACATCTCATCGAAATGCCTGAGCATCTCACAGTTGAATTTATTACAGAAAGGACTTTCTTTTTGCCCAACATATAGGTTTGATACCTTCCAACTTGACTTAGATCTACAAAGGTTCTATAGGAACCTAAGACTTAAGGCTTATTTCAATAATGTACCGTCTATGTCTACAATTCCAACACAATCTACACCACTCAATCTTACCAATTTAGGTCTTCGGTTACCCAGTACCTTTTCACCACCTAAAAACAGTCATCCGGTTGAGACCTTTATTTCCTTAGTAAACAAAGAAGTGGCTGATTATTCTAAGAGAATCATTAGAGGGGACCTCCATTTTCGCTCTAATCTAAATTCTGATGATCATAATGCCTTAAAATCACTTATGGATGATAAGGATATCATTATCAAACCGGCCGATAAAGGGGGTGCAACGGTGATAATGGATCGTTCCTTTTATGTTAGTGAGATATTATCACAATTAGCAAACACAGAAGTATACAAACAACTTCCTCATAATCCCACAGCTCAATTGAGGATACAGATCTCTGAAGTTTTGACAAAGGCTCTGGAAGCCAGTATCATTGACATGAAGACACGAGATTTCTTGACCAAAGTAGACCCATTAATTCCAGTGTTTTATGTACTACCAAAAATCCATAAGAGATTAGACAAACCACCAGGACGACCCATTGTTGCATCGACCGATTCAATTCTTTCCCCCTTATCAATCATGTTAGAAAAAATATTGACACCATTAATTAAAAAAATTCCATCATTTTTACTGGATACTAACGCCTTTATACATCTGATTAAAGATGTTGGTACTGTACCAAGTGACACAATACTAGTCACATTGGATGTTAATAACCTCTATACGTCCATTCAACATTCTAAAGGCATTTCAGCTACACATAGACTATTACAACAGTCTTCTTATACCGGTCCTGTGATTACCTTTCTCCTGGAACTATTGGAACTGGTTCTCACCAAAAACTTTTTCATATTCGAAGATAATTTTTATCTCCAGATACAGGGTACTGCGATGGGGTCCAACGTGGCCCCGCCATATGCGAATTGCTATATGTCCTTTTTTGAGCTAGATTACATCTATCCTAACCAGTTATATCAACAGCATTGTCTTGTATGGCGACGCTATATCGATGATATATTTTGTCTATGGAAAGGACCGATAGAAAGTCTGACTGAATTTTTCACCCAAATTAACATGGTGTGGCCCGAATTGACTTTTACTCTCAATTATAGTCTACAAGAAATTAATTTTCTAGATACCAAGGTATTACTAGATGAGTATGGTCATTTATCATTGGACCTATATACTAAGGACACAGATCGCAATAGTCTCCTACATTTTCAGAGTTGCCATCCCAGGGCAGTAAAAAAATCAGTCCCAATTTCTCAATTTGAAAGGGTACGTAGAATTGTGAACGATCCCCATAAACTATCACAACGATTAAATGAGATGGAAACGAAGTTTATTGAAAGAGGTTATCCCCGGTCTTTATTACAAAATTCTAGATTCCACTCCACCTCTTCTGCCACATCGTCTCCATCATCTAGACTTCCGTTTGTTCACACATATCACCCTTTTATGTATGGGCTTCACAGTAAAATTCGGAAACATTGGCATATCCTTAGAGATAGCTTTCCAGATGTACCAGAATTCCAAGTCTCTTTCTTACCATGTTTTAGGAGACCAAGTAACTTGCGAAATAAATTAATTAGAGCAGATATAGGTTCCACTAGAACCCTTCCCAGACAGACCTTTTTTCGTACCCAGAGACAGGGTACGTTTCCATGCCTTCATTGCGCACAGTGCGCTAATGTACTCAAGGGTTCTTACCTGTCCCATCCGTGTACAGGAGTTCGTATCCCAATAAAAGGATTTCATACTTGTGACTCTACATCGGTAGTGTATGCTATCAAATGCCCATGTGGCAAGATTTATGTTGGCGAAACCATACAAGCAATTAAGGATAGGATTTCGCATCACAAGTCTGATATACGATGCAAGAAGAATCATCTTCCGATTCCTTATCACTTTAATACTTTAGGACACACAATAGCTCAGCTACGGTTTATTGTGTTGGAACAAATCCATATGAACAGAAGGGGTGGTAATCTTATCAAGACATTATGTCACAGGGAAGCATACTGGATCCATGCTTTACAAACCCTAGAACCCAAGGGTTTGAACAGGGAGTATGATACCATGAGCTTCCTGTAGTTATCATTCATCTCCTTATAGCTAATGTTAATATTTTCTTAGATTTTGGATCTTATTATAAATTCCCTTCCCGTATCTATACATAGTTGCTCTTATATTTATTTTACCCCATATCATTATGTTCTTTACATTATATAGAGGTACATTAATATGTATATTAGGAGTTAATCCTGTTTTTTTCCTTATACCAGTATTTCCACTAGTTCTTTGATGTTATCTGTAGTTCTTAATTATGCCTTGTTTCATTTTGTTCCAGGCGCATCACTAATTTCTTTGATACTTACCCCACAACTGTTCCAGCGCTGCTATAGTGAACAGCATGTTAAGCCTGGACGTCACTCACATGAGACCGCTTCACTGTTTGCGCTCCAAATGCGTTCCACAGGTCACCGTCGCTCCAGAACACCCATTGATGACTCACTTCCGGTCTACAGAATCACAGAGCGTTTCACTTCACTTCCGGTAACGCTAGTATTTCTCACACACGTGGAGTCACCACGTAGCGCCTATTCTCCTGGCTACTGCACCTAGCGATTAGCCCTATCCTATAGCGCCAGTACATTCCTTAATAGAGTGACTTTCTCCACGGTAAGATTTACTTTAGAGGGTTCCTTGTAGCTTGTTGCGGTGAACTGTTATTTCTAGACACAAACTTATGTTTATTCTATCATATAGATTCCACCAAACTGAGCGGTCTCATCGTTATTATTATTATTATTTTGTTTCACAGATCTCTATAGATCGTTTTCCTATCTCTTACTTTGCACACCATTACCTGGTAAGGACTATATTATTGTTTTTTATAGGATCTCCTAGAAATATCTGAGTTTGTCTATTTGTCTATATGATATACTATCTCCATTAGCCATTATGCTCTACCAGTTATTTTGATATATTGACATATATAGCATGAGGATTATATTGTCTTACTCCTATAGATCCCAGACCGATAACGATATTCTATTATAAACTTATAGTATATTGCTTGTTGATTAACACAGTGGTATTACTATTTACATATAATCATCCAGCTTAATAGCGAGATATATGTTTTTTTCTATATATATTCTCTATATATTTCCAGTATGTATGGTTTATACTGTGTTGCACCCTGTTTTTTTGTTTTTTACAATTTTGTTTTATGATACTGACTGTCAGACTTATTTGGATATTGACTGTTGTATTCTGTATCTTACATATTTTCCAGTCTGAAGAAGGTCAAAGTTATTGACCGAAACGTCATATTACTATTGGATTATTCACAATAAATATTTTTTTGCAAGCATAACATATTAGAGTGCCGGTCTTATATTTTTCATTGATTTAGGGATTGGCATCCCAAGTCCGGGCACCATCATTTTGAACAAGGAGTGCCGTACTGATCCGTTTTCAATCCTGGACTTCAAACTGCTGAATCGTCACGTTCGGATCCACCACTTCAGGATGGAATCCTTACGCTCAGTGATTGCTGCCATGGAGCCGGGGGAATTTCTCTGCTCTGTAGACATTCAGGATGCATACCTTCACATTCCTATTTGTGTACGGCACCAGAGATTTCTTCGGTTTGCGATCCAAGACGATCACTACCAATTCACGGCCCTCCTTTGGCCTGGCCTCTGCCCCCAGGGTCTTCACGAAGGTAATGGTGGCGGTCATGGCCATTCTTCGCTCCAGGGGGATTTTCTTAATCCCTTACCTGGACGATCTGCTAATCAAAGGCTCATCCCTCCGAGACTGCTCAGCGTCTTCAAGTCACTCTGGACACCCTGACCCGTCTCGGCTGGATCATCAACCGGCAGAAGTCCTCTCTAACCCCTTCCCAGCGGCTGACATTCCTGGGCATGGAATTCGACACGTACTTGTCCCGGGTGTTCCTCCCGAAGGACAAGTTTTCAGCTCTCTGCAAGGGAGTCCGATCGCTAAAGCGCCCAGTCCCCCTCCCCCTTCGATCCTGCATGAGGGTCCTGGGGAAGATGATTGCCTCCATGGAAGCCGTGCCTTTCGCCCAGTTCCACACTCTGTCCTCTTCAGCTGTCCCTTCTGTCTGCCTGGAACAAGGCCACGACCTCTACACTGCCTTGTTCGTCTGCCTCTCCAGGTGAGGCAGTCCCTGACCTGGTGGACTCTCTTCTTTTTTTTTTTTTTTTTAAATCAGATAGATTTTTATTAAACCAAAATTTTGCATATATACAACAATATTCAAAACAGCTGAATAATTTGAACAATATTACAAACTTATTTTACCCCTCCAATCCCTCTCCCCAACCCCCTACGACAGCTCTTTCACTTTTATCTTTATTATGACAGGATATATAGAAAAATTATACGGCCATTACCCGTAGCTACAGTATAAGAATCCAACAGAAATGATGGTATCACAAACATAAACTGATGAGTAAGATACATTACATGTTAAAGGTCTCATCTCTCACAGTCCTGTATATTGCATCCAAGGCGCCCATATTTTTTCATGCATGTTCAGTTTACCTCTTTTTTCATAAATGCTCTTTTCCAAGTGTATAATATGTTTTGCTCTTGCAGGAAATTCTTCTTCCGATGGAGGTCCAGAGCTGGTCCAATTTTTTGCAATTAATTTTCTAGCACAGTAAAGTAGTCTAGCAATAGCTATTTTACTATTATTATCAACTACAATTTCTTCCACGTAGCCCAATAAACACGTAACAGGATCTCCAGAGACTTCACAACCATACGCCCCTTCAATCATATTAATTATTCCAGACCAAAACATTGTGAGCCTAGAACACTCCCACATCATATGGAATATACCGGCCATATCTATAATAATAATCTTTATTTTTATATAGCGCTAACATATTCCGCAGCGCTTTACAGTTTGCACACATTATCGTCTCCGTCCCCAATGGGGCTCACAATCTAGATTCCCTATCTGTATTTTTATGGAGTGTGGGAGGAAACCAGAGTACCCAGAAGAAACCCACGCAAACACGGGAAGAACATACAAACTCATTGCAGATGTTGTCCTAGGTGGGATTCGAACCCAGGACTCCAGCGCTGCAAGGCTGCAGTGCTATCCACTGAGCCACCGTGCTGCCCATATCTACATTACATCTTGGACATTCCGAGTTTCCCTTCAGCCCCATTTTGTGCATTATTAGGGGTGACCTATATACTCTATGAATTACATAAATATGTGATAGTCTTGCAGGTTCGCTCATGGAGAGTTTAAGTATATACTCCAATATAGTTTCCCAGGCATCATCTTCTATACTTCCTACTTCTTCCCATTTAAGCCTACTTTTCAATGGAAACCCCAAAAGAAAGGTATGCATCAAATCTTTATAAGTAACATAGTAACATAGTAACATAGTTATTAAGGTTGAAGGAAGACTTTAAGTCCATCTAGTTCAACCCATATCCTATCCTAACCTGCCCTAACATGTTGATCCAGAGGAAGGCAAAAAAACCCCAAGTGGCAAACAGTAAGCTTCACATTGGGGAAAAAAAATTCCTTCCCGACTCCACATACGGCAATCAGACTAGCTCCCTGGATCAACGCAGTATCTAGGAAACTAGTGAATATACCCTGTAATATTATACTTTTCAAGAAAGGCATCCAGTCCCCTCTTAAATTTTAGTAAGGAATCACTCATTACAACATTAGACGGCAGAGAGTTCCATAGTCTCACTGCTCTCACAGTAAAGAATCTGCATCTGTGATTATGGCTAAACCTTCTTTCCTCCAGACGTAGAGGATGCCCCCTCGTCCCCGTCACAGGTCTAAGAGTAAAAAGATCATTAGAAAGGTCTTTGTACTGTCCCCTCATATATTTGTACATTGTAATAAGATCACCCCTAAGCCTTCGTTTTTCCAAACTAAATAACCCCAAGTGTAATAACCTGTCTTGGTATTGCAGACCCCCCAGTTCTCTAATAACCTTGGTCGCTCTTCTCTGCACCCGCTCCAGTTCAGCTATGTCTTTCTTATACACCGGAGACCAGAACTGCACACAGTATTCTAAGTGTGGTCGCACCAGTGACTTGTATAGAGGTAAAATTATGTTCTCCTCATGAGCATCTATGCCTCGTCTAATGCATCCCATTATTTTATTTGCCTTGGCAGCAGCTGCCTGACATTGGCCACTAAATGTGAGTTTGTCGTCCACCCATACACCCAAGTCTTTTTCAGTGACAGTTTTGCCCAGTGTTTTACAATTAAGCACATAATTATACATCTTATTTGTTCTACCCAAGTGCATGACCTTACATTTATCCCCATTAAAGCTCATTTGCCATTTATCAGCCCAAGCTTCTAGTTTACATAAATCCTCCTGTAATATAAAATTATCCTCCTCTGTATTTATTACCCTGCAGAGTTTAGTGTCATCTGCAAATATTGAAATACTACTCTGTATGCCCCCTACAAGGTCATTAATAAATATGTTAAAGAGAAGCGGCCCAATACTGACCCCTGTGGTACCCCACTGCTAACCGTGACCCAGTCCGAGTGTGCTCCATTAATAACCACCCTTTGTTTCCTATCCATGAGCCAGTTCTTAACCCACTTACACATATTTTCCCCTATCCCCATTGTTCTCATTTTATGTATCAACCTTTTGTGTGGCACTGTATCAAAAGCTTTTGAGAAGTCCATGAACACCACGTCCACTGCATTCCCTTGGTCCAGTCCTGAACTTACCCCTTCATAAAAGCTTATCAGATTAGTCTGACAAGAACGGTCCCTCGTAAACCCATGCTGATACTGTGTCATGAGGTTATTCAGCTTCAGATACTGCAATATAGTATCCCTTAAAAAACCCTCCAGGATTTTACCCACAGTAGATGTTAAGCTCACTGGCCTATAATTTCCAGGTTCAGTTTTTGCCCCCTTTTTGAATATTGGCACCACATTTGCTATACGCCAGTCCTGTGGTACAGACCCCGTTATTATGGAATCTTTAAAGATTAAAAATAATGGTCTATCTATAACTGTACTTAATTCCTGCAGTACTCGGGGGTGTATCCCATCCGGGCCCGGGGATTTGTCAACTTTAGTGATTTTTAGACGCCGCCGTACTTCCTGCTGGGTTAAGCATGTGACATTTAATGGAGAAATTTTTTTATCTCTGATCATGTTATCTGTCATGGGATTTTCTTGTGTAAATACAGTTGAAAAAAAGTCATTTAGCATATTGGCTTTTTCCTCATCCTCATCCACCATTTCACCCAGACTATTTTTAAGGGGACCAACACTATCATTTTTTAGTGCTTGAAATTACTCCCCTAGTGGTTCCCTCAGCTTCTACTACCAATCTCCTTTGTACTCTCTGGGTTCTAATTGCATGTTTAATCTGCCCATATCTATACCATTCTGTATTTGGCAATAGGAACTCATTTTGTAGCTGCAAGAAAGATTTAAGTTCTTCCCCATCCATTATTTGAGACATATACCTTACTCCTTTTTCTGTCCATTCCCGTATGGTACCTATTTTCTTTATCTCTGGCAGATTACTATTATTCCATATGGGGGTAAATTTAGTTAGTCCCGTTACTCCTCTCACTTTTTTAATTGTGCTCCAAATTTTGTCTATGAGTTCTAGCGTGGGAATTCCCCCCCCCAATCTTTTAATGTTACCTTCTTCCAACCCCTCTAGTATCGGCCTATCCCCCATGCAATGTTCTAACATTCTTTTAACAGAATCACCAGATCCGGACTTTGACCACCCTCTAAAGTGCTGATTCTGAGCAGCTTGAAAATAAATTTCTGGGTTTGGCAATGCCAGTCCCCCTTCATCTTTGGGTCTCTGAAGAATTTAAAACTTTATTCTTGCCGGTTTCTTCCCCCATACCAGCGCTCTAATCATCACATTCAAGGACCCAAATCTTTTCTTAGAAATCCACTTAGGCGCATTGTGCAAAATATATAGCAGTTTAGGCATCAGGATCATTTTAAAAAGATTTATCCTTCCTACCACCATTAAATGCAATTTATTCCATATCTCTATTTTGATTTTAAGTTTCTGAAGTAATGAGATCAAATTAATATTAAGGTACTCTGAAATCGGCAAGGAAATCTGTATCCCCAGATATTTAAAGGTCTCTTTATATCTCTGTCCATCCACTCCACTTCCCTATCCACTTTAAACAAAACTGATTTGGACCAGTTAACCCCTTAACGACCGCCGATACGCCTTTTAACGGCGGTCATTAAGGGTACTTAAACCACAGTGCCGTTAATTAACGGCGCTGTGGAAAAAGTGAATAGCGCCCCCCAGAGGCGCATTTTCTCCGGAGTCTCGGCTACCGGGGTAGCCGAGACCCCAGAGAACATGAATCGGGTCGGTTTTTTACCGACACCGATGTTGCGATCGCCGTTATTAACCCTATAACGGCGACCGCAACAAAAAAAAAAGTTGTGCCATTTAATTTCTCTGTCCTCTGATGTCATCGGACATCAGAGGACAGAGAAAAAGGGTCCCCGGGACCCCCATTTTGGCCCCCGATGTCCTGTATGTGGCCCCAGGGCCCTCCAGTGTCCCCCGGTGCCGGCGCGATGAAGAAAATGGCGGGCGCATGCTCAGTGCGCCCGCCGCTATGTGCCGCTGTGTCCTGGGGGGGATGGGCAAATATTCTCTGGGGTCTCGGCTACCGGGGGTAGCCTAGACCCCAGAGAACATGATCCGGGTCGGTATTCACCGATCCCGGTGTTGCGATCGCATCTATGCAAGCATAGATGCGATCGCAAAAAAAAAAAAAAAAATGATTTCTCTCCCCTCTGATGTGATCGCACATCAGAGGGGAGAAAATGAGGGTCCCCCGGTCCCCCGATCGCCCCCCCGTATACTTACCGGTGTCCTCCGTCCTCCCGCAGGCCCCAGGATCCCGTCGTCTTCTTCCTGCAAAAAAAAATGGCGGGCGCATGCGCAGTGCGCCCGCCGATCTGCTTGGCGGCAGATTCAAAAATGATTTCATTCATTCTCCAGAAAGTGCATTTTGATCACTGTGATAAACTATCACAGTGATCAAAATAAAAAAAAACAGTACATAACCCCCCCATTTATCACCCCCTTAGTTAGGGACATATAATAAAAAATAGAAATTATATTTATTTTCATTTTTCTGTTAGGGTTAGGGTTATAATTAGGGTTAGGGTTATAATTAGGGTTAGGTTAGCATTGGTTAGGTTAGCATTAGGGTTAGGGTTAGCATTAGGGTTAGGGTTAGCATTAGGGTTAGGGTTAAGCTGGGTTCATACTGCGTTATGGCAGTCCGTTAGACGGACTGCGTTACACCGCGGTATAACGCGGTGTAACGCAGTCCGTTAACGCTGCCATTCACCCCCATTTGAGGGCGCATCGCGACGCATGCCGTAAAGCGGGATGCGTTTGCGACGTGCCATCATTCAGTGACGGAGCCTCGGACGCGGGCTGCAGCGTCTGGGCTCCGTCATCGCTAGCGCAGATGAATCATCTGCTGATTCCTCTGCGCTAGCGGGTATAGCATAACGCGATCGTGTTATGCTATACCGTTACCAGCCCGTCAACGCTATGTGTTGAACGGGCTGGTAAAACGCAAAATGAACCTAGCCTTAGGGTTAGGGTTATAATTAGGGTTATAATTAGGGTTAAGGTTACAATTAGGGTTAGGGTTAAAATTAGGGTTAGGGTTACAATTAGAGTTAGGGTTACAATTAAGGTTAGGGTTACAATTAGGGTTGGGATTTAGGTTAGGTTTAGGGTTGGGATTAGGTTAAGGGGTGTGTTGGGGTTAGGGTTGGAGCTAGAATTGAGGGATTTCCACTATTTAGGCACATCAGGGGGTCTCCAAACACGACGTGGCGTTCAAAAAGTCAAATGGCGCTCCCTCCCTTCCGAGCCCTGCCGTGCGCCCAAACAGTGGTTTACCCCAACATATGGGGTATCAGCGTACTCAGGACAAATTGCACACCAATTTTGGGGTTCTAATTTCTCCTGTTACCCTTGGGAAAATAAAAAATAGCTGGCTAAAAAAAATCATTTTTGAGAAAAAAAATGATTTTTTATTTTCACAGCTCTGCGTTTATAAATTTCTGTGAAACACTTGGGGGTTCAAAGTGCTCACCACACATCTAGATAAGTTCCTTAAGGGGTCTAGTTTCCAAAATGGGGTCACTTGTGGGGGGTTTCCACTGTTTAGACACATCAGGGGGTCTCCAAACACGACGTGGCTTTCAAAAAGTCAAATGTCGCTCCCTCCCTTCCGAGCCCTGCCGTGCACCCAAACAGTGGTTTACCCCAACATATGCGGTATCAGCGTACTCAGGACAAATTGCACACCAATTTTGGGGTTCTAATTTCTCCTGTTACCCTTGGGAAAATAAAAAATAGCTGGCTAAAAAAAACATTTTTGAGAAAAAAAATTATTTTTCATTTTCACGGCTCTGCGTTTATAAATTTCTGTGAAACACTTGGGGGTTCAAAGTGCTCACCACACATCTAGATAAGTTCCTTAAGGGGTCTAGTTTCCAAAATGGGGTCACTTGTGGGGAGTTTCCACTGTTTAGACACATCAGGGGGTCTCCAAACACGACGTGGCTTTCAAAAAGTCAAATGTCGCTCCCTCCCTTCCGAGCCCTGCCGTGCGCCCAAACAGTGGTTTACCCCAACATATGGGGTATCAGCGTACTCAGGACAAATTGCACACCGATTTTGGGATTCTAATTTCTCCTGTTACCCTTGGGAAAATAAAAAATAGCTGGCTAAAAAAAACATTTTTGAGAAAAAAAATGATTTTTCATTTTCACGGCTCTGCGTTTATAAATTTCTGTGAAGCACTTGGGGGTTCAAAGTGCTCACCACACATCTAGATAAGCTCCTTTGGGGGTCTAGTTTCCAAAATGGTGTCACTTGCAGGGGGTTTCTACTGTTTAGGTACATCAAGGGCTCTGCAAACACAACATGACGCCCGCAGAACATTCCATCAAAGTCTGCATTACAAAATGGCGCTCCTTCCCTTCCAAGCACTCCCATGCGCCCAAACAGTGGTTTCACCCCACATATGGGGTATCAGCGTACTCAGGAAAAATTGCACAACAACTTTTTGGGTCCAATTTCTCCTGTTACCCTTGGGAAAATAAAAAAAATAGCGGGCTAAAGAATCATTTTTGAGGAAAAAAATGATTTTTTATTTTCACGGCTCTACGTTTATTAATTTCTGTGAAGCACTTGGGGGTTCAAAGTGCTCACCACACATCTAGATAAGTTCCTTATGGGGTCTAGTTTCCAAAATGGTGTGATTTGTGGGGGATTTCGACTGTTTAGGTGTATCAGGGGCTCTCCAAACGCGACATGGCGTCCAATTTCAATTCCAGCCAATTTTGGTTTGAAACAGTCAAACGGCGCTCCTTCACTTCCAAGCCCTGCCGTGCGCCCAAACAGTGGTTTACCCCCACATATGGGGTATCGGCATGCTCAGGACAAATTGCACAAAAACTTTTGGGGTCTTGTTACCCTTGGGAAAATAAAAATTGGGGTGAACAGATCGTTTTTGTGGAAAAAATATGATTTTTTATTTTCACGGTTCTATGTTATAAACTTCTGTGAAGCACTTGGAGGTTCAAAGTGCTCACCACACATCTAGATAAGTTCCTTAGGGGGTCTAATTTCCAAAATGGGGTCACTTGTGGGGGGTTTCCACTGTTTAGACACATCAGGACCTCTACAAACACGACATGACGTCCAGACAATTCTGCGCTGAAAAAGTCAAACGGCGCTCCTTCCCTTCCAAGCTCTGCCTTGCACCCGAACAATGGTTTACCCCCACATATGGGGTATCAGAATGCTCAGGACAAATTGCACAAAAACTTTTGGGGTCTTGTTACCCTTGGGAAAATAAAAATTGGGGTGAAAAGATTGTTTTTGTGGAAAAAATATGATTTTTTATTTTCACTGTTCTATGTTATAAACTTCTGTGAAGCACTTGGAGGTTCAAAGTGCTCACCACACATCTAGATAAGTTCCTTAGGGGGTCTAGTTTCCAAAATGGGGTCACTTGTGATGGGTTTCCACTGTTTAGACACATCAGGGCCTCTGCAAACGCGACATGGCGTCCAGCCAATTCTGCGTTGAAAAAGTCAAATGTCGCTCCTTCCCTTGCAACCTCTGCCGTGCGCCCAAAAAGTGGTTTACCCCCACATATGGGGTATCGGCTTAATCAGGAGAAATTGCACAACAAATTTTGTGGTTCATTTTTTCTTTTAACAGTTGTGAAAATAAAAAAAATAGGTTCCGAAGTAAAGTTTTTGCAAAAAAAGTTAAATGTTAATTTTTTCCTTCCACATTGCTTCAGTTCCTGTGAAGCACGTAAAGGGTTAATAAACTTCTTGAATGTGGTTTTGAGCACCTTGAGGGGTGCAGTTTTTAGAATGGTGTCACTTTTGGCTATTTTCTATCATATAGACCCCTCAAAGTGACTTCAAATGTGAGGTGGTCTCTAAAATAAAAATGGTGTTGTAAAAATGAGAAATCGCTGGTCAACTTTTAACCCTTATAACTTCGTAACAAAAAAAAAATTTTGGTCCCAAAATTGTGCTGATGTAAAGTAGACATGTGGGAAATGTTATTTATTAAGAAATTTGTGTGACATATCTCTCTGATTTAAGGGCATAAAAATTTAAAGTTTGAAAATTGTTAAATTTTCAAAATTTTCGCTATATTTCCGTTTTTTTCATAAATAAACACAAGTCATATCAAAGAAATTTTACCACTAACGTGAAGTACAATATGTCACGAAAAAACAATCTCAGAATCAGCTGGATTCGTTAAAGCGTTCCAGAGTTATAACCTCATAAAGTGACAGTGGTCAGAATTGTAAAAATTGGCCCGGTCAATTAAGGGGTTAATCCTCAGTCCAGATATGACCCCAAATCTTTTGATTATCTGCATGGCACAACTCAACGACTCAGACGGATCCCCCAGGAACAAGAACAGATCATCTGCATACAGAGCAACTTTTTCCTCTATACCCCCATGCTTGAATCCTTGAATTCCCCGATTCCCCCTAATAGCTGCAGCTAGTGGTTCAATTGCTACGGCAAAGAGGAGTGGCGACAGCGGACATCCCTGTCTGGTTCCTCTATTTAAAGAAAAGGATGAGGAAATCGCTCCGTTAACTCTGACCTTAGCAGTGGGTTACGAGTAAAGTAGTTGCACCCATTCTATAAATCTCAGCCCAAACCCAAATTTTTGCATAACTCTCCATAGGTATTCCCATTGTACACTGTCGAACGCCTTTTGGGCGTCTAATGAAGCAATCACTCTGTACCCGAATTTTCCGCTTGTATTTGAAGATTAAGATATAGCCTTATATTGCCTGCCGTAGATCTATTAGGCATGAATCCCGCCTGATCTGGATGTATCAGAGAAGAAATGACCCCGGTCAGCCAATTAGCTAATACTTTTGCCAATATTTTAATATCCACCGTTAATAGTGAAATTGGTCTATATGATTCAGGTATTCTGGGGTCTTTTTCTTCCTTTGGAATCACTACTATCAACGCTTCTCTCATAGAGGCCGGCAGCAACTTTTTCTCTTTAGCTTCTTCAAATACTGTCAACAATCTCGGTAGCAGCAGTTCAGCAAATTGTTTATAAATTTCTGACGGTAAACCGTCTAACCCAGGGATTTCTCATTGGCAATGCCATGCAGCGCAATCTCCATTTCTTCTACAGTAATGGGAGAGTCCAGCATATCCTTATTTTCTTTACTTAACTTAGGGAGTGACCCCAACCCCAAGAATTTGTCTACCTCATCATTCCCAGTATTCTCCCCTGATGAGTATAAGGTTCTATAAAAGTCACTAAAAATATTCAATATCCCCTCTAAATCATTTACCTTCTTCCCTTTGTCATTTACCATATTATATATAAATGAATTACTTCTTTGTGCCGAGGCGATAACAGATAAAAGGTGTCCCACTTTCTCCCCTTCAGCGTAAAACCTGTCTTTTTGAAACGCCTGTCTTCTAGTCATTTTACCTAGTAAGACATTGTTAATCTGTTCCTGAGCTTCCCTCAAGCCCCGCCGAGTTTCAGGTGTATCGTTATATATAGCATCTTCCTCCGCTCTTCCCAGTGCTTCCAATTTTTCAATTTCCTCTTTTTTAGTTTGTGTTTTACGTCTACAGATGTCTCTAAATAACAGCCCTCTAAGAAAGGCCTTCATCGCATCCCATTCCACCAATTTATCTGTACTCCCATCATTATGAGTAAAAAATTCTTCTAACTCTTTCCCAATCCCTTGAACATTGAGGTATTGTATCCAGACAGGATGTATTTTCCATCCTTCCTTAACTATTCCTTTCTGTGACCCATATCCAATGTTCACTATAACTGGACTATGATCAGAAATCACTCTGGGAAGATATTGTACCTCTCTTATCCTGGCGTCTGCCAGTCCATCTGCTAGTGCCAAGTCAATCCGTGACAGTGTGCCATGTGATGTTGATTTCTAACCCTCCATACATCAGTCAGACCAATTTCTTTAATAAGGTTACCGAAGACTGTAATGGTGCTGCCTTGTACATTTGGTTGTCTCTTATTCCTGTCCCAGAAACTATCTACTACATTATTAAAATCTCCCATCATCAGCAGCGGCATTCCTCCACTTCTTTCCGCATACTCCCTCATCACTCTGATCTTAGTACTAGAATAAGGAGGTGGAATGTAAAGTGCCACTACACACATTGGTCGTCCAAAAAACATTCCTTTAACTGCTACCCCTTGTCCCTCTGGATCTATGTGCACATCTATTTCTTCAAATGAAGTGGACCTATTAATTAAAATCGACACTCCTCTGGAGTAATTGGAAAATGTAGAGTGATATGCTTTTTGTATCCATCTTCTATTAGTGATATGGGTTGTTTCCTTCTGTAAATGAGTTTCCAAGAGACAAATCACTGCCGCCCCCTGATCCTGCATATATTTAAATATTGTCGCCCTTCTGTTCTTTTCCGAAAAGCCTCTAACATTCCAACTTATAACTTTAAAGCTACCCATTATATATAATAATCACCATTCCCATCATTCTGCCATCTCTGACTTCTACTGTCGATAACTTTCCCCCTTCCCCAATTCCCCCATTCTTCCTCCTCTCCTTGCATGCTCTCTAAGAGCCATGGGTTTTTCACTCCTGAACTCTTCCAGAGATAACTCCTCTCTCCCGCCAACTTTTTGCTATCCCCACACTTACCCAGTTTTCCACTCTGCTCTCGTTCTCTCTCTCCCCTCCCTCCGTGCACTCTTATATTTTCCCCACCACAATTTGTCTCTTCTGTAAGTGCAAAAAGAAGAATAATAGCACATATAATATACATTAATATAACACATCTGCGATTACAAACAATATTCATCTTCGCCTTGCCCTCCGCCAGGGCTATGCACAAAATTGAACTATTTTGTATCGACTCCTTTCTTTTCCAGTTAATCAGTACTAGTCCATCAGTAATGATTGGGTCACTCTTAGAACCAAAAAGAAAAACTTTTTTGGAAAAAAAATTTAACCTATGGATGTGGAATCAGAAGTTAAAAAGTTTCACCACTAGTCTCATATTCAAAAACATGTATATGCTTGCATACTTAGTGTTATGGGTGTCTCCATCCCAGTCCATCCATACTGAATATCAATTGTTCCCTGTAAACTAGAAAGGAATCTGCTTACTAAATGTCCTCAGCCGACTGCTCCTTCAAGCAGTATTTTTAAATTCATGACCGTCTCTCAGTCTTTGGCATGTAAAGACGTAGCTTTGACATCAATCCACTTTGTGGCCTCCTCAGGATCCGTAAAAAAAAAAAACTTTATCCGTGGCCGCCATTCGCAGTTTAGCAAGGGAACATTATTGAATATTTGGCTCCTAATTCTCTCAGTCGTCTTTTAACCCCACCAAACTGCATTCGTTGCTTCTGTACGGCTACCGAGTAGTCAGGATATATACCAATACGTTGGCCATTCATTGTGATCTCCTCTGATTCTCGTGCTTTACAGATAATGATATCACTGTCCTTATAATGCAGTAGCTTTGCAATAATAACACGTGGAGTATTACCCGGGGGTAGTGGTTGCATTGGTACTCTATGCGCCCGCTCCACTGCAAAAAACTTAGTGAGGGATTCTGCTCCGATTTGATCTCTCAGCCATTTCTCAATAAATTCAGTGGGATCCCTCCCCTCAGCCTTTTCCGGGAGCCCCACGATCCTGATATTGTTCCGTCGGGAACGATTTTCCAGGTCATCATTTTTTGTCCTAACTTCAGAGAGTTGTTGCTTAAACTGTTTTTCGTTTTTTTTTAATTTATTAATCTAATCTTCCGCCTCTCCCACTCTGTTTCTCCCCTTCTCCCGTCCTGGTATTAACCTTTTGTATGTCCTTTTTTATGGTGGCTACTTCAGCTTGCACTCCCAGGACTTGCTGGGTTAATGTAGTTAGTGCCTGCTTGCAGAAAGATACCACTGTAAACACGTCTTTAATAATGGGATTTTCTTGTGTTTCCCCCTCCTCCTGTGCTGCCACCGCCATTTTCTCGTCCTCAGGGATACTCCTCACTGGGGATTTCCCGCCTTCCTCCTCCTGTAACTTCATCCCTTCATCCCCATCTTCCTCCTCTCCCTCAGACTCTTGCTGCTTCATATTCCTTTCAATGTGGGCAAACGTTTCTAATTTCGCCGCAGCGCTCATGCGGCGCAGACATGCAGCGTTAAGCCTGGCCGCCTCCTCCTCTTTCCTTTCGGCGCCATCTTGGGAGCTGCCTGAGTCTGCCCACCCCAGGTCCTTTTGCCTCTTACTGCGGGTCATTTTCCGCTCACCTCTGGTCTCCCTTGCGTTCCCGGTGATCTGCTTTCCTTCCCCCAACTCTCGGTCAGCTGAGGCTGGCAGTGGCGTCGGCAGATCGCAAGTTAAGTTGTGCAGCAGCGGGAGAGCTCCAGGAGATGCGACCGCTCACATTGCCATCAGGTTCCGCCCCCCCGGACTCTGTCTTCTTCAGTCCTGCGAGGGAGGTCCTTCCTTCCCCTTCGGTGGCAGGTCATCACCACCGATACCAGTCTCCTCGGGTGGGGAGCGGTTTTCCTCCGGCACACAGCGCAAGGCCGCTGGAACGCCTAGGAAGCACTTCTTCCCATCAATCTTCTGGAGATCAGGGCAATCTTCCTTGCCCTCCTCCGCTGGCAGTCTCTTCTGGCAGGCAAGCCCGTTCGTATCCAGTCGGACAATGCCACGGCCGTGGAGTACATAAACCACCAGGGCGGGACTCGCAGCAAACAGGTGATGGTGGAAATGGCAAAAATTCTGCGTTGGGCAGAACGTCACGTTCCAGCCATATCAGCCGTTCATATTCAGGGGCTCGAAAATTGGGCAGCCGATTTTCTCAGCTGCCAAGGCATAGCATCAGGAGAGTGGTCTCTCCATCCCTCAGTCTTCAATCAGATATGTCAGCGTTGGGGCTCTCCGGACGTCAATCTCATGGCGTCTCGGATGAACCACAAAGTTCCTCGGTTCGTGGCCAGGTTCCGGGACCCTCTGGCCATCGGCTACGACACCCTGGTGATTCCGTTGTCTCAGTTCCAGTTCCCTTACCTGTTCCCTCCTCTTCCCTTACTCCCAAGGGTCGTAAAAAGTCAGAAGGGATTCCGGTTATCCTGATAGCGCCAGACTGGCCAAGGCACCCTTGGTATGCGGAACTGGTAAACATGCTCTCAAACACTCCTTGGAGGCTTCCAGACTGTCCGGATCTTCTCTCGCAAGGTCCCCTCTTCCACCAGAGTTCTCAGTCTCTGAGTTTAATGGCATGGCTGTTGAGGCAGCGGTCCTAAGGGAGTCGGGATTTTCTCACCAGGTCATTCAGACCATGATCAGAGCCAGAAAACCGTCTTCTTCCCCCATTTACCACAGGTACTGGAAGGCTTTCTTCAGATTTTGCGAGGGAAATTATGTGTTTCCAATGTCTTTTTCCCTTCCTTCCTTTCTTGCTTTCCTTTAATTAGGCCTTGACTCGGGTCTGTCCCTCAGTACCCTAAAAGAACAGGTCTCCGTCCTGTTCATCCCTTTCAAGAGGGATCTGTCTTCCATTCCTCAAGTGAAGACCTTCCTCCATGGAGTTGCTCACCTGGCTCCTCCTTACCATTCTCCGTTGGACCCCTGGGACCTTAACCTGGTCCTGAGTGCTCTGCAGTCTGTTCACTTCGAGCCCCTTCAGGACATCTCTTTTTTTCCTTCTCTTGGAAAGTGGCCTTCCTAATTGCAATTACATCTATTAGGAGGGTCTCTGAGTTGGCAGCCTTATCCTGTCGCTCCCCATTCCTGATTCTTCATCAGGACAAGGTAGTTCTCAGACCCGTTCCTTCATTCCTTCCCGAGGTGGTATCTTCCTTCCACATCAATGAGGACATCGTTCTTCCTTCATTTTGTCCTTCCCCGGTTCATCCTCTGGAGAAGTCTCTTCACAAGTTGGATATGGTAAGAGCCATCTGGGTGTATCTTTCTAGAACTGCCCCTCTTCGCCAATCTGATTCCCTGTTTGTCATCTCTGAAGGTCGCCAGAAAGGTCTCCCGGCCTCCAAGTCCACGATCGTTCGTTGGATTCGTTCTACGATACTGAAAGCGTACCGCTTTCAGGAGAAATGGCCCCCTCCGGGAGTGAGAACCCACTCCACTTGGGCTGTCGGAGCTTCTTGGGCTGTATGACACCAAGCTTCGGCATTACAGATCTGCAAGGCCGCAACTTGGTCGTCCTTGCACACATTTGTGAGGTTCTACAGGGTTCATACCCAGGCCTCGTCCGATGCAGGCTTAGGTAGGAAGGTTCTGCAGGCGGCGGTGGCTCACCAGCCGACCTAGGTCCTTTCTTCACGTTGCCTAATTTATTTCCCACCCTTGGACTGCTTTTGGACGTCCCATGGTTACCTGTGTCCCCCAATGAAGCGATAAAGAAAGAGGGATTTTCTGGTACTCACAGTAAAATCTTTCTTGGAGCCTTCATTGGGGGACACAGCACCCTCCCTGTTTGTTAGTTTTACCATATTGGGCCTAAGAACCTTTGTTGGGTTAGTACATACTGAGGTACTTGGTGCCTGTCGGTGGGTGTATACTGCCGGGGGAGGAGCTACCTTTTTTCCTTTTTCTGCATAGTCAGCCTCCTAGCAACAGCAGCATACACCCATGGTTACCTATGTCCCCCAATGAAGGCTCCAAGAAAGATTTTACGGTGAGTACCAGAAAATCCCTCTTTTTCCTTTAACAAGTGATTTAAGTTCTATGGTTATCCATCCTGGTCTCTTTAAATGCTTTTAATTCTTCTTGGACATTTCTGCCCTTTAGAACATCCAAGTCTTTTTCTGAGTCCAGTAAAAATCTTCCTTTCTGAAGTCCTACTTTAAAGTCTGAGTCCTCGCTGGTGTTCCTCCTCTTGTAATCCAAAATTCAAGGATAGCATGATGGCTGCCTCCTTAATTCCTGGCCACAACTACTTCCTCAACCAATTCCTCTCTGTTGGTAAAAATTTGTTCCAAGCTTGCAAATCTTCTTGTTCTCGCTTTTATAATTTTTGAAATATAAAGTTGACAGTGAGAGAAGATAAGAATTTTCTGGACCCATTACTTTTGCCTGAGAGAAATCCCCAACAAATATCTGGATCGTTAAAATCTCCCATATTCATTGTCGTATTTCTTGGAGAACAGAGACATCTGTTGAAAAATAATTCATCTATGTCTTCAGTATGTCCAGGTGGCCTATAGTAAACTCCAACGCTAGTGTCCTTTCTGTTCTCTCCTTGTATTCTTACCCAAACAGTTTCTACAGAGCTACCAGTTTCTGATGCTTGGATCTCCATGATGATAAACATTTTCCTAACATACAGTGCATCACCTCCTCCCTCTTGTTAATCCTGTTTCTAATAAGTTCTAACCTTCAAGTTTTTCTAATTCCATATCAAGTGTGTTTCCCATGCTCTGTGTATTTGTATAGACACATTTTAGTTTGTAGTTGTGTTCCTGTTTTCGTAAGATGCAAGGAGTCCATCATAGAGGTAATTCACTCCATGTTCAAGAAATCCAGAACGCTGCTCGTGGCACCATCAATGTAGCCAGTTGTTCACTTGTAGAATCCTGTTCAATCTCCTTGGTCCATGTCCATCCTCTGGGAAGATGGATGAGAAGACGACCTGTTTCTGTATACTTCAGTCATTGGTTACGTGATTTAATGAGTACAGAATATCTACAGTACAGACCAAAAGTTTGGACACACCTCATTTAAAGATTTTTCTGTATTTTCATGACCATGAAAATTGTAAATTCACACTGAAGGCTTCAAAACTATGAATTAACACGTGGAGTTATATACTTAACAAAAAAGTGTGTAACAACTGAAATTATGTCATATATTCTAGGTTCTTCAAAGTAGCCACCTTTTGCTTTGATGACTGCTTTGCACACTCTTGGCATTCTCTTGATGAGCTTCAAGAGGTAGTCACCGGGAATGGTTTTCACTTCACCGGTGTGCCCTGTCAGGTTTAATAAGTGGGATTTCTGGCCTTAAAAATGGGGTTGGGACCATCAGTTGTGTTGTGCAGAAGTCTGGTGGATACACAGCTGATAGTCCTACTGAATAGACTGTTAGAATTTGCAATTTGCATTATGGCAAGAAAAAAGCAGCTAAGTAAAGAAAAACGAGTGGCCATCATTACTTTAAGAAATGAAGGTCAGTCAGTCCTAAAAATTGGGAAAACTTTGAAAGTGTCCCCAAGTGCAGTTGCAAAAACCATCAAGAGCTACAAAGAAACTGGCTCACATGAGGACCGCCCCAGGAAAGGAAGACCAAGAGTCACCTCTGCTTCTGAGGATAAGTTTATCCGAGTCACCAGCCTCAGAAATCGCAGGTTTACAGCAACTCAGATTAGAGACCAGGTCAATGCCACACAGAGTTCTAGCAGCAGACACATCTCTACAACAACTGTTAAGAGAAGACTTTGTGCAGCAGGCCTTCATGGTAAAATAGCTGCTAGGAAACCACTGCTAAGGACAGGCAAAAAGCAAAAGAGACTTGTTTGGGCTAAAGAACACAAGGAATGGACAATAGATCAGTGGAAATCTGTGCTTTGGTCTGATGAGTCCAAATTTGAGATCTTTTATTCCGACCACTGTGTCTTTGTGCGATGCAGAAAAGGTGAACGGATGGACTCTACATGCCTGGTTCCCACCGTGAAGCATGGAGGAGGAGGTGTGATGGTGTGGAGGTGCTTGGCTGGTGACACTGTTGGGGATTTATTCAAAATTGAAGGCATACTGAAGCAGCATGGCTACCACAGCATCTTGCAGCGGCATGCTATTCCATCCGGTTTGCGTTTAGTTGGATCATCATTTATTTTTCAACAGGACAATAACCCCAAACACACCTCCAGGCTGTGTAAGGGCTATTTGACCAAGAAGGAGAGTGATGGGGTGCTACGCCAGATGACCTGGCCTCCATAGTCACCAGACCTGAACCCAATCGAGATGGTTTGGGGTGAGCTGGACCGCAGAGTGAAGGCAAAAGGGCCAACAAGTGCTAAGCATCTCTGGGAACTCCTTCAAGATTGTTGGAAGACCATTTCCGGTGGCTACCTCTTGAAGCTCATCAAGAGAATGCCAAGAGTGTGCAAAGCAGTCATCAAAGCAAAAGGTGGCTACTTTGAAGAACCTAGAATGTAAGACATATTTTCAGTTTCACACTTTTTTGTTAAGTATATAATTCCACATGTGTTAATTCACAGTTTTGATGCCTTCAGTGTGAATGTACAATTTTCAGTCATGAAAATACAGAAAAATCTTTAAATGAGAAGGTGTGTCCAAGCTTTTGGTCTGTACTATAATTAAAATCCAAGGAAGATAACCAACCATACATATAAGTGACGCTTATAAATATAGACCCTCTCTAAAAATAGAGAAGTTGTAAACAGTAAAATGCTTTTCTCCTTCGCCTCATTGGGGGACACAGACAGTGGGTGTATGCTGCTGCCACTAGGAGGCTGACACTAAGTGAATACAAAAAAGATTAGCTCCTCCTCTGCAGTATACACCCTCCTGCTGGCTTCAAGAGAACCAGTTAATGCTTAGTGTCCGTGGGAGGCACATGGGTCTGGTTTTCAGACCAAAAATCTTTATTTTCAATTTTTTATTTTTTCTTCGGGTGAAGGGGCGTCGGATCCTTTCAAGGCTCCGATCTCGCCAAACCAACGACAGGCGAGCACATGGAGTGTCACCTTCACGTACCCTCTTCTGCAGCCAGGCCTAAAGCCGGACAAACTGCCCTGCTTCCATCCTAGCAGATTGAACCTCTTGGATGCACAGAGGCTCCGATGGCGTCCGTGCAGCTCCCACTGCATCACCACTGAAGCAAGAGGCTGATACAAGGAGGCGAACGGGCCCTCTCCACCTCCCTGTTAAAGGGATGGTGGATTGAGGGGATTTTACCCTGCACCGTCCAATCTGCAGCAGCTCAACTCAAGTGGAAGACATGGTCTGCCCGGGTGCTCATCGCTGGACTTGGAATGGGAACGAATGTACGCCGGCAGAGGCTCCCCTTATCGGGGCCGATATGTTGCTGCTAGCGCCTGCAACGGTGGAGCGGATTCTCCGGTAGGGGTCCACACGGTGTGGGACGCCATGTCACTGTTTCCAGGTGTGTTCCGGCTAGCTCCGGCAATTTAGGCCCCGGCTTTGGTCTATCTTCCATGTTTACTGGAAGCTCCGGCCAGGCCCCGCCCACGTCTTGGCACTTCTCATTCACCGCGAGATTTCGCTGCGACCATCTTTCCCTGCAGCACTTCTCTTCCTGTCCGGTCTTGTTCTGGAAGGGGATTGGGTGACATGACGGCAAACAAGAGATATCTTTCCTTGTGGAGACGTCTGGCCATGGCAGGCGATGTCCTCCTTTAGACCCGCAGTTCTTGGCGCACTGCCTTACCGATGACAGCACAACAGCGCACCTGACAAGGGCTACAGCACCGTGTGAGACTGAGCTGCTACATGCACATAACGAGTGTCCAGGAACCGCGGTGCCAGCCGCTAGCCCCCCATAAACATCCTAGTCCTACGGATGGACCCTTGTTCAAATGCCTCCTCTCCTTCGTTGCTTCGGCCTGGATAGTAATCTTCCTTCCGAGGTTGCGGATCTGGGCATCCAGATTTCCAGACGGAAGGCCATTTATTTTGGGCATGCCCCCCTGGAGGCGGGTAGCTACCCTGTGCTTGCAGCCTTGCAGCGCTGGTGAACTGGGTTCGGATCCCACCAAGGACAACTGTTGCTGGGAGTTTGTGTATTCTCCCCATGTTTGTGAACTTAGTCAAAAGGAGTTGGTCTCAGGCGAGAAATCTACAGATTATAGAGGGGTGACGGATCCCTTCAGGGCTCTGTTTTCCCCAAACCTACATCAAGCTGGAACGCGGAGGGTCTCCTCCACGTACCCCCTCCTGCACCGTTCTTTTGTCCCAAAGCACGTTTCTCCGGCCTTCTCGCACCTCGGCATCCATGAACCCTGTCTCTTGCTCCCCTTTCTAGGGCTCTGCAGCGAACCTGCCTCTGGGTTCGAGCCTGACGGACCCCCCTTCACCTGGACTCGTCAGAGTTTTCAGGCAATGGTGGATAGTCTCACTGAGGCTGTCAACCAGACATTTTGGATTGACGATGACTCTATCTCTGCCTCGGACCATACGGGTCTTTCAAGAGAACTAATCGTCTTCATAGGGTGTTTGCAAACGCTTCACGGATTGGTGTAAGGAGTGGGCGGAATCCCCTCCAGCTGACCCACCGGTATCCTGTCTGGCGTCAAGATAGAGAATCCTGCCTGTTGTAGTTCGAAGCCTTGGGTTCGGCATTTTCGCCCTTTTTTGCAACCTTTCCCTGAAGAGGATATGGGATTCACGACTCAGTTGTGGGTAGCCAAGGCCGTGCTCTCTTGGTTAGTTGCCCTTGACAGAGCTGTACAGACCAGTGAGTTTCCCCCAGCACAAACTCAGGCGACTCCCAGTTTTCCTACAGGACCAACCAGCCGTGGAGAAGCCGACTAAAACAGTCCAGACTAAGGGTCCAGGTCTCATTGATTTTCGGCTTAATTATTCATGGCATTATGCGCTCGACACCCGCAAGGTGGGCGATCACTGCCTTTCTTTCATCATGTCTGTTTTTTCATCGTGTGCCACAAATGGGTCTGGGACCTGGTGTCTTATGGATATAAAACACTTTCCTTCTTGTTCCAGAAAACGAAAGATTCCAGGGGTAATACTTGAGGCAGGGTTTGGCTCTTCAGGACGGAATCCTTCCATACTGTCTTAACCTCTATGGCTAAGGAGGAGTTGCTAGCATCCTGGATGTCCGGGATGCTTGTCTTCATGCCCCATCCTTCCCCCTCACCTGGAGCTCCTGTGCTTCGTGGTTAGCGAGGAACACTTCCACTTTACAGCATACTTAGACGACTTTGCCCTTCAGTCTCTTCACCGCTCCCAGACTGTTCACGAAGGACATGGCGGCCATCATGTCCATTCTGCACTCTCGGGACATGGTCGTGTTGCATACTTAGACGACTTTCTATTTAAGAGACTGTCCTTCCAATCCTGCACGGAGCGGTTGCGTATCCCTTTGGATACCCTTTCACGCCGGGGCTGGTTGAAAAAAAAAAAGTCTTTCCCAGCTCAGCGAATATCCTTTTCAGAGATGATCCTGGGCACCTCCCATGGGTTAGTGATTTTCCCTCGAGACAAGATCTTTGCCCTTCAACAGTGAGCTCGGACACCTTGCTGTGCATCCCCTCATTGCATCTGATTCTTCATGGGGCTCTGGAGAAAATGGCAGCAGCGATGGAAGCTGTTCCCTTTCCCCACCTACACTCAGTCCTCTGCAGCATTAGTTTCTGGCAGCCTCGGACAGCAGTCCGTTCCCTCTCGACCGGCTATGCCGCTTGCCCTGGTGGGTCAAGCAGGCGCTCAAGTGGTGGACATGAATATAGAATATAGAATATGAGTATAGAGCAAGTCCCTGAAAATGTCATTAACAAATTCCTGAAAAACCGCAGGTGCATTGCTTAGGCCGAATGGCATTACCAGGTATTCATAGTGGCCGTCACGGGTGTTGAAGGCTGTTTTCCATTCGTCTCCCTCTCTGATTCGGATCAGGTTGTAGGCCCCTCTGAGGTCCAATTTGGTGAAGATCTTGGCCCCTCAGAGACGATTAAACAGCTCTGAAATAAGAGGCAATGGATACCTGTTTTTTACCGTGATTTGATTTAGACCCCGATAGTCAATGCAGGGCCGCAAGGATCCGTCCTTTTTCTTCACAAAGAAGAATCCAGCTCCTGCCGGTGACGATGACTTTCGGATAAATCCTCTAGCCAAATTCTCTTGAATGTAGTCCGACATGGCCTGAGTCTCTGCCTGTGAAAGAGGATAAACTCTCCCGCGAGGGGGTGATGCTCCTGGAAGAAGCTCTATCTGACAGTCATACGACCTGTGTGGAGGTAGTCTCTCAGCCTCTTTTTTCCCAAAGACGTCAGAGAAGGACCAATAGGCGGAAGGCAACCCTGGCAGGGTATCAGGCTGGACTGGAGGCGAAACGGGTTGAATCGGGGTTAAGCAACGATTCATGCAGGTATCTCCCCAATGCAGAACTTCTCCAGTTTTCCAATTAAGGACTGGTTCATGCATCTGAAGCCAAGGTAAACCTAGAAGCATGGGATGGGATAAACCAGGATATACATAAAATCGCATTCGTTCAGTATGCATTAGACCTACCCGGAGTTCCACCAACTCGGTTTGAAACTGGACGGCTCGGTCAGCGGTTTGCCATCCACGGCGGACACCTGTAACGGATCAGGAAGACGCTGGACTGGTAAGCGGTAATGATCCACAACCGCCTGCTGGATGAAGTTCCCTGCAGCTCCAGAATCCAGTAGACAGTGTTCGGAGAATTTTATTGCTCCATAGGACACGGTGACAGAGATGTGTAAAGAGGGAGAGGACTGCTCTTTACCTAGGTTGGCCCCTCCTACCGGACCTAGGCACTGGAGTTTCCCGACTTTTTAGGACAGAAATGAATCAAATGTTCAGAACTACCGCAGTAGTAACAACTTCCCTCCTTGCGACGTGCCTCCCGGCGGCGGGTGGCCAAACTTACATGGTCCACCTCCATGGCCTCGGAGGCGGAGGGTGAAGTACCTGTTTTGTACAAACTAGAGTCCAGGTGATAGGACCTTTTGTCCCGCTTGATCTCCATGGAGCGCTCCTGAAAACGCAGGTCAATTCGGGTTGCCAAGGATATTAGCTCTTCCAAGAGAGTAGGTCTGTCCCGTCCCGCCAGCTCATCCTTGATTCCTCCGGATAGGCCTTCCCAGAAGTTAGCAACCAGGGCCTCATTGTTCCACGATAATTCAGACGAGAGGGTGCGGAATTTAACAGCATACTGAGCTACCGTGAGAGTACCT
This sequence comes from Oophaga sylvatica, assembly GCA_033576555.1. Lineage (NCBI taxonomy): Eukaryota > Metazoa > Chordata > Amphibia > Anura > Dendrobatidae > Oophaga > Oophaga sylvatica. The sequence goes on from JARQOD010000003.1 coordinate 147,571,396, forward strand.
TGGCGCAGGCGGAGCAGAGCTGATGCAGTCGAAGTGGTACGACCGGGTTCATCGAAAGTCCTGCGAAAAGCCTCTAGGAAAGATTGAAGATCGTTAACCACCGAAACCCCTCTCTCCCATAGCGGGTTTAGCCAGGCGAGGGCTTCTCCTCCCAGGTGTGACATGATGAAGCCCACCTTGGCTCGGTCAGAAGCAAACATATGCCCCAAGATTTCGAAGTGTAGAGTGCACTGATTGAGGAAACCCTGACACAGAGTAGGATCACCCTGGAAACGGGTAGGAGCCGCCAAACGGGGACCTTGATTTGCCGTGGGAACTGGTACCTGATTATTGATAGAAGAGTCAGGTGCAGACGAGGACCCTAGGGAATCCATGCGGGTAGACAAGCTGCGTAGATAAGTCGTGATCTTGTCCTGTTGAACTCCCAAACGGGCCACCTCCTGGCACAGATCCATGGTCGGAGGACTCTGGGATCCAGCGGGTTCCATGGCCGGAGCAATCTAACGAATGGAAGCGGAGGCAGAGGTGGTGAAGTTCACATTCGTATTTATTTTTTAATGTGGAACCTCGAGACCGCGGTCCGGGGGGCTCCGAAGGGGGCGTAACTAGTGAGCCCCGGGTACCCGTAGTAAGGCCCCTCGAACAGGACCAGAATGGAATACCCGGAGTACACAGGTGCTACCTCCAGTTAGACCCTGGACACGTGGCAGCTGTCCCAGAGGGACCAAAAGGGTAACAAGTATTTACAGAGTCCGTGGAAAGTTCTTGACGGAGAAGGGTAAGGTCCTGGTCCAGAACGGATGGTAGAAGGCTGGCTTCAGTGACCTAGTCACGGTCCACGGGTACGGATGGCTGATGGCGGAACGGGATGACACTTGCGCCAGTAATAGCCGAGATTGTCCAGATTAGCCAGATACGGGTTAGCAATGATCTGAGGAGACAAACAGTATCAGCGAAGCACAGAGACTGCAGACGCAGCGCAGACAGAACAGGAACAGAACCGGATGTAGCAATGATAGAACACGTTGCTCCGGCACTCCCCTAATGGTGGAGTGACCAGATATAGTACTGAGTGCGCAGCCATTGGATAATTAGCTATTTCAAATGATGCACGCTGCCCCTTTAAGAGAGGCGGTGGACGCGGCCTCGCGTCCTAAGCCGACTGTCTGGAGGCCTGCCAGCAGCGTGCCAGGAAGTGGAGAAGGACTCAGGACGCCGGAGAGCAGATGGGACAGGAGACCCCAGCCCACGCACAGACCGCCGCAGAGGGACAGCCCGAGGAACAGGTGAGTGAGCAGAACGGAGTGCAGAGGCAGCGCTGGGACCGGGTGTAACAGGTAGAATGAGCTCTTCACACCCTAGATGTAGTGAGGGCTCTCAGAAGGTACGTCTCGAAGACAGCGCCCTTCCGTAGGTTGGATGCCCTATTTGTGCTTCCTGAGGGTCTCAGGCAGGGTTTAGTTGTTTCAGGGCCACAATAGCCAAATGGATTTGCTTGGCTGTTCAGAAGTCCTACCACATCACAGGCACGCCTATCCCAGTGGGAATTAAGGCACACTCTACTCAGTCGGTGGATGCATTGGGCGTCGGCAGAACATGTCTGCAAGGCGACGATTTGGTACAGCCTACGTGCTCAGACTTCTGCACATGTGGTCCTTCGCAGATGTAGTCTGCAAGCGGCAGTAGCGCAACTTTAACCAGTTGGTACAGGGGGTTCAATCTGTTATGTGGTTCCCCACCCAGGGACTGCTTTGGGACTTCCCACGGTCTATGTCCCTCAATGAGGCGAAGGAAAAATAGGGATTTTTGTGTACTCACCGTAAAATCCTTTTCTCCGAGCCATTCATTGGGGGACACAGCTCCCACCCTGTTACCCTTTTGGCTTGTTTTCTATAATTTGATGTGTTGTACTCTGATATGATGTTAATGATCTTCTACTGCTTTTGCACTGAACTGGTTCTCTTGGAGCCAGCATGAGGGTATATACTGCAGAGGAGGAGCTAATCTTTTTTGTATTCACTTAGTGTCAGCCACCTAGTGGCAGCAGCATACACCCACGGTCTGTGTCCCTCAATGAATGGCTTGGAGAAAAGGATTTTACTGTGAGTACACAAAAATCCCTATTTTTACTCTTGTTGATACTTTGTTGGAGCTCCAAATTGATAGAGACATTATCTTGATTGCATGATATCTAAAACTTTCACAATCTTCCTTCCTGAAGCACTATCCGTTGAACTAGGATATTCTGGGGATCTTTCTTCAGGTGTAAGATCCTACAGGGGTGCTCCCTCCCTATCAGAGGATCCCTTGGTCATCATTTCTTAGATACGGTCATAGGTGAAAGATAAAATGATAATTACTTACCAGTAATTTGCTTTTCCTGAAACCCATGACAGCACCCTAATTTTCCCTCCCTCTGGCTTATGGTTAGTGGTGGTTCTCAATATTATCTTCTCACAATGAAGAATGGGTTTGAGTGAAATTATAAGTAATAACAAGAATAATTATTATAATTTGGGTGACTTCTACTTGACTTCTTGGAAACCACATTGAAGGAGGAAGTGGGAGTTGCCTTTTTATTTTGTACTCATGGCTCTCCGTCCACTAATGGGGGCAGATCCTACTCTCTCAGGTGCGGTCATGGGTTTCAGGAAAATCAAATTACTGGTAAGTAATTATCACTTTTTTTTTCGTTCACAAGGGAAGATTTGAGACAATGAGATTTATTGTAGAGCTCCACTGAAGTCTGACATCGTGCAGTTCCCTTTTACTAGGATCAATCAACAAAAATTGACTTGCAGCAGTGTTGCCATGTAGAAGCTTGTTTGTATATAGCACCATGTTCTTCAGCCATTTTACAACTGAGTGGTCACATGTACAAAAAAAAAATAAATGTTAGACATTTTCTTTTATTAATCGCATAAACAAGGAATGTGAGGACTCTGCTTGTGAGCTTACAATCTACTGCATTAGTGCACCATGCAACTATATTTGTGTGATTTAGACATGGTCAAACTTTAACAAATGTGGAAAACTATGCATTTTTACAGTAGTACTAATACGCGCTAGCTTCCAAGCTATGTATGCTATCTGTATAGTTTCATTTGGACAAATGGACCTAATTTATCAAATGACCATTTTTTATTTGTGTTTTGGCTTTAACCCCTTCACCACCTCGGGATTTTCCTTTTTTGTGTTTTTATTTTTTGCTCCAATTCTCCCAGAGTCATAATTTTTATTTAAAATTTTTCCGTCAATATGTCCATGTAAGGTTTTTTTTTTTTGTGGGACGAGTTGTACTTTTGAACTACACCATTGGTTTTACCATATCGTGTACTGGAAAATGCCTATTTTTAACCCCTTTACTCCCGAGGGTTGTTTGCATGTTAATGACCTGGCCAATTTTTACAATTCTGACCACTGTCCCTTTATGAGGTTATAACTCTGGAACGCTTCAACGGATCTTGGCAATTCTGAGACTGTTTTCTCGTGACATATTGTACTTCATGTTAGTGGTAAAATTTCTTTGATATAACCTGCGTTTATTTATGAAAAAAATGGGAATATGGTGAAAATTGTGAAAATTTTGCAATTTTCAATCTTTGAATTTTTATGCCTTAAAAAAGAGAAATATGTCACATAAAATATTTTCTAAATAACATTTCCCACATGTCTACGTCTACTTTACATCAGCACAATTTTGGAACCAAAATTTTATTTTGTTAGGAAGTTATAAGGGTTAAAAGTTGACCAGCTATTTCTCATTTTTACAACAAAATTTACAAAACCATTTTTTTAGGGACCACCTCACATTTGAAGTCACTTTGAGGGGTCTATATGGCAAAAAATACCCAAAAGTGACACCATTCTAAAAACTGCACCCTCAAGGTACTCAAAACCACATTCAAGAAGTTTATTAACCCTTTAGGTACTTCACAGGAGCTGAAGCAACGTAAAAGGAAAAAATGAGCATTTAACTTTTTAGTCACAAAATTGATCTTTTACAAACAATTTTTTTATTTTCACAAGGGTAAAAGGAGAAAATGGACAGATAAAGTTGTTGTGCAATTTTTCCTAAGTACACCAATACCCCATATGTGGGGGATAACCACTGTCTGGGCGCATGGCAGGGCTCGCAAAGGAAGGAGCGCCGTTTGACTTTTTCAAACCAAAATTGGCTGGAATTGAGATTGGACGCCATGTCGCGTTTGGACAGCCCCTGATGTGCCTAAAAAGTGGAAACCCCCCACAAGTGACACCATTTTGGAAACTAGAACCCCTAAGGACCTTATCTAGATCTGTGGTGAGCACTTTGAACCCCCAAGTGTTTCACTAAAGTTTATAATGCCTGGGTGTGAAAAAAAATTCCACTAAAATGATTTTTTAGTCCCCAATTTTTGATTTTTGCTAAGGAAATTGGACCCCAAAGGTTGTTGTCCAATTTTTCCTGAGTATGCTGATACCCCATATGTGGGGGGGGGAAACTGTTTGGGCGCACGGCAAGGCTCGGAAAGGAAGTAATGACGTTTTAGAATGCAGACTTTGATGGGTGTCATGTTCAGTTTGCAGAGCTCCTGATGTGCCTAAACAGTTGAAACCCCCACAAGTGACCCCATTTTGGAAACTAGACCCCCTAAGAAACTTATCTAGATCTGTGGTGAGCACTTTGAACCCCCAAGTGCTTCACACAAGTTTATAATGCCCGGGCATGAAAATAAAAAATCCTATTTTTTCCCACAAAAATGATCTTTTAGTCACCAATTTTTTCTGTTTCCCAAGGTAACAGGAGAAATTGGACCACAAAAGTTGTTGTCCAATTTGTCCTGAGTACGCTGATACCCCATATGTGGGGGGAAACTACTGTTTGGGCGCACGTCAGAGCTCAGAAGGGAAGGAGCGCCGTTTGAGTTTTTCAAACCAAAATTGGCTGGAATTGAGATTTGACGCCATATCGCGTTTGGACAGCCCCTGATGTGCCTAAAAAGTGGAAACCTCCCACAAGTGACCCAATTTTAGAAACTAGACCTCCTAAGGAACTTATCTAGATCTGTGGTGAGCACTTTGAACCCCCAAGTGCTTCACACAAGTTTATAACGTAGAGCTGTAAAATTAGAAAATCATATTTTTTCCACAAAAATGATCTTTTCACCCCAATTTTTATTTTCTCAAGAGTAACAAGACAATCAAAATTTATTGTGCAATTTGTCCTGAGTATGCTGATACCCCATATGTGGGGGTAAACCACTGTTTGGGTGCATGGCAGAGCTCGGTAGGGAAGGAGCGCCTTGTGACTTTTTCAACGCAGAATTGGCTGGACGCCATGTCGTGTTTGGAGAGCCCATGCCTGTGCCTAAACAGTGGAAACCCCCACAAATGACACCATTTTGGAGACTAGACCACTCAAGGAATTTATCTAGATGTGTGGTGAGAACTTTGAACCCCCAGGTGTTTCACCAAAGTTTATAACACCCGAGCGTGAAAATAAAATAAAAAAAAATTATATTTTTTCCACAAACATGATCTTTTAGTCCCCAGTTTTTTATTTTTCCAAGGGTAACAGGAGAAATTGAACACCAAAGTTTTTTGTTCAATTTGTCCTGAGTACGCTGATACCCTATATGTGAGACAAAACTACTGTATGGGCACAAGTATGGGCTCGGAAGAGAAGTAGTGACATTTTGGATTGCAGACTTTGATGCAATAGTCTGCGGGCGTCATGTTGCATTTGGAGAGCCCCTGATGTGCCTAAACAGTGGAAACCACCACAAGTGACCCCATTTTGGAAACTAGACCCCCCAAGGAACTTATTTAGATGTGTGGTGAGCACTTTGAACCCCCAAGTGCTTCACAGAAGTTTATAACGTAGAGCCATAAAAATAAAAAATCATATTTTTTTTACACAAAAATGATATTGTCACCCACAATTTTTTATTTTCCCAAGGGTAACAGAAGAAATTGAACACCAAGAGTTATTGTGCAATTTGTCCTGAGTACACTGATACCCATTATGTCGGGGTAAACTACTGTTTGGGCTCATGGCAGAGCTCAGATGGGAAGGAGCACCGTTTGACTTTTTCAACGCAGAATTGGCTGGAATTAAGATCAGACGCCATGTCACATTTGGAGAGCCCCTGATGTGCCTAAACAGTGGAAACCCCCCAATTCTAAATCCAACACTAACCCCAACACACCCCTAACCCTAGTCCCAACCCTAACACACCCCTAACCCTAATCCTAACTTTAGCCCCAACCCTAATTTTAGCCCCAACCCTAAACCTAATTGGAAAATGGAAATAAATACATTTTTTAAATTTTATTATTTTTCCCTAACTAAGGGGATGATAAAGGGGGGTTTGATTTATTTACTATTTATAGGGGTTTTTTATGTTTGGCAGCTGTCACATGCTAAAAGACGCTTTTTATTGCAAAAAATAGTTTTTGCATCACCACATTTTGAGAGCTATAATTTTTTTCTTATTTTGGCCCACAGAGTCATGTGAGGTCTTATTTTTTGCGGGACGAGTTGACGTTTTTATTGGTACCATTTTTGGGCACATGACATTTTTTTGATCGCTTTTTATTACTATTTTTGGGAGGCAGAATGAACAAAAACCAGCAATTCATGAATTTCTTTTTGGGAGGGGCGTTTCTACCGTTCCGCGTATGGTAAAATTGAAAAAGTAGTTTTATTCTTCGGGTTAGTACGATTACAGCGATACCTCATTTGTATTTTGTTTATGTTTTGGCGCTTTTGTACAATAAAAACAATTATATATAAAAAATAATTATTTTTGCATCGCTTCTGCGAGCTATAACTTTTTTATTTTTTCGCTGATGATGCTGTATGGCAGCTCGTTTTTTGTGGGACAAGATGACGTTTTCAGCGGTACCATGTTTATTTATATCCGTCTTTTTGATTGAGTGTTATTCCACATTTGTTCGGCGGTATATGATGATAAAGCATTGCTTTTTTGCTTTTTTTTTTTTAAGGGGTTCACTAAAGGGGTTAACTAGTGGGACAGTTTTATAGGGCGTGTCGTTACGGACGCGGCAATACTAAATATGTGTACTTTTATTGTTGTTTTTTTTCTTTACATAAAGAAATGAATTTATTGGGGAATATTTTTTTTTCTTTATTTAGGAATTTTTTAAAATTATTTTTACACGTTTATTTATTTATTTTATACTTTTATACTTTGTCCCAGGGTAGACATGACTGTATAGTGTCAGATCGCTAATCTGACAGTTTGCACAGCACTCTGTCAGATCAGCGATCTGACAGGCAGTGCACGGGGCTTCTCAGCGCCTGCTCACAGCAGGCACTGAGAAGCCGCCTCCCTGCAGGACCCTTCCGCCATCCTGGATCCAGGGGCCTGCAGGGAGGAGTCCCCTGGAGCAACGCGATCACATCGCGCTGTTCTGAGGGTCTCAGGGAAGCACGCAGGGAGCCCCCACTTTGCGCGATGCTTCCGTATGCCGCCGGAACACTGCGATCATGTTTGATCGCAGTGTTTCGGGGGTTAATGTGCCGGGAGCGGTTCGTGCTGGATGTCAGCTGTGATAATCAGCTGACACCCGGCCGCGTTCAGCTGCGCTTCCCCCGTGAGCGCAGCTGATTGCGTATGACGTACTATCCCGTCCACGGTCATATGGACCCCGGTCAACTGGACGGGATAGTATGTTAGATGTCAGAAAGGGGTTAATAAATGCGATCTAAATATCATACCAATTTAAGAAAAAACACCAATAACCTAGAAATATGTTTGTGCAGAATCTGCCCCATAATTAATTACAAACCAATCAAATTATGGCATCACGGTTGTTATAGCGACTACACTCCAATCCAATCTTCCGACCCATGACTCATACTACCGCAGTGAACTCGGAACAAACCATTATTAACTGCTTCCCCACCAGCTGACAAGCACCAGCTTGCATCAGAGCACCAGATTAATGTCCTGGAAGTACGATCACGTGACCAAGTCACATGACCACATCCACAGGTCCTCAACAAAGCGCGCACGCTCACAATGTTGACAGCTGAATGCAGAGGAGCAATGGTGTCTAGCCATATCCATGGCAACAGGGATACACTCAAGGTGGAGAAAAATTAACTGTTTAGTATCCAAACTAGCCAAATTAGTAACTTAAGAGCTGCAGTGTCGTTATTCATATGACCACATGTTGAAATCTTAATCACTCGCTATACAAATCAATCATTTCATTAATTCCTAGCACCTAATTAAACCAAGAGCAAAATTATAAATACAAAACATGTATCGCATGACATCAAGGGAGGGAACAGAGGGTATGGGGAATAATCCAACCACCACACAAAAAAAGCATGTATATAATATCAAAAAAGGGGGGGTGTAGCGGCACTAGTGCACATATGCTCAATTAGCTGCAGGAATTAAATAACCCTCTACCACAAAGAAGGTATATAAAGAAGAAGTACTTAAAATTCGATTATACTCGCGCTATGATATGGAGCATATCAACATTACTGATGCATCCCTTACCTGTAGTACGTAGAAGTCAGGGAGGTAGGGTATGGATGTAGATTAAGATGTAGAAGTGCAGAATGAGTTCGAGGTAAGAATGCGCCTTTTTCAAAGTAGTGTGTCCGAAGACTAAAAAGAGAATAAATATTTAAAAGAATTGTATCCTAAGGATAAAGGTACATAGAGGAAAACCATATAATGACTATATAATAATAATAATATCTTATTTTTATATAGCGCTAACATATTCCGCAGCGCTTTACAATTTGCACACATTATTGTCGCTGTCCCCGAAGGGGCTCACAATCTAGATTCCCTTTCTGTATGTTTTTAGAATGTGGGAGGAAACCGGAGTACCCGGAGGAAACCCTCGCAAACACAGGGAGAACATACAAACTCCTTGCAGATGTTGTCCTTGGTGGGATTCGAACCTAGGACTCCAGCGCTGCAAGGCTGTAGTGCTATCCACTATATGAAGTAATACATAGGTTAAGAACAATGGCCCAAAAAAAAAAAAAAAATAAATAGAAAAAGATAAAATCAGAAGCTGCAATGTTTCCCTTATTGCTAATACGACTTTCACAGATACCAATAGCAGTCAGTTGCTACAGGATACGACTGAAAAGTGCTGATGTGCATAAAGATAAATAGATAGTTATCTAATGATAGTAAAGTGCAGAGTGCATTAGTGCTCTTAATAAGACCATAAACTAATACCTGCAGGCTGTATAGGCAAATATATAAATAAATAAAATGTCAATGAACGGGAAAAAAGGTGAAACTAAATCACTGGTATGCAAGCAGCAATAACAATGACAATCTGATGCTGCTATGTGACAGGAACTGGCGTTAGCTCAGTGCGAAAAACGTAGTGATGCAGTATTGAGAGCTGTATTGTCAGCTGCTGGAGAACTAATGCTGGCGTTTGCCCAATAAAGCACGTGGTGATACAGTGCTCAGAGGCACACAGTGAGGGTAGTAGTCAAATGCAACTTATCTGAAAAGAAGGGGGGGGAAGCCAAGTGGTGATGTGACGAATCCTGGAGATCTTTGCAGCGTGGTGCTGGTCCCAAAGAGCTGCCCCGGCCGGTGGCACGCTCTTAGTGTACCCGGATGTGGATCGCTGGATGCTGCAGTGCGGAGTGCGGCAAAGGCCGCAATGGACGTCGGTGGAGCTCGTAAATTCGGGACACGTGATATGGCCTGATCACGTGGTGCCCAGAGAGCTTCAGGAGCGAGGTACGGTATGCAGGGAGAGCCAAAAACCTACGTGTTTCGGAATTGGACGGATTCCTTCTCCAGGGATGGCTCCTCCTGCATCAGTCTTCTATTTATATCCTCAATCAATCAGATCATTTAATCGAAGGCAAACAATTCAATCTCATTAAGACCTTTGGGCTTTAGGGTGTCCAGTTAAAAAATAACACAGGTCTCTTCTCTGGACATTTGTTTGATGAAATCACCTTTCCGCCAGTCTCTTTTTACTATTTTAATGCCTGCAACTCTGACACCTTTCAAGGATCCCTTATGCGCCATCTACAGAAATTGGTACCCAATTTACTGGCATATCTGAAGGACAGTGAACACATCCTTCAGATTTTGGAAAATTTTAAATGGCATAACAGCTTCATCTTAGGTACATTGGATATCACATCCCTGTACACAGTTATCCAACATAATAAAGGCCTTGAAGCCCTTGATTATTTTTTAAAAGAAGCAAAATCTATCCCAATTGACTCCATTGATTTTATTAAAGAATGCGCCTTCTTCATTTTAACACATAATTCCTTCCAACACTGGAAGTACTGCTACACCCAGCAATGGGGTACAGCCATGGGGACCAGGTTCACGCCCAGTTACGCTAACCTGTATGTGGGCAAGTGGGAGAACCTCCACATTTATCGGGACGGCGTGCTGCGCGCGGACCTGGCCCTATGGCTTCGTTTTATTGACGATATATTTTTTATTTGGGAAAGGGGGAGAAGAATCCTTGAATTTGTTTTTAAATGATATTAATAAAAATGATTTTTATCTTAATTTTAACGCTATCACTAGTAAGGAGAATATCAATTTTTTAGATCTTGATATATCTATCAATCAGGGGAACATTCAGACGCGAACATATATGAAACCTACAGACTCCAACAGCTATATCGCTATGAATAGCTGCCACTTACCTAGATGGCTTCTTAATATTCCACGCAGCCAATTTTTAAGACTGCATCGAAATTGCTCAAACTTAGTGGACTATAGTAAAGAAGCGGATACACTTATCACCAAATTTCTGAATAAAGGTTGGTGTACAATAATAAATTATATTGTGGTACCGTGTTAGCCAGAAAAATCGATGTGAATACTTCTCCGTCCAATTATGACAAGAGCATTCTTAAAGTGATACCTTTATTGGCTAACCAGAAAATTATATGTTCGCAAGCTTTCAGAGTGCAGAGGCTCATTCTTCAGGCAAGATAATCTTGCCTGAAGAAGGAGCCTCTGCACTCTGAAAGCTTGCGAACATATAATTTTCTGGTTAGCCAATAAAGGTATCACTTTAAGAATGCTCTTGTCATAATTGGACGGAGAAGTATTCACATGAATAAAGGTTATAATCATGACCATCTATTGAGCATTAGAGATAATGTTAAAAATATCCCCAGAGAAGAATTGCTCCAGGATAATAATCATGAATTAATACAAGATCCAGGAACCCTTAATGCCATCTCTGTCCCCTTCATCACCCAATACAATTCGAATGCGCACATCTTCAAACGTATAGTGAAGAAACATTGGGAATTACTGAAAGAGGATAAAATTATTGGGGATAAAATTATTGAACATCCAAAATTTATTTTCAGAAAGGCCAGGAATCTAGGCCATATTATTGCACCCACTGTTCTTAATTTAGGCCAATCTGCTACCCAGTACCAACCCACTGACCCTTTCAAAACAACAATAAATGGCTTTCATCCCTGCAAGAAGTGTAAAATGTGCAAAACATTGCAACTGAAAAAACAGAAAATGATTAAAACCCAAAATGGAATAGAGTTCCCTATTCTGGACTTTATCAGCTGCACTTCTACTGAGGTAATATATACCATAGAATGCCCATGTCAAAAGATTTATGTGGGCCGTACAATACGTCCCCTCTGAAAGCGAATAGTGGAACACCTCCGCAACATCAGAAATAGCGATGATAATCATCCCCTATCTAGACATTTTAAAATGGTGCATAAGGGATCCTTGAAAGGTGTCAGAGTTGAAGGCATTAAAATAGTAAAAAGAGACTGGCGGAAAGGTGATTTCATCAAACAAATGACCAGGGAAGAGACCCGTGTTATTTTTCAACTGGACACCCTAAAGTCCAAAGCTCTTAATAATGAGATTGAATTGTTTGCCTTCGATTAAACCATCTGATTGATTGAGGATATAAATAGAAGACTGATGCAGGAGGAGCCATCCCTGGAGAAGGAATCCGTCCGATTCCGAAACGCGTAGGTTTTTGGCTCTCCCTGCATACCGTACCTCGCTCCTGAAGCTCTCTGGGCACCACGTGATCAGGCCGTATCACGTGACCCGAACTTACGAGCCCCACCGACGTCCATTGTGGCCTTCGCCGCACTCCGCACTGCAGCATCCAGCGATTCACATCCGGGTACACTAAGAGCGCGCCACCGGCCGGGGCAGCTCTTTGGGACCAGCACCACGCTGCAAAGATCTCCAGGATTCGTCACATCACCACTTGGCTTCCCCCCCCTTCTTTTCAGATAAGTTGCATTTGACTACTACCCTCACTGTGTGCCTCTGAGCACTGTATCACCACGTGCCTTATTGGGCAAACGCCAGCATTAGTTCTCCAGCAGCTGACATTACAGCTCTCAATACTGCATCACTACCTTTTTCGCACTGAGCTAACGCCAGTTTCTGTCACATAGCAGCATCAGATTGTCATTGTTATTGCTGCTTGCATACCAGTGATTTAGTTTCACCTTTTTCCCGTTCATTGACATTTATTTATTTATATATTTGCCTATACAGCCTGCAGGTATTAGTTTATGGTCTTATTAAGAGCACTAATGCACCCTGCACTTTACTATCATTAGATAACTATCTATTTATCTTTATGCACATCAGCACTTTTCAGTCGTATCCTGTAGCAACTGACTGCTATTGGTATCTGTGAAAGTCGTATTAGCAATAAGGGAAACTGTGAGGAACTAAGCCGACCGCCACACGGTAGCCCGGGTATCACAGCTTCTGATCCACCGCCGATACCAAATGTGAAGGACGACCCCCTTCCTCCCACGTCACCAATGGGACGTAACTCCACAGGTACAGCTCTCCGGCGCCCCTTTGTCTCTCAGGTCAGTAAGGGAACTGCACCTAGAGCAAATGGCCGCCGGGGAGGGTGTCCTGTTACCCACTGGGTATTCTAAGATTCGTGATCAGAGTAAAAGCATCAGCCCAAGATTATTTTTATGGTTTAATCGCCTTAAGGGCGCACTAGATAATTACAGAAATATACAGTAAAGCTATACAACGTAATTACAATGGATTTGCAGTCAGAGAAAAAATACAACGATAATGTACAAGGCTTAAAGGTATAAGCTATAGATCGATATTACCGGGTAGTATGGTCATGGGAAGGCAGGAGCTCTGCCATCCCCAGGTAAGTCTTCAGTTGCTGGACAGTCCCCACAGCATGTGCTGCTGCTCCATTTGGCAAGGCAAATCAAATCTGTGTCTTGTGCTTCTTGTTGCTGTGAGAAAAAGGAATGCCCCAGCTTCTTCATGGCTACAGTTCTTAAAACTGCTAGGTCCTTCCCCTTTGCTTTGAAGCTCGCATATTAACTAGCCTGCAATTCATATGGAGCAGGAAACACTGGCCTGAGTCCGAGCCATTCAACATACCAATGACCATCCCATTCAGACACCGGCCTAAACCAATTAGCATGTTAAAGCCCTATTGATTCATAGTGGACATCAAAACTGGTCGTACTGAATATGCTAATAGGCCCTGTGTAGTTAGAAGTTTGTGGCTCTGTGAACTGACAAAATGGAGGCTGGTATAGGCCCTATAAAAAATGGCGGCATCCCTTTCCTTACACCTCCCTGCTTTTGAGGGTGCTAGGGGGTATCACATTCCTGTGTTCCCCCATGCGCCCTACCGCACCCTCTCTTTGGCTAGGGTGGCAGATCCAGGAGGATTTCTGACTCTCTGTCCTCTGAAAGGTTGCACACTGGTTGGGCATAAGCCTCCCGATCATGGTGGGCCTTCATCATGTTCACATGGAAGGCCTTCCTCCTTCCACGGGCGTGGTCCAGGGTGACCAGGTAGGTGACGGCGTTGAGCTGCTCGTGCACGAGGTATGGACCCTCCCAGGCCGCCTGAAGCTTGTTTTGTGGTATGGGGACCAGTACCCACACCTTTTGACCCACCTGGTAGGTCCGCTCACAAGCATTCTGGTCGTACCATCGCTTCTGGTCAGCCTGAGCTTGGGCCATATTGTCATGCACCAGCCGCGTCAAGGCCATCATTTGGTCCCAGAAGCGCACGACATACTCAATGACCGACACTCCGGGGGTGGCTAAATCCCCTTCCCATGCTTCCTTCACCAGAGCAAGGGGCCCCCGTACACGTCGCCCGTACAGGAGCTCAAAGGGGGAGAACCCCGTTGAGGCCTGTGGGACCTCCCGGTAGGCAAACAGCAGGTGTGGGAGATACCGCTCCCAGTCTCTCCCGTGGGAGTCGACCAACATCCTCAGCATCTGCTTTAAGGTGCCATTGAACCGCTCACACAAACCATTGGTCTGTGGGTGATACGGGCTGGCCACCAGATGTTGCACCTGTACCTGCTTACAGAGAGACTCCATCAGCTGCGACATGAACTGGGTCCCTCGGTCGGTGAGCATTTCCTTGGGAAACCCCACTCTGGAGAAAATCTCCAGTAAGGCAGAGGCCACTTTGTTGGCCCGAATGGACGACAAAGCTACCGCCTCCGGGTACCGGGTGGCATAGTCCACTACCGTTAGTATGAAGCATTTCCCGGAGCGGCTGGGAGTGGACAGAGGTCCAATGAGATCCACAGCCACCCTCGAGAAAGGCTCTTCGATGATGGGCAGAGTTACCAGTGGGGCTTTGGGGCGCCGCCCCGCCTTCCCCACCCTCTGACAGGTGTCACACGAACGGCAGTAGGCTATCACCTCGGTCCTTATTCCAGGCCAGTAGAAATGCTGAGCTAGCCTGGCCCTGGTTTTAGTGATCCCTAGGTGTCCGGCCATTGGAATCTCGTGTGCGATTCGCAACAATTCCGCCCTGAATGGATGGGGTACCACTAACTGTCGGTCCCTGGGCCACGCCTCCGGTGAACCCTGCTGGACCGTTACCCGGTACAGCCGTCCCTGGTCCCAGACCACTCGCTCGCGGTCGGACTCCAGGGGAGGCTGTGCCGCCTGCTCCTTGAGAGTCTTCAGGCTAGGGTCAGCTTCCAACGCTGCCTGAAATCCCTGACTTGATGTGGCAAGAATTGATGAAACTGCCATGTCCTCTGTCAGTTCCCCGGGATCTGTCTCCTGGCTACTGTCTGACTCGGCAGCCACTTGGTCGGAGAGGGGGAAACCGTCGGACCTCCGCGAGGCTCCTTGGGCATCAGCGCTCCCACTCCTGGTAACAGCGGCCACGACCGCTGGGACCACGGGTAGCGCCTGCTTTCCCTCGTCCCCTGACCAAGTCGCCGGGTCAGGCAGACTTCCCTGACTTCCTGACATCCCGGATGTGGGGAACTCCTGCCCTGGGGTCTTACCTGGTGGCTCCTTTCCCGGGACGCTCCCTCCCCCCATGGCCTGTTCCTCTTCCTGCAGAGGCCCTAGACTCAGCAGGCTGGGTTCACTTAGGGGCCCTACACTGCCCATAGCAGCCCCTCCCCCCACCTCTGAGCTCTCCCGTGCAGCCTCCTCACCTGTCCTCACTGTGAGCCCTGTGTGTGTAGTGTCAGTGCATGGCTTACCATCAGGTTTCACTCCCTCCTCCACTGTTGGAGGCACATTCAATACATTAACATTAGCATTCACAGTAGAGTCATGACATTCTTGGGGAGCCGAACTTGGGGGTTCAGTGGCCACATACTGAGACACTAGCCGCCCCAAATCGGTCCCAAGCAACACATTTGCAGGAATATTCGGCGTTACTCCACCCTCCCGCATCCCCCTCCCGGCGCCCCAGTCCAAATACACCTTGGCAATGGGCAGCGCCAGTTCAACGCCTCCAATTCTGGAGACGGAAAGGGTTTTCCCAGGTACCAAGTCTTGAGGGGACACCACCTCAGGGCGTACCAGGGTTCGTTCAGCGCCTGTGTCCCGCAGTCCCATGACCGCTGAGCGGCCGATGGTGACAGGTTGGTAATTGTCTAGGGACCTCCCACCACCCCTCCCACACACAAAACAGTGGTCGATTTCTGGGACAGGGATGGGGCCTTCTGGCGCTGGGGACACGCAGCCTTAAAGTGTCCTGGCTGATTGCAATTATGACAACGTCTGGGTTCTGTTCCTGGCCTGGAGAGGGCAGCCGGGGGGTACACCCCTTGCACTCGGGGGCTGGATATGGGGCTGGGGCAGGATTGGGCTTACCCCCTCTCCAGGTGCTGCTGGCAGGCTTCTTTGGCTCCGGCGCCCTGTTGTTGGCATACTCGTCTGCCAGGGCGGCTGTAGCAGAAGCCCCCTTTGGTTTCCGGTCATGGAGGAACTGCTGGAGGTCCTCTGGGCAGTTCCACAAGAATTGCTCCATGACAAACAGTTCCTGGACCTCCTGGCGGGTAGTGAGCTCTAGACCCGAGGTCCAGTGCTCCGCAGCTCTCAGCAGGGCCCGCATGTGGTCGGTCCAGGCGTCCTTTGAACCCCGCTGCAGGCTCCTGAACTTCCTGCGGTACGACTCCGGGGTGAGGTTGTAGTGCTGGATCAGGGCCCGCTTGATGCCGTTGTAGTCCTGCTCCTCCCCGGCAGGTAAGTCCCCCAAAACTTCCAGGGACTTACCCCTCAAACGGGGGGTCAGGTACCTTGCCCACTGATCCGGGGCCAGATGATGTTGGAGGCATGTCCTCTCAAAAGCCAGCAGAAAGGAATCCAGGTCTCCATCCTTTTCAAGTAAGGGAAAGTCCTCCGCCCGGACCTTGGAAGCCCTTGTCTCCGGTGGGCCTGGTGCGTCCAGCGGAGGCCCGTGCTGAGCCATCTCCAGTCGGTGCCGGCGCTCCCCAGCTTCACGGTGTTCTGTAGCCTGCAACACACATTCTGCATGCTCACGCTCTGCTGCTGCTTGCTCACGCTCCGCTGCTCTCTCTGCCGCTGCTTGCTCACGCTCTGCTGCTTTCTCTGCCGCCACCAGGAGTCTGTCATAGGCGGCGTCATTACCAGCCTCGAGCTGTGCCATAGCCGCTTGGAAAAGGGCCTCCGATCTGGACAGGCTGGGACTGGCAGGGGGTGGACAGTCCACTGTGAGACTGAGCATGGGGGTCGGGCTCCTTGGGGAGCCCTGGCTGAGCTCCCCCTCATCGGTATCGAACCCCTCATAGGCCACAGCATTGGCCGCCCCCTTTGCCCTACTTCTGGTTCCTTCCGCCATCTTGGGAACCTTTGGTTACTGAAACAGCTGCAACCCCGACCTTGCACACAACTTATTATATTTACACTCTGACCGTCTAGTGCTGGGCTGACCTTAAGACCCCAGCGGTGAAAGTACTGCTGGTAGTCTCTAGTGTCTGGGAGTAGGGGTCCCACGCACACTATTACTCTGATCCCACTGCTGCCACCAATTGTGAGGAACTAAGCCGACCGCCACACGGTAGCCCGGGTATCACAGCTTCTGATCCCACCGCCGCTACCAAATGTGAAGGACGACCCCCTTCCTCCCACGTCACCAATGGGACGTAACTCCACAGGTACAGCTCTCCGGCGCCCCCTTTGTCTCTCAGGTCAGTAAGGGAACTGCACCTAGAGCAAATGGCCGCCAGGGAGGGTGTCCTGTTACCCACTGGGTATTCTAAGATTCGTGATCAGAGTAAAAGCATCAGCCCAAGATTAATTTTATGGTTTAATCGCCTTAAGGGCGCACTAGATAATTACAGAAATATACAGTAAAGCTATACAACGTAATTACAATGGATTTGCAGTCAGAGAAAAAATACGATAATGTACAAGGCTTAAAGGTATAAGCTATAGATCAATATTACCGGGTAGTATGGTCATGGGAAGGCAGGAGCTCTGCCATCCCCAGGGAAGTCTTCAGTTGCTGGACAGTCCCCACAGAATGTGCTGCTGCTCCATTTGGCAAGGCAAATCAAATCTGTGTCTTGTGCTTCTTGTTGCTGTGAGAAAAAGGAATGCCCCAGCTTCTTCATGGCTACAGTTCTTAAAACTGCTAGGTCCTTCCCCTTTGCTTTGAAGCACGCATATTAACTAGCCTGCAATTCATATGGAGCAGGAAACACTGGCCTGAGTCCGAGCCATTCAACATACCAATGACCATCCCATTCAGACACCGGCCTAAACCAATTAGCATGTTAAAGCCCTATTGATTCATAGTGGACATCAAAACTGGTCGTACTGAATATGCTAATAGGCCCTGTGTAGTTAGAAGTTTGTGGCTCTGTGAACCGACAAAATGGAGGCTGGTATAGGCCCTATACAAAATGGCGGCATCCCTTTCCTTACAGAAACATTGCAGCTTCTGATTTTATCTTATTCTATTTATTTATTTATTTATTATTTTTTTGGGCCATTGTTCTTAACCTATGTATTATTTCATATAGTCATTATATGGTTTTCCTCCATGTATCTTTATCCTTAGGATACAATTCTTTTAAATATTTATTCTCTTTTTAGTCTTCGGACACACTACTTTGAAAAAGGCGCATTCTTACCTCGAACTCATTCTGCACTTCTACATTTTAATCTACATCTATACCCTACTTCCCTGACTTCTATGTACTACAGGTAAGGGATGTATCAGTAATGTTGATATGCTCCATATCTTAGCGCAAATATTATTCAACTTTAAACATTGTATATAATATCAACAATCTTCCAGATTCTAGATCCCGATATCCTCAGGTCGCTCCCCGATGCCAATTTCCTATACCTGAAAAAAGCAGAAGAAAAAACAAAATTAAACATTAAAAACAATCCACTGATCAGATGCCACTATCTAACAGCAAGGGGGGTCAAGTCACACAAATTTGTAAATTATAATCAATATTAAGTCCCCTGGGTTGCAATGTGCCCAGCGTAGAGATCCATCTCATCTCCTTCCTCTCCAAAATCTTCAATCTGTCCCCTCCCCTCCTCTGTAAAGGAACAATATCTATAACCCTAAACCTAAGTTGGTTAACCGAATGTCTACACTCACAAAAGTGTCTCGGTACCGGTAAATCAAGTAATTTAGTCCTAATGGTTCTCTTATGTTTGCTGATGTGTGCTTTGACCTCCATGGAGGTCCCACCTACATACACCAACCCACATGGGCACACAAGCACATAGATAACAAAGCTTGAAGTACAGGTGTATCTCTCCTTTATTGAGAACTTCTTCCCAGTTTGCGGGTGATTAAAATAATCACCTTTTAACATATTCCCACAACATGCACAACCAAAACAGGGAAAATTCCCCTGTCTAGGGCATAATGTCCTTTGTATGGATTTATATAGACAGCTCCCCACATCTGACTTCACAAGCTTGTCCCTAAAAATTGTACCCATGTCTATATGATAGAATAGGCTGAGAGGCAAATTCAGATACCTGTGGTAAGCCCTCAGGAAGTAATTTCCAATATTTCCTCAATATGTTTCCAATCTGCCCACTTGCCGGGCCATAGGTGGAAACAAATTATTAGAGACAGAATTGACCCTTTTTTTACGTATCTCTTCCCGTGCTATGCCCACCACTTTATCCTTATAACGTATCAGCTCCTGCTTCAGATAGCCCCTTTTAATAAATTTATTGCACTTGTCCTCAAGTCTCAAAAAAAGTCTCTCATCATCAGAAATGATCCTTCGTACCCAAATCATCTGACTCCAAGGTAGAGAATCCACCATCTTCCTTGGGTGGCCCCACCGCTACAGACCATGCATCTCCGCCGCTGCTTTAGGACAAATATACACTATCTGCTCGTCACAGCGCATGCACCAGCCTCTTCCAGACAAAGCTCAACTATGCAACACGTTCCGTCACGCCGGGGACACCAACGCGCATGCACCCTAGGCACAGATCCATCATGCACGGCACATCCACATGATATGTTTCAAGCCTCACTCCTGGCACACCGGGAGTACCATTGCGCATTCGCTGAAGGCGCGATTTCCCTCTTCCGTTTCCGGCTATCCGACGCCGCAGCGCCAGACCCATCTGGGTATACAGTACAGACCAAGTAGTCACCGGAAATGGTTTTCACGTCACAGGTGTGCCCTGTCAGGTTTAATAAGTGGGATTTCTGGCCTTATAAATGGGGTTGGGACCATCAGTTGTGTTGCGCAGAAGTCTGGTGGATACACAGATGATAATCCTACTGAATAGACTGTTAGAATTTGTATTATGGCGAGAAAAAAGCAGCTAAGTAAAGAAAAACGAGTGGCTATCATTACTTTAAGAAATGAAGGTCAGTCAGTCCGAAAAATTGGGAAAACTTTGAAAGTATCTCCAAGTGCAGTTGCAAAAAACATCAAGCGCTACAAAGAAACTGGCTCACATGAGGACCGCCCCAGGAAAGCAAGACCAAGGGTCACCTCTGCTACTGAGGATAAGTTTATCCGAGTCACTAGCCTCAGAAATCGCAGGTTTACAGCAGCTCAGATTAGAGACCCGGTCAATGCCACACAGAGTTCTAGCAGCAGACACATCTCTACAACAACTGTTAAGAGGAGACTTTGTGCAGCAGGACTTCATGGTAAAATATCTGCTAGGAAACCACTGCTAAGGACAGGCAACAAGCAGAAGAGACTTGTTTGGGCTAAAGAACACAAGGAATGGACAATAGACCAGTGGAAATCTGTGCTTTGGTCTGATGAGTCCAAATTTGAGATCTTTTATTCCAACCACCGTGTCTTTGTGAGACGCAGAAAAGGTGAACGGATGGACTCTACATGCCTGGTTCCCACTGTGAAGCATGGAGGAGGAGGTGTGATGGTGTGGGGGTGCTTTGCTGGTGACACTGTTGGGGATTTATTCAAAATTGAAGGCATACTGAAGCAGCATGGCTACCACAGCATCTTGCAGCGGCATGCTATTCCATCCGGTTTGCGTTTAGTTGGACCATCATTTATTTTTCAACAGGACAATGACCCCAAACACACCTCCAGGCTGTGTAAGGGCTATTTGACCAAGAAGGAGAGTGATGGGGTGCTACGCCAGATAACCTGGCCTCCACAGTCACCAGACCTGAACCCAATCGAGATGGTTTGGGGTGAGCTGGACCGCAGAGTGAAGGCAAAAGGGCCAACAAGTGCTAAGAATCTCTGGGAACTTCTTCAAGATTATTGGAAGACCATTTCCAGTGACTATCTCTTGAAGCCCATCAAGAGAATGCCAAGAGTGTACAAAGCAGTCATCAAAGCAAAAGGTGGCTAACCTAACAACGCCTAAGGTCTGTATAGCTTTACATATGGTTCTTGGTGCCTGTGATACCATTTTAATGCTAATTGCCCGGTATTATTAACTATCTTCCCTGATCTCCTCCACAGCCCCTGATGGAACTTCTGTCTTCTACCCAAATCTTTTCTTCTATAGACCCTCCTATCTCTAAAAGGTCAGTAACATGCCTATTTTGAATAGCATTCCTCAGCATGCTCCCACCACCTATCTGGTTCTAATTGAGTGCCTGGATTTTTAGTTTTACTTTATAATGCCAGACTATGTCATTGTTACCTGGTGTGAAGGAAACCCCCTTCCTTCCACATCACCAATGTGACGTACTACACAGGCACAGCTCTCCGGCGCCCCCTTTGTCTCAGGTCAGTAAGGGAACTGCACCCAGAGCAAATGGTTGCCGGGGAGGTTGTCCTGTTACCCACTGGGTATTCTAAGATTCGTGATCTGAGTAAAAGCATCATCCCAAAATTAATTTTATGGTTTAATTGCCTTAAGGGTGCACTAGATAATTACAGAAATATACAGTAAGCTATACAACGGAATTACAGTGGATTTGCAGTCAGAGTAAAATACAACAATAATGATACTAGGCTTAGAGGTATTACTAGAGGTCAATATTACCAGATTATAGGTTGCATGTGGAGGCAGGGAGCTCTGCGATCCACAGGTGAGAATCTTAGTTGCTTGACAGTCCCCCAAAACATGTGCCACTGGTCCCTTGGCAGATCTGTCCCTTGTTCCTTCTTAGATCTTCATCGTCTTGGCTTCTGTGAGAATAGCTCGAGTCTGCCGTCCGCTCACAGTTCTTAAACCTGCTAGGTCCCTCCCCTCGGGGTCAGAGGGTGGGCTGATAATCTCCACCCTTAGCTCCCTGCAGAATTTATTCCCAATATCTAACAAAGGGGTTAACTTTCTCCAGGACGATCGGATCAGGACACGAGAGGTACCAGCGGATGCAGTATGTTTTGCCTGTCACATGGAGATCAAACCTGGCCCGATTGGGTCTCTGTGGAGGGCTAATCTCTATATCTCAGGCCCCCGAGCCATCACTGACTTGGGAGTTGCACCGTCAGATGCCCAAGGTCCGCAGGAACACGCAGATATTTTTTATGAATTTGTACCTAGAAAGATGTGCTCATAATTCATAATCCTAGCACGGAGCCGTCGTGGCTGGGATAGACAGTGGATGTGTTTTCAGTGTCTAGTTGGCAGGTATAATGTAATTGAAGCCTTGTTTTGGCCTTATCTCATTATCATACTAACAGACCTAGCTATTCAACATTGGAGCAGTAAATCCTGTTTTGAGCCGGATCTACTCAGCATACTAATAGACCATTTTATTCACAGTGGACACTAAACCCTGTTGTATTGAATATGCCCACAGGCCATGGGGGACGAGGTGCAGTTAGCTGCTGTGAATCTGTGAATTCAGACAAAATAGCACCTGGGAACACACAAAATGGCGGCTGGAACAGGCCATATCCAAGATGGTGGCTGTTCCTTCATCATACCTCCCTGCTTTAGAGGGCGCTAGGGGGTATCACATTCCTGTGTTCCCCCATGCGCCCTTCCGCACCCTCTCCCTGCCGGAACAACCCATCAGCGTTACCATGGTTCCTGCCTCTTTTGTGGCGAATGGTGAAGTGGTACTGCTGGAGAGCGAGGTTCCAGCATAGCAACCTCCCATTCGTCCCAGAGACCGTGTGTAACCAGCTGAGGGGGTTGTGGTCTGTTTCCACGGTGAATTGGCGTCCGTACAAGTATGGCTGCAGACGCTGCAAGGCCCACACAATTGCCAGACATTCCTTCTCCATCATGGAATAGGCCACTTCCCTCGGCAGGAGCTTCCGGCTCAGGTACAAAACGGGTGCGACGGGCAGCCTTTTCTTGGTGAGGTCAGTCAGGGGCGTGGCCAGGGCACTATAGTGTAGAACAAACCTCCTATATTACCCAGCAGTCCCCAAGAAGGACATAACCTGCTTCTTGGTCCTGGGGGTGGGCCAGGATGCGATGGCATCCACCTTCCCGGGCTCTGGCTTCAGAGATCCCCCACCTACCCGATGTCCCAGGTAGTGGCCCTCAATCATACCCAGCTGGCATTTTTCCAGCTTAATAGTCAAGCCTGCTCACTGGATCCGCCCGAACACCTGCGCCAGGTGCTCCAGGTGATCCTCCCAGGTGGGACTGAAGATGTCAATGTCATCCAGGTATGCGGTCGCATACCCTTCCAGTCCCTCGAGCAGCGTGTTGACCATCCGCTGAAAAGTGGCAGGAGCATTCTTCATGCCGAAGAACATCACCGTGGACTCGTACAGTCCGAATGGGGTGATAAAGGCCGAGCGTTCCCATGCCCCAGGAGTCAGGGGAATCTGCCAATACCCCCTGCTCAGATCCATGATGGTCAGGTACCTGGCCCCGGCCAGCTGGTCAAGCAGGTCATCGATGTGCGGCATTGGGTACGCATCGGTGACCGTCACAGCGTTGAGCCCCCGGTAGTCCACGCAGAACCGCGTAGTTCGGTCCTTTTTAGGGATGAGGACTACAGGTGAAGCCCATGCGCTGTTGGACGCTTGGATCACCCCCAGCTTCAGCATCTCGTCTATCTCTTGGCGCATTTGCTGTTGCACCTCAAGAGAGACCCAATATGCTGAACGCCGGATCGGGGGGTGATTGCCGGTGTCCACGTCATGGACAGCTGTCTCAGTCTTTCCGGGCAGGCTGCTGAACAGCTCCCGAAAGGGGTGTAGGGTGACCCCCAGCTGGGAACGTTGGTCCTCCGTGAGCTGGTGGCCAATCCCTACATCCTCGATGGATCCACCCGCCTTGCCTTGGGTGAGCAGATCCAGGAGGGTTTCTGCCTCTCCTTCATCGGGAAGGTTGCACACTGGGTGGGCATAAGCCTCCCACTCATGATGGGCCTTCTTCATGTTCACGTAGAAGGCCTTCCTCTTTCCACAGGCGTGGTCCAGGGTGACCAGGTAGGTGACGGCGTTGAGCTGCTCGTGCACGAGGTATGGACCCTCCCAGGCCGCCTGAAGCTTGTTTTGAGGTACGGGGACCAGTACCCACACCTTTTGACCCACCTGGTAGGTCCGCTCACAAGCATTCTGGTCGTACCATCGCTTCTGGTCAGCCTGAGCTTGGGCCATATTGTCATGCACCAGCCGCATCAAGGCCATCATTTGGTCCCGGAAGCGCACGACATATTCAATGACCGACATTCCAGGGGTGGCTAAATCCCCTTCCCATGCTTCCTTCACCAGAGCAAGGGGCCCCCGTACACGTCGCCCGTACAGTAGCTCGAAGGGGGAGAACCCCGTTGAGGCCTGTGGGACCTCCCGGTAGGCAAACAGCAGGTGTGGGAGATAGCGCTCCCAGTCTCTCCCGTGGGAGTCGACCAACATCTTCTGCATCTGCTTTAAGGTGCCATTGAACCGCTCACACAGGCCATTGGTCTGTGGGTGATACGGGCTGGCTACTAGATGTTGCACCTGTACCTGCTTACAGAGAGACTCCATCAGCTGCGACATGAACTGGGTCCCTCGGTCGGTGAGCATTTCCTGGGGAAACCCCACTCTGGAGAAAATCTACAGTAAGGCAGTGGCCACTTTGTTGGCCCGAATGGACGACAAAGCTACCGCCTCTGGATACCGGGTGGCATAGTCCACTACCGTTAGTATGAAGTATTTCCCAGAGCGGCAGGGAGTGGACAGAGGTCCAATAAGATCCACACCCACCCTCGATAAAGGCTCTTTGATGATGGGCATAGTTACCAGTGGGGCTTTGGGGCGCCGCCCCGCCTTCCCCACCCTCTGACAGGTGTCACATGAACGTCAGTAGGCTATCACCTCGGTCCTCATTCCAGGCCAGTAGAAATGCTGAGCTAGCCTGGCCCTGGTTTTAGTGATCCCTAGGTGTTCGGCCACCGGGGAATCTCGTGTGCGATCTGCAACAATTCTGCCCTGAACGGATAGGGTACCACTGTCGGTCCCTGGGTCACGCCTCCGGTGAACCCTGCTGGACCGTTATCCGGTACAGCCGTCCCTGGTCCCAGACCACTCGCTCGCGGTCGGACTCCAGGGGAGGCTGTGCCGCCTGCTCCTTGAGAGTTTTCAGGCTAGCATCTGCTTCCAACGCTGCCTGAAATCCCTGATGTGGCAAGAATTGATGAAACTGCAACATCCTCTGTCAGTTCCCCGGGATCTGTCTCCTGGCCACTGTCTGACTCGGCAGCCACTTGGTCGGAGAGGGGGAAACCGTCGGACCTCCGCGAGGCTTCTTGGGCTTCGGCGCTCCCACTCCTGGTAACAGCGGCCGCGACCGCTGAGACCACGGGTAGCGCTGGCTTCCCCTCGGCCCCTGACCAAGTCGCCGGGTCAGGCAGACTTCCCTGGCTAACTGACATCCTGTATGTGGGGAACTCCTGCCCTGGGGTCTTACCTGGTGGCTCCTCTCCCGAGACGCCCCCTCCCCCATGGCCTGTTCCTCTTTCTGCAGAGGCCCTAGACTCAGCAGGCTGGATTCACTTAGGGGCCCTATACTGCACATAGCAGCCCCTCCCTCCACCTCTGAGCTCTCCCCTGCAGCCTCCTCACCTGTCCGTGCATGGCTTGCCATCAGGTTTCACTTCCTCCTCCACTGTTGGAGGCACATTCAATACATTAACATTAGCATTCACAGTAGAGTCATGACATTCTTGGGGAGCCGAACTTGGGGGTTCAGTGGCCACATACTGGGACACTAGCTGCCCCAAATCGGTCCCAAGCAACACATTGGCAGGAATATTTGGCGTTACTCCCACCTCCCACATCCCCCTCCCGGCTCCCCAGTTCAAATAAACCTTGGCGACGGGCAGCGCCGGTTCAACGCCTCCAATTCCGGAGACGGACAGGGTTTTCCCAGGCACCAAGTCTTGAGGGGACACCACCTCAGGACGTACCAGGGTTCGTTCAGCTCCTGTGTCCCGCAGTCCCATGACCGCTGAGAATCTGTGAATTCAGACAAAATAGCACCTGGGAACAGACAAAATGGCAGCTGGAACAAGCCATATCCAAGATGGTGGCTGTTCCTTCATCACACCTGGATAATCTCAGATTAATTTATTACCATATACGGAGAGCTGATATAATTGCATGGGACTACCCTTTTTTGTTTTTATATTTTATTCATGTCTATATTCTTGTACAGCAGTCTAATTTTGTATGTTAATTTTTTGTATATATTTTTTGCAGTGAGGTTTGAAAAAGCCCTAGGACAGGGTCGAAACGTTACCTTATTTTCACTGGCACTGTTTTCTGTGGTGAACTTTTTTGTTGATGAAATAAAACAAAAATATCTTTGCAAGCAAATTAAATTTTGAGTGCGGCTGTTTCTCCTCTTGAACAAAGTGGTTTCAGTAATCTTTATACCACTAATCTTATCCAAAAAGTCGTTAGTGTCTCTAATATACGACTTTGTAGATATGGCATATCCACGCAGGACCCTATCCAAAAAAATAGCCACCTTATTAAACACATCTGATTCACTGAATAGTGGATAGAAGGAAGCGTAGGCAGATGCTGCAATTGACCATGAGATACGTGGTAGAGGATGCTTCTGACTCACCTGAATATGAGACAGAACGCTGATACCGATGCTGCAGTCGAATGTGAGGTATGTGATAGATTGTGCTTCTGACTCACCTGAATATGGGACAGAACACCAGTACCACTGCAGTAGTCAACCAAAGGCACGACTAATCCACTGGAAAGACAGTTGCTGCTATCGACCGTAATGTACCTGGTAGGTGGTGCATCTGAATCACTGGATAGTGGATAGAGCGCTGCTGCAATCGGCTCTCAATAACCTGCGACTGACTAACCGTGGACAGAACCCGGGAGAGAGCATATCTGTGCTGCGGTCAAAGTCTGGATACCTGATGGCATTAGACAGAATAATGGTCTCTTACGTCCGGGAATGTAGTACTCCGCACCACGAAGTCTGTCCTGTCCTGCCATCACTCCTGAGGACAAAACCGCCGGGGATTGTAGATCAGACAGAGACTGCTGGAGAATACGGAGTCTTTTACTATCGGGAGCCGGTCTCAAACACTGCAATAGTGAAGGACTAGGTGCAGCTCAACTCTTTCTTAAGCGGTGTAATGCCGACATCTGAAGAGGGGCTGAAGGAGATTGCAGGAGGAATGCCTGTGTAGCATGAAGAAAAGTGCCACCTTCCGGGTCCAAGTGCAGGCACATGGCGACCGCAGGGAGGAAGAGGAGTGCCTTCTAAGTGAAAAAAGGCGAGCAGCTTCCTCTCCACTGAACGAGGAAGAGGGGTCATGTATGCGACGAGCTGTGGAAAAGTCAGATCGATAAAGCCGGGAAGGGGAGTGGTGGAACTAACCACCGAAACTAGGCTGCACAGAAGCCGGGGCCTATATTAGAGACTGCGGCCGACATGACGGGGGGGGAAGGGAGGCGCGGAGGCCCAAATGTCACCTCAAAAGTAACCCTGTGCCACTGACCCTGCTGTAATTAAAGGGGATGTAAGGGGGTGCCATGCCTCTACCCCCTTAAAGTAGAGTAAAATGTTTTATTAAATATAGGTATGTACATATGTTCATTCACGGGTGTGCATAGTATTGTATATATTGTATATTATGTCTGTTATGTATAAAGGATATATATATTTTAGCTGTCTGTTAAGGAAAGTGTAGTGCTCATGTTTGGTCACTAGATGGGGCACTTTAGTTAGACTATCACAGCATTGTAAATAGTTAACATGGTGGGGCTGACCATGGATAAGTATAGGAGCTTTCCTGTTTGGTACTTAGTTAAGGCCCAGTGCCCGTGTGGGGCGGTCAGCTCCGCAACGTTTAAGCAAGCAACCAGCCATCCATGGTCCAGAAGGACAGAAGGACAACAGAGCTTCCACAGAGGGAAAAAGGAGCTTAAAGGGAATCTGTCACCCTAAATTGTCGGGATATTTAAATGATGGCAGTCAGGTCAGATGGGCGGTGTTTTGGGTACTTGCCTTAACATGTTGTTTGCCGCTGTCTCCATTATTTCTGGGAATTGTAGTCGTTGCCCTCCATATAACGCGCCTGCGCATTGCAATCTGCGGGCAAAGCATACTGCGCGTGTGCAATTCAAGATTGCAATGTGCAGGCGCATTATATGGAGGCAACGACTACAATTCCCAGAAATAATGTAGACAGCGGCGAACAACATGTTAAGGCAAGTACCCAAAACACCGCCCATCTGACCTGACTGCCATCATTTAAATATCCCGCCAATTTAGGGTGACAGATTCCCTTTAAGAAGAGGTCCAAGATCAGTACAGGGACACAGGTCGCTCATCATGTGGCAGGTCATCGTATGGGCTGATGCCTGTTGTGAATGTGTTAGAAATTAATTCTGAGCAGAAGCTCCCTCTGGTGGTTACAAACAGTACTGAACTATTCAATGAAGATTGTGAAGATTGGCAATCAGGTGTTACAGACTGGTCTTATATAAGGGAGGTTCCCTCCCATCAGGGTTGCCTGTGATCAATTGTTCTTGTCTCAACTTTGGTTCCTGGTTCACTTGGAAGGTTGCTGTGTCTTGCCTGCATCTTCTGCTAACAGATAAGATATTTTCTGCTTTTATTTTTTGTGCTTGCTTTTTGCATTTTGTCCTGCACTTCTGTGGAGGTCAGCCGGGTCCCCTCCGGGGGCTTGTGCTCCTCTCAGTTTATCTGAGCCACTGTTATTTGTTCATTTGCCTTTTCCAGTTTTTTCAGTGGCTGCTGCTTAGTTTTGTTACACCAGAGAACTGATTTAGGTGGTAGAGGTCGTGTGATCTCAGGTGTTTTTGCAATTAGTGTGTTGGTATTGTTTAGGTTTTTTTTTGGATTGCAGTAAGTGTCCTTCCTATCCTTTTCTTTCTAGGAAGATTGGGCCCCAACGTTTGCTCATACTATTTTCTGTCTGTGTCTGTATTTCCTCTTGTCTAACCGCCATTACATGTTTGGGGGCTTCCTATGTTCTTTGGAAATCTGCTCCGGGGCAGATAGTTTTCCTCTTTCTATCTTTAGGTGTAGTTAGCTTCTCAGGCTGTGACTAGGCGTCTAGGACCAACGTAGGTACGCTCCACGGCTGCCTTTAGTTGTGGTGGTTAGTCAGGGTACTGCAATCCAGAAGATTCCAACCTCTCTGGTGTATTGCCTTTTTTGCCTGCTCTTCTCAGCTACCAAATCATAACAGATGCCCTCACAACCAAGGCGAAACGGCTGAGGGAACCCCCAAACGCAGTGAGTCTGGACAGTGAGGACGCTGGAAAACCGTAAGGACGGTCAGTCCCTGTAATGTACTGAAGGACACAGAGGAGTGAAGGAGAGGAGCAAATTGTGAATTGTGTGGAAACGTATGCTGATGTTGTTACCGACAAGGATCTGCTACAACAAATAGAAAGTAAAGTTCACTGTTTGAAGTTTTCAAAGGACTCTGTCTCTTCATGCACCACAATGATGGCAGCAGAGCTTCTACAACCCCGATGGGACCCTGACGGTGCAGAGGGTGTTACTGAAGGTAGGCCGCAGAAGGGACAGTATTTGAATGTGATTAGGAGCCAGGGCGTGCCAGAGCCACATGTTACTGCTACGACTACGGCCCTGGCTCAGCCTCTCAGAGTGACAAAACACATATAAGCTGAAAGGTCTATACTGACCCTCAGAGCCCTATGGGAATAGAAATGTGTGGAGCTTCTTCTTCATTATTCTGTCTTCATTCTTTTACTTTATCTTAATCTTTATCATTCTCTTCTCATCATCTCTGGGAAGTAACCTAATGAAAGTAAAGAGATGTACCTCTCCATCCCTGAAGATGACAAGACAGTAGCGTAGCTACCAGGGCAGAGGGGGCCACGCACTCTAAGGTAGCCCACCCGGAGCTATGCTACTGTAGCTGTATCAGCGTGCATAGCGGAGCTGTACAAGGGGGTGGGACTCGGAACATTAGTAAACGTAAAGTGGACACTTATTGTTATAAGGGAACTCAGGTTACTGCGACTGTCAAAGGGGCACATTTAAAGCACTGGCCAGGGGTGGACTCACCAGATTTATCTGCATTCTTCACACTGGCAGCTGCTTCATTCCTGGGGCAATCCTCACCCATCTCAGAGTATAAATAATCTGAGTCAGAGTCCAGAACAAAGTTAAACAGTTCAGCTTTATTTTCCTCCGGACATAGCACATCCAAGACATCATTAGCACGCCTGACACGGTACCAGCAATACATCTTCCACAACTCTGCTTCACTTCTTCTGTTACACCAGCATGGACCACAAAGTAAATTCGGGACGAGGAGCCTGGTGAAAACGGCACTTCGATCTCTATCCCTGGAGACACTTCAATCCAGTCATGGAAATACACATCTACTAGGTCGTCCACCCCCTTCTGGTTATGCTGCCCGTGTACTCGCTGGTGGCTCACTCGCTTCTGCTACAGCATGCACACTTCTGCTGAGCGTTCCCACAGTGGCTCTACCACTTTATCAGCCCACCGACTCTGGCTGACGGTCCTACGGTGATTCCTTCACCGGCTACACGACTGCTGGTACCTTTATTCACTTCCTGTCCATTACACAGCTCAGGAACAGGGACATCCGAGCAGCAACAGGGTCCACCCCCGACTGACTCTAACTGGGAAGTCCCTCTAACAAGTTCCCGACCGACACTTCACCTACTTAACCCCTTGGTGTCCTGACAAGTCTCCACTACACTAAATGTGCTCAATGCCCCAACCTAGTGTTTTTCCACTGACCTACACTGAACATCTAACAACTCTAACTGGGTCCACTAATATGCCCCATCTAGTGGCCCTTTGCAATACTACCCTTACCCAATATATGAATACTATACTACAAGTGCCCTCTTCTAATGTCCCCAAAGGATGCACTACCTTAACTAAATCTAAGTGGAATACTACACGAAAGATACCGAAATACGACACTATACAGTACATAGTAAATATATACAAATACATACACAATGCAGCAAAATACATTTAAAGGGTTAAAGACTGACCCTCCTTACACACACACAGGGCATTATGACTGGTATCTACCACTAGCCATATGGTAATATCAATGTTGATCACTGTATAGAGATTTATTTTCAGCAACAGCACGCTCATCTGCTGAGGTTCTCCTCCACTATTAGGGTATGTTTCCACGGTCAGTATTGGCTGCGCTTTGGACGCAGCAGATACCCGCTCCGTCCAAAGCGCTGCCGGCTTTTGTACACACGTTGATTCCGCATGTGTTCATTGAACACATGCGGAATCACCGCATCCTATACCTAGGACGGTGCTATTTATCTTGAGGAGACTGTGTGTCTATATAATGCAGTTTACGCATCTTGCACGTGTTCACACTAGGATGTGCTGATCGTTTTTTTTTTTTTGCTTATTTAAGTAACTGGATGCTGGCTGCCTCCAGTCTGATCTTGCACCCCTCCCATTGGCCTTGCAGGTGCCGCAATCAGCTCTACCTGCCCATAAATTGTAGGCTTAGCCCAGTAGTGACATGTTTGTCCAAAATTGTAGGCTGGTGGCCCAGAAGTGGCTTATAGTGTAGAGCAGGGACCCATCAGAGGGAGGTCACCTTGCCGTGGTTGATGGGCATACATGAATTGTCCAATTTGTGCACTAAGAACCTTCATTTTTCATCTATTACTGTAAGTAAAAAAAAATTTCTTTTACATTTTGAGAAGTTTAATCTAAATTGAATTTTTAATGTTTTTCTGTGTTTTCACATTGCCTAGATTCATGCACATGTGCTGCTGTGTTCTTTTTTGTCTATATTATGCAGTTTTCACAGCTTGCACGTGTTCACACTAGGAAGTTCTGATCAGTTTTTTTTTGCTTATTTAAGTAACTGGATGCTGGCTGCCTCCAGTCTGATCTTGCACCCCTCCCATTGGCCTTGCAGGTGCCGCAATCAGCTCTACCTGCTCATAAATTGTAGGCTTAGCTCAGTAGTGACATGTTTGTCCAAAATTGTAGGCTGGTGGCCCAGAAGTGGCTTATAGTGTAGAGCAGGGACCCATCAGAGGGAGGTCACCTTGCTGTGGTTGATGGGCATACATGAATTGTCCAATTTGTGCACTAAGAACCTTCATTTTTCATCTACTACTGTAAGAAAAAAAATCAGCAGCAAATACTGAACTTGGAAACATACCCTTAGGGTGAGTAACCAAGTTGTAATCAAGGTTACCTGGTTAGGGGCCCACGGAAAGTAAAACCCTAGCTCCACCTCTGTGACAAGAATTTGAGCTTCTTGGAGTTGTGGGACGTTCATGCCTCCTGAAAATGACAGGCTCTGGTGGGCGAGTGGGCAGGAGACGGGGGTCAGGACCAATGTTATACATGAGGTGACAGTCAAGCCATACCTCCCAACTTTTGAAGATGGGAAAGAGGGACAAACAGGGCATATTTTAGGCCATGCCCTGACCACACCCATTTCCCAACTAGTCACACCCATGTCCACGCCCCAACCACACCCATTCAGCACTGGTGATCACACTGACTGGTACTGAGGGCACAGTGACTGATACTGTGGGCACACTGGTACTGAGTAAAAGAACAGAGAGAGAGAAAAAAGAAAACAGAGAGAAAGTAGAGAGAGAAAGAAATAAACAAAGAAAGGGGAAAGAAAGAACAGACGGAGAAAGAAAGAGGGGAAAGAAAGAACAGAGAGGGAGGGAGAAAGAAAGAGGGGAAAGAAAGAACAGAGAGAGAAAGAAAGAAAGACGGAGAAAGAAAAGAGAAAAGAAAGAAAGAAAGAACAGAGAAAGAGGGGACAGAAAAAAAACAGAGAGAAAAAAAGAAAGAGGGGAAAGAAAGAACAGAGAGGGAGAGAGAAAGAAAGAGGGAAAAGAAAGAACAGAGAGAGAAAGAAAGACAGATGGGAAAGAAAGAAATAGGAAAGACAGAACAGAGAGAGAAAGAACAGAGAGAAAAAGAAAGAAAGAATAGAGAGAGAAAGAAAGAGGGGAAAGAAAGAACAGAGAGAAAGAAAGAGGGGAAAGAAAGAACAGAGAGATACAAAGAGAGAAAGAAAGAGGGGACAGAAAAAAAGAAAGAGGGTAAAGAAACAACAGAGGGAGAGAGAGAAAGAATGGAAAGAAAGAACAAAGAGAGAAAGAAAGAACAGAGAGATAGAGAAAAAGATGGGAAAGAAAGAACAAAGAGAGAGGAAGAAAGAGAAAGAAAGAACAGAGAGAAAGTACAGAAAGAAAGAAAGAGGGGAAAGAAAGAGAAAGAAAGAAAGAACAGAGTGAGAAAGAAAGAAAGAAAGAACAGAGAGAAAGAAAGAAAAAGAACAGAGAGAGAAAGAAAGATGGGAAAGAAAGAACAGAGAGAAAGAAAGAGGGGAAAGAAAGAACAGAGAGAAAGAGAAAGAAAGGGTAAAGAAAGAAGAGAGAAAGAAAGAAAGAGAAAAAGAAAGGGGAACGAAAGAAAGAGGGGAAAGAAAGAACAGAGAGAAAGAAGAAAAAGAACAGAGAGAAAGAAAGATGGAAAAGAAAGAACAGAGAGAGAGAAATAAAGAACAGAGAGAAAGAAAGAGGGGAAAGAAAGAAAGAACAGAGAGAGAGAAAGAAAGAGGGGAAAGAGAAAGAAAGAAAAAAAGAACAGAGAGAAAGAAAGAGGGGAAAGAACAGAGAGAGAAAAAGAAAGATTGGAAAGAAAGAACAGAGAGATAGAGAAAAAGAAAGAAACAGAGAGAGAGAAAGAAAGAAAGAACAGAGATAGAAAGAAAGAGGGGAAAGAAAGAACAAAGAGAAAAGAAAGAAAAAGAACAGAGAGAAAGAAAGAACAGAGAGAGAAAGAAACAGAGAAAGAAGTAAAGATTCTATAAAGATACTATAGCAGCCCGGCTCCCATTGTAGTGCCCACCTGAGCCTCCCGATGCAGGACATATCATGATCCGCTCACATGGCCGACATCCCCGATTCCAAGGCGAGGACACGGTGATGGAGCTGAAGCATTCCCTGAAGTGCCTCTATGGTTCCGTCACAATCTCCTCCCGAAATTACCTCATTTCCAGTCATCTTCCAGCACGTCACTTCTGGTGGAACATCACGTGCAAATTTTAAAGTGCTCCTCGGGGCTCCGGAATGTACTCCTGTGTCCACGGGAAAAGCTCCCGGCCGGGACAGCGGGGCAGACTCCCAAAATCGGGAGTGTCCCGCTGAATTCAGGACGGTTAGGAGGTATGAATGCTCCCCACCATACACCTTGTACACGCACGGCTCTGCACACCTCATACACACACGGTTCCGCTTTGTATGCCTCGTACACACACAGCTCAGCTCCGTCCACCTCGCACACACAAGGCTCCACTCAGTATACACAAGGCTCCACTCAGTATACACAAGGCTCCACTCCGTACACCTTGTACACACGCAGCCACGCTTTGTACACCTTGTACACATACGACTCCACTCCGTAAACCTTGTACACATGCGGCTTTGCAGCATACACCTCGTACACACGCAGTTCTGCTCCATACATCTCGTACACACGCGGCTCCGCAACATACACACAAGGCTCCACTCCATACACACACGGCTCTGCTCCGCTCCGTACACACACGGCTCAAGCACGGAGCCCTGTGTGTACGGAGCTGAGCGGCTCAGCTCCGTACACTTCACACACACAGGGCTCCGTTTCGTACACACACAGCACTGCTACATCCACCTCGTTCCACGGCTCCACTCCGTAAACCTCGTACACACTACAGCACTGCTACATCCACCTCGTACACACACGGCTCTGCTCTGTACACCTCGTAAACTACATCACTGCTACAACCACCTCGTACACAAACGGCTCCACTCCATACACCTCGTACACACACGGCTCCGCTCCGTACACCTCGTACACACACGGCTCCGCTCCGTACGTACACACACGGCTCCGCTCCGTACACCTCATACACACATGGCTCCGCTCCGTACGTACACCTCGTACACACACGGCTCCGCTCCGTACACCTCGTACATGGCTCCGCTCCGTACGTACACCTCGTACACACACGGCTCCGCTCCATCCAACTCGTACACGCACGGCTCCGCTACATCCAACTCGTACACACACGGCTCTGCTCCGTACACCTCGTACACTACATCACTACTACATCCACCTCGTACATACACGGCTCTGCTCCGTACACCTCGTACACACTACAGCACTGCTACATCCACCTCGTACACACACGGCTCTGCTCTGTACACCTCGTACACTACATCACTGCTACAACCACCTCGTACACAAACGGCTCCACTCCGTACACCTCGTACACACACGGCTCCGCTCCGTACACCTCGTACACACACGGCTCCGCTCCGTACGTACACCTCGTACACACACGGCTCCGCTCCATCCAACTCGTACACGCACGGCTCCGCTACATCCAACTCGTACACACACGGCTCTGCTCCGTACACCTCGTACACACTACAGCACTGCTACATCCACCTCGTACACACACGGCTCCACTCCGTACACCTCGTACACACACGGCTCCGCTCCGTACACCTCGTACACACACAGCTCCGCTCCGTACGTACACCTCGTACACACATGGCTCCGCTCCGTACACCTCGTACACACACGGCTCCGCTCCGTACACCTCGTACACACACGGCTCCGCTCCATACGTACACCTCGTACACACACGGCTCCGCTCCGTCCAACTCGTACACGCACGGCTCCGCTACATCCAACTCGTACACACACGGCTCTGCTCCGTACACCTCGTACACTACATCACTGCTACATCCACCTCGTACACACACGGCTCTGCTCCGTACACCTCGTACACACTACAGCACTGCTACATCCACCTCGTACACACACGGCTCTGCTCTGTACACATCGTACACTACATCACTGCTACAACCACCTCGTGCACAAACGGCTCCACTCCGTACACCTCGTACACATACGGCTCCGCTCCGTACACCTCGTACACACACGGCTCCGCTCCGTACGTACACCTCGTACACACACGGCTCCGTACGTACACCTCGTACACACACGGCTCGCTCCGTACACCTCATACACACACGGCTCCGCTCCGTACGTACACCTCGTACACACACGGCTTTGCTCCGTATGTACACCTCGTACACACACGGCTCCGCTCCGTACACCTCGTACACACATAGCTCTGCTCCGTACACCTCGTACACACACGGCTCGGCTCCGTACACCTCGTACACAAGTGGCTCGGCTCCGTACACCTCGTACACACGGCTCTGCTCCATACACCTCGTACACACGGCTCCGCTCCGTACGTACACCTCGTACACACACGGCTCGGCTCCGTACACCTCGTACACACACGGCTCGGCTCCGTACACCTCGTACACACGTGGCTCGGCTCCGTACACCTCGTACACACGTGGCTCGGCTCCGTACACCTCGTACACACGGCTCTGCTCCGTACACCTCGCACACACACGGCTCCGCTCCGTACACCTTGTACACACACGGCTCCGCTCCGTACACCTCGTACACACACGGCTCCGCTCCGTACACACACGGCTCCGCTCCGTACACGGCTCCGCACACCTCGTACACACACGACTCCGCTCCGTACACCTCGTACACACACAGCTCCGCTCCATACACCTCGTACACACACGGCTCTGCTACATCCACACTGTAAACCCGAGTCCCGACCCCACACACACACACTTACCCTCATCCAACACCATGACAACATCACAGCAGAGGACACTGATCATGTGACCCCTGACTCCTCAACTCCTGTGACCTCATCACAGGTCCTGTGGGCACAGAAGACTACAGCAATAGCAGCGTCATTGCTAGCTGCTGTGAGGCTAAGGCTGTAAGAGACAGGGCAGGAAGGGGTGCATGGGGGCGTGGCGGCTCATCTCACTGCGGGACACATTGTGTCCTCAGCGGGACAGCGGGACTGGGGGGTCAGAATCGGGACTGTCCCGCTCAATCCGGGACAGTTGGGAGGTATGGTCAAGCTGTACTCAGAATCACTACGTGGGAGTACAGTGTGACTGTTCACACTGTATCTCTCCAGAGATAAGAAGATCCACCTAAAAAAGAGAAAAGGGAGACATTACTAGAAAACGACAAAAACCAAGGTAGATATGGTCTAGTAAAAGACCCATGTCTACCTTCTATTGACACTAAGCTTAAACTGACCAGCATAGCTCCGTTTGGTGGGATGTATACTACTCAGGAGGAGCTATTTTTTTTGTTTTTATTGCATAGTGGCAGCAGCATACGCCCATAGTTTCCTGTGTCCCCTAATGAAGCGATAGAGAAACTAAATAACTAAAATTAAATAACTGATGGAAAAATAAAAACGTTATAGCTCTTGGAAAAAAACAAAGGAGTAAAAATTTAAATTTCCTGTGATGGAAATGGTTTAATAATGACCAAGCAATATTGTAATTGTATATTGCCCTAAGTTTAGATTTTGTAAATTTGCCGTGATATGAAAGTAAAAATTCATTTTCATTCATACATGGCCTCATTTCTTTACACCAACAGACCAAAGTTGTTCACATTTGCATAAATAAAAAGGTAAAAATAATTAGTAAGCATAAAATGAGCAAAGTGCAAGTGATGATTATGCAACATAAAATAAAATAATTTTATTAGGCCCTTGTAGTACTCATAAGTGACCAGTTGGTGGCGATAACGATCTGCTTTTCAAAACCAGTCATTGTGTTCCCAGACCAGCAACACTGGGATGCCTCCTGCTAATGTCCCAAGATAAAGTCTTCCTTTCCTGCTGCCTCTCATTGCCAGCCCTATGGGAATGAGCAATCCAGCTGTTGTAAGAGACAGCTCAGAATAGCAGAGTGTCAGGCTGCTTGCTTAGCTGGCTCCTATCATGCCAGTGGGCGAGGGCAAGATTTCAGCATGATATAAAATGTTCAATGTCTGTACATGATTGGCTCCATTTGGATGACTTTGCCAGGTGTTACGTTTCTCTTTTCTCTTCCCAGCTTGTTGGCAGGAGCTGATGTGAGAGAAAATAAGGTAAAGAGCTGGAATAAGTTTTCATGGATTGTTGAAATGTGATCATGTTGTCGGATCTGAAATGTTATTCAGAATACTCCCATTGAGCGTTTTTTCTTTACAGGTTCAACGGGTTGTGGTTTACATTTTCGAAAAAAAACTACAAAGCCCAGCATTATTTACATTCATTGTAGCTTTATGCCTGGGCTAGTTTTCATTTTTCCACTTTTGTTTTTTCTTACCTTTCCTCCAAGAGCCATAACTTTTTTTTTTATGTTTATTTTTTTGTAGTATTTTGTACTATTGAATGACATCATTCATTTTTACTATACAATGGACTAAAAAACGGGAAAATAAAAAATCCACTTGTGATAATAAAATTGTGACAAAAATGCTATTCCACCATAGTTTTTTGGCTTTTTGTTTTTATGTTTTTTGTTGCTTGGTAAAAATAAATTTAAAGCATGATTCTCCAGATCAGCACAATTACTGCGATACCAAAGCGTTATCAGTGACGTTCATTTCAGGGACTGGGTTGGTCCCTACTCTACTGAGCATGTGCGGCTCTCCGCATACGTCTGGACGGATTGTGGCCTGAAGTGTGCATATGGCATACTTGTGGTCACATGACCGCTCTGTCTCATCGGAGAATCCTTACCGCATGCGCAGAATGATTGCAGACTTTCGAGAAAAACCTGGACAACCCCTTTAATGATTGCGTTAATCAATTATGTTTATATCACCTATGTAAAAGAGCCTTCAACCGCATTACATAGTGTGATGTACATGTCTGGGGCCAGTGTATGGAACGGGCTCAGGAGCTGAGCCTGGCTTAACCTTTTAAATGCCACTCTCAATAAATCCAAGTGACATTTAAGGCACATATTTGCAGTATTGCGCTGTTTACAACATTAAAAAGTTTTAATCGCCCCCTTTTTTCCAGTTTAAAAATACAAAAAAAAACCATATTTGATATTACCGCATTCCTAAAAGTCCAATCCAACAGAATCTAAAATTATTTAAATGAATGATAAGCCATAAAGTGAACAAAATATCAAAAACACCAAAATCTAAATGTCATCTGTACCCTGCGGTGCGAGTTTCAAATCCGCAACAAGTTAATTTCTCTTGCGGGTATGCTGAGTTTTATGTGCAGATTTTCCTATAGATTTGCCTTAGATGCGGAAAATGCACAGTTAAAAAATGTATATGCGATTTTATTGCTTTTACGTGGCAAAAACACATGTAATCCCCACCTAAGTATATCAATAAAAAGGAACAAGCAATGCATTGTTTATCGATATGATAATGCTCATTAATATATAGCATGGCATTCTTCTTTGGGTTCTGTTAACAGTCCAGCTGAACAATACATCAATGTGGTTCTCCATACCCGGAAGTGGATGATAACAGTGAAGAATAGATTGCATATAGATAAGGTAAGATTGTAGTTTTGGGGAAAAAAAATCCTATCCAGCATCTGAATTTCCACTCCTTTTAGGACATGCTCCCTCGTAGCGTAAATGCTCCATTTTTTATTCAGTTTTTCTTGTATGCAGAAAATCTGCTGTGGTTAATAGTTCCAACAAGGAAGATGGGATTTCATGAGAACTTGTGCCCGTTGTGCATTTATAAACATTGTCCAATTCGGGGTTTTTTTGAGCATCTTTTCCCTTCTGGTCTTAAAACGGTTTGTAAAAATTACAGTTGAATTTCAGTGTTTCAGCGCTAAAATACCATAAAAACAACAGTGTTTTTACACATGTGTGTATAGGGCCGTACCAGCTGTACCATCTGTACCATCTTAGGCTAGGTGCACATAGCCTAACAGTATATGTCTGTAGCTTTACCCAACACATACTGTAATGTGGCCATAGGCGACCATCCACAAGGCGGGAGCCAAAAGGGTGTGCTTTCGCCCTCCATCTGGCAGGTACGTACTGTCATACTGTGTGACTGTATAGAGAAGTGCGCTTTCCTATACAGAGGGCTACTACAAAGATACTTACGATTCTTTACACTGGGTCCCTATGTTGGATGGATGCCTGTGTATCCATCCTGATTGTGACCACTGTCGGGCGTGTACCTCCTTAGGGTAGTCACTCAACTGTGGGCACAGATGCAGTGTGAACCTAGTCCAACTTGCAAGTGCAATGCGAGAAACTCACGCGAGTCTCTCGCCTCAATACCCGTCACTGCCGCTGGCACTCGGACTGGAGCGTTCAACTGCATAGAAATACATGCAGCCGCACACGCCGGTCCCGAGTGCCGGCGGCAGTGCCGGGTATTGAGGCGAGAGACTCGCGTGAGTTTCTCGCATTGCACTCGCAAGTGGGACCCCGGCCTAAGAGCATGGACTGTGAATTTGCCTATAAACATTGTGTTTATCGTCCACATTTATAAGCGCAATCTTAATAGCAGCATTTTTGATAATAAAAAATGACCGAAGGGTTAAACATACCTGCAGCTTCTCAACCCCCCTTAACCGACCCCCTTTCTAGGCTGACTGCACTTGTTTCGTAAGAGTCTGCATCTCCAGCCGAAAATAGGTCACGCACACATAGAGACACACAGATAAACTGATCCTTCTCCCAGGGGTGATTTCGGGATAGAATTGCTGGTACACTGATTGTGGGAACAGGCAGCTGCCATTAGGCCGTTTGTCGAATAGCAGCATACAGTAAAATTCCTATAATCTGGCACCTGACACTCAGGATTTCCTGATGGTTTAAGCGTGAAAAATAGTGCGAAATACAACTGTGATGGTACTAAAATTTCAGGATACAAAGTCTGAGATAAAAGGGGAAGAAAGTTGGATTGGAGGACCAAAACCTGTGTCAATGAGCCTTACAAATAAATGATTAGCTGCCAAAATATTGATCCAGATTTACAGCTTGTGTTATACTCCAGAGATGTACTCACAGACTTCAATGTTGTTGTCAGGCAGGTCCTTTGAAAATGTTCAAGAGTCATCCAAATCTCCTTCTAAAATGTGCTTTTGTTGCTGGACACAACTATTTGGTGCCCAAAACCACCCCTGCATTGCTCGCCGACTGTGGCTTTAGGTGATGTACGATTGTCTCACCCTGTCTGATATTGCTGATCCCACAGCAAATACAGTATAGGTTATTGTTGTTGGCTCGACAGCCAGTCCACCCTCTTTGACGCCATATTTACAAGCCAGACTGCAAATTTTCGTAAAAGATGCATCTAGAAGGTGTTATCACTTCAAGATCAGGAGTGATTGAGATCATGAGATGTTCTGGTATTGAGAGTCCATCCATTTTTTAAGAGTAGAGTGTGGCGCCCCTGAGGTACTGCACCTCACACACTTACATCCAACACCAGACCTCTCAGGGCCTGGGACGAGCTAGGTAGAGGGTGTGGGTGGAGAAAGTAGAGAAGGGGCGAAGCTTAACGGAGTGACAGTTAGGAGGCGAGCAGTCAGTGGGGATGTGGAATCGCACCTCCTGGAGGGGACACCCTGATCTGGATCTGTACCCAGGGGACAGCGTGACCCACACCCGACATTGGGGTGAAAATGGGTGGTACGCCCTGAATGTCAGGAAATGTAAGCAAGCAGCTCCTGGTCCAGTGGCTACCAGTCCTGAAAAGCAATCTGTTGTGAACACTCTGGATCTGACTTCTGAGTTGGGCCTCCCCCTGGTGGCTGCTGATAGTAAGGAAGCTGCTTTGGCTAACAGAAGTTTATCACCTGGGGGCGATGACTGGTCAATCAGGTGTTTCTGACTGGGTTGATATAAGTGAGCAACCTTCCCATGATCCTTGCCGGTAATTTGTTGCTTCCTGGTCTCTTTTGGAAGTCAGCTTGCTTCCTGCTTTGTCCTGCAACTTTCAGATAAGTTATTTGCTGTTTATTTCTGTGGCATTTGTTTTTGTCTATCTCAGTTTTCTGCCCTTTTGGATTTGTACAGCCAGGTTCCCCTGTGGGGGCCTGCGCTGGACTCTGTTTCTCATTTGCCACTGTTTATGTGTTTTCAGTTCCCTGTTATTTCAGTATTTGCTGATTTGCTACTAGTGCACACCAGAGTCTGATCTAGCGGGGGAGAGATCGTGTGGTCTCAGTATTTTTGCATATCAGACGGGTTGGAGTTTTTCTTAGAGTTTTT
Organism: Oophaga sylvatica; assembly: GCA_033576555.1. NCBI lineage: Eukaryota > Metazoa > Chordata > Amphibia > Anura > Dendrobatidae > Oophaga > Oophaga sylvatica. The sequence continues at coordinate 147,613,691 of JARQOD010000003.1, forward strand.
GCTGGATTGCAGACGGTATTCTTTCCTGTCCTGTTCTATCTAGACAGTTTGTGCCCCAGCATTTGCTTGCTCTATTTTCTGCCTGTGTTTGTATTTCATCTTGTCTCACCGCCAATATATTTTTGGGGGCTACCTATTCCTTTGGGGGCTCTACTCCGGTGGGAGTTAGCTTTCCCCTTTCTCTCTTTAGGCTTAGTTATCTCTCCGGCTGTGTCGAGGCGTCTAGGGCACTGTAGGCACATCCCACGACTGCTTCTACTTGTGCTGTCAGTTTTAGGGGTCTGCAATCCGATAGTTACCAACCTCTCTTGGTGTCTGTTTGCCTATGTTATTTTGGCTATTGTCCTCCTCGGCTACCAAATCATAACACAATCAGTGCCAACAACACCAGAAACCGAACAGATCCCAGCTGTAACACCAAGCGCTGCACCAGCCCTGCAGTTCCAACCAGACCAACAATGCGCAATCAGGCTACCCAAACCCCGGTGGTAAGACCTGAACAACTTGTGATAACAGGTGTAGTTATGTATCAAGAACTTTCCCGGCCAGGGAATGGCCAACACCAGGTACTACCCTGGCAGCAGAGACCATAGAAAACTAGCAGTATGGGACTGTACATAGTTGAAAGAGTTAATCTACCTGGTTAGGTCTCGTTAAAGTTTAAAAGGACAATAGGATCATGGACAGTGAGTGATCAGAACTTTATTGTACATAGTTAGCACTTCTTAATGTGCTCCCTATTGGCTTTCCATAAGACTTTGTAGAGTGCAAGTGGGACACTCTACATTTTACAACAGACCACAGCACAAAAACCGTCTGGTGTGGCCGAAAAAGTTGTCCAACAGTTTAATCAGTTATGCCCTGTAGCCACGCCCTGCGCCTACTTTGGGGGTTTGAGATGAGTCCCCCATATTGCACTAAGAAAAAGAAGAAGAATACCCTGGTTTGGGATGTTACAGAACTTTGTTGCACTTGATAGAAAGGTTTTATTGTTAATATAGTTATATTTTATGTGCAGATAATTTCTATTACAGAAGAGCTTTATTTCATATTTTTGATAGTTTTTTATTGATGGTAAAGCTAAATGTCATAGTTAATAATTTTATTAAAGTTATATTTATATAGTATACAAAAAAAGGCTGCACTCAAGCATACTAAAGCATGACAACATGGAATACTTGAAATTTAGAATAGTAATATGGCTTTGGAATATAAGGAAAAATTTGAGACGCTTAGTATAAACATTTGGCCAAACATTTTGAAGCCCACCAACCATCGTCAAGGTGGTCTCAATTCTGGTGAGTCCCTGACCTAATGTGAACATACCTCTATTAGGCTGATATCTGAATTTCTGGATGAATATGCACCTCTGTCAGTAATGCCTGCATTTATGGGTAAAGTAGGGACCTGGTATAATTAAAATCACCACCTGGTGGGGGCGGAATGCTCGGTCAGCAAGCTAACATTCAAAAGACAAAAAAACCTGACTGGCACATCCAGACTAATGTGAACTAGGTGCAAACCAAGGGAAGCTACCCCCTGTAAAACATACAAAAAAAGGCATTACTGACAGAGGTGCATATTCATCCAGAAATTCAGATATCAGCCTAATAGAGGTATGTTCACATTAGGTCAGGGACTCACCAGAATTTAGACCACCTTGACAATGGTTGGTGGGCTTCAAAATGTTTGGCCAAATGTTTATACTAAGCGTCTCAAATTTTTCCTTATATTCCAAAGCCATATTACTATTCTAAATTTCAAGTATTCCATGTTGTCATGCTTTAGTATGCTTGAGTGCAGCCTTTTTTTGTATGTTTTACATGGGGGTAGCTTCCCTTGGTTTGCACCTAGTTCACATTAGTCTGGATGTGCCAGTCAGGTTTTTTTGTCTTTTGAATGTTAGCTTGCTGACCGAGCATTCCGCCCCCACCAGGTGGTGATTTTAATTATACCAGGTCCCTACTTTACCCATAAATGCAGGCATTACTGACAGAGGTGCATATTCATCCAGAAATTCAGATATCATCCTAATAGAGGTATGTTCACATTAGGTCAGGGACTCACCAGAATTGAGACCACCTTGACGATGGTTGGTGGGCTTCAAAATGTTTGGCCAAATGTTTATACTAAGCGTCTCAAATTTTTCCTTATATTCCAAAGCCATATTACTATTCTAAATTTCAAGTATTCCATGTTGTCATGCTTTAGTATGCTTGAGTGCAGCCTTTTTTTGTATGTTTTACAGGGGGTAGCTTCCCTTGGTTTGCACCTAGTTCACATTAGTCTGGATGTGCCAGTCAGGTTTTTTTGTCCCTATATTTATATAGTAGTTATATGTAACGTTTAAGCGAAGGAGCCTCCCATAAAGGGAAGAAGAGTTACCTGTTGACTATATTTTTCGGAATGCATTCCAGAAAATTTTGCATGTTTTTAACAATTGTTTGCTCTGTTTCAGCCCGAGGATGTGCTGTGTTTAACGAGGGGGTAATGTGGCTCTCCTGAGGTCCAATCGCCACAGAGGTACTGCACCTCAGTCGGAGGTGTGGTGCTCCCCTCTCGGTTAAAGAGTGAACATCACCCAGAACCCACACACTTACATCCAACACCAGACCTCTCAGGGCCCAGGAGGAGCTAGGTAGAGGGTGTGGGTGGAGAAAGTAGAGAAGGGGCATAGCTTAAGAGAGTGACAGTTAGGAGGAGAGCAGTCAGTGGGTGCTGGGGACTTGAGGAGTGAGGAGTTCAACCCTGGACCTGAGAAGAGCAAGAGGAGAGAAGGAAGACAGAGGAGTCAGAGAGCAGCTCCATAGAGAGGAGGAAGGGATCCTAGGGGCACGGGAAGTGAGGAATCCACCCATGGGGCCCGTATCCATGCTGACCGTAGTCAGGTGGAGGGACCCGGTCGCAGTAAGGCAACCGGCCCCAGTCTAGTGGAGAGACTAAGGACTCAGCTAGCTAATCGAAGGCTGCAGTATCTGCATGTGCTACAGCCACATCCACACACATTCTCTGAAAAGGCAACCATATAGGATCAAGGGGACCTAGAGTATGTCGCCCGACAGGATCCGAGGCTGCTGGCTTGGGACACGGTGTATGAAGGTGCAGGGCAGGAGAGGAGGGAGCCAGCGCAGGGAGACGACCAGGAAAGGAACATGTGAAGGGGGTTCTGACACGGTATACCCCAATTTACCTGAGAGCAGTCTGGACCACCTCCCCGGAGGACACAGCACCCTGGCTGGGGATTGTAACAACAACTGTGAGTAAACTGAAAAGACTACACCCTGCTGTGTCCTCAGAATTATTTACTGCGTCATCTGCCCTGCACCAGCATTACCATCCACAGCTTTAAACTTAACTCTTTAACTGCCCTGGGGCATAGCTCTACCTGTGGAGAGCTTTAACAACTCTGCTGCGTCACCAACTGCCCCAGTGGAACTGTACTGCAGCGTCGGCCATCTTATTGCCGAATACCACAGGTGGCATCACTAACTATTTCCTTTTTTCCCCTTTTCATTATTTTTATTATTAAATCATTTTTATTGGACGCCCAGGACCACAGACCGGGTCAGAGTATTCCCTGGCCCTTGGGGGCGCTCCAAGAGTGGCTGTCGCGGTGTTCAATAGGCATTATGACAGCTCCTCTAATCACCACATTTAGAGACCACTGATAACACGGGCAGCATCTGTGTTTTGTTGATGGTTCTGAAAAGCAGCTGGGGAAACTAAGGTTTCCATATATTTTTACTGGTTGTCCTCCACTTTGTAAGGCTTTTTTTACATTACTTTTACAATACCCTTTAGGCCCCGTTCACACATTGCGGTTTTAGATGCGTTTCCTCTGCGTTTTTAACGCAGCGGAAACGCATCCAAACCGCAGCACAGTGCACATGCAATGTAATCTAATGGGAACCGCATGTCTGCTGTGCACATGCTGCGGAAAAAAACGCGCGGTTTAGCCGCGTTTTATTTTCCGCAGCATGTCAATTCTTTGTGCGGAACTGCAGCGGTTCGGCGCCCATTGACTTGCATTGAGTCGGGCACTTCCGCAGCAAAACCGCAGATCTAAAAAAGATCTGCGGGTTTGCTGCGGGTGAAACCGCTGCAGTTCGGGAGGAGGGAAGTGTGTGGGCGGTGCGTGGGCGTGTATAGTGTGCGGCGCTATGTGTGTGGGCGGTGCGTGGGCGTGTATAGTGTGCGGCGCTGTGTGTGTGGGCGGTGATTGTGTGCCGGTGTCTGCGTGATCGGTGTGCGGGGCTGTGTGCGCGATCGGTGTGCGGGGCTGTGTATGTGCGGCGGTATGTGGGCCTGTGTGCGTGTCTCCGTGTATGCAGGCATCGTCGGATGGGACTACAAGTCCCATCCGGCGATGCCTGCTACAGTGACAGTGACTGACACATTAGCCAATGATGGGACAGTAGTAGTCCCATCATCCGGCTAATGTGCTGAATGAAAAAAAAAAAAAATTACATGACATACAACATATAACATACAGAACATATAACATACACATGACATACAACATATAACATACACATCACATACAGAACATATAACATACACATGACATACAACACATAACATATAGTACATACTCACCTCTTCCCCGACGCCATGATCTGTACCGCTCTGCCGCCGGGAGAGAATGACGTCACTACAGTTCATTCTCTCACGGCAATGCTGGGTGAGAAAATTCCCACGCAGCATTGCCATAAAGTGAGAGAATGGACTCAGTGATGCACTGCAGGAGCCATTGTCTCCTGCTAGTGCATCACTGGGAGGCCCTATAGAACGGTGACATCACCTGATGTCACTGTTCTATAGGGGAGACCGTCGTGGGACACTCGTTATTAATTGGACTGCGTCGGACAGGGAGTATACGGTTGTTTTATTTTTTTACGTTTTTTTACAGGAGATCGAGGGCGTCGCTTGGATCTGAGTGTGTAATAAAGATATGAAAACCGTGTTGTGTTTTATTTCATTAAAATAATTTATTCTTATGCGTGTGTTTTTTTTTAACCCTTTATTAATATAAGATTAATAATGGATAGGCGTCTTATTGACGCCTCTCTATTATTAACCGGGCTTAATATCACCTTACAATAGCAAGGTGATATTAACCCCTTATTACCCCATATCCCACCGCTACAGGGGAGTGGGAAGAGAGGGGCTAAGTGCCGGAATTGGCGCATCGTACAGATGCGCCAATTCTGGGGCGGCTGGGTGCTGGTATTTTTAGCCAGGGGGGGCGCCAATATCCATGGCCCCTTCCTAGGCTATGAATATCAGCCCGCAGCTGTCTGCGTAGCCTTTCTGGCTATACATTATAGGGGGACCCCACGTCATTTTTTTTGGGGGGTCCCCGTAATTTAATAGCCAGTGAAGGCTAGCTGCGGGCTGATATTCATAGCCTGGGAAGCTCCATGGGTATTAACCCCTTCCCAGGCTAGAAATATTGGCCCCGGCTGTCTGCTTTCCCCCTCTGGCGCAGAAAATTGCGCGGGAGCCCACGTCATTTTTTTTCCTAAATTTTTTTTTTTTATTAACTATTGCGTTATTTTGTGTATGTGTACGCGTGTGTGTCTTTAACTATTTATGTACCATTCTATCTATCTACCTATATATCTTTCTGTCTATCTATATATCTATCTTTCTTTCTATATATATTTCTAACTATCTATTATCCATCTATCTATGTATTTTCTATCTAACTACTGGTATCTATTATCTATCTATCTATGGCCGGCGTCACACTTGCGAGTGTGATGCGAGTAAGTCGCACGACTTTCTCGCATCAACACCCGGCACGGCCGCCCGCTCTCAGACCCGAGTGTGCGGCTGCATAGAAATACATGTATAGAAATACATGCAGCCGCACACTCGGGTCCGAGAGCGGGCGGCCGTGCCGGGTGTTGATGCGAGAAAGTCGTGTGACTTACTCGCATCACACTCGCAAGTGTGACACCGGCCTATCTCTATCTGTGTGTGTAATGGAGTGTGGGTTGGACAAATGTAAAAGAGGAGGTTGGACAAGAAATGACATCACAAATCTTTTTTTTTTTTGTTAAACAACATATCTTTATTTAGCTGTAAAAACCGCATACAAAACCGCATGAGAAAAACCGCGTCAAAACCGCGCCAAAAACCGCATCAAAACCGCGTCAAAACCGTGCCTGCGGTTTCTGCCAAGAGGTGCGGTTTCGGCGCGGAAAAATCCGCAGGCAAATCCGCAATGTGTGCACAGGCCCTTAGAGGTAACAGTACCTTTTAACAGATGCCACTCGATGGGCGTACAATGGCACTCCCATTGTAAAAAAAGAAGAAAAAGTACACAGTACACATTTTTTCTGCTGTATAAAACAGTGCTCACTTTGGCCTCTATTCTGTGAATGAGGGACAAGAGATAAGTTTGACATATGCGTGAGAGCTTTCCCAACACAAACGTCAAATATACATTGCTAACTCAGGATGACAATATCAGTAACTGTCCCAAACTGCCCCATAGCGTTATATTTGCTAGCTTGTGTATTCTAAAACGGTCTTTGTTGTCTTTTAAAAAATAATTTTTATTCTGCAGCCCGCCATATCGATATGAATCAGGACTAATCCAGTAGGGTGTCTCTACCGAAGGATTCGTTCGGCCTTTGAATTCCCTAATAAGACCCCCCGGCAACGTGATCAACATGCTTCATGCAATCCTGTGATTTTAAGGCTACGGTCAGACAGTCACAGATTCTCTAATATGAGAGAATCGAGCAAATTATGCAAATAATCAGAATTTGATCCAAGTGTCATCATAGTGTGATCCAATTCTCTCGGATGTGACGATGGAAAAAAAAATGTCTCCATCTTCTCCATTGTGTGAGTCCGTGGAAATCGGACTACACTGAGTGCAGGCCGATGTTTTCCACTCACCCATAGACTCGATCAGGGAGTGTCTTCTGAATTCAAAGTGAAATTGCCACGTGCTGTGACTTTTGTCACCTACATATTCTGTCAGTGAAAAAAATCATGCATCAGAAGAACCCCATTGAATAACATTGGTCCAAGTGCTATCTGATAAAAAAAATCAGATCTCACTCGTCCAATGTATACGCTGGTGTGAGCAAGCCCTAAGGCCACGTTCACATGTTCAGTATTTGGTCAGTATTTCACCTCAGTATTTGTGAGGCAAAACCAGGAGTGGGTGATAAATACAGAAGTGGTGACGTGTTTCTATTATACGTTTCCTCTGATTGTTCCACTTCTGGTTTTGGCTTACAAATACTGAGGTAAAAATACTGACCAAATACTGAACGTGTGAACGTGGCCTAAGACTAGTGGAAATCGCACTCACGCACATGCCATACCAGCAGTCCTAGCATAACATGGATTTTATAGAGGATCACAATTACAACCAGGGAGCATGACTGAGGAATCCAAGGCCGGAAACAATGCCCCGCTGGACTAGTCCTGACTCATTTCCTTTTTCCAAGCTGCTGCATAACAGTCCATTTATAAAAGAAATCAACAATAGTGTGCTACAAAAGACCTTATTAGAATAAAGAAATTCCACCTCTCGTTATCACAGTGACAAGTAGGCAATATGGTGGCACTGTGGAGGTTTTTCACGACGTGCTAAAACAACATCTGGTTTTGTGTTTTTCCCCACATGATTTTTTCCAGGTGACATATGTATGTATTATAAAGCTGCCATGTGTACATACACCTCAGAAAACAACACTCTGTATGTATTTGGTATTTTAAAGAGTGATATTGTGTGTGATGAGGGTGCTGTGTACGGCGTAGTTGTCCTAATTGACATATGCGTATAAAATATATATATTTTTTATATGTCCGGCCCTGAAAAATGAATAAGAAGCTGATTGTGAATTTTTTGGACAGGATATCGCTGCCTATTCACCACGCTACCATAACCCTCAGGGTGAGTTTCCACGGTCAGGATACGCTGCGTGTTTGGCGCTGTGCGCTGGCGCAGCGCCAAACACGCAGCGTCCAGATGTTACAGCATAGTGGAGGGGATTGCAAGAAATCCCGTCTCCACTATGCGTAACAATACGCAGGTGGCAAACCTGCGTAAACGGACATGCGGCGCGTCTTTTTAGACCGCAGCATGTCCTCGCGTATTGCGGCGACGGTGCGTCGCCGCAACATAATTAACACAGGGCTATGTAGCCCTGCGCTCTTTCCGGAGGTGTTCCGGAGGTGTCCTGAACACCTCCGGAAAGATCGCGCGTCAGAAAGGGGGCGGGGCTTAGACGGAGCGGAATTTCCGCTCCGTCCAAAGCGCTATGGTTCCGGACCGTGGAACCATAGCCTTACAGTCCAAAATACACATTCATGTCACCCATTCCTATACCAGGCTGAAAATAATTTGGTCTGACAGCTGTGGCATTGCACGTGCTAAGGAGGAGGCGATACATTATATGTGTAGACAGGAAAGAAAGGCAAAGGAATTCTGTTGAAATGTAGGAAGAAATATGTTCGCGAGAGGAGACAACTATGTCTACAGCACATGGACAAGTGTGCCCCCTACTGGTAGCAAAGAAAACTGAAGTGTTGATATCTGAACTGCAGCTATCATGCCGCTCCTTCACATTCATGAGATGGTCAGAGGGGTTCTTTTGAATCCTTGTGACTTTGGCAGGAATAATAAACTCAGAAAAGTAGATTCAGTGTCCTTGAATAATAGAAGCATTTTCCCACTAGAATTCTGCTTTGAAAAGTTGCGCCAAAAAGCTATAACTTTTGTCATTTTCTCACCAGTTTCTCCTAGGTCCTCCAAAATGGGAAGAGCTGAGATGAGACGGAGTCAGGATGCCACAGAACATCTGATTCATGACAAGCTGAGCGCAATTTCCCCGTGTCAGAATTCTCACTCCAGTCCCTGACTAGAGTACGATTTTTGGCGTGGCACACGCCACTTGTCAGACCTTCATAAAGAGTGACAATTTCAGTCTTGATGAATTGGGCAATAGGATTACACCGCTTCTGCATGCAATGAAACAGAGTTTCACGGCAATTTTCAGTGGCTTTTCTTCTTGGGTAACCATGAAAAAATACACACTACTGTAAATACAACATTTAAAGGTGTTGTGAAATAACTTCTTGATTGGTGGGTTTCCCACCACTGGGACCCCTGACTGGGCACTTTTATCCCTGTTACAAAATGGAGCTGCAGGTTGGATGCCCAATTGCCACTCCATTCATTCTCTATGAGGCTTCCAGAAAAAGCCAAGCGTAGCGCTCAGCAGCCCTACAGGGAATGAATGGAGGGATCAATGTTCCCCGTTCTCCCAATCAGTGTGGGTAACAGCATTGGGAACCCCACAATCAACAAGTTATCACCTATCCTGTAAACAGGTGATAATTTGTTTTCACTTTAACCCTTCAACCCCTTTAAGGTATGGTCACATTGGACAGATGGACAGACAGGCACATTTCTTCCAAATTTTGGATATGCTGAAACTTAAAGCCCTATGTACATTAGATAAGTTGTACAAACCAGTCGGTTTTGGCAGGATCAGCGAATCCTCTTATACATATGGGGGCCTCCAGATGATGTTGGGGGGAGGCAGAAACCCACCGGTTGAATTTCAATGGCTGATTATTTTATTTGGCCTGGAGCTAAGCTGCAGAATTGTGTTTGTTTTTATAAGGGATACTCAAATTACTCTCTGGATTATTATCTGGAACTTATTGTATAGCAAAGTGAAAGAATTCCTCCTAATATGAATGCTATGATGAGGACGATTTCGATACAACCATTTGTCTGTAATACCACAGGTTCCCCACTTTCAGCTTCCGCTTTTTGTGGTTCGCATTAAAGAGAAGGAACTACCAGCGTCATTGAAACATCCTTATTTACCAGTGGTGGATTATAATCACATGCAGCACCCATCGCCTGCCACCCACGGGTGCTGGGGAAATCCCCCCTTCTCCGTTGCGCATTATCCCCACCCACTGAAGGCACTATGATAGAGGGAGCAAATGAGGACAGCACAGTTCGGAGAGGGCGGAGGGCTGTGCTAATCTTTCTCTTTCATCTTTCTATCCCCTTTTCTTATTTTTCCCCTGATACATCCTTCTCCCCTCAGGTTTCCTCTAAGTCTCATCTACCATTTATCAAATATTCTTATTAAGTCTCTAATTACAACTTCCTCTAATTACAGCGTCCCTTTTTTCTTCTCGTATTTTCTTCCGTTCCCCACCTTCCGATTTCTCCATAGCGTCTCTGGCTTGTTTGTTTCCGAGCTGTCGGCTCACTTTTCCCTCTGTCAGGGTATGAATAGGAGGGTGTCAGATGCCCTCTGTATTGTCAGAGGCAAGGTACGGGGCCATGCATCTCTCCACTGCAGCTCCAGGCTGCTGGCACAGGGGTGGGCTCTCAGATGTGCGTGGGTAGTGCAGGCGCCTGGCATTTTGTGACGTCCGTTGGCATGTTAAAAATTGACCTTTTCTTTCAATTCATCTCAAATGGCAGTGCGGTTCATACAGGAAAAAGAAAATATGGGGAAGTGACATTATCTAGTAAAGAACTCTAACTTTTTACCCTTGTGATACTGCCTGGAGAGTCAGAGAGAGCAGCCGCAGTGGAGAGGGGGGAGAGCATGGTAAAGACACAGAGATTTGTAAGGCGGACAGGTGTGACATTGGTCTTCACTCTCACTGCTAGTCTGCCGTGGTCTCAGAGTGTTCTGGGATAGGTGATGTCACCATAGCTAGAAAAATGCATTTCTTTTAGAATTGCAGTGGTTAAATACATACACCTGATCAGCCCAGCTACCTTTGTGCCCCCTTCTGTGAGCACCAGGCAGCCTCATGTTACATTTTACAGCAGGCCGCCCCATTTGGGGGATGCAGAGAGGAGGTGGAAGGGTGTTCTACGTGAGTAGGATCAGCAGAAAAAGACGAAACAACTCCCAGAAATCAAAATAATAAAAATGTCCCACTTTACTGCAGCTGTGAAAACAGAGCTCTGTGTGTTAAACCCACCTCAGGGCCCACTGAGAAGGAAACCTGTCACATGGTCTCCTGCACTGAAAACCGCGTGTGTACATATATATCTGGGTCTATATAGATAGATATGAGATAGATAGATTAGATAGATAGATAGATAGATAGATAGATAGATAGATAGATAGATAGATTGATTGATAGATACAGGTGTTTCTCACAAAATTAGAATATCATCAAAAAGTTCATTTATTTCCGTTCTTCAATACAAAAAGTGCAACTCATATATTATATAGAGTCATTACAGAGTGATCTATTTCAAGTGTTTATTTCTGTTAATGTTGATAATTATGGCTGGCAGCCAATGAAAACCCAAAAGTCATTATCTCAGTAAATTAGAATACTTTATAACACTAGCTTCAAAAATGATTTAACCCCTTTCTGACATCTGACGTACTATCCCGTCCATGTGCCCTGGGCCTGTCTGCCCATGGACGGGATAGTACGTCATGTGCTCCCCCGTGAGCGCGGCTAGGTGTCAGCTGATTCTCACAGCTGACACCCGACACTAGGTGCCAGGAGCGGTCACAGACCGCTCCCGGCACTTTAACCCCCGGAACACTGCTATCAAACATGAGCCGGCACAGGGGCTGACAGCCCCTCTGCTTATGGATCGGATCGCTGCCATGGAGACCCGATGTCGTCATGATGACATCCAGGTCTCCAGAGCTGTGAAACTTCCTCTCACGCGCAGTGCATGTCAGGAAGTGTCACAGGTTAGTGTACAGAAGCTGCAGCGCTGACAACTTCTATAGCATGCAGATGCTGCTTCATCTGCATGCTATAGAAGCGATCAGCCTGCACAAAATCATTGTCCCATAGTAGGACAAAGTGTAAAAGTAAGAATTAAATAAAAAAAAATTAAATCACAAAAATATTTAAAAAAAAATAATAAAAAAATCAATATTTATTCTATCATTAAATATTTGATTAAAAAAATACAAAACAATGAAAGTACAATAATTTGGTATCGCCGCGTCTGTAACAAGCCGATCTGTGAAACTGTCCCACTAGTTAACCCCTTTAGTGAACAACATAAAAAACAAGGCAAAAAACAATGCTTTATCATTCCGCCGAACAAAAAGTGGAATAACACGCGATCAAAAAGACGGATATAAATAAACATGGTACCGCTGAAAACATCTTGTCCCGCAAAAACGAGCCACCATACAGCATCATCAGTGAAAAAATAAAAAAGTTATAGCTCTCAGAATAAAACGATGCAAAAATAATTATTTTTTCTATAAAATAGTTTTTATTATATAAAAGCACCAAAACACAAAAAATGATATAAATGAAATATCGCTGTAATCATACTGACCCGAAGAATAAAACTGCCTTATCAATTTTACCACACGTGAAACGGTGTAAACGCCCCCCAAAAGAAATTCAGGAACTGCTGGTTTTTGCTCATTCTGTCTTCCAAAAATCGGAATAGAAATCAATCAAAAAATGTTATGTGCCCAAAAATGGTACCAATAAAAACGTCAACTCATCCCACAAAAAAACAAGACCTCACATGACTCTGTGGGCCAAAATGTGGAAAAATTATAGCTCTCAAAATATGGTGATGCAAAAACTTTTTTGCAATAAAAAGCATCTTTTAGTATGTGACAGCTGCCAAACATAAAAACCCGCTATAAAAACCCGCTATAAATAGTAAATCAAACCACCCTTTAACACCTCCTTAGTTAGGGAAAAATAGTAAAATAAAAAAAAATTATTTATTTCTATTTTTCCATTAGGGTTAGGGCTAAAGTTAGGGTTAGGGTGGGGCTAAAGTTAAGGTTAGGGTTGGGGCTAAAGTTAAGGTTAGGGTTGGGGTTAAAGTTAAGGATGGGGCTAAAGTTAGGGTTGGGGCTAAAGTTAGGGTTAGGGTTGGAGCTAGAGTTGGGGTTAGTGTTTGGATTACGGTTACGATTAGGGTTAAAGTTGGGATTAGGGTTAGGGGTGTGTTAGGGTTAGGTATGTGGTTAGGGTTATGGTTAGGGTTGGGTTTAGGGTTAAAGTTGGGATCAGGGTTAGGGGTGTGTTAGGGTTAGGTTTGTGGTTATGGTTGTGATTAGGGTTAGGGGTGTGTTGGGGTTAGAGTTGGAGTTAGAAGTGGAAGGTTTCCACTGTTTAGGCACATCGGGCTCTCCAAACGCAACATGGTGTCTGATCTCAATTCCAGCCAATTCTGCGTTGAAAAAGTCAAACGGTGCTCCTTCCCTTCGAGCTCTGCAATGGGCCCAAACAGTAGTTTACCCCCCACATATGGGGTATCAGCATACTCAGGACAAATTGCACAACAACTTTTGGGGTCCAATTTCTCCTGTTACCCTTGGGAAAATAAAAAATTGTGGACGAAAAGATCATTTTTGTGGAAAAAACATGATTTTTTTATTTTTACGGCTCAGCGTTACAAACTTCTGTGAAGCAATTGGGGGGTTCAAAGTGCTCACCACACATCTAGATAAGTTTCTTAGGGGTCTACTTTCAAAAATGGTGTCACTTGTGGGGGTTTCCACTGTTTAGGCACATCAGGGGCTCTCCAAACGCGACATTGCATCCGATCTCAATTCCAGCCAATTTTGCATTGAAAAGTCAAACGGCGCTCCTTTCCTTCCGAGCTCTGCCAAGTGCCAAAACTGGTTCCCCCACATATGAGGTATTAGCATACTCAGGACAAATTGCACAACAACTTTTGGGGTCCAATTCCTGTTACCCTTGGTAAAATAAAAAAAATTGGATCTGAAATAAATTTTTTGTGAAAAAAGTTAAATGTTCATTTTTTTTTAAACATTCCAAGAATTCCGGTGAAGCACCTGAAGGGTTAATAAACTTCTTGAATGTGGTTTTGAGCACCTTCAGAGGTGCAGTTTTTAGAATGGTGTCACTTTGGGGTATTTTCTATCATATAGACCTCTCAAAATGACTTCAAATGTGATATGGTCCCTAAAAAAACAATGGTGTTGTAAAAATGAGAAATCGCTGATCAACTTTTAACCCTTATAACTTCCTAACAAAAAAAATTTGGGTTCCAAAATTGTGCTGATGTAAAGTAGACATGTGGGAAATGTTATTTATTAACTATTTTGTGTGATATAACTCTCTGATTTAAGGGCAGAAAAATTAAAAGTTTGAAAATGGCAACATTTTCAAAATTTTCACCAAATTTAAATTTTTTCACAAATAAACGCAAGTTTTATCAAACATTTTTTACCACTAATGTGAAGTACAATATGTCACAAAAAAATCTTAGAATCGCCAAGATCCATTGAAGCGTTCCAGAGTTATAACCTCATAAAGGGACAGTGGTCAGAATTGTAAAAATTGGCCTGGTCATTAACGTGCAAAACACCCTTGGGGGCAAAGGGGTTAAAATCTGAAATGTTGGCCTACTGAAATGTATGTTCAGTAAATGCACTCAATACTTGGTCGAGGCTCATTTTGCATCAATGCTGCGTGGCATGGAGGCGATCAGCCTGTGGCACTGCTGAGGTGTTATGGAAGCCCAAGTTGCTTTGATAGCAGCCTTCAGCATTGTTGGGTCCGGTGTGTCTCATCTTCCTCTTTACAATACCCCATAGGTATTGATACTTTTGGTAGTGTGGACAGTAGAGTTGAGCGATACTTTCCGATATCCAAAAGTATCGGAATCGGAATGGTATCGCCGATACACAAAAAATATCGGCGATACCCGATACCGATACCGGAAGTCCCATGTAAGTCTATGGGAACAAAATATCGAAATAAAAAAAAACCCCATTCTTGCCTTGTAGGTTAATTGTACATGAAGGAAAACAACAAAGAGTAATGTAGAATGTATTGGGGGAGGTTGAGGAGACATTAAAGGCATAGATGTTTAACCCAATCCAATGGAATAGCATTAATTTTTTTTTTTTAGGAAATACGTTCGGATTGACGAAGAAATTCACAATGTTGTTAACCTTTTTTCTATTTTGTCAAATATGTCTGTTTCACAACTTCCATGGTCTTCACCTTTTTAACTTTTCACACACTTTCTCCTTCATAATCTTCAGCAGCATCATCTTTCTCATCAAATTATTCTTCATCTTCACCTTCTTAATCTTCTAAAACTTCTTGCTATTCATCTTTTTGTTAACATTACTTATATTGTTCTTATTAAACAGTTATTATTATTCATATTCTACTTCTTCATCTTCTTCCTATTCATCCTTTTCATCATATTCTTATTTGTGACAGACATTCCTGTACTTGTAATCTGTAAAACTCTGAATTTTCATCCTTCCGTTCTTGCTGTCACGAAAGATTTTAATTACAACAGTATTTGTCCGCGTTCAGTTTAGCCTGCAGCAGCATCAGGCATTTTCCAGGGGCACCACGAGGAGGAACGGACTCACCCCCATACACTGCTTAGTCTTCTTCTGCTTAGAATTTAGAGCATATATTTTGCTCTTCATTTTGGTCTTATACTTAATGTTCTTCTGCTTTTTGATCTTCTGCTTATTGTTCTTCTGTCTCTTGTTCTGTATCTTGTAGTTTGTCTTAACCTTCTTTGTCCTGTTGGTGATGGTACAAAAGCCAATGGAAGTAACGAGGACCAGCTGACTGTGCTGGAACCCGGAGGGTCAGCAGAAGGAAAAGAGCCAATGGCACAACCGAGGACCAGCTGACGTTACTGGGACACGGTTACTAAGCAGGAGGTACCTGTGCTCCAAAGCACTACCAAGGACCAGCAGACGTTGCTGGAACTCGGATACCGACATGGAGGCACCTAGGCCAAAGGCACTGCGGAGAACCAGCTGACGGTACTGGAACCCGGATGGGTAGCAGAAGGTACAAGAGCCAATGAAAGTAACGAGGACCAGCTGACTGTGCTGGAACCCGGAGGGTCAGCAGAAGGAAAAGAGCCAATGGCACAACCGAGGACCAGCTGACGTTACTGGGACACGGTTACTAAGCAGGAGGTACCTGTGCTCCAAAGCACTACCAAGGACCAGCAGACGTTGCTGGAACTCGGATACCGACATGGAGGCACCTAGGCCAAAGGCACTGCGGAGAACCAGCTGACGGTACTGGAACCCGGATGGGTAGCAGAAGGTACCCATGGAAATTAAAGTTGAGGCAGCAGGACTGTTTGCCGTCCACACAGCAGGGGAACAGCTGACATTACTGAACCCCAGTAACACAGGAGCAAGTGTAGACTGTGCTAACAGCACTTCCGAGAAACAACTGGCGGTGTTGTAACCCAGGGATGAGAAGAGAACAGGGTGGAGGCAGCAGGACTTTTTGCCGTTCACACAGCAGGGGAACAGCTGACATTACTGAACCCCAGTAACACAGGAGCAAGTGTAGACTGTGCTAACAGCACTTCCGAGAAACAACTGGCGGTGTTGTAGCCCAGGGATGAGAAGAGAACATGGTGGAGGCAGCAGGACTGTTTGCCGTTCACACAGCAGGGGAACAGCTGACATTACTGAACCCCAGTAACACAGGAGCAAGTGTAGACTGTGCTAACAGCACTTCCGAGAAACAACTGGCGGTGTTGTAACCCAGGATGAGAAGAGAACAGGGTGGAGGCAGCAGGACTTTTTGCCGTTCACACAGCAGGGGAACAGCTGACATTAGAACCCCCCGTAACACAGGACAAGTGTAACTGTGCTAACAGCACTTCCGAGAAACAACTGGCGGTGTTTTTAACCCAGGATAGAAGAAAACAGGGGGGAGGCAGCAGGATTTTTTTCCGTTCACACGAGGGGAAAACTGACTTAAACCCCTAACACAGGGCAATTAGACTGTCTCCACTTCCCCAGAAACAACTGGGGTTGTCCCCGGGGGGAAAAAAGAGAACGGGGAGGCACAGGATGTTTTCCGTTCACAAAAGCAGGGGGAAAAGCAAAATTTTTGAAACCCCTAAACAGGAGCTGTAACTGTGCAAAGCACCCCGAGAACAACGGGGTGTTGTAGCCCGGGGAGAAAGAACATTGGGGAGGCAGCAGGGCTGTTTTCCCTTCACCGCAGGGGAAAAGTGAATTCGAACCCCTAACACAGGAGCAAATGAACGTGCTAAAAACACTTGGAAAAACGGCGGGGTTTTCCCGGGTGAAAAGAAAAAGGGGGGGCAGCAGGGGTTTTTTCCTTCACACAGCAGGGGAAAGCGACATTACTAACCCCGAAAAAAGGGCAAGTTAACGGCTAACAGCACTTCCGGAAACAACTGGGGGGGTTTACCCGGGTGAAAAAAACGGGGAGGGGGGGACTTTTCCGTTCACACAGCAGGGGGGAAAGCGAATTACTGAACCCCCCAACCCCAGGGCAAGTTTAACTGGCAACAGCACTTTTGAGAAACAATTTGGGGTTTAACCCGGGATAAAAGAACAGGGGGAGGCAGCAGGGCTTTTGCCGTTCCAAAGAGGGGGAAAGCTGACAAAACTGAAACCCCCGAAACGGGGCAAATGTAGAGTGCTAACACACTTCCAAAAACAAAAGGCGGGGTTTTACCCCGGATAGAAGAGAACAGGGGGAGGCGCAGGACGTTTGGGGCCCCACAAAAACAGGGGAAAAGCTGACATTCAAAACCCCTAAAAACAGGGGCAAGTTAAAAATTGCTTAAAACCTTCCGAAAAAAACTGGCGGGGGTTTTAACCCGGGTGAGAAAAAACAGGGGGGGGGCAGCAGGGCTTTTTCCCTTTTCAAAACGGGGAACGCGACATTCTGAACCCCATAACACAGGAGCAAGTGAACGTGCTAACACAAATTTTCCAAAAACAACTGGGGGTGTTGTACCCAGGGAAAAAAACAGGTGGAGGCAGCAGGACGTTTCCGTTTACACAGCA
>JARQOD010000003.1:147631606-147693048 GCA_033576555.1 Oophaga sylvatica
GAAAGACACGTGAAGCAGCAGGACATTGCGTCAACAGCTCGGAACACTGACATTATGAACCCAGAACCGAAGAAGTGAGAACTGGTTAGCACGAAAAACACTGGGGTGTTCAACCCGCAGGAACAGGAAAGTGAGGCAACAGGACTTTTCCGTCACACAGCGGGGACGCTGACATACTGACGCCGGTAACACAGGGGAAAGAACGTGAACAGCACTTCCGCGAGAACAACTGGACGTGTTGAACCCAGGCGGAGCAAGTGACAGGTGCTAGCACAGTTTGGCAGTTAACGCAGGGGAAGTGTACAACTGGAGCCAGAGAACACCGACAAGCAGGAACGTGCTAATAAGCAGTTCCAGAAACAACTGGCGGTGGTAAGCCCAGGGATGGATAGAGAACCAGGTGGAGGCAGCAGACTTTTTGCCGTCACACAGCAGAGGGAACAGCTGACATACACCCCAGTAACACAGGAGCAAGTGAACTGTGCTACACACTTCAAAGAGAGAAACTGGCGTGGTTGTAACCCAGGGATGAGAGAGAACATGGTGGAGGACAGCAGGACTTTTGCCGTCAACAGCAGGGGCAAAGCTGACATTACTGAACCCCAGTAAAACACGGGCAAGTGTGACTGCTAACACTTCGGAGAAACAAGGCGTGTTGAACCCAGGGAGGAAGAGAAAAGTGGAGGACAGGACTTGTGACGTGAAACTGCCTACCAGCAGGGGAACAGCTGGATTCGAACCCAGTACATGAGCAAGGAGATGGCAACAGGACTTCCGAAAAACGGCGGGAATGTAGACTGTGATAAGAACAGGAGGAAGGCAGTGGACCCGTTGCCGCACACATGGGGAACAGCTGACATACTGACCAGTAACAGAGGAGAAGTGAGATTGCTACACCATCCAGGGAAACAACTGGCGTAACCCAGGAAAAGAAGGATAACTGGGAGGCAACAGGACTTTTGCCGTTCACACAGAGGGGAACAGGGACAGTTACTGACCCCAGTAACAAGGAAAGTGTAGACTGTGCTAACAGCACTCGAGAAACAAGGGGTGTGTAACCCGGGATGAGAGAAACAGGGTGGAGAGATTGACAGGAACGGGGCAGATTTGCCTTCCGCAGGGGACAGCTACTAGAACCCTAACACGGCAAGGTAACGTGCAACACCTCGAACAGCGTGTTGTAACAGAGAGAGACAGGGAGGCCAGCTTTGCGTTCACACCGGAAAGCGACATAGAACCCATAACCACAATGTAACGTGTACACACTCCGGAAACAAGCGTGTTGACAGGGATGAAGAGAACAGTGGAGGCACAGGACTTTGCCGTCACACAGCGGAAAGCTATACACCCAGTAACCGGCAGTGTAGGCTACCACCAAACAACGGCTGTACCCAGATAAAAGAAAGTGAGGCAGACTTTTTGCCTCCACGAGGACGGCTATGACCCCAGTAACACGGAGCAGTGTAGACGTGCAACACACTTCAGAAACACTGCGGGTGACAGAGAGAAACAGGTGAGCAGCAGATTGCGTCACCGCGGACACTGATTAAACCCCGTTTCACACAGCAGGGAACACTGACATTACTGAACCCCATAACACGGAGCAAGTGTAACTGGCTAACAGCACTTCCGAGAAACACTGGCGGTGTTGTACCCAGGGATGAGAAGAGAACAGGTGGAGGCAGCAGGACTTTTGCCGTTCACACAGCAGGGGAACAGCTGACATTACTGAACCCCAGTAACACAGGAGCAAGTGTAGACTGTGCTAACAGCACTTCCGAGAAACAACTGGCGGTGTGTAACCCAGGGATGAGAAGAGAACATGGTGGAGCAGCAGATTTTGCCGTTCACACAGCAGGGAACAGCTGACATTACTGAACCCCAGTAACACGGAGCAAGTGTACTGTGCTAACACACTTCCGAGAACAACTGGCGGTGTTGTAACCCAGGATGAGAAGAGAACAGGGTGGAGCAGCAGGACTTTTGCCGTTCACACAGCAGGGAACAGCTGACATACTGAACCCAGTAACCAGGAGCAAGTGTAGACTGTGCTAACAGCACTTCCGAGAAACAACTGGCGGTGTTGTAACCCAGGGATGAGAAGAGAACAGGTGGAGCAGCAGACTTTGCCGTTCACACAGCAGGGAACAGCTGACATTACTGAACCCCAGTAACACAGAGCAAGTGTAACTGTGCTAACAGCACTTCCGAGAAACAACTGGCGGTGTTGTAACCCAGGGATGAAAGAGAACAGGGTGGAGGCAGCAGACTTTTGCCGTTCACACAGCAGGGAACAGCTGACATTACTGAACCCCAGTAACACAGAGCAAGTGTAACTGTGCTAACAGCACTTCGAGAAACAACTGGCGGTGTTGTAACCCAGGATGAGAAGAGAACAGGTGGAGGCAGCAGGACTTTTGCCGTTCACACAGCAGGGAACAGCTGACATATGAACCCAGTAACACAGAGCAAGTGTACTGTGTAACAGCACTTCCGAGAAACAACTGGCGGTGTGTACCAGGGATGAAAGAGAACAGTGGAGGCAGCAGACTTTTGCCGTTCACACAGCAGGGGAACAGCTGACATTACTGAACCCCAGTAACACAGGAGCAAGTGTAGACTGTGCTAACAGCACTTCCGAGAAACAACTGCGGTGTTGTAACCCAGGGATGAGAAGAAACAGGTGGAGGCAGCAGGACTTTTGCCGTTCACACAGCAGGGAACAGCTGACATTACTGAACCCCAGTAACACAGGAGCAAGTGTAACTGTGCTAACAGCACTTCCGAGAACAACTGGCGGTGTTGTAACCAGGGATGAGAAAACAGGGTGGAGGCAGCAGGACTTTTTGCCGTTCACACAGCAGGGAACAGCTGACATTACTGAACCCAGTAACACGGCAGTGTAACTGTGCTAACAGCACTTCGAGAAACAACTGCGGTGTTGTAACCCAGGGATAGAAGAGAACAGGTGGAGGCAGCAGACTTTTTGCCTTCACACAGCAGGGAACACTGACATTACTGAACCCCATAACACGAGCAAGTGTAACTGTGCTAACAGCACTTCCGAGAAACAACTGGCGTGTTGTACCCAGGGATGAAGAGAACATGGTGGAGGCAGCAGGACTTTTTGCCGTTCACACAGCAGGGAACAGCTGACATTACTGAACCCCAGTAACACGGAGCAAGTGTAGACTGTGCTAACAGCACTTCCGAGAAACAACTGGCGGTGTTGTAACCCAGGGATGAGAAGAGAACAGGTGGAGGCAGCAGGACTTTTTGCCGTTCACACAGCAGGGAACAGCTGACATTACTGAACCCCAGTAACACAGGAGCAAGTGTAGACTGTGCTAACAGCACTTCCGAGAAACAACTGGCGGTGTTGTAACCCAGGGATGAGAAGAGAACAGGGGAGGCAGCAGGACTTTTGCCGTTCACACAGCAGGGAACAGCTGACATTACTGAACCCCAGTAACACAGGAGCAAGTGTAGACTGTGCTAACAGCACTTCCGAGAAACAACTGGCGGTGTTGTAACCCAGGGATGAGAAGAGAACAGGGTGGAGGCAGCAGGACTTTTGCCGTTCACACAGCAGGAACAGCTGACATTACTGAACCCCAGTAACACAGGAGCAAGTGTAGACTGTGCTAACAGCACTTCCGAGAAACAACTGGCGGTGTTGTACCCAGGGATGAGAAGAGAACAGGTGGAGGCAGCAGGACTTTTTGCCGTTCACACAGCAGGGAACAGCTGACATTACTGAACCCCAGTAACACAGGAGCAAGTGTAGACTGTGCTAACAGCACTTCCGAGAAACAACTGGCGGTGTTGTAACCCAGGGATGAGAAGAGAACATGGTGGAGGCAGCAGGACTTTTGCCGTTCACACAGCAGGGGAACAGCTGACATTACTGAACCCCAGTAACACAGGAGCAAGTGTAGACTGTGCTAACAGCACTTCCGAGAAACAACTGGCGGTGTTGTAACCCAGGGATGAGAAGAGAACAGGGTGGAGGCAGCAGGACTTTTTGCCGTTCACACAGCAGGGAACAGCTGACATTACTGAACCCCAGTAACACAGGAGCAAGTGTAGACTGTGCTAACAGCACTTCCGAGAAACAACTGGCGGTGTTGTAACCCAGGGATGAGAAGAGAACAGGTGGAGGCAGCAGGACTTTTGCCGTTCACACAGCAGGGGAACAGCTGACATTACTGAACCCCAGTAACACAGGAGCAAGTGTAGACTGTGCTAACAGCACTTCCGAGAAACAACTGGCGGTGTTGTAACCCAGGGATGAGAAGAGAACAGGGTGGAGGCAGCAGGACTTTTTGCCGTTCACACAGCAGGGGAACAGCTGACATTACTGAACCCCAGTAACACAGGAGCAAGTGTAGACTGTGCTAACAGCACTTCCGAGAAACAACTGGCGGTGTTGTAACCCAGGGATGAGAAGAGAACAGGGTGGAGGCAGCAGGACTTTTTGCCGTTCACACAGCAGGGGAACAGCTGACATTACTGAACCCCAGTAACACAGGAGCAAGTGTAGACTGTGCTAACAGCACTTCCGAGAAACAACTGGCGGTGTTGTAACCCAGGGATGAGAAGAGAACAGGGTGGAGGCAGCAGGACTTTTTGCCGTTCACACAGCAGGGAACAGCTGACATTACTGAACCCCAGTAACACAGGAGCAAGTGTAGACTGTGCTAACAGCACTTCCGAGAAACAACTGGCGGTGTTGTAACCCAGGGATGAGAAGAGAACAGGTGGAGGCAGCAGGACTTTTTGCCGTTCACACAGCAGGGGAACAGCTGACATTACTGAACCCCAGTAACACAGGAGCAAGTGTAGACTGTGCTAACAGCACTTCCGAGAAACAACTGGCGGTGTTGTACCCAGGGATGAGAAGAGAACATGGTGGAGGCAGCAGGACTGTTTGCCGTTCACACAGCAGGGGAACAGCTGACATTACTGAACCCCAGTAACACAGGAGCAAGTGTAGACTGTGCTAACAGCACTTCCAAGCAACAACTGGCGGTGTTGGAGCCCAGGGTCAAGGAGGATGTTTAAATACTAGATCAAGTATTTTCCTTGTTACGTGTCAATTAAAAATGTCTATACTCCAAACAAGAGAAATATAACCTTTAGTACCATAAGATGATGATTTTACTTTAAAAAATATATGTAAATTAATAATTGACAAACATAAACGCATACATTAACATGTTGAAAAGCAATGCAAACCACAATAAAAATCGGTTAAATAATCTGCTATACGGTTTTAAATAAAAGCATACAAGTACATATCAGAATCCATTAATGATGGATAAGTAACAGTATGTACACCATTTTCATTTGCTGAATAATATCACTAAAAAGTTTTTAAAAATATCTAAAATTTCCATCATGTAATACTGATAATATGTGCCAATCATTTATATTAACAAAAAAAACCTTTAAAAAGTGCATAGTGAAAACAG
The DNA here is from genome assembly GCA_033576555.1 of Oophaga sylvatica. Taxonomy (NCBI): domain Eukaryota; kingdom Metazoa; phylum Chordata; class Amphibia; order Anura; family Dendrobatidae; genus Oophaga; species Oophaga sylvatica. The sequence continues at coordinate 147,637,081 of JARQOD010000003.1, forward strand.
CTATTTATGCCTGACTGTGGACTTGCAAGCATGACAACGGATAGATAAGGTATATATAGATGAGACTGCATAGCCACAGATGGTGAATGGCGATGTAATACTGTACCTCAATAAAGTGTGCGTTACTACTACATCCTTTTTTTATATAGCTTTATAAAAGGGTACGTGCATGTATGCTTGCGCCTTTGTTTGGACGCACAGACTGGCTTCCTGCTGTGACGCGTTGGGTATTGGAGCGTCTGTGCGTCTTATGACGCAGACTAACATTCACGGTGCGCATCGTTCATCATCGCAAGCGTACCGACAACACAAAGGCGTTGTCATGACTGCTTTACTCAGTAAACATGCACCTATGATGAAACATACACGCATGTGCCCTATTACATAACAAGCTACAAGAAAAATGCGTGTGAGGTGTGACACAGCTGTTTTGTTAAGGTACAGTATTATATCGACATTGTACAGGTGTCGCTATTCAGTCTGATAAATAGATATCATTCACCTATTCTATCAGTTGTCGTTCTTTCAGCACCACTTACAGGTATATATTTTGCTATTGTGACTATGCACTATTGACTTTACCAAGGTAATGCATGATTTTTGTTAGCGATTATCATGTTTACATGAAGGACCTTTATGATATGGGCTGTTAACTTTCTAATCAAATATGTATTTTTTAAAATGACACAAATATAAGTAATGTTGAAGAGGACTATTCCTACATGCATTGTTTGCACAATATTACAGGTGTACATCACGTCCCTTAATCAACATTGGATATTATATTTACTTGTATGCTTTTATTTCAAAGGCAAGAACACTGAAGTATAACCTTCGCACTGCAGCAGTTGTCAAAGTTCAACCCACATTATGCACTTCCAACATTGCAGTATTTGAGTCATCATGATGTGAGTTGGATTTGTCTAAGCTATGGAGTGACAAGGTTGACCATCAGTATCCTATACATAAGTAGGCTTTTGTGTTTGCATTTGTTTTCGACATGTGCATATCTGTAATAATATGTCACAATTATTTTGTTACAGATTTGTGACAAAGACAAATCATTTATGGTTTGAAAGTTGACGTTTCAAATGTTTACAGCTTAGAAATCATGGTGTAGCCTCATATCTATGTGTAGCACTAGACACTTTGAGATGTCATGTTTTTTTCACCATGATTAGTAGCTAGCAGTAATTTTGCGGACACACAGCAGGGAACAGCAGGCGTTACTGAACCCCACAAACACATCAGCGATTGTTTTCATCTGTGCATCTAACACTTCTGAGCAGCAACTGGCGCTGTTGAAGCCAGGGTCAAGGAGGGTGTAGGCAGAGGCCTAGTATGAGACGTTTGAAGTTGAAGTTGTAGTTAGCAGCAGTAATTTTTGCCAGACACACAGCAGGGGAACAGAGGCGTTACTGAACCCACAAACACATCAGCGATTGTTTTCATCTGTGCATCTAACACTTCTGAGCAGCAACTGGCGCTGTTGAAGCCCAGGGTCAAGGAGGGTGTAGGCAGAGGCCTAGTATGAGACGTTTGAAGTTGAAGTTGTAGTTAGCAGCAGTAATTTTTGCCAGACACACAGCAGGGGAACAGCAGGCGTTACTGAACCCCACAAACACATCAGCGATTGTTTTCATCTGTGCATCTAACACTTCTGAGCAGCAACTGGCGCTGTTGAAGCCCAGGGTCAAGGAGGGTGTAGGCACAAAATATTGAGTTATTGCCTTGTTACGTGGCCATTGCAAATGTATGTACTTCAAACAAGAATAAATGAACTTTTACTACAACAATAAAATGATAAATTTCAATTACAAGAATAGAAAAATATTTATACTTGACAGTCCTCTGTGGTTGATAACGTTTAATGGCTAACTGAAAATATGGTAACAAATTCAAAGCTTTCGAGACTACTCAGGTGTCTTCATCAGGCTAAGAGTAAAGCCAAAAATGAAGAATCACATATTTCTACACACAACAGGACACAGGAATAGCTAAGACAAGTGAGGGAGGGACAAGTGAGGGGAGACCGGCAACAAAAAGGAGAACAAGGATGAATTATCAGCGCCACACAATCACAGATAAATTAATGAATTTACCTGTGGCAAAAGACTTTTGTATGCCCGGTCATAGCATCATGGATATGGAATTACTGGTATTAAAATATAACTTCAAATATGAGAAACGTACAAAGGTTTCAGAATATAAGCTCATCATGACCTTTGACACTGTTAGTGATGGAATGAATAGATCACATGGATTTATGTCATTCTATATCAATTAAGGAATCTGCGTCTATGCCCTTCCAGGGTCATGAAAACCCAAAAAAATACGCCAATGAGAGGGCAATCAAACTTTCTATCCTTATCTAGGAACTGTTCCAATATTTATGTTCATCCCTGTGAGATAATGACAGTTCTGATACACGTCACTTACTTGTCTTACCTATTGCACTATTCCTGTGTCCTGTTGTGTATAGAAATATGTGATGCTTAATTTTTTTAGTTAGTCTTTCCCTGATGAAGAGACGTGAGTAGCCTTGAAAGCTTGCAATTTGTTTCCATCTTTTCAGTTATCCATTAAAAGGTATCAACCACTGCTGACTCTGAAGTCTAAATATTTTTCTATCTACTGGCTAACACGGTACAAAGATACACATGTTTTCTAATTTCAAGAAGGAAAAATAAAGAAAATACAAATATAAACGCATATATGCACATGCCAAAAATAAATGGAACAACACAACACCCAAAAAATTGGTAACAAAATATAGTGTTGTAAATTTAAGAATAAAAGTCCATTTTTTTTTTTATGAATAATGCTTAAGGAACGCTATGTTAAACCATAACATAGTGAAGACAATGGATTTTGTAATAGTCACTCATCATCATCATCGCAAATTTTATGTGACAGTCACAGACATTTCAATTATTTAAGTTCATAAAATCGTAACTTTCTATAGCATGTATGACATGTCCAGCATGGACTCATCAATGTGATTGATGACACAATAATGTACAATAAAAAATAACCATTTAAAAAAACATTAGGCATTGTTTGTCACAATTTAAGTGTGTGCCTGCAAGTGTAGGTGAAACAAAGGCTACGGATAGCAAAGGTATATTCTATGTCTGTATCAGACAGTGGACAGCCTCTGATGGGTAATGCCGATGTTATACTGTACGTCAATAAAGTCTGCGGCTGAAATCATGCATTTTTTGCTTGTAGAGTGTTGAAGAGGGTAAAAGAATGTCTGGTTGCGCAAAGCTTTATCCGTCAACACTACCTTCCTACTGTCACGCGTAGGGTAGGGTAGCGTGTGGCAATTAGCTGACTATCAAATGTGAGGTTAGGCTGCGTTATTGCGCACTAGGGACGCAAAAAAAAATACAGCAGTAATAATTTAATGTGTAATACTCCACCTATGACAAACAAAAAATTACGTTCCCTCTTTAACAATGTACAAGACTAACAAGCCTAATGGTTGACGCTGACTTAATTGAGATACAGTATTACATCAACATTGTCCATGAGTAACTATGCACTGTGATACCTATATACCAGTATTAATTTATATCTCTTGTGGTTGTTTCAACAGCACTTGCAGGTATAACTACCTATTGTCAGTATGCATGATGCACTTTCTAGATGTAATAATTTATTATTGGACATTATTACCATGTTTACATGCTGGCCATTTCATATATGGTGTTTGAAGTTACAGTTGGCATCAGTATGTGTATTTTATAATGTCTGTCATAAATAAAACTCGTGATGATGATGATGAGGATTTAATGATTCGTACATCCATTGACTGCATTATCTTACAGGTACAGATAAAGTTCCTTAAAAAGCATTAATTCATAAGTCTGAAATGTACTTTTATGCATTAATTTCAAAATGTGAAGAGTAGACTATGTTTTATTTTTTGTTACCATTTCTAATAGACATGTGCAGATATGCGCTGTGATGACAAATTATTATTTGTCCATATTTGTCATAAAAATTTATCATTCTAGGCCTGCAAAACTTCACAATTTCATGTTTTCAGCATAACAAGCAGGGTGACGGCTCTTCCCTATTTGGAGCATGTTGGTCATGTGTTTTTCTGTCCATGTGTCGGGAACAGGAGACTTCTTGCCGTTGACACAGCAGGGGAACAGCTGGCGTTACTGAACCCCACTAACAGTAGAGCTTGTGTTTTGTTCTGTGGACACGACACTTCTGAGCAGCAACTGGCAGTGTTGGAGCCCAGGGAGTAGAGTTCAGGTGGTAGAAAGATGAACATAACAGGAGACATGGATAACGTTGCGAACCAGTTTTTAATCTGAAAACGGACAGACAAATTCTGGCGAGATCCATGCCTTGTTCATTTTCAGAAAAGTAAGCCGGTCTACATTATCGGAGGATAGTCGCATGCGACGGTCTGTTAGTACACCACCTGCAGCACTAAAGACGCGCTCCGATAATACACTGGCAGCAGGGCAAGCCAGCACCTCCAATGCATACTGGCTAAGCTCTGGCCATGTATCCAGCTTAGAGACCCAAAACTTGAATGGGGAAGAGCCATCTGGGAGTACACTGAGAGGCAAAGCCAAGTAGTCTGTCACCATCTGACGGATACGTTGCCTCCCGCTGACTGGAGCCCTCTCGGATGGTGTAGACATTTGTGGCGCTGCCACAAAACTTTGCCACATTTTTAACATACTGGTCTTTCCCTGTGCAGAGGCACTGCGTGTGCTCCCTCTTGTTGCAGAGCTCTCTACACTGCCTCGACGCACAGAGCTGCTTTGTAAAGCAGTAGCAGCAGCAGTGCTCTCGGCAGTAAGGTAGAACATTAGGGATTGCACCAGTGTGTCTTGGTACTCCCGCATTTTACGCTCCCGGTTCAACGGTGTGATGAGGCTTTTGACGTTGTCCCGGTAGCGAGGGTCTAGGAGGGTGTACACCCAATAATCAGACGTCGTGAGAATGTGGGCGATGCGGCGGTCGTTTCTTAGGCACTGCAGCATGAAATCAACCATGTGCTGCAGACTCCCAACTGGCAAAGAAACGCTGTCCTCTGCAAGAGGCGTTATCTCTGCCTGCTCTGCATCACCCCACCCTCGCTCTACATACTGACTAGAGCGTTGTGTACCTCCCTCTGGAGCAATGTCTTCCTCCTCCATTGACTCCTCCTCCTCATCCTCCTCACAAAGTGAGCCCTGCCCAGCCCTTTGTGAGGAACCACGTTGCGCTGACTTTCCAGAAGGTGATGGAATTTGTGACTCCTCATCCTCCACCTCTTCCAAAACCTCATCCCTTATTGCTTGCAGTGTTTTTTGAAGCAGGCAGATAAGGGGGACAGTCAGGCTGACTAGTGCATCATCTGCACTCGCCATCCGCGTTGACTCATCAAACGCACGCAAAACGTGGCACATGTCCTTCATAGTGGCCCACTCATTAATGGTGAAGTGTGGACGGCGCAAATTGCGTGTTGATTGCGCCTGATGCAGCTGATACTCCATAACTGCTGGCTGCTGCTCACACAACCGCTCCAACATATGTAACGTTGAATTCCACCTGGTGGATACGTCACATATGATGCGATGTTCAGGAAGGCGCAATCTGCGTTGCAGAGCTGCAATGCGCGATCTGGCCATGCTGGAACGTCGCAAGTGAGCGCACTCTAGGCGGACCTTGTGCAGCAGTGCATCAAGATCCGGATAGTCCCTCAAAAAACTCTGCACGACCAAGTTGAGCACATGTGCCAGACATGGTATGTGAGTGAGGTTGCCAAGGCCCAGAGCTGCCACCAGATTTCGGCCATTGTCACACACTACCAAGCCTGGCTGGAGATTCGCTGGCAAAAACCACACGTCGCTCTCCTGCTTGATGGCATTCCAGACCTCCTGCGCTGTGTGGCTTCGATTCCCCATGGGAATTAATTTCAGAACGGCCTGTTGCCGTTTGGCCACGGCTGTGCTCATATCGGTCGCATCAGGTAAGCGTCCACGGGTCCATGTGGAGGTAGACCATGACGGCTCCTGCAGCGATGATTCTGAGGAACTGGAGTAGGAGGAGGAGTCAATGTGGACAGACTTGATTCCGGCAATCCTTGGAGTTGGCAGAACACGTACAGCGCCACTCGCAAGATCTGTACCCGGCTCCACAACATTCACCCAATGGGCAGTGAGTGAAAGGTATCGTCCCTGGCCATGGGTACTGGTCCACGCATCGGTGGTCAGGTGGACCTTGCTACTGACGGCGTTTAGTAGCGCATGTTTAATTTTTGCCTCAACATGCTTTTGCAGACCAGGGACGGCTTGCCTGCTGAAATAAAATCGGCTGGGCACATTGTATTGTGGGACTGCCAATGCCATTAATTCACGGAAACTGTCAGTCTCCACCAGCCTGAATGACAGCATTTCAAGGGACAGGAGTTTTGCAATGCCAGCATTCAGAGCCTGTGCTCGTGGATGGTTTGCCGAGTATGGCCGTCTTTTATCCCATGCCTGTGCTACCGATGGCTGTTTTGTGGCCTGGGTGTGTGAGGATGACAGGGAACTTGCAGCTGTGGGTGGAATAACACTGTGTCTCTGGACAACAGTGACAGAGGTTCTTCCATGGCGATCCTTTGAGGAAGCCGAACCAGCTGTGTGTGAACTGGAGGAAGAGGCTCCAACACGAGCTGAAGATGTAGGTGCTGCTGTAGGTTGGCCTACATCTCCAGTGTGTCTTTGTAACTCAACAAAGTGCTTTGACCGCACATGTTTCCACATATTTGTTGTATTAAGGTTACTGACACTTTTACCTCTTTTAATTTTTTGATTACACAGCTTGCATTTGACATAGCAAATGTCATCTGCAACTGTATCAAAAAAGGACCACACAGAGCAAGTCCTGGGAGCGCCCGGTTTGGCTGTTGGAAGAGAACTGCTCCGAACGGGTGCCAAACTGGAGGCTACAGGCAAGCGAGTCTGCAGCCTACCTCTCCCTACTGTTTGGACCGTTGGGGCAATCTCTTCCTCAGAGCTGCTCCCACCACCTTCCTGTTCCTCACGCCATGTTGGGTCTTGGACCTCATCATCTCCACCACTACCCTCTTCCAACACCTGCTGTTGTTGGGTGGTCTGGCCAGCACCATGCTCAACAGAAACTGGCAACTGAGTCTCATCATCATCAGATGCGTTCTGCGGTGTTCTGACCATCGGCACTGGCTCACCCGCCTCTTCAGATTCAGAGAGACACAGCTGTTGCGCATCACTGCATACTGCCTCTTCTTCACATTCCAGAATGCTGCTTGGCTGGGCCCCTGTTTCCAAGCCAACAGATTCTGAGAACAGAAGCAGAGACTCAGCTGGCTCCTGTACAGAGCTCTCTGACTGCCTGGGCAATTTGGCAGGCGGTGAAGAGACTGATGGTTGTTCAACAGTGCTGTGGTCCTGAGAGGAGGTGGAAGCTATTGAAGTCGATGCATTGGCTGCCATCCAACCAACAACGGCTTCAATTTGTTCTTCACGCAGCAGGGGGGTACGCTGAGCTCCTACAAAAGTGCGCATAAAGGAACGCTCACGGGGAAAACTGGTGGATGCTGTGTCACTGGGTGCGGCAGCAGCCACAGAATCCCCACGTCCTCTCCCTGCTGCAAATCCACGGCCTCGACCACGACCACGTGCCTTACTCACTGACTTCTTCATCTTGGTAGATTGATAAAGAAAGTCAGAAAAGTTATAAGGCCTAAGTGTGGTTATTCCTCACAGACTACAGTGAACCCTGCAGACAACTGTTCAGTATCTGTGAAAGGCCCCTTTGTGTACTTCTATAGTGTTTGCAACCAATGTATTGTATACGGATGGAAGCGCGTCACACTAATAGATTAGATTTTTTTCCACTAAAATGGAGCAGCACCAATTAGAGAAAAATGTGAAGGATGAGGCAGTGACACACGCTCAGCAGACTACAACCGGCAGTGGTTGAAGAACAAACTGGAGCGTAATCTGCACTCACAAAATGAAAAGCTCACAGACTACAGTGAACACTGAAACACAACTGTTCTGTAGCTGTTAAAGGCCCCTTTGTGTACTTCTATAGTGTTTGCAACCAATGTATTGTATACGGATGGAAGCGCGTCACACTAATAGATTAGATTTTTTCCACTAAAATGGAGCAGCACCAATTAGAGAAAAATGTGAAGGATGAGGCAGTGACACATGCTCAGCAGACTACAACCGGCAGTGGTTGAAGAACAAACATGGAGCGTAATCTGCACTCACAAAATGAAAAGCTCACAGACTACAGTGAACACTGAAACACAACTGTTCTGTAGCTGTTAAAGGCCCCTTTGTGTACTTCTATAGTGTTTGCAACCAATGTATTGTATACGGATGGAAGCGCGTCACACTAATAGATTAGATTTTTTTCCACTAAAATGGAGCAGCACCAATTAGAGAAAAATGTGAAGGATGAGGCAGTGACACACGCTCAGCAGACTACAACCGGCAGTGGTTGAAGAACAAACTGGAGCGTAATCTGCACTCACAAAATGAAAAGCTCACAGACTACAGTGAACACTGAAACACAACTGTTCTGTAGCTGTTAAAGGCCCCTTTGTGTACTTCTATAGTGTTTGCAACCAATGTATTGTATACGGATGGAAGCGCGTCACACTAATAGATTAGATTTTTTTCCACTAAAATGGAGCAGCACCAATTAGAGAAAAATGTGAAGGATGAGGCAGTGACACACGCTCAGCAGACTACAACCAGCAGTGGTTGAAGAACTAACTGGAGCGTGATCTGCACTCACAAAATGAAAAGCTCACAGACTACAGTGAACACTGAAACACAACTGTTCTGTAGCTGTTAAAGGCCCCTTTGTGTACTTCTATAGTGTTTGCAACCAATGTATTGTATACGGATGGAAGCGCGTCACACTAATAGATTAGATTTTTTTCCACTAAAATGGAGCAGCACCAATTAGAGAAAAATGTGAAGGATGAGGCAGTGACACACGCTCAGCAGACTACAACCGGCAGTGGTTGAAGAACAAACTGGAGCGTAATCTGCACTCACAAAATGAAAAGCTCACAGACTACAGTGAACACTGAAACACAACTGTTCTGTAGCTGTTAAAGGCCCCTTTGTGTACTTCTATAGTGTTTGCAACCAATGTATTGTATACGGATGGAAGCGCGTCACACTAATAGATTAGATTTTTTTCCACTAAAATGGAGCAGCACCAATTAGAGAAAAATGTGAAGGATGAGGCAGTGACACAAGCTCAGCAGACTACAACCAGCAGTGGTTGAAGAACTAACTGGAGCGTGATCTGCACTCAAAAAATCAAAACCTCACAGACTGCAGTGAACACTGAAACACAACTATTCACTATCTGTGAAAAGCTCCTTTCTGTACTTCTATAGTGTTTGCAACCAATGTATTGTATACGGATGGAAGCACGTCACACTAATAGATTTGATTTTTTTCTAATATAATGGAGCTGCACCAATTCCACTAAATAAAATAAAAAAAAAAAAGAGTCAGTGACACGTGCAGATGCCTACAAACAGCGGTGGATGCAGAGCAAACTGCAGCGTCACCTGCACTGTCACACACACACCTTGCACAGAGCTGTTAAAACAACACTGGCAAAATGAAGCTTTACACAGCGGTTGGTAAACTAGCCTGCCTCAAGCACAGTAGTACACAAAATCGCAATATCTAACTGTCCCTCAGAGTCAGCACAGCAGCGTTCTGTCCCTTACTGAGTTCACAGCACAGTGACGCTAAAATGGCTGCGGCGCCTTTTATAGTGCATTCTGACATCATTTCAGCAGCCAATCACAGCCATGCCATTAGTTAAGATGACCGCAGCATTACAGGATGTGCCCACACTTCGTAGGATTCCTCATTGGCTGACTAAAATCACATTGCCTCTCAAAGAATTATGGGAACTTCCGATTCCGGTATACGATATTGAAAAAGTATCGGAATTAAGTATCGGAATTCCGATAACGCGAATATCGGCCGATACCCGATACTTGCGGTATCGGAATGCTCAACACTAGTGGACAGGTGTCAAGTCCTGCTGGAGAATTAAATTTCCATCTCCAAACAGCTTGTCGGCAGAGGAAAACATGAAGTGCTCTAAAATTTCCTGGTAGACAGCTGCTCTGACTTTGGTCTTGATAAAACAAAGTGGACCTACACCAGCAGATGACCTGGGTCCTCAAACCATCACCGATTGTGGAAACTTCAGCTTGGATTGTGGCCTCTCCACTCTCCTTCCAGACTCTGGGACCTTGATTTCCAAATGAAATGCAAAATTTACGTTCATCTGAAAACAACACCTTGGACCACTGAGCAACAGTCCAGTTCTTTTTCTCCTTGGCCCAGGTAAGACGCTTCTGGCGTTGTCTATTGGTCATGAGTGGCTTGACACAAGTAATTTGACACTGGTAGCTCATGTCCTGGATACGTGTGTGTGTGTGTGTGTGTGTGTGTGTCTCTTGAAGCAATGACTCCAGCAGCAGTCCACTTCTTGTAAATCTCATCAAAATTTTTGAATGGCCTTTTCTTAACAATCCTTTCAAGGCGGTGGTTATCCCGCTTGCATGTGCACCTTTTTCTACCACACTTTTTCCTTCCACTCAACTTTCCATTAATATGCTTGGATACAGCACTCTGTGAACAGCCAGCTTCTTTAGCAATTACCATTTGGGGCTTACCCTCCTTGTGGAGTGTGTTAATGACTGCCTTCTGGACATCTGTCAAGTCAGCAGTCTTCCCCTACTGAAACAGACTAAGGGACATTTTTTGAAACGCTTAGGAAGCCTTTGCAGGTGTTTTTTGTTTATTACTCTAATTTACTGAGATAATGACTTTTGGGTTTTCATTGGCTGTAAGCCATAATCATCAACATTAACAGAAATAAACACTTGAAATAGATCACTCTGTTTGTAATGTCTCTATATAATATAAGAGTTTCACTTTTTGCATTGCATATTCTAGTTTTGTGAGAAGCACCTGAAGATATGAGATAGATAGATAGATATGCTATAGATAGATATGAGATAGATAGATATGAGATAGATAAATAGATATACAGTACAGACCAAAAGTTTGGACACACCCTCTCATTCAAAGATTTTTCTGTATTTTTATGGCTATGAAAATTGTAGAATCACACTGAAGGCATCAAAACTATGAATTAACACATGTGGAATTATCCATTGCATCTTGCAGCAGCATGCTATTCCATCCGGTTTGCGTTTAGTTGGACCATCATTTATTTTTCAACAGGACAATGACTCTAAACACACCTCCAGGCTATGTAAGGGCTATTTGACCAAGAAGGAGAGTGATGAGGTGCTACGCCAGATGACCTGGCCTCCACAGTCACCAGACCTGAACCCAATCAAGATGATTTGGGGTGAGCTGGACCGCTCACCGCTTCAATTTTGAATAAATCCCCAACAGTGTCACCAGCAAAGCACCCCCACACCATCACACCACCTCCTCCATGCTTCACGGTGGGAACTAGGCATGTAGAGTCCATCCGTTCACCTTTTCTGCGTGCAAAGCAGTAATCAAAGCAAAAGGTGGCTACTTTGAAGAACCTAGAATATAAGACATATTTTCAGTTGTTTTACACTTTTTTGTAAAGTGTAATGTATAATTCCACGTGTTAATTCATAGTTTTGATGCCTTCAGTGTGATTCTACAACTTTCATAGTCATGAAAATACAGAAAAATCTTTGAATGAGAAGGTGTGTCCAAACTTTTGGTCTGTACTGTATATGAGATAGATAGATAGATAGATAGATAGATAGATAGATAGATAGATAGATAGATAGATAGATAGATATTAAATAGACAGACACAATACAATACTGTGTAGAAGTTTTTGGCAAGTGTGAAAAAATGCTGCACGCAAGTGTGAAAAAAATGCTGCAAAGTAAGAATGCTTCCAAAAATAGAAGTATTAATAGTTTATTTTTATCAATTAACATGCCTTCAAAAAATCATCAATTCTTATAGGTACAGTTGAAAAGTTTTGAAGGAGTTCGGCGGGGAACATCTTGGAGAACTAACCACAAATCTGTAGATGTAGGCTTGTGCAAATGCTTCTGAATTCCCAAACAGACTCGATGATGCTGAGATTAGGGCTCTGTGGGGGCCATATCATCATTTCCAGGAATCATTCTTCTTCTTTACACTGAAGATAGGTCTTAATTAGGGATGAGCAGACTCGTGGATGTTCGAGTTCGTTGGGTTCAACTGAACTCTCTCTCTTCTCCTGGAACTCTGTGTATCTGGGGTTGTTGTTCTGCTGCAAAATGAATTTGTAGCCAATGAGATACATCTCTGATGGTATGCCATGGTTCATGCAATGGTTTTCTTAGTTTTTATTGGAATGAGCACATTATAGATTTAAACTGAAGGAAGTAAAACGAAGAACGAACACGCATGGACACAATGAGTAAAGAAACGCATGTGATACAAACCAGAATTTGCATTAAACCTTAGACTGCCCAAAGTACAATGCCAAGGGCATATAAAGTTGTCATCAAATTAAAAGTGTGTGTGTGTGTGTGGAGGGGGTACTTTGAGAAATCTAAGGTTTAACGCATTTCCTGGTCTGTTTCTTTACTCCTTGTTTCCATATGTATTTTCTTCATGGTTTTGCTTCATAGTAACATAGTAACATAGTTATTAAGGTTGAAGGAAGACTTTAAGTCCATCTAGTTCAACCCATATCCTATCCTAACCTGCCCTAACATGTTGATCCAGAGGAAGGCAAAAAAAAACCCCAAGTGGCAAACAGTAAGCTTCACATTGGGGAAAAAAATTCCTTCCCGACTCCACATACGGCAATCAGACTAGCTCCCTGGATCAACGCTGTATCTAGGAAACTAGTGAATATAGCCTGTAATATTATACTTTTCAAGAAAGGCATCCAGTCCCTTCTTAAATTTTAGTAAGGAATCACTCATTACAACATTAGACGGCAGAGAGTTCCATAGTCTCACTGCTCTTACAGTAAAGAATCTGCATCTGTGATTATGGCTAAACCTTCTTTCCTCCAGACGTAGAGGATGCCCCCTCGTCCCCGTCACAGGTCTAAGAGTAAAAAGATCATTAGAAAGGTCTTTGTACTGTCCCCTCATATATTTGTACATTGTAATAAGATCACCCCTAAGCCTTCGTTTTTCCAAACTAAATAACCCAAGTGTAATAACCTGTCTTGGTATTGCAGACCCCCCAGTTCTCTAATAACCTTGGTCGCTCTTCTCTGCACCCGCTCCAGTTCAGCTATGTCTTTCTTATACACCGGAGACCAGAACTGCACACAGTATTCTAAGTGTGGTCGCACCAGTGACTTGTATAGAGGTAAAATTATGTTCTCCTCATGAGCATCTATGCCTCGTCTAATGCATCCCATTATTTTATTTGCCTTGGCAGCAGCTGCCTGACATTGGCCACTAAATGTGAGTTTGTCGTCCACCCATACACCCAAGTCTTTTTCAGTGACAGTTTTGCCCAGTGTTTTACAATTAAGCACATAATTATACATCTTATTTGTTCTACCCAAGTGCATGACCTTACATTTATCCCATTAAAGCTCATTTGCCATTTATCAGCCCAAGCTTCTAGTTTACATAAATCCTCCTGTAATATAAAATTATCCTCCTCTGTATTTATTACCCTGCAGAGTTTAGTGTCATCTGCAAATATTGAAATACTACTCTGTATGCCCCCTACAAGGTCATTAATAAATATGTTAAAGAGAAGCGGCCCGAATACTGACCCCTGTGGTACCCCACTGCTAACCGTGACCCAGTCCGAGTGTGCTCCATTAATAACCACCCTTTGTTTCCTATCCATGAGCCAGTTCTTAACCCACTTACACATATTTTCCCCTATCCCCATTGTTCTCATTTTATGTATCAACCTTTTGTGTGGCACTGTATCAAAAGCTTTTGAGAAGTCCATGAACACCACGTCCACTGCATTCCCTTGGTCCAGTCCTGAACTTACCCCTTCATAAAAGCTTATCAGATTAGTCTGACAAGAACGGTCCCTCGTAAACCCATGCTGATACTGTGTCATGAGGTTATTCAGCTTCAGATACTCCAATATAGTATCCCTTAAAAAACCCTCCAGGATTTTACCCACAGTAGATGTTAAGCTCACTGGCCTATAATTTCCAGGTTCAGTTTTTGCCCCCTTTTTGAATATTGGCACCACATTTGCTATACGCCAGTCCTGTGGTACAGACCCCGTTATTATGGAATCTTTAAAGATTAAAAATAAAGGTCTATCTATAACTGTACTTAATTCCTGCAGTACTCGGGGTGTATCCCATCCGGGCCCGGGGATTTGTCAACTTTAGTGATTTTTAGACGCCGCCGTACTTCCTGCTGGGTTAAGCATGTGACATTTAATGGAGAAATTTTTTTATCTCTGATCATGTTATCTGTCATGGGATTTTCTTGTGTAAATACAGTTGAAAAAAAGTCATTTAGCATATTGGCTTTTTCCTCATCCTCATCCACCATTTCACCCAGACTATTTTTAAGGGGACCAACACTATCATTTTTTAGTTTCTTGCTATTTATGTAGTTAAAGAATATTTTGGGATTATTTTTACTTTCTCTGGCAATGAGTCTCTCTGCCTCAATCTTTGCTGTCTTGATTTGCTTTTTACAGAATTTATTCAGTCTTCTGTATTTATTTAATGCCTCTTCACTACCTACTTGCTTTAATTCCCTAAACGCTTTCTTTTTGTCCCTTACTGCGCCCCTTACAGCTCTATTTAGCCATAGTGGTTTCCTCCTAACCTATTCTAGCATGTTTATTCCCATAGGGTATATACTGTGCACAGGTCCTATTCAGGATACTAATAAACGTCTCCCATTTTCTTTGTGTATTTTTATGTCTCAGGATATCGTCCCAGTTTATTGCACCAAGATCATCTCTCATCCGTTGGAAATTTGCCTTCCTGAAGTTTAGTGTCCTTGTAACCCCTCGACTACACATCTTATTAAAGGATACATGAAAGCTTATTATTTTGTGATCACTATTACCCAAGTGACCCCCAACTTATATTTGATATGCGGTCTGGCCTGTTGGATAATATTAGGTCTAGCAGTGCCCCCCCTCTTGTTGGGTCCTGAACTAGTTGTGAAAGGTAATTGTCTCTCATAGTTGCCAAAAACTTATTACCTTTGCTGGAACTGCAGGTTTCTGTTCCCCAATGTATTTCAGGGTAGTTGAAGTCCCCCATAATAATGACTTCTCCTTGAGTTGCTGCTTCATCTATTTGCTTTACGAGGATATTCTCTGTTGCTTCCATTATTTTAGGAGACTTATAACAAACCCCTATCAGTAATTTATTATTTTTCCCCCCTCCCCTAATCTCCACCCACAGAGACTCTACATCTTCATTAGATTCACAGATATCACGCAGGATGGGTTTTAAGGATGATTTTACATATAAACACACACCCCCACCTCGCTTATTTTTACGGTCATTTCTAAACAGACTATAGCCCTGTAAATTAACCGCCCAGTCGTGGCTCTCATCCAGCCAAGTCTCAGATATCCCCACCATGTCATAATTATGTTCCAACAAAATTAATTCTAATTCCGCCATTTTGTTGGTGAGGCTTCTAGCATTAGTATACATGCACTTTATGTATCTCTCTGAACCTCTATTCTTTCTTAAATTATTAACTGTTCTAACCCCACCCCCCATGCCACCCCCACCCCCAATTTCATTATTTGTGCCCAGGTCTCTATCTGTACTGCCTTCCCCTCCTATAAAATGAATACCCTCCCCCCCAGTCCCTAGTTTAAAGACTCCTCCAACCTTCTAGCCATTTTCTCCCCCAGCACAGCTGCACCCTCCCCATTGAGGTGCAGCCCGTCCCTAGCATAGAACCTGTAGCCAACTGAGAAGTCGGCCCAGTTCTCCAGGAACCCAAACCCCTCCTTCCTACACCAATTCTTGAGCCACTTATTAACCTCCCTAATCTCCCGTTGCCTCTCTGGTGTGGCACGTGGTACCGGCAGTATTTCAGAAAATACCACGTTGGAGGTCCTTGCTTTAAGCTTGCAGCCTAATTCCCTGAAATCATCTTTAAGGACCTTCCACCTGCCTCTAACTTTGTCATTTGTGCCAATGTGCACCATGACCGCTGGGTCCTCACCAGCCCCTCCCAGTAACCTGTCAACCCGATCAGCGATGTGTCGGACTCGAGCGCCAGGTAGGCAGCACACTGTTCGACGATCCCTGTCTTTGTGACAGATTGCCCTATCTGTTCCCCTAATAATTGAGTCCCCCACTACCAGCACCTGTCTGGCCTGCCCTGCTCTCCTAATTCCCCCCTTACTGGAGCAGACACTCTCCCCCGGCTTTCAGAGGACATGCCTGGCTGCAGCAGTGCTACCCCTGTACTGACAACCCCCTCATCTGCCAACTTTGCAAACTTATTGGGGTGTGCCAGATCAGGACTAGCCTCCCTGGCGCTCTTCCCTCTACCCCGCTTTCTAACTGTCACCCAGCTTCCTACTTCAGTGTCCTGCAGCTCCACCCTAGCATCCCCCCCTCATCTATCCCATTGAGCGTCTGCTCAGTGAGCAGAAGACTCCTTTCCATATTGTCTATGGATCTCAGTGTTGCCAGCTGCACATTTAGATCCAAGATTTGGGCTTCCAAATGCACAACGTGCTCACATCTCGCACAGCAGTATGCACCCTCGACCGGCTGTTCAAGGACTGCATACATGTGGCAAGATGTACACTGGATGGCATTGGCAATAGTGGAGCACATATCTAATGGGGATTTCACCAGACAGCAAAGATAAGTAAAAATAAATAAAAAGTATTAATAAAATATACAGTAACAGCAATTCAGTAATTCCTCCCTTGGAAACTCCCTGAATCCAAAGTCACTGAATCTCAAGTCACACTTACCACCGCTCACACTTGCGCACCGGTCACACTCAGCTCGCTCACACTCGCTGAAGCAGAAGATTTAAAGAGAGATTTTTTTTTTTTTTTTCTCCTTCAGCAGCAAATCACCCTGCTGCTCTAATGCACTTCCAAAAAGACTTGAGTCCCAACCAGCTGGCCCTTATAAACCCTTAATTATGAACCCCCACCCTTAATTAACCCCTTGTGAATATAGCTACACCAAGATTTAAATGCAATATAGTTAACCTTTAAACCTTTAAACACACAGATAGTAAAATAAGAGATTAATCCTTTAGAGAGAAAAAATAGGTTAAAAAGCCCCCAAAAGATAGAATAGGTAGAAAGGCACTCAGAAATCCACAATTCAGCCACTCACACCAATTCACACAGGTATTTGATTAAAGGTTTTTCAAATACTTCTTCACTGAATCTCAAGTCACACTTACCACCGTTCACACTTGCGCACCGGTCACACTCAGCTCGCTCACACTCGCTGAAGCAGAAGATTTAAAGAGAGATTTTTTTTTTTTTTTTCTCCTTCAGCAGCAAATCACCCTGCTGCTCTAATGCACTTCCAAAAAGACTTGAGTCCCAACCAGCTGGCCTTATAAACCCTTAATTATGAACCCCCACCTTAATTAACCCTTGTGAATATAGCTACACCAAGATTTAAATGCAATATAGTTAACCTTTAAACCTTTAAACACACAGATAGTAAAAAAGAGATTAATCCTTTAGAGAGAAAAATAGGTTAAAAAAAGCCCCAAAAGATAGAATAGGTAGAAAGGCACTCAGAAATCCACAATTCAGCCATCACACCAATTCACCAGGTATTTGATTAAAGGTTTTCAAATACTTCTTCACTGAATCTCAAGTCACACTTACCACCGTTCACACTTGCGCACCGGTCACACTCAGCTCGCTCACACTCGCTGAAGCAGAAGATTTAAAGAGAGATTTTTTTTTTTTTCTCCTTCAGCAGCAAATCACCCTGCTGCTCTAATGCACTTCCAAAAAAGTCTGAATCTACAATGCGCACAGTTCAATAAGAACAAAAAGAGAAACATTGCATGAACTGGTGTGTCCAAACTTTTTGTCAATAATGTACATATATGTTCAATCTTGCAGATATAACAAGAATATGTAGATATTGTAGTGCTCGATGCAAAGATGTCAATCATAAATTAGCGCTGTGCTACAATAGAACCATGACCCTATTCACTTGACTGGGGCTTTGTCGCAGTACTACGTGCATAGACCAGATGATGGCGGTAAAGTTGGTGATACTGTGGCGCTCCTGAGGGTCCAGTTGCCACAGAGGTACTGCACCTCAGCCAGAGGTGTGGTGCTCAGCTCTCGGGTAAGGAGTGGGCACTACCCGGTACTCGCATATGTGCATCCAACACCACACTAATCCTAGGAAAAGGGGGAGGAGCCCCAGTTCAGGAGGGAAGAAAGTGTGACAGTTGGAGGGAAAGTAAGGAGTTGTTGATGAGGAGTTGAGAGGAGCAGTTGTGATGAAAGGAGCTCCTGAGGAAAGAAGAGGTTCTATGGGGCTAGGGAAGTGAAGAATCCACCTGTGGCGCCCGAATCCAGGCCGACCATAGTCGGAAGGAAGGAAGGACCAGGTTGCAGTGGGGGGACTGGCCCCAGACTAGTGGAGAAACTGTAGGACTCAGCTAGCAAACCGGAGGCTGTTGTGACTGTATGTGCGACAGCCAAATCCACACACATTCACTGAAAAGGTAGCCACATAGGATCAAGGGGACCAAGAGATTGTCGGCCGACAGGATCTGAGGTTGCTGGCTTGGGACACTGTGTGTGAGGCGCAGGGCAGGAAGGGCGTGAGCCAGCTCTGGGAAAGACGACCAGAGAAGGTACACAAGAAGGGGGTCCTGGTAAAGTGTACCCCAAACTACTCGAGAGCTGGCTGGACCACCGACCCGGAGGACACAGCATCCGGCTGGTGATTGTAACCTGAAAGACTGTGAGTAAAGTGTGAAGACTGCACCCTTCTGTGTCCTCAAATAAATTACTGCGTCACCTACCCTGCACTATAACCGTTACCATGATCATTATTCCTATAACTGCCCTGGGGCCTAGCTCTACCCGTGGAGAGCTGTAACATCTCTGCTGCGTCACCAACCGCCCCAGTGGACCTGAATCGCAGCATCTGCCATTTTCTTATTGCCGAGCACCATGGGTGGCGTCAAGACATAATTCCCCTAAAAACTATTCCCTATGACTTTTCTTGAGATTTTATTGGATGCCCAGGGCCACGGACTGGGTCACAGCCCTGTGACTTCCCCTGAAGAACTTTCCGACCCGGAATGAGTACCCCACGGCCCTGGCGGGCACTCCAATACATTCTAGGCATTGGAGAGAGTCAGTCTGCTCATATATTGATGGCATTTCTAATTGGCTTTTTAATTTTGCTTACTTATACTCTTCTTGTGCTCCAGTGCCCAGTTTTGCGATTTAAAATGATGCTATCTATATTAGTTAGGTTTGGATTACACCTACTTGTTTCTGTCAGGTTTTGTCACATTGATAGCTAGAATAATCCAGAAATCTAGCTAGTCCATTATAGGTCAATAGGTCTGTCATATCTTCCATTACTCCAGTAAAAAGTCATTACATCAGCGTGAACAAAGCAATACACAGATGTATTCCAGGTCCAGGCAATAATAATAATATAATCTTTATTTATATAGCGCCAACATATTCCGCAGCGCTTTACAGTCAATACAGGCAATGTATGGTTCAGCAGTAGCTGTGTCTGCTGCAGCAGGTACGTGCACACAGATTCTGCTCCAAACTCTTACAAAATTGCTTTAAATCTTTAAATAAACGCCCAATTGATTTCAATAAAAAAAACTTGCAGCAGAAACTTTTTGCTGCAAAAAAATATAATAGTGTCTTATAGGTTCAGCAAAGTGGATGGGATTTATCAAAATCTAATGACCACTGTGCACTTTTTTTTTTTTAGTTTTTTTGGGCTGATTTTTCCTAATATTTCTGGCAGGTATAGCGAACACCATTCTTCCCTGGTAACAGCCCCACCTGTACCTGTAACCTCATTCAGACATCAGTATTTTTCATGTGCATAAAAAATATGGAACCAGTCTCATCAGTGTTTTGCATCCGTCTGTAACAAGGGCGAACAAAATACATACCTCTACAAACAAACAATGGATACTTGTCTACATTGTTGTATGTGTAACAAGGGGATGACTGGGGTGGTAGTCCTGACCGAGCTCACCCACAAAACACAGTCCGAAGACACCCCGGCCCCTTGCACACGAAACATAGGACTGACACAGCTTTTCCCCCACGGGTTACCTTCTCTTCCTCCGGCCACAGCAATCCAAACAATTGAAGTCCAAAAAACGCAGCTGTAGTCCAACTTTGAATAAACGGTGATAAAAAAGACAAGTACAACACTGGTTTCCTGCTCTCTCCCTGACACTGTCCACGGCCGTACCCACAACAGCCGCAGTAGTCGAAGTTTCGCAGTAGTCCACTCGCTGGCATCTGGATGCTTATAGCTCCTTCAGCGGGCCCTTCCAAAGTCCTGGGGCCCGTGTTGTAGTCCTTGAGAATGGGGCAACAGATCTCTCACCTCCGGGAGTCTGGCAATGCCCCGTCTGTCCATATATGTCTGCCCTGGACCAACGTACCCTGGCTACTGACCGGGAGCAGCATCTTCCTCCCTCCTCTCTGCTGCTGGCCCAGCCCCAGATGTTAACTCTCAACTGTCCCTAGGTTAACAATAGTAATTAAAGGGGAAATTACACAATACAATACATAACATACATTACAGATATCGTCATACACAGTAAAACAGATACCATAAATATAATGTCCCAAGAAAATAAACTATGGCACTTCCGTTCAGAATATACATGCAATTCCTTATTTCATAAGAAAAGGAAATAGAAGCAATCCATAAAATTAATATACTTTATTGAAAACAAGTTTAAAATTATTAGTAAAATTTAAAATAAGCAAAAAAATACCTCCAAAATAAGGACAAAGGATATCCACATAATTGTATATAATCAGTATGTATATATATATATCTCCACAATAATCAATTATTAACAAAAAACGTCTCATTGAAAAATTGGTGATAAAGGTAAAATATATTTAGTGCAAAAAAAATAATATTAGGCAAAATACCATATTTAATGTGTATGCATAATAACTCCCAATGTTATAAATATAATTAATAACTCCCAGTGGGTAGATATTATAATAGTTACAAAATAACCATAACAAAGTTCTCAACAGTAATCCAAAAATAAATGGGGCTATAGCAAATACTAAATGCAATGCAGCTGATAGACAAACGCAATTGCTAAATATTTAAGAACTGAGTCCTAGTTAGCAGCTGAGTAGCTGAAAATAATATGGTGCAATAAATGAGCCAAAATTAGCAGTTAAATAACTGGAAATAATTTGGTGCAATAAATAAATAGCTCTAATACCATTAATCAAAGTGCATTGTGCTTAAAAAATAATAAAAAGATTCAGTAAGAGGTAAAACTCAAATTAACTGCTAAGTGCAGGGAGCAAAGCCAGCTGATATGTAGTGCATGGCCGAAATGAACCTATTTTATCACCGGAATGAATACATATGGACGTTAATATGAAAACAGGGAGGAGGTGAAAAGCATCGCTATTCAATCATAAAGTATTAAATACAGGCAAGTGCCAGCTCAAAAGTGTAAAAGCGATTCACCTGATGTGGATAAAAGTAGCCCGTCCTGTAACCCCGACGCGCGTTTCACCGCTCGGCTTCTTCCAGGGGGTGTGACCAAGTAAGGGGCAGAGAGTGATTTATACCCTGAGCGCCCAATAGAAAAATAGGGGGAGTGGCTAGATGATCATGTGCCGGATAAATGACGCGTGCCTTGTATCCCACCCACCAGCACAGCGTAACTCATAGAACAATGCTCAGTGACACGCACAGATGGCAAGCAAGCCGCTGTGCCAACCATCACATGCGATCATTCACCAGTGCGAGCATTTTTTAGAGTTTACCGAGGTCCGGGTATATCAAGGCATGCGTGCACCGGAACAGACCATCTAAGTATTATAAAAAGTAAACAGAAATAAATTAATATACCCCAGAAAAATAATAACTGTGTAATAAAGAGTGCATAGAAAAAAATGCATAGAAAAAATAAAAAAATAATAATAAAAAAATGTAGCGTCCTTATAAAATACTAAAAAGTGCCAAAAGAAGTGCTTATATAAAAAAAGAAAGAAAAAAAGAAAAGTGAACGAATAACAAAATTAATAATATAAGAACATTATCAATCGTAATAATGTATACATATAAATATATGATAATATACCATATAAGGGAATAAATATAAAAACATAGTACATATTAGTAAAAAACATAATGTGCATGATGTGATATAGTACACAAAACCACCAATGTTAAATTCATAAAAAAGAAGAAGAATTAATTCCGGGCTTCAATCTTCTAAGACTTGTTTCTGTTTACTTGAATGATGTCATTATTACCCAATGAATGATACTCCCCAGACGATTGGTCGCAAAAAGAGATACACTGAAAAAAATTAAAAACACTAAAGTGAATAGCAAATAAATAATTATAAAACCAAAATACAGATGAATAAGATGAACCCGCCCCTAAAAACAAACAGATTAGACTCAAAGAAATGATGCAAACCCAAAATTTTCATTAAGACCCTGTGGATTAAGAGTACCCAATCTAAATATCCACTTACTTTCCAATTGGGCGAGGAGTTTGGCAGTATCTCCCCCTCTAAAGCCCAAGTTGACCTGATCGATAGCTTTGATTTTCAAACCCCGAGGGTTGCAGTTATGAGCATTCTTAAAATGCCGTGGCAATGTTTTAAGAAGGGAAAAATCTTGCACCCCAGCAGCCTTTTCAATGTCCAAGACATGTTCCCTAACACGAACACGTAGTTCGCGTGTGGTCAATCCTATATAAATTTTACCACACGGACAGGTGGCATGGTAAATTACAGCCTTCGAAGAACAGGTCAGATGTAGTCTGATTTCAAATTTCCTTGATCCATCATAGTTGGAAAATTGTGTGGCTTTGGCTAGATTTAAACACCCCTTACACATTCCGCAAGGAAAAAAACCTTTTTTAACCTCTGTATTATCTGTAAGATATCTCTGGGGATCATAATGACTGTGGACTAGGAGATCTTTCAAATTGGCTGCCCGTCTGGCTACACATGAGGGCATGGACGGCAGGACTTGTTTGAGAATAGGATCCATCTGTAGTATATTCCAATGTTTTTTAAGGATCTTCTTCAATTCGTACCATTCATTACAATAATTAGAAATGAACCTAACCTGAGAAAAATCATCCTTTTTCTTGTTACTAGTCCCATACAATAATTGATTTCTTGAGGTGTTCACAGCTCTTCTGTAGCCTTTCCTAATGATTCTTCTGCTATACCCCCTTTCCAAGAATCTGTCCGCGAGGTCCTGTGATTGTTTTAGGAAGGAATCCTCATCAGAACAAATACGCTTAGCTCTCAGAAATTGTCCCACTGGAATGCCTCGAATCATAGCTGATGGATGTGAAGAGTCAGCTCTCAAAAAAGAATTAGTGGCAGTGGGTTTGCGGTAAATGTCCGTATGTAAAAGTCCATGATCAGAAACAGAAATATTTATATCCAAAAAATCTAAAGTTCTTCCTGATTTGTATGTTAATTTAATGTTCAAATCATTGATATTTAACGACTGCATCAGTCCATCTAATTGTAGTTCATCACCATCCCAGATAAAAAATACATCATCAATGTATCGGATCCAGTTATGTACTCTGTCCATATTGGGAATATTATCATCCAAAAAAATACTCCTTTCCCATGCTCCTAAAAATAGGTTAGCATATGAGGGCGCACAGGACGCCCCCATTGCAGTACCCTGTAGCTGCAAAAAAATTTTTTTGTTAAATGTAAACACATTGTGATGAAGGATGAACTCCAAAAGAATAAGTAGAAGATCAATCATAGGTTTATCAATATTACTAGATTGCAGGAACCATGCAGTTGCTCGTAGTCCATCTTCATGTCTAATTGAAGTGTACAATGATTCGACGTCTGCTGTTACCATAAGCATACCATCATCAAGTTGAAGTTGATCAATTTTTTGTAGGACAGAGTTAGTATCCTTTACAAACGAAGGAAGAGTGGCAACAATGGGTTTCAAAAAATGATCTACAATGGAAGAAATTATTTCACATAGTCCACCGTTTCCAGCCACAATAGGACGTCCTGGTGGATTAAATGGATCCTTATGTAATTTAGGAATCAGGTAGAACGTAGATAATTTAGGATGGGATTTAGAAATAGTATCCAATAATTTCTTCGTAATAATCCCCTCGTTGTAAGCTTTATCCAAAATTTTTACCAAATCCGTCTGAAAAGAAGATAAAGGGTTAAACATTAATTTGCGATAACACTTACCATCATTCAGGAGCTTATAGGCCTGTTCTTCATACATATGGGAAGGCCAGATCACCAGAAATAATGGGAAAAGAAAAATCCCGGATATTTTTAATAAAAACCCTGATCCTAAAAAGAGTAATCAATACAAGGTAGTTAATCTATCTCTACATACTCTTACAATGGCTCAATGTAGCGTCTTGGAAAGAGGTCTTACATTTTCTCCATCTTCCCATATAGACGCGTTCACGTCGATAAAGGATACTCACCTCTTTGCAAGGAAATTACTCCTCAAAAAGTTGCATTTTAAGTCTGATATGGATAATAATTTTTCTACTGAAGAAGAGAGGGAAGCTTTGAGAATTTTGGAGTCATTGCAAGAAGAAAGTGAGTGCAATGAAACCAATAGTATACCTAGCTATCTGTATACAAAATCTAATAAATTTCCTCCTCTAGGGTTATGCCCATCGGTGGAAATCTTTACTAAGTTGGTCACGGCGGATATTGAGAAATTGGCTGGAAACAGGAAATTCCCTTCAAATTTGAATAAACATGAAAGAAAGGCTTTAGAAGAATTAAAAACATGGAATGATGTCCAATTTAAACCAGCAGACAAAGGTGGAAATCTGGTGATCTGGCCTTCCCATATGATGAAGAACAGGCCTATAAGCTCCTGAATGATGGTAAGTGTTATCGCAAATTAATGTTTAACCCTTTATCTTCTTTTCAGACGGATTTGGTAAAAATTTTGGATAAAGCTTACAACGAGGGGATTATTACGAAGAAATTATTGGATACTATTTCTAAATCCCATCCTAAATTATCTACGTTCTACCTGATTCCTAAATTACATAAGGATCCATTTAATCCACCAGGACGTCCTATTGTGGCTGGAAACGGTGGACTATGTGAAATAATTTCTTCCATTGTAGATCATTTTTTGAAACCCATTGTTGCCACTCTTCCTTCGTTTGTAAAGGATACTAACTCTGTCCTACAAAAAATTGATCAACTTCAACTTGATGATGGTATGCTTATGGTAACAGCAGACGTCGAATCATTGTACACTTCAATTAGACATGAAGATGGACTACGAGCAACTGCATGGTTCCTGCAATCTAGTAATATTGATAAACCTATGATTGATCTTCTACTTATTCTTTTGGAGTTCATCCTTCATCACAATGTGTTTACATTTAACAAAAAAATTTTTTTGCAGCTACAGGGTACTGCAATGGGGGCGTCCTGTGCGCCCTCATATGCTAACCTATTTTTAGGAGCATGGGAAAGGAGTATTTTTTTGGATGATAATATTCCCAATATGGACAGAGTACATAACTGGATCCGATACATTGATGATATATTTTTTATCTGGGATGGTGATGAACTACAATTAGATGGACTGATGCAGTCGTTAAATATCAATGATTTGAACATTAAATTAACATACAAATCAGGAAGAACTTTAGATTTTTTGGATATAAATATTTCTGTTTCTGATCATGGACTTTTACATACGGACATTTACCGCAAACCCACTGCCACTAATTCTTTTTGAGAGCTGACTCTTCACATCCATCAGCTATGATTCGAGGCATTCCAGTGGGACAATTTCTGAGAGCTAAGCGTATTTGTTCTGATGAGGATTCCTTCCTAAAACAATCACAGGACCTCGCGGACAGATTCTTGGAAAGGGGGTATAGCAGAAGAATCATTAGGAAAGGCTACAGAAGAGCTGTGAACACCTCAAGAAATCAATTATTGTATGGGACTAGTCGTAACAAGAAAAAGGATGATTTTTCTCAGGTTAGGTTCATTTCTAATTATTGTAATGAATGGTACGAATTGAAGAAGATCCTTAAAAAACATTGGAATATACTACAGATGGATCCTATTCTCAAACAAGTCCTGCCGTCCATGCCCTCATGTGTAGCCAGACGGGCAGCCAATTTGAAAGATCTCCTAGTCCACAGTCATTATGATCCCCAGAGATATCTTACAGATAATACAGAGGTTAAAAAAGGTTTTTTTTCCTTGCGGAATGTGTAAGGGGTGTTTAAATCTAGCCAAAGCCACACAATTTTCCAACTATGATGGATCAAGGAAATTTGAAATCAGACTACATCTGACCTGTTCTTCGAAGGCTGTAATTTACCATGCCACCTGTCCGTGTGGTAAAATTTATATAGGATTGACCACACGCGAACTACGTGTTCGTGTTAGGGAACATGTCTTGGACATTGAAAAGGCTGCTGGGGTGCAAGATTTTTCCCTTCTTAAAACATTGCCACGGCATTTTAAGAATGCTCATAACTGCAACCCTCGGGGTTTGAAAATCAAAGCTATCGATCAGGTCAACTTGGGCTTTAGAGGGGGAGATACTGCCAAACTCCTCGCCCAATTGGAAAGTAAGTGGATATTTAGATTGGGTACTCTTAATCCACAGGGTCTTAATGAAAATTTTGGGTTTGCATCATTTCTTTGAGTCTAATCTGTTTGTTTTTAGGGGCGGGTTCATCTTATTCATCTGTATTTTGGTTTTATAATTATTTATTTGCTATTCACTTTAGTGTTTTTAATTTTTTTCAGTGTATCTCTTTTTGCGACCAATCGTCTGGGGAGTATCATTCATTGGGTAATAATGACATCATTCAAGTAAACAGAAACAAGTCTTAGAAGATTGAAGCCCGGAATTAATTCTTCTTCTTTTTTATGAATTTAACATTGGTGGTTTTGTGTACTATATCACATCATGCACATTATGTTTTTTACTAATATGTACTATGTTTTTATATTTATTCCCTTATATGGTATATTATCATATATTTATATGTATACATTATTACGATTGATAATGTTCTTATATTATTAATTTTGTTATTCGTTCACTTTTCTTTTTTTCTTTCTTTTTTTATATAAGCACTTCTTTTGGCACTTTTTAGTATTTTATAAGGACGCTACATTTTTTTATTATTATTTTTTTATTTTTTCTATGCATTTTTTTCTATGCACTCTTTATTACACAGTTATTATTTTTCTGGGGTATATTAATTTATTTCTGTTTACTTTTTATAATACTTAGATGGTCTGTTCCGGTGCACGCATGCCTTGATATACCCGGACCTCGGTAAACTCTAAAAAATGCTCGCACTGGTGAATGATCGCATGTGATGGTTGGCACAGCGGCTTGCTTGCCATCTGTGCGTGTCACTGAGCATTGTTCTATGAGTTACGCTGTGCTGGTGGGTGTGGATACAAGGCACGCGTCATTTATCCGGCACATGATCATCTAGCCACTCCCCCTTATTTTTCTATTGGGCGCTCAGGGTATAAATCACTCTCTGCCCCTTACTTGGTCACACCCCCTGGAAGAAGCCGAGCGGTGAAACGCGCGTCGGGGTTACAGGACGGGCTACTTTTATCCACATCAGGTGAATCGCTTTTACACTTTTGAGCTGGCACTTGCCTGTATTTAATACTTTATGATTGAATAGCGATGCTTTTCACCTCCTCCCTGTTTTCATATTAACGTCCATATGTATTCATTCCGGTGATAAAATAGGTTCATTTCGGCCATGCACTACATATCAGCTGGCTTTGCTCCCTGCACTTAGCAGTTAATTTGAGTTTTACCTCTTACTGAATCTTTTTATTATTTTTTAAGCACAATGCACTTTGATTAATGGTATTAGAGCTATTTATTTATTGCACCAAATTATTTCCAGTTATTTAACTGCTAATTTTGGCTCATTTATTGCACCATATTATTTTCAGCTACTCAGCTGCTAACTAGGACTCAGTTCTTAAATATTTAGCAATTGCGTTTGTCTATCAGCTGCATTGCATTTAGTATTTGCTATAGCCCCATTTATTTTTGGATTACTGTTGAGAACTTTGTTATGGTTATTTTGTAACTATTATAATATCTACCCACTGGGAGTTATTAATTATATTTATAACATTGGGAGTTATTATGCATACACATTAAATATGGTATTTTGCCTAATATTATTTTTTTTGCACTAAATATATTTTACCTTTATCACCAATTTTTCAATGAGACGTTTTTTTTGTTAATAATTGATTATTGTGGAGATATATATATATACATACTGATTATATACAATTATGTGGATATCCTTTGTCCTTATTTTGGAGGTATTTTTTTGCTTATTTTAAATTCTACTAATAATTTTAAACTTGTTTTCAATAAAGTATATTAATTTTATGGATTGCTTCTATTTCCTTTTCTTATCATGAAATAAGGAATTGCATGTATACAGTAAAACAGATATAAGGCAGTGTCATTCAACCATAGTATAACAGATTTACATAAAGTGCACGGGGCCAAATGAAAAAGAGAGCAAGCAACCGAGGGTACCTGCCACCTCCTTACATGCTTGCCATCATTGTTTTGGATCCATGTATCATCAGTGTTTGGTCAGTGTGTCAACAGTGTTTTGGATCCATGTATCATCAGTGTTTGGTCAGTGTGTCATCAGTGTTTTGGATCCTTGTACTATCAGTGTTTGGTCAGTTAGTCATCAGTGTTTTTCACGTAGGGATATGTAAATTACAAAGATTCCTTTATCCTTTACAGTGTTAGCACATGGATGGCATCTATGTGTTGTCCATGTTTGTCTTTTTCTCACAGACCCATAGACTGTAGTGTTTTGGATCCTTGTGTCATTAGTGTTTGGTCAGTGTGTCATCAGTGTTTTGGATCCGTGTGTCATCAATGTTTGGACAGTGTGTCAACAGTGTTCTGAATCCATGTGTCATCAGTGTTGTCTATCCATGTGTTATCAGTGTTCTTGGTCCGTGTGTCATCAGTGTTCAGGAACCGTGTGTGATCAGTGTTTTGGATTATTGTGTCATCAGAGTTTGGACAGTGTGTCAACAGTTTTGTGGATCCGTGTGTCATTAGTGTTTAGTCAGTGTGTCCAGGGCCGACGTTAGGGGCAGGCAGACCAGGCAGCTGCTTAGAGCTCCCGCTCCCCCAGGGGCCCCCAGCTAGCAGCACATCACACAACCGCTATGGGGCCCCTGTGAGGCAGGGGGGCCCGCTGCCGCTAGCTCCGACTCCCCCCGCCGCTGCCGCCGCATTAAACTAAACCAGTGTCTTCCGGTACAGTTCAAAGCAATGATGGAGGAGAGAGCGTCAGCTGACGCTCCCTCTCCCATCATTCCCCGCTCTGCCTCTGACACTGCGGGTGCGCGATGACATCATCGCACACTCACTGTGTGCCAGGTAGAGCAGCCGCTGAGACAGGAGCCGGGAGCAGCGTGGGCACGAGGAGAGGTGAGGAGTGTGTTTTGTTTTTTTTCTTTTTTAATATGTCAGTGATGTCAGTGAGTACCAGACTGTGGGGCCATTCCTGGGGGGGGTGTTATCTGGGCCGCACTATATATTATGCAGGCCGTGCTATATACAGTCATGGCCAAAAGTTTTGAGAATGACACAAATATTAATTTTTACAAAGTCTACTGCTTCACTTTTTCTAATGGCAATTTGCATATACTCCAGAATGTTATAAAGAGTGATCAGCTTAACAGCAATTACTTGCAAAGTCAATATTTGGCTAGAAAATGAACTTTATCCTCCAAAACACATTTCAACATCATTGCAGCCTTGCCTTAAAAGGACCAGCTAACCTCTTTTCAGTGATTGCTCCATTAACACAGGTGTGGGTGTTGATGAGGACATGGCTGGAGATCAATCTGTCATGATTAAGTAAGAATGACACCACTGGACACTTTAAAAGGAGGCTGGTGCTTGGCATCATTGTTTCTCTTCTGTTAACCATGGTTATCTCTAAAGAAACACGTGCAGTCATCATTGCAATGCACAAAAATGGCCTAACAGGGAATGCAGCTAGAAAGATTGCACCTCACTGTGAGGCGGAGACTCTTGGAGCAAGGCCTGGTCTCAAGGAGGGCAGCAAAGAAGCCACTTCTCTCCAGAAAAAACATCATGGACAGACTGATATTCTGCAAAAGGTACAGGCAGTGGACTGCTGAGGACTGGGGTAAAGTTATTTTCTCTGATGAATCCCCTTTTCGATTGTTTGGGACATCAGGAAAACACCTCATTCGGAGAAGACAAGGTGAGCGCTTCCACCAGTCTTGTCTCATGCCAACTGTCCTGAAACCATTCATGTGTGGGGTTGCTTCTCAGCCAAGGGAATCGGCTCTCTCACAGTCTTGCCTAAAAACACAGCCATGAATAAAGAATGGTACCAGAATGTCCTCCAAGAGCAACTTCTCCCAACCCTCCAAGAGCAGTTTGGCGATCAACAATGCCTTTTCCAGCATGATGGAGCACCTTGCCATAAAGCAAAGGTGATAACTAAATGGCTCAGGGAACAAAACATAGAGATTTTGGGTCCATGGCCTGGAAACTCCCCAGATCTTAATCCCATTGAGAACTTGTGGTTAATCATCAAGAGACGGGTGGACAAACAAAAACCTAAAAATTCTGACAAAATGAAAGCATTGATTGTGCAAGAATGGACTGGTATCAGTCAGGATTTGGTCCAGAAGTTGATTGAGAGCATGCCAGGGAGAATTGCAGAGGTCCTGAAGAAGAAGGGTCAACACTGCAAATATTGACTTGCTGCATTAACTCATTCTAACTGTCAATATAAGCTTTTGTTACTCATATGTTTGCAATTATTATATTTCTGTCTGTGATAAAAACATCTGTCAAACACACATAAAAACCAGAAGGCAGCAGATCATGTGAAAATATAATATTTGTGTCATTCTCAAAACTTTTGGCCATGACTGTACTATGTGGGCCGTGCTATATACTGTGTGGGCCGCGCTATATACTGAGTGGGCCGCACTCTATACTGTGTGGGCCGCACTCTATACTGTGCGGGCCGCGCTATATACTGTGCGGGCCACGCTATATACTGTGCGGGTCACGCTATATGCTATACGGGCCGCGCTATATACTATGCGGGCCGCATGATATACTATGCGGGCCATGCTATATACTATGTGGGCCGCGCTATATACTATGCGGGTCGCACTCTATACTATGTGGGCCGCGCTCTATACTGTGCGGGCTGCGCTCTATACTGTTCGGGCCTCGCTATATACTATGCGAGCCGCGCTATATACTATGCGGGCCGCTCTATATACTATGTGGGCCGCGCTATACACTATGCGGGCCATGCTATATACTATGCGGGCCACGCTATATACGGAGGGTATATTATATTTTATGGGGAGGCTGTGTTATATACTATGTGGCTGTGTTATATTCTATGGGGCTACATTTTATTCTATGGGGAGGCGGGCTGTATTATATTTTATTCGGGACTACATTATATTCTATGAGGGCTGTATTATATTTACTACATTCTATGAGGGGTGATTGCATCATACTCTATGAGGGGGCTACATTGTATTCTATGGGGGGCTGCATTATATTCTATGGGGAGCTAGATTATATTGTATGCGGGCTTCATTATACTTTATGAAGAGGGCTACATTGTACTCTATGGAGGGGCTACATTATACTATATAAGAGGGCTGCATTATATTCTATGAGGGGCTGCATTATACTATATGAGGGGGCTGCATTATATTCTATGGGGGTTTACATTATATTCTGTGGAGTGGCTGTATTATACTCTGTGGGTGGTTGCATTATACTCTGTGGGGTGGTTGCATTATACTATATGTGGGCTGCATTATACTGTATCGAGGACTATGGGACATTATACTATATGAAGAACTATGGGGTGAATTATACTATGGGAAGTGAATTGTTCTACATGGATGAGTATGGCAGTGCATTATACTATATGGAGCACTATGAGGAGTGAATTATACTATATGGAGGACTGAGTAGTGTATTATACTGTATGGAGGACTGAGTGTATTTTAATATATGAAGTGCTGTAGGGAGTGTATTATACTATATGGAGGACTATGGGAAGTGTATAATACTATATGGAGGACTGAGGAGTGTATTTTAATATATGGAGGACTATAGGGAGTGTATTATACTATTTGAGGACTATGAGGAGTGTATTATACTATATGGAGGACTATGGGGTGTGCATTTTACTTTATGGAGGACTGTGGGGCATATATTATATGGAGGACTATGGGGTGTGCATTTTACAATATGGAGGACTGTGGTGCACATTATAATATATGGAGGACTATGGGGTGTATTATACTAAACAAGCAAAATGCTGCATATTCATCCAGAGATTGGATTGTTTATGCTGCAACAAAAATCATTGTTCTCAGCAGCACATCGCCCTGTGAAAACTGCAGATATGCTGCTGATAACATGATACTGTATGGTGATCTATTAGTGATTGTTCTGTCCCCATCATTGTTCCTCAGCTGGTGGAAAGAGGCCGAGAAACAAGTGTTGAACGACTTCAATGTTGTCGATCACAGTCATTTAGCGGTCTGAACTCAGCGCATGTAAATACAACTGAAATGCTTCTGTGTGATGTGCAATATGTTAGCATTTGGGGCCCCATTTTAAACTTTGCCTAGGGCCCCACTTTGCCTAAAACCGGCCCTGAGTGTGTCATCAGTGTTCTGGATCCGTGTGTCATCAGTGTTTTGGATTATTGTGTCATCAGAATTTGGTCAGTGCGTCATCAGTGTTTGGTCAGAGTGCCATCAGTGTTCTGAATCCGTGTGTCATTAGCGTTCTGGATCCGTGTGTGATTAGTGTTTGGTCAGTGTGCTATCAGTATTCTGAATCCGTGTGCCATCAGCGTTTTGGATCCGTGTGTGATTAGTGTTTGGTCAATGTGCCATCAGTGTTCTGAATCCGTGTGCCATCAGCGTTCTGGATCCGTGTGTGATTAGTGTTTGGTCAATGTGCCATCAGTGTTCTGAATCCGTGTGTCAATAGTTTTTCAATCCATGTGTCATCAGTGTTTTGGATCCGTATGTGATTAGTGTTTGGTCAGTGTGCCATCAGTGTTCTGAATCCGTGTGTCAATAGTATTTTCAATCCATGTGTCATCAGTGTTTTGGATCCTTGTACCATCAGTGTTTGGTCAGTTAGTTGTCAGTGTTTTTCCCGTATGGATAAGTAAATGACAAAGCTTCCTCTATCCTTTGCAGTATTAAGCACTGAAAAAATATGGATGCCATCCGTGTGCTGTCTATGTTTTTCAAGGACCCATACATTTGTACTGGTAATTTCCTTCTGTGCTGATAGACCTTTCTCGGTGAATTTTGCACTAACACATCCGTGAAAAAAACACTTACCTGTGAACAGTCCCATAGACTATAATGGATATGTGTTATATCAATGAAAAACATGGATAGAACGCGAATGTGCGTCAGGCTACATTCCCACAATGAGGTTTTGATGTTGCAGATATTCTGCAGCATTTCTACAGCTATTAGGTAAATAAGGTTACTTGTTTTTTTTCATTGCGTTTTTAAGCGCAATTTTTACCATGCATATTTGATGCTGCGGTCTCTCTTTGGTATGCCATGTGTTAAGCAAAGCTATTTTGTTTTTGATACTTCCTGGTATTTGGCTTTGACAAAACTTTATTGACACAGTCATGTGCAGTTTATGTGTGTTTTTACTTGTGGATTTTCCACATGTAAAGTAAGTCTACAGGAAAATCTGCACATAAAACTCAGCGTACCCACAAGAGAATGACGTGCTGTGGATCTGAATCTCGCACCTCAGGTCAGTTTATGCTGATTGAAAAACCAAAAAACACAGTGGGCATGAGATTTCTATAAATCCCATCCACTTGCTGGAACTGTAAGACGCCACCTTTTTTGATCAACTACCTGTCATGCACAGTACGCCTCAGAAGCCAGGAGTACGATCCTGCGGCTTCAAAGGCGCAGTGCGCATGACCAGAAGTTCAGAAGATGGCTCCTGGTCATGCCCAGTGTGCCTCAGAAGCTGGATGTATGGTCCTCCAGCTTCAAAGGCGCAGTGCGCATGACCGGAAGTTCAGAAGATGGCTTCTAGTCATGCCCAGTGTTCCTCAGAAGCTGGATGCACGTCCTCCGCTTCAAAGGTGCAATGCGCATGACCGGAAGTTCAGAAGATGGCTCCTGGTCATGTGCAGTGTGCCTCAGAAGCTGGGTATATGTTCCTCCAGCTTCAAATGCGCAGTGCACATGACCGAAGTTCAGAAGATGGCTCCTGGTATGCCAGTGTGCCTCAGAAGCTGGGTAGGTCCTCCAGCTTCAAATGTGCAGTGCACATGACCGGAGTTCAGAAGATGGCTCCTGGTCTGCCAGATGCACATCAGAAGATGGATGTACGGTCCTCCGGCTTCAAAGGTGCAATGCGCATGACCAGAAGTTCAGAATATGGCTACTGGTCATGTGCAGTGCGCCTCAGAAGCTGGGTGTACGGTCCTCCGGCTTCAAAGGCGCAGTGCGCATGACCGGAAGTTCAGAAGATGGCTCCTGGTTATGCCCAGTGTGCCTCAGAAGCTGGGTGTATGGTCCTCCGGCTTCAAAGCGCAGTGTGCATGACCAGAAGTTCAGAAGATGGCTCCTGGTCATGCCCAGTATGCCTCAGAAGCTGGGTGTACGGTCCTCCGCTTCAAAGGCGCAGTGCGCATGACAGGAAGTTAAGAAGATGGCTCCTGGTCATGCCCAGTGTGCCTCAGAAGCTGGGTGTATGGTCCTCCGGCTTCAAAGCGCAGTGCGCATGACCGGAAGTTCAGAAGATGGCTCCTGGTCATGCCCAGTATGCCTCAGAAGCTGGGTGTACGGTCCTCCGACTTCAAAGGCACAGTGCGCATGACAGGAAGTTAAGAAGATGGCTCCTGGTCATGCCCAGTGTAAGAGGATGAACAGGACAGTGTTGCCGGTTCGAGATGCACTCTGGAGCCGGAACTATCAGGGCCGTCACCACTGTTGCCAGGGGACGACTTGTCTGGGTGGGAAGTGCCTGAACACCTGACAGAAGGGAGCGTGGGGGAGATAAAAGGAACTGAGAGCGGGAACATGAGAGACTTGGTCGGAATGCAACTACAGAGTAGGATGAAGGTTGACTCCCTCTCCTCTGCTCCGGTTATCACCTCCACTAACGCCAGTTTATTGCAGACTGTCTCACCCTTCCCGCCATTATCGGGTGCCCTTCTACCAGTCCAATCCATAACGTGCAGTGCATTAGACACTTCTCATTTTCCCAAACGTTGTGAGTCCGTGTGAGGCCTTACCACCCCTGTGGCCTGTACGGTGGTGTGCTCCCAGTGTACTGTGTCACTCCCGAGGAACCAACAGAAGAAACTGTTTCCACGCATCAACGGATCCTAGAGCAACAGACTCGGATACTTCGGCACGGTCAGGAGACAGTGCATCTCGTTCCTACGCAGCAGATCCAGAGACTTTGTTTACGGACTACGACGCAGTCGAGAGCTGTTCCAACCGTCCCCCAACAAGAACTCCAACCGATAAGTCATTACTCTCATATCCCCTTCCCTCTTTTTGGATATTGTATATTTGTTTGTGCAAGTTCATTTTCCATACCTGGTGTTTCATTGCCAAATCATCTCCCTGCGTGGAGAATTCCCTGAATTCTAACAAAAACCTGTTAAAGTAAAATTCTTGTTAACCCCTTCTCTGCCTCCTGCTCTTTACTGCATCTGATGAACCTTTATATTTTGGCGTAGTTGGCAGGATGCAGTCCAGCAGCATGGAGTCGGCAGAACAGGCAGCTGGGCCCAGGACCAGTATCTCCCTTGGGGCCATGTTAGGTAATTTGCCAAAATTTACGGGGTCCAACACCATGTTGTGGAGCTGGACGGAGCGCATGAGGGGTATGTTGAGAATGCACCCGATGACTCCCACGTTAGAAGCTGAGGTGGCCATTATGGCTCTGGACGGAGAGGCCAGAGACTCCATGATGCTACGTGCCCCCCCGAGACTGTGACACATTAACCAAAGTACTTCAGATTTTGGAGGCGACCTATGGGGACCCTACTGACGTAGAGGAACTTAGGACCCGCCTGTTTAGCCGGTAGCAAAGGGATGGGGAGATGGTCACGCAGTATATAAATGCCCTGCAAGAGTTACACACTGCCATTGTTAGAAAAGACGTAGTGGGGATAGAGCCGGCAGATGTCCTGTTATGTGACTTGTTGGTGACTGGGCTACGGGATGTCCTGACCAAACAAACCCTGAGGAAGCGGGTACTGGCGAACCCTCGCATCACTTTTGCGGACATAGGAAGTGAGGCCCACTTACGTGAACAGGAGCAGAGAGTGACGGTCCCGGTAGGGAAGGTCCAAAGTGGGGAAGCAACAGTAAATACAATCGCTGAACCCTCATGGGTTGAATAAATGAGGAAAGAGCTGTTGAATATCCAAGGAGAATTGGCTCAGATGAAGGAAAGAGCTGAAAATGGCCAGATCACAGCAGGGGTCCAAAGTGGTGTAGACGCCCGTAACGATGCAAAAGGTTTTGCCGACCGAGGTCCTTCACCTGCTTCAACTGCAGAGAGATAGGACATATTCCTCAGGAATGTCCACTGCGGGGTGGGCCTCGGGGGACGTCGCTCGGAGCCAGAATGGAAGGGAAGGAGTAGTGAAAGTCCCACAAACCTGGTGTTATGTTATGGTAGCTGAGGAGTCAGGAGCAAAAAGCCGCATAGGCAGCCTAACACCAGAGAGGTTGGAAACTAATAGGTTGCAGACCCCTAAACTAACCGCCAACTAGAAGCAGCCGTGGAGCGTACCTACGGTGGTCCTAGACGCCTCGGCACAGCCGGTGAGATAGCTATCCCTGAAGATGGAAAAAGAAAGCTAACTGCCCCGGAGTAGACCCAAAAGAGTAGGAAGCCCCAAACATATAATGGCGGTTAGACAAGATGAAAATACGAACACAGACAGAAAATAGATTGAGCAAACGCTGAGGCCCAAAACTGTCTAGATAGGACAGCACAGGAGAGAATACTTTCTGCAACCCAGAAAAACCCTAGGAAAAACTCCAACACTTCTGAATCCAAAAACACTGAGACCACACGGTCTCGACCACCTATATCAGATCTCTGGTGTGGACACATAGCTACCCAGCAGAAAAATATCACAAGAACTGAGCAAATGAAGAAATACAAAAAACGAACGGAGACTAGCCAAAGCCCCCATAGGGGACCCGGCTGAAGACTAAAAGCAATGCAGCAAAAAGCAAGGAATTCAAACCACTGTAAAAAAACTGAAAGAGACTTATCTGAACGCAAGCACGAGACAGCAGGAAAGCAAGCTGAATTCCAAACTAAACCAGGAAGCACAATTGATCACCGAGGATCATGGGAGATCAGCTCACATATCAGGCCAGTCAGTACCACCTGACACCCACTCATCTGCGGGTGTAGGACTCTTGGTATTCAAGATAGGTTCAATACCCTCAGCAACCACCAGAGGGAGCTTCAGCTCCGAAGTCGTCTCCAAAATGTTCACAACACCTGGTGTCTACATGCCCGCTGGTCTGGGCTGAGTTTGATGGACGGGCAGTGCGTTGTCTGGTGGATACGGGGCCTCAGGTGACCATGATGCACGAAGCATATTTCCGTCGACACTTTCCAGAGACCCTCCGGCCCGAGTGGGTTCCGGTAGTAAAGCTGACAGCGGCAAACCACCTGCCCATCCCGGTCGCAGGGGTGGTGTGGATGCAAGTCTCTCTGTGCAGCCAAGACCAGGGAAGGAAAGGTATAGTGTTGACCCAGGGAGAAGCCGGTCTCAGTCATACTGTCACCCTGGGGATGAACGTCCTGAAAGAATTCGGAAGACTGCTTCTGGATGAACCTGCTCATTTGTTCCTGAAACAGTGGAGTACACATACCCTCCCAGCAACAAGTGTTCCAACGGCTGATTCGTACCGCTCGAGCTCAGGAGTCCTCTAGCCATGTAGAAACATTGGGAAAGGTGATAGTGCCGAACTCCGCTAAGCTCACTCTGCCACCGGGACAAGTGTGCTGACTCTGCCCGTTCAAGCCCCCGCCCCATTGGAGGCGGTGGAAGTACAGTTAGAACCCTCCTTAACTGAACCACTGCCAGCAGGACTGTTGGTGACATGAACTCTGGCCGTTATACGAGATGGAACAGTGTTTGTATGCTGCGTTAACTTGACAGATCAAGAAGCTGTAATGCCACCCAGGAGCGAAGTGGCGCGGATAGTAGGGATGCCAGAGGAAATCGTTCCGCCCAGGCCATACAGCTGACAGTTAAACCGGAAGACCCGTGGTCAATGACAGTTGCCACTTCTCCAACGACGTAGCCTCAATACATCCAAGAGGGACGACACATATTAGACCAGATGTGCGCCGAGCTGTCCGAGCTCACGCCTGCCCAAGTAGAACAAGTGGAAGCAGTACTGGGGCAATACAGGTCCGTGTTTGTGAGTCATGAGGACGACTTTAGCTGTACTACGGCTATTACTCACGAAATACCAACAGGGAACACAGCGCCCTTTAGAGAACGTTACCGACAAATTTCCCCTCAGTTATACCAGGAAGTTAGAGAGATACTCGGTCAGATGCTACAGGCAGGCGTCATCAGAGAGAGCCAAAGTCTGTGGGCAGCCCCCATTGTGCTGGTGCGAAAGAAGGACCGGAGACTGAGGTTCTGTGTAGGTTATCGTAAACTCAACGCCTGCACCGTGCAGGACTCATACCTTCTGCCCCGGATTGAAGAGTCCTTATCCGCATTGGGGAAAGCCAAATTCTTCTCGACGCTAGATCTCGCTAGTGGCTACTGGCAAGGGCCCATGTCAGAGAAGGACCAGGCAAAAACGACTTTTATTCTACCTATGGATCCCTTCGAATTCAACAGGATGCCCTTTGGCTTGGACAATGCCCCCCGGTACGTTCCAACGTCTGATGCAGAGGTGCTTAGGTGACCAGAACTTTGAGGCCACACTGTTATGAATGTTTTAGAAATGAATTCTGAGCAGAAGCTCCCTCTGGTGGTTACAAACAGTACTGAACCATTCAATGAGGATTGGCAATCAGGAATTACAGACTGGCTGGATATAAGGGAGGTTTCCCCCCATCATGGTTGCCGGTGATCAATTGTTCTTGTCTCAACTGTGGTTCCTGGTTCACTTGGAAGCTTGCTGAGTCTTGCCTCTTCTCCTGCTCTCAGATAAGATATTTTCTGTTTTTTGTTTTTGTGCTTGCCATTTGCATTTTTCTCTGCATTTCTGTGAGGTTGGCTAGGTTCCCCTCCCCGGGGGGCTTGGTCTCCTCTCGGTTCCTCTGGAGCCACTGTTGTTTGTTCATTTGCCTTTTCCAGTTTTTTCTGTGGCTGCGGCTTAGTTTTGTTACACCAGAGAACTAATTTAGGTGGTAGAGGTCGTGTGATCTCAGGTGTTTTTGCAATTAGTAGCGTTGGCTTTTTTTTAGGGTTTTTTGGAATTGCAGTAAGTATCCTTCCTATCCTTTTCTGTCTAGGCAGATTGGGCCCCAGCGTTTGCTCATACTATTTTCTGTCTGTGTCTGTATTTCCTCTTGTCTAACCGCCATTACATGTTTGGGGGCTTCCTATGTTCTTTGGGGATCTGCTCCGGGGCAGATCGCTTTCCTCTTTCTATCTTTAGGTGTAGTTAGCCTATCAGGCTGTGACGAGGCGTCTAGGACCAACGTAGGAACGCTCCACGGCTGCCTTTAGTTGTGGTGGTTAGTCAGGGTACTGCAATCCAGTAGATTCCAACCTCTCTGGTGTGTTGCCGTTTTTGCCTGCTCTCCTCAGCTACCAAAACATAACACCACACTCATATACTTGGAAGACATCATAGTGTATGCTTCCTCGTTTGAATAGCACCTGCGGAGATTAGAGCAAGTACTAAGCCGTCTACAGAAGTACGGACTGACGGTGAATCCCCAGAAGTGCCACTTGTTCCGAACTCAGATTGAGTATCTAGGCCATGTTGTTTCAGCTGATGGAGTGGAGCCGTCCCGGGAAAAAATTGCGGTGATCCAGGACTGGCCAACCACTGAGACCGTAAAAGATGTTCGAGCGTTCCTGGGATTGACGGGGTACTAACGTCGTTTTGTGAAGAACTTTGCCCATGTGGTGCAGCCTCTACTGGAGCTTTTGAAAAGGGTGCACCGAATGCAAAAGGCTGGCCCATCCGCTGAGAAGAAAGACAGGAGAAAGCTTTTCGAAATGTGCGATGCAAGGGAGCGAGATTTGTAGGAGCTGCCGATGACGACAGCGCCTGCAAATTAAGTTATCACACCCACAGGGATGTGATAAGAAGAAGACAGGGCACACTAGTAAGGGGTAACTAACACCCCATCGACTAATGAAAGTAATGATTAGCATAGGAAAAGGAGACATTATATACTGTAAATGCTTTTTTAAACCTAATTTTTACAGAAAAATGTTATACAGGGATACAGGGATAGTTAGGTAGGGAGTTTACTCATAAATAAGTGAATGCTGCTGGGTTGGAGGGCATGGGGGACCTGACCAATTCCTTTTAAGAACTAAAAACTACATTGAAAAACTGCATGTACAGTTATATGAAAAAGTTTGGGCACCCCTATTAATCTTAAGCTTAATGTTTTATAAAAATTGGTGTTTTTGCAACAGCTATTTCAGTTTGATATATCTAATAACTATTGGACACAGTAATGTTTCTGCCTTGAAATGAGGTTTATTGTACTAGCAGAACATGTGCAATCTGCATTCAAACAAAATTTGACAGGTGCATAAGTATGGCCACCCTTACATGCCTGACATGTCCTAACATTGAATTCACCTTTTTCATAAAGTTTTTGCAGCAAATTTAGTAATTGCATCAATAAAATGGATTCCATCCGGATGTCACTTCAGAAAAGAGACTTTTGGGGGTTTTATTTCCACCTTTTTAGGAAAAAAATGTTTCAAAACTTCTACATATGAACAGCAAATGTGATTTTTCCATGGAAAAGAATATAAAGAGTTTTCCAAGCATTATTTTCAAGTGTTTTATTGAGGAGGATTTTGGTGCAGATTCGGTCAAATTCAAAACAACTATGTGTGAACATGGCATAAGATAGGGACAGTGCTGCAGAATTTCTGCGACAGGTACTTAGGACCCAGAAATCGGGGTAAAACATCCAGTGAGACTATGGCTGTGATAACTTGCGCTTGTTATGGATGCATTTTGGCGTCGGTATATCGGCACCGATGCTCGGACCTCCCGTGGTTGTACTGAGCTGAATTTAGGCTACCCCAGAATATTATCAGCGCTGTTTGATCTGATAAGACTCTTCTTTTTTTATACTAGACAGCCAAAACATATGGTAATTTCAAGATTTTTGTTTCCTCTTAAAAAAAATAAAAATTACAATTATGTTGTTACACAGAAAGAGAAAATGAGAGGAGGCTCGACCACCTTTTTGGAAGAGAGAAGCCTTTGCGGGAAGTAAAAAGAAACCCCTTGGTATGTGCTGGTGTTTGCACACAGGAGGCCAGCCAGGCACAGTGTAGTGCTGTTAGTATAGGGAGAGAGGAATGTGGGTCTGTGGCAGGGAATGGGGGGTCTCTCCCCATTAATCACCGCACACAAGTCAGGGAGGGGCAGCTGCTTATTGTCTGCTTTAAGTTACTTTATAAAGATTTATGGGGCTTCAGCTTAGGGGTTCTGACTGATATAAATTACTTCAGAGATGGGGGGGATAAAAGACTCCCCTCTTTTCTTTTTACTAAGAAGGGACTTGGGCCACTGGCGTTTTTTAATTAACCCAATCCTTTCCCTGTTATAAGGAGATAATACATAGTCTACTGTAATGGTAGGAAAAGAGCTTGTGTGTTCTTTTATCTGTGCTAGGAAGAGGAGGGGGGAATAAACAGTATATATGGAGAATGTATCTTGGTGCCTGTGTATTAGGAAGAAGGATGTATCTTGGTGCCTGTGTATTAGGAAGAAGGATGTATCTTGGTGCCTGTGTATTAGGAAGAAGGATGTATCTTGGTGCTTGTGTATTAGGAAGAAGGATGTATCTTGGTGCCTGTGTATTAGGAAGAAGGATGTATCTTGGTGCCTGTGTATTAGGAAGAAGGATGTATCTTGGTGCCTGTGTATTAGTAGTACAGTTTTGTATCTTGGTGCCTGCGTATTAGGAAGAAGGATGTATCTTGGTGCCTGTGTATTAGGAAGAAGGATATATCTTGGTGCCTGT
The DNA here is from genome assembly GCA_033576555.1 of Oophaga sylvatica. NCBI lineage: Eukaryota > Metazoa > Chordata > Amphibia > Anura > Dendrobatidae > Oophaga > Oophaga sylvatica. The sequence goes on from JARQOD010000003.1 coordinate 147,679,653, forward strand.
GTATTAGGAAGAAGGATGTATCTTGGTGCCTGAATATTAGGAAGAAGGATGTACAGTCATGGCCAAAAGTTTTGAGAATGACACAAATATTATATTTTCACATGATCTGCTGCCCTCTGGTTTTTATGTGTGTTTGACAGATGTTTTTATCACAGACAGAAATATAATAATTGCAAACATATGAGTAACAAAAGCTTATATTGACAGTTAGAATGAGTTAATGCAGCAAGTCAATATTTGCAGTGTTGACCCTTCTTCTTCAGGACCTCTGCAATTCTCCGTGGCATGCTCTCAATCAACTTCTGGACCAAATCCTGACTAATAGCAGTCCATTCTTGCACAATAAATGCTTTCAATTTGTCAGAATTTTTAGGTTTTTGTTTGTCCACCCGTCTCTTGATGATTGACCACAAGTTCTCAATGGGATTAAGATCTGGGGAGTTTCCAGGCCATGGACCCAAAATCTCTATGTTTTGTTCCCTGAGCCATTTAGTTATCACCTTTGCTTTATGGCAAGGTGCTCCATCATGCTGGAAAAGGCATTGTTGATCGCCAAACTGCTCTTGGAGGGTTGGGAGAAGTTGCTCTTGGAGGACATTCTGGTACCATTCTTTATTCATGGCTGTGTTTTTAGGCAAGACTGTGAGAGAGCCGATTCCCTTGGCTGAGAAGCAACCCCACACATGAATGGTTTCAGGATGCTTAACAGTTGGCATGAGACAAGACTGGTGGTAGCGCTCACCTTGTCTTCTCCGAATAAGGCGTTTTCCTGATGTCCCAAACAATCGAAAAGGGGATTCATCAGAGAAAATAACTTTACCCCAGTCCTCAGCAGTCCACTGCCTGTACCTTTTGCAGAATATCAGTCTGTCCATGATGTTTTTTTCTGGAGAGAAGTGGCTTCTTTGCTGCCCTCCTAGAGACCAGGCCTTGCTCCAAGAGTCTCCGCCTCACAGTGCGTGCAGATGCACTCACACCTGCCTGCTGCCATTCCTGAGCAAGCTCTGCACTGCTGGTAGCCCGATCCCGCAGCTGAAACACTTTTAAGAGACGGTCCTGGCACTTGCTGGTCTTTCTTGGGCGCCCTGGAGCCTTTTTGGCAACAATGGAACCTCTCTCCTTGAAGTTCTTGATAATGCGATAGATTGTTGACTGAGGTGCAATCTTTCTAGCTGCGATACTCTTCCCTGTTAGGCCATTTTTGTGCATTGCAATGATGACTGCACGTGTTTCTTTAGAGATAACCATGGTTAACAGAAGAGAAACAATGATGCCAAGCACCAGCCTCCTTTTAAAGTGTCCAGTGGTGTCATTCTTACTTAATCATGACAGATTGATCTCCAGCCATGTCCTCATCAACACCCACACCTGTGTTAATGGAGCAATCACTGAAAAGAGGTTAGCTGGTCCTTTTAAGGCAGGGCTGCAATGATGTTGAAATGTGTTTTGGGGGATAAAGTTCATTTTCTAGCCAAATATTGACTTTGCAAGTAATTGCTGTTAAGCTGATCACTTTTTATAACATTCTGGAGTATATGCAAATTGCCATTAGAAAAAGTGAAGCAGTAGACTTTATAAAAATTAATATTTGTGTCATTCTCAAAACTTTTGGCCATGACTGTATCTTGGTACCTGTGTATTAGGAAGAAGGATGTATCTTGGTGCCTGCGTATAAGTAAGAAGGATGTATCTTGGTGCCTGTGTATTAGTAGTACAGGTATGTATCTTGGTGCCTCTGTATTAGGAAGAAGGATGTATCTTGGTGCCTGTGTATTAGTTAGAAGGATGTATCTTGGTGCCTGTGTATTAGAAGGATGTATCTTGGTGCCTGTGTATAAACAAGAAGGATGTATCTTGGTGCCTGTGTATAAACAAGAAGGCTGTATCTTGGTGCCTGTGTATAAACAAGTAGGATATATCTTGGTGCCTGTATATTAGGAAGAAGGATGTATCTTGGTGCCTGTGTATTAGGAAGAAGGATGTATCTTGGTGCCCGTGTATTAGGAAGAAGAATGTATCTTGGTGCCTGCGTATAAACAAGAAGGATGTATCTTGGTGCCTGTGTATTAGGAAGAAGGATGTATCTTGATGCCTGTGTATTAGGAAGAAGGATGTATCTTGGTGCCTGCATATAAACAAGAAGGATGTATCTTGGTGCCTCTGTATTAGGAAGAAGGATGTATCTTGATGCCTGTGTATTAGGAAGAAGAATGTATCTTGGTGCCTGCGTATAAACAAGAAGGATGTATCTTGGTGCCTCTGTATTAGGAAGAAGGATGTATCTTGATGCCTGTGTATTAGTTAGAAGGATGTATCTTGGTGCCTGTGTATTAGGAAGAAGGATGTATCTTGGTGCCTGTGTATAAACAAGAAGGATGTATCTTGGTGCCTGTGTATAAACAAGAAGGCTGTATCTTGGTGCCTGTGTATAAACAAGAAGGATACATCTTGGTGCCTGTATATTAGGAAGAAGGATGTATCTTGGTGCCTGTGTATTAGGAAGAAGGATGTATCTTGGTGCCTGTGTATTAGGAAGAAGAATGTATCTTGGTGCCTGTGTATTAGGAAGAAGGATGTATCTTGGTGCCTGCGTATAAACAAGAAGGATGTATCTTGGTGCCTGTGTATTAGGAAGAAGGATGTATCTTGGTGCCTGCGTATAAACAAGAAGGATGTATCTTGGTGCCTGTGTATTAGGAAGAAGGATGTATCTTGGTGCCTGTGTATAAACAAGAAGGATGTATCTTGGTGCCTGTGTATTAGGGTGAGTTTCCACGGTCAGGAAACGCTGCGTGTTTGGCGCTGTGCGCTGGCGCAGCGCCAAACACGCAGCATCCAGATGTTACAGCATAGTGGAGGGGATTTCAAGAAATCCCGTCTCCACTATGCGTAACAACACGCAGGCGGGAGACCTGCGTAAACAGACATGCGGCGCGTCTTTTCAGACCGCAGCATGTCCTAGCGTGTTGCGGCGACGGTGCGTCGCCGCAACAGAATTTAACACAGGGCTGTGTAGCCCTGCGTTCTTTCCGGAGGTGTTCCGGAGGTGTCCTGAACACCTCCGGAAAGAGCGCGCGTCAGAAAGGGGGCGGGGCTTAGACGGAGCGGAATTTCCGCTCCGTCCAAAGCGCTGTGGTTCCGGACCGTGGAACCACAGCCTAAGGAAGAAGGATGTATCTTGATGCCTGTGTATTAAGGAGATTTTGAAGGAGAGATGTATCTTGGTGCCTGTGCTATTAGGAAGAAGGATGTATCTTGGTGCCTGTGCATTAGGAAGAAGGATGTATCTTGTGCCTAGGTGTATTTGGGAGGAAGAAGGATGTTATTCTTGTGTGCCTGTGCATCTTAGGTGAAGAAGGATGTATCCTCTTGGTGCGGCCTGTGCATTAGGAAAAAGGATGTATCTTGGTGCCTGTGTATTAGGAAGAAGGATGTATCTTGGTGCCTGTGTATTAGGAAGAAGGATGTATTTTTCTTACTAATCCTTGTATCTTTATGTTTCCATAAATTCATTAAAAAACAAAATCAGTTTGAAAATGGCGCTGGCCGCGCCTGCGCAGTAGCAGCTATTGGCCACTGGCACCTACACAGTAGCAGCTATCGGATCGCTGGACTGCTTTCATACACACTAGATTATAAGGTGCCATCTACCTAATATATGTGGCAAACTTAAAGGTGTATTCTCATCTCTAAGATCCTATCCCAATATGTAGTAGGTATAATAATAACATTAGCAACTACCTCCAATTAGAAATGTAGTATAGTTCTTCTGATTCTCTGTGTTGCTTGCAGTAGCTTAGTTATCCATAGCTTACGACCACTAACAGCTAACTGTCACTATTTGAGTTGTCATAACCATGAATACCTAAGTTACTAAAATGCCTCCATGTTGGAGACTTAGTGAATCAGAAGAACTATACTACATTTTTAATTGGAGGTATTTATCAATATTATAATTACTACACCTACTACATATTGGGATAGGATCTTTGAGATTGGAATACCCCTTTAAGGATCTGGATATCTGCCATTGGAGAATGTGTAAGGGTCTTCATACCTGTTCTTAGGAAGATGTGAAAGTGCAACCATTTGAATGTAAGGACCAAGTGTGTGACAGAAACATTTAGATGTCTTTTTGGTAGCACTGTTGCTGTACATTGAGCAATACCAATTTTATTGCCGTATGTGAGGAGGTAACAGAGATGGCTGTCAGTATTTCGGCATTCCTAGGACATAGCGGATGTGATTACATTTTATGATTGAGATGGGGTTAATGTCTTGCAGTTCTGTGAGGTCCTAAGGGAGGGGGGATAAATGGCTTTCCCAGACATATCCTCACATGTGCTCCTCCCAATAAGAAATCATCTTGTGAGCCCAGGACCCCCACCCCTCTCACTGGTCCTTTATCTGGTCAAGGTGAATGTTTAGAAGAGAAGATTTAGTGAGGCAGGGCCACAGGTCACACATGGGGACCCATTCATCAGGGGGCACAAAGAGGGGCTGCCCACCCCTTGCCCAAACAAATGAATAGAGTAGTGCCTGCATATGTGCAAAGTAACACAAATATCTTCATATTAGAAAAATTACTGGTGAAAAGGGAAAAAATCCTATGAAATAAATGACATTGCTGGCCTGCTTAATATGAGGCATATCCGCATGCATCTAGAGCTGTACGCTGTGATTTGTAAGTGATTTCTTGCTGATTTTACATGTCAGATGCAAATTTGCTTATTCAGCTTTTTCAGATTCCCTAAGAAAGCAACTTGTATATAATTTTATATCTTTATAGTGAATATTTCTTTAAATTGTTTTAGTTGCAGCCTTATGAAAAATATGTTTTCCTGGCATTTTTTTACCCAGCAAATCTCATCAAGAGTGGACAGTGGTCTTCTGACATCTCCAGTTGGAAAAGACAAGTATCAGACACATAATGTGCGTTCACACAGAGATTGTTGACTTTGATTTTAAGGCTGTGTGCCACGATGCATATCTAGGGAGTTTTTGATGCTAAGAGTTTTTTTGTTTTCACTGTGTTAGGCCTCCTTCACATGTCCGTGTTTGCAGTATGTGTGGCGTCCATTTTATCCACTGATGCCACACGTTCCCATTATAAGGGGGCCAATGGTCGTAGTGCTCATTACCATGTCCAGTTCCTTTAAGGTATTGTGTTCGGTCGTCCATTTTAACCACTGATGCCACACGTATCCATTATAATCCATGGGGCTGCTCACATGTCCGTGTTTGCAGTATGTGTGGCGTCCATTTTTCCACTGATGCCACACTTTCCCATTATAATCATAGGGCTGCTCACATGTCCGTGTTTGCAGTATGTGTGGCGTCCATTTTTCCACTGATGCCACACGTACCCATTATAACTCATGGGGCTGCTCACATGTCCGTGTTTGCAGTATGTGTGGCGTCCATTTTATCCACTGATGCCACACGTACCCATTATAAGCTATAGGGCTGCTCACATGTCCGTGTTTCAGTATGTGTGGCGTCCATTTTAACCACTGATGCCACACGTACCATTATAAGCTATGGGCTGCTCACATGTCCGTGTTTACAGTATGTGTGGCGTCCATTTTAACCACTGATGCCACACGTTCCCATTATAAGCTATGGGCTGCTCACATGTCCGTGTTTGCAGTATGTGTGGTTTTTCATTTTGTTATTACTGAGCATGCAGGGATTCATGAATAGGTATTAGGTGAATATAACTGTTTGTTATTTTTTTAAAAAAATGGAAAAGTGTGTTTTGTTTTGATTTAAAATAAAACACTTTATATTTGCTGTGTCTTTATTTACAATGCAACTATAGGATTAGTAATGGATAGGTGTCTTATAGATGCCTCTCCATTACTCAGATGTGGACAATACAAAGGTGACATCAACTCCACAAATATGAACCCCATTTGCCACTGCTACAGGGCAAGTGGGAAGAGCCGGGCTAAGCACCAGAACTGGCGCATCTAATAGATGTGCTGTCACGATCCATGTTTGGATCTATGGCAGATCTGGCTTCTCAGATTAAAACTTTTTTCCTTTCAGGCCATCGGGGGTTAATGTCAGGTTTTCCCCGCTGGCCTGCTGGTGTAATTGCATTGCTGCTGGGGTCAGCTGATGTGGATGGTGACCACTGCCACCATCCTTCAAGAGGTCACCTGATGCATCAGCTGACTGTTGGGTGATACAGGTCCTTCCATCTGGAGACCAACCTAGCTGGAAACACGAGCTACCTGGGTGCAGTAGTGCTTCAGCTATTACATTAATCTGGTGACTTTATCCTGCTGTGCGGTGCTTTGCTGCAGAAAGCTAAGTGTTGTATTTTTATTTCCCCATTCCCTGTGGTGTCTGTCTTTCCTTTCCTTTGTGTTGTATTATGCAGTGGAGGGACTAGTGCTTTCACCTGCCAGCTCCCTAGTTAGGGATAAGAGCAGAGCAAGTAGTGAGGGTTTAGGTATCTGGCTCGGCAACAGGGTGAAAGAACCCATATAGGGAGATCAGGGCACATCCTTAGGTGTCCATTCCCCCGTTCCCTATTGACAGGGCCTACCATTGTTATTGTGTCTCTGGTGTTCCCTTGTTTATTGTGCCATTTAGTGACCGACCAACCGTTGGGTCGTGTCACACTAGGACAGTCACTTCGTGACATGTGCCTTTTCTGGGCGGTTGTGGGCTGCTATTTTTAGGCTGGAGGGGGGTTAATATCCATGGCACCTCACCAGCCTGAGAATACCAGCCCCCAGCTGTCTACTTTAGCTAGGCTGGTTGTCAAAAATGGGGGACCTCATGCGTTTTATTTTTTTTCTTTAAATAATTAAAAAAAAAAACAGTGTGGTGCCCCTCTATTCTTGATAACCAGTCTTGCTAACGCTGACAGCTGAGGGTTGCAGCCCCCAGCTGTCAGTTTTGCCTGGCTAGTTATCAAAAATACAAGGGAACCCACGCCTTTTTTTTTATTATTTATTTATTTATAACGCAGGCGGTGGCTGATGAATAGTGCCATCAGCCACCTCCTGCTCTCACTGTTATTAGCAACAGCAGGTGTAGGCCGATGAGAGTAATAGTCCCATCAGCCAACACCTGCTATCGCTGTTATCGGTTGAATAGAATTCTCATCATTCTCCCCTGTTTGCACTGATCACGCTGTTGAGAGCCATCCTCTGCACCCAGCGCCGGGAAACAGCACTAACTGTATCACTGGTTCCTTGGCGCTGGTACATGTGGTACTGATATGGCACACGGGCGCCACACAAGTGCCGCAAGTATTACACATACGGACACTTATATCTTCGGTACCGTTTTTTCCGGTACCAGAAATATCAGGACGTGTGAAACCGGCCTCACTGCCAGGAAGTCAGAAGATATGTCACAAGCTCTCAATGTACAGGTGCGTTTCACAAAATTAGAATATTATCAAAAAGTAAATTTATTTAATTTTTTCAATACAAAAAGTGAAACTATATAGAGTCATTACATACAGAGTGATCTATTTCAAGAGTTTATTTCTGTTAATGTTGATGATTATGGCTTACAGCCAATGAAAACCCAAAAGTCATTAACAAAAAACACCTGCAAAGGCTTCCTAAGCATTTTAAAAGGTCCCTGTTTCAGTAGTCTTCACAATCATGGGGAAGACTGCTGACTTGACAGATGTCCAGAAGGCATTTATTGACACACTTCACAAGTAGGGTAAACCACAATAGGTCATTGCTAAAGAAGCTGGCTGTTCACAGAGTTCTGTATGCAAGCATATTAATGGAAAGTTGATTGGAAGGAAACAGTGTGGTAGAAAAAGGTGCATATAAGCAACCAGGATAACTGCAGCCTTGAAAGGATTGTTAAGAAAGAGTAGACTGCTGCTGGAGTCATTGCTTCAAGAGCCAGCACACACAGGCATATCCAGGACTTGGGCTACATGTGTCGCATTCCTTGTGTCAAGCCACTAATGACCAATACACAACGCCAGAAGCATCTTACTTGGGCCAAGGAGAAAAAGAACTGGACTGTTGCTCAGTGGTCCAAGGTGTTGTTTTCAGTTGAAAGTAAATTTTGCATTTCATTTGGAAATCAAGGTCCCAGACTCTGGAGGAAGAGTATAGAGGCACACAATCCAAGCTGCTTGAGGTCTAGTGTGAAGTTTCCACAATCAGTGATGGTTTGGGGAGCCATGTCATCTGCTGGTGAGGTCCACTGTGTTTTACCAAGACCAAAGTTAGCGCAGCCGTCTACCAGGAATTTTTAGAGCACTTCATGCTTCCCTCTTCCGACAAGCTTTTTGGAGATGGAAATTTCTTTCAACAGCAGAACTTGGCACATGTACACACTGCCAAAAGTACCAATACCTGGTTTAATCCCTTAACGACCGCCGATACACCTTTTAACGGTGGTAGTTAAGGGTACTTAAACTACAGAGTCGTGATTTCACGGCGCTGTGGAAAAAGTGAATAGCGCCCCCCCAGAGTCTGAATTTCTCCGGGGTCTCGGCTGCCAGGGGTAGCCGAGACTCCAGAGAACATGATTTGGGTCGGTTTTTACCAACCCCAGTGTTGCGATCGCAATTATTAACCGTATAACGGCGACCGCAAAAAAAAATAAAAAAGTCCGATGTGCCATTTAATTTCTCTCTCCTCTGATGTGATCGTGCATCAGAGGAGAGACAAATAGGGTCCCTGATCCCCCCCGTACCTCCCGGTGCTCCTGGGCCATCCTGCTTCCCCCGATGTGCGCTGCTATCTTCTTCTGGTAAGAAAATTGCGGGCGCATGCGCAGTGTGCCCACCGAGATCACACCCGGCAACAATAGGAAGATTTTTCCTATTGGTACATTTTGGTCATTGTGATAAAAGTTAGGGAAAAATAATAAAATAAAGAAAATATATTTATTTCCATTTTCCCATTAGGGTTACAGTTAGGCTAAAGTGAGTTGGGCAAAAGTTTTTGTGTTAGGGTTCGAGTTAGAGTAAGGCTAAAGTGAGTTGGGCTAAAGTTTTAGGGTTAGTGTTGGGCTAAAGTGAGTTGGGTTGGACTAAAGTTTTAGGGTTATGGTTAGGCTAAAGTGAGTTGGGCTAAAGTTTTAGGGTTAGGGTTAGGTTAAAGTGAGTTGGGCTAAAGTTTTAGGGTTAGGGTTAGGCTAAAGTGAGTTGGGCTAAAGTTTTAGGGTTAGGGATTGGATTAGTATTAGGGCTAGAGTTGGGATTAGGGTTAGGGGTGTGTTGGGGTTAGGGTTATGGTTAGGGCTGGGATTAGGGTTAGGGGTGTGTTGGGTTCAGAGTTGGAGTTAGAATTCGGGGGTTTCCACTGTTTAGGTACATTAAGGGATCTCCAAACAAGACATGGCGCCACCATTGATTCCAGCCAATTTTGCGGTCAAAAAGTTAAAATGTGCTCCCTCCCTTCTGAGCTCTGCCGTGCGCCCAAACAGTGGTTTACCCCCACATATGGGGCATCAGCGTACTCAGGACAAATTGCAAAACAACTTTGGGGGTCTAATTTCTCCTGTTACCCTTGAGAAAATAAAAAATGTGGGCTAAAAAATAATTTATGTGGAAATTTTTTTTTTTATTTTCACGGCTCTGTATTATAAACTTCTGTGAAGCACTTGGGGGTTCAAAGTGCTCACCACACATCTAGATAAGCCCCTTGGGGTGTCTAATTTCCAAAATGGGGTCACTTGTGAGGGGTTTCTACTGTTTAGGCACATCAAGGGCTCTGCAAACGCAACATGACTCCCACAGACCATTGCATCAAAGTCTGCATTTCAATAACGCGCTCCTTCCTTTCCAAGCTCTGCCATTCGCCCAAACAGTGGTCCCCCCCCACTTACGGGGTATCAGCATACTCAGGACAAATTGGACAACAATCTTGGGGTACAATTTCTCCTGGTACCCTTGTGAAAGTAAAAATTTGGGGGTGAAAAATCATTTTTGTGGAAAAAAAAATGATTTTTTATTTCACGGCTCTGCGTTATAAACTTCTGTGAAGTACTTGGGGTTTAAAGTGCTCACCACACATCTAGATAAGCTCCTTGGGGGGTCTAGTTTCCAAAATGGGGTCACTTATGAGGGTTTCCACTGTTTAGGCATATCAGGGCCTCTGCAAACGCAACATGATGCCCACAGACCATTCCATGAAAGTCTTCATTTCAAAACGTCACTACTTCCTTTCTGAGCCCCGATGTGTGCCCAAACGGTGGTTTCCCCAACATATGGTTACCAGCGTACCTTGAGAGGTGCAGTTTTTAGAATGGTGTCACTTTTTGGTATTTTCTGTCATGTACACCCCTCAAAGTGACTTTAAATGTGATGTGGTCCCAAAAAAAAATGGTTTAGTAAATTTTGTTGTAAAAATGAGAAATCGCTGGTTAACAAAATTGTGCTGATGTAAAGTAGACATGTGGGAAATGTTATTTATTAAGTATTTTGTGTGACATATCTCTGATTTAAGGGAATAAAAATTTGAAAATTGCAAAATTTTAAAATTTTTTGCCATATATACCCGTTTTTTTCATAAATAAACGCAAGTCATATCAAAAATTTTTTACCACTAACATGAAGTAAAATATGTCATGAGAAAACAATCTCAGAATCAGCGGGATCCGTTAAAGCATTCCAGAGTTATTACCTCATAAAATGACAGTGGTCAGAATTGTAAAAATTGGCCTGGTCATTAAGCTGCAAATTGGCTCTGTCACTAAGGGGTTAAAAACAACAGTATCACTGTGCTTGTTTGGCCAGAAAACTCACCTTTGAGAATCTATGGGGTATTGTCAAGAGGAAGATGAGAGACACCAGACCCAACAATGCAGAGGAGCTGAAGGCTGCTACCAAAGCAACCTGGGCTTCCATAACACCTCAGCAGTGCCACAGGCTGATCGCCTCCATGCCACACTGCAGTAATTGATGCAAAAGGAGCCCTGACCAAGTATTGAGTGCATTTACTGAACATACATTTCAGTAGGCCAACATTTCAGATTTTAAAATCATTTTTCAAGCTGTTGTTATAAAGTATTCTAATTTACTGAGATAATGACTTTTGGGTTTCATTGGCGTAAGCCATAATCATCAACATAAACAGAAATAAACACTTGAAATACATCACTCTGTCTGTAATGACTCTATATAATATGAGTTTCACTTTTTGTATTGAAGAACTGAAATAAATTAACTTTTTGATGACATTCTAATTTTGTGAAAAGCACCTGTAAGTCTTTGGGAAACAGAACAAGGCCAGAAGGAGGCTCTCATAGACTTGTATTGAGTTATGACTTCTGGATCGCCCAGCAAAAACACTAGAGCCGTCCTGCAGGTCACAAACTGCCAGAGACCCACTGGAGCGGCGGTGATAGAAGGTGAAGACGGCGGAGGGTATGCATCAGACTAGTGGCAGTGACCTTACTTTAGTAGCACCACTCCAGCTCTTCAATAATAAAAACTGTTGAAGTGGTGCTTTAATATGTACAGAAATTCTGCAACATCAAAGTTGATTGTGGGAATGTAGCCGAAAGTGGGTTCTGCTTTTAAAACTATGAATAACTTTCCTATTAATTTCAATGGGGAAACCACATTGCTGTTCATACAGTTAGTTTCTTTTTTTCTGAGAAGGAAAAAAAATGATTTGTCTAATCTTTTTTTTCCATTGTAGAATTAACATCTATTTTGGCCATTGTAGAGCTATTATTACCTGTACTTAGTACAGAAAAGAATATAGCTATCATATGTCGGGGTTTGGGGTAAAGCTGGGGTTTTCTGGTGAAAGTGATCACATGATTGCTCTGTGCAGTGGGTAAACAACCATTTCTGGACCCCTCGGCATAGTCCGATATCCTTGTTTTGCAGCCTCAGGGTGCTCATGCTGCATCCTCTGCTTGACAGCAGTGAGAACAGTCCATTAATGTCTGCTTTGCTTTCTTCATCTCCCAGTCTGAGCTTCTCTTAGTGATTTGGCCACTAACAAGGATTGTATAAAATATAAACAACCCCCCAAAAATTTGAGGGATAAGAAAAAAGAAGTGAACGTCAGACGCTCAAAGAGAAATTCCTGATAATCATAAGTCACCATCATTCAAATGAGTCATAATAATTTAATTTTAGCAGGCCCATTGAAAATAATCCTACAAGTACACTATGCAGATGGATAAAGTCTCCGATAAAGCACATATATATTTAGAAACTACCCGAGTTGGCCCAACAGACTTCATGCCATTTGGAATAAGTCACGTAAAACTGTCCCATAGGACAAAGCCATACAACAGATCAGAAGAAATATTGTACAATGTGCAGCAAAAATGTATAATGGCTGTTATATAAAAACACCAACTTATATCCCATTCATTCCTTTCAGTTTATTTGCACCCTGTGCATGTGAACATATGACCTGCCGTTTCTTTGAGCTGGATATTATATTGATGTGGTTCCCCTTGGCTGCGTGTCTACTGGCCAGGTTCAGTCCTTCTCAGCCCTTATCCATATGCATGTCACATGACAAACGGCAAGGTTTTAATATTTGAGGTTAGGACCGTCCCGATTAGGGTCACCATGAAGAGGTGGGATGACTTTTGCTTTTTTTTTAATCAAATTATGTTAACTAAGTACCCTATATTATTTTCATGCACTATTGCTGTTTATTTACTGCAGGTTTTTTGCTTATTCTGTCTTTATCTTGGGTTCTGTCTGTTTAGTAACCAGTGTGAACATGCACCTACATGCTGCATGCACACCAACTTATATTTCAGTTCATTTCTTTTGTTTGTTTTTTAGATAAAAACTTTGTTTACAGTTCAGAAGGCTTTCTTGTGTTTGGCAGTGCACCATTTCATCAGTTATTAGACACCACTATCGGTTCACAAATCACATAATGGATAGTATGGTAGTCAGTGAGAAATATATTATTTTTTATCATTATTAATGACCTCAGCTCGATTTCAAGCCATGGCGACTTGATGAATGAACGCTTTGTAGGAAAATCAATCTTGTGCAAGCCTAGATAGGTCCTTCAGGGCCTTCTCCACCTTTATTTTGATAGTATCAAGCCACTGGGCTGCTGGTCTTCCTCTTAGCCTTGTTCCTTCTATTCTTCCAAACATGGTGTCCTTCTCCAGTGATTGCTGTCTTTGTATGATGTGTCCAAAGTAGACAAGTCGTAGCTTGGTGATCTTTGCTTCGAGTGACATGTCTGGCTTGATTTGTTTGCGCTTCTTGCCATCCATGGTAGTGATAAATATACACAGCCATAATGTTGAACTCACTGCAACTTGCCCTTGGACCAGGGTATAGATATTTGAGGATCGTAGCACTCCAAAACAGCTACTCGGTCTGAATAGTAGAAGACTTGTGAAGTTCCACAGGCTGGCAGTAAGTTACACATGCGTAGTCTTCCACACAGGATAAAAGCCC
>JARQOD010000003.1:147693148-147863884 GCA_033576555.1 Oophaga sylvatica
GGGAATAAAATTGTCATCAGAGTATAAGGGTGGTACTTTAAGGACTCCAAGGTTTAACACACTCTGGTTTGTTTACCACGTGTTTCTTTAGTCCATGTTTTCATACATTATGTCTTCCTTTGTGGTTTTGTTGCCTTCAATCTGAATCTACAATGTACACATTCATGTAAAAACAAGAAAAACCATTGCATGTCCAAAGTTTTGTCAGATACTGTATTTGCACATACAACTTACCCACTATGGAAAAACCACAGATTTCATTGGGAATGTGAGTCAGCTTTCCACAATGCTGATACTGATTTATTGCGCTTATCTGTCCCATGTATGTTACGTGTGTTCTGGGGCAGATAGTTAATCTTGAAAAACAGCGGCCTAAAAACCTAGAAAGGACTGAGTTGTAATCTACATAGAGTCAAAGCAGTAGTGGGAGTGGAGTGTAGAAATCATTAAGGTATGTTCACACACAATTTCTTTGTCCATAGAATTCCATGTCAGAAGCCATGCGTTTTGTGAAGAGTATTTCAGATTTAAGTGGTTTTGAATAGGTTTTTTAACCACAGATCTGTGGATGTAATGGTCAACGAGAACTGTAGATGCAGTGGTCGGGCAAGGATATTCAGTGCACCAGATTAAAGACACATCATGCATACTTCTCTATGAAATCAGAAGATATCCAACAAAGCCATTAGCTCGGAACGAAAATACAAAGAGGCGGCTCTCCAAAGAGAAATCCTGATTGTAATAGGAAAAGAAAATATAATAGTAATTGCTCAGCTAGAAGAGTTGTGCAACAGCAGGTACAACACTGGTGAAGGACAGTAATTCATGTGTAGACTGTGGCTTCACCCACTCAGCCAACCAAGCGCATCATAAACATGCAATATAGTGGAAAGAAAAAAGTGTTGTCGTCTTTAATAAATGCTCCTTTGGTTTTTAAGTCCTCAGCTCGTTACATGACAGCACCCATCGCAACGTTTTTTTCACCGCACCTTAATTACCGTAGATTGATTCATATCAGATCGGGTCAGCTTGTGTGATTTTTTTAGCTAATTAGAGACATATCCTACCTGCCCTTTAAATTTGTAAGCATAGGTTTTTATTGAGAGGATGCCTTGACACAGAATGTGATCAAATTGTGTGAGGCCAGTGACAAGTCCCTCAATTTTTTATTTTTTTAGGTATAGTTCACATAGGAGTAATGCACTTTATAATTCATGTATTCAATGTCTTCTGACTCCGGATATAACAAAAATGTTCTCATTCACTTGTGTTAAGCAGACATTGAAAACAAAGAAAAACCAAACCACAGAGGGGTCAGATTTAGTAAAAATTCTTTGTTGGCCATAGCAACTAATCACAAAAAAAAGTTTTAATTTTTCCACAGGAGCTTGAAATCTCAGCTCTGAGACTGGTTGCTCTACTTTTAGACAGTTTTGCTAAATTTGACCTTTTGTGTCTACCAAAAAGGGACATGACTCTTGGAAATGTGAAACAGAAATGTAGCTATAGGAGGTGCAGAGCTCAGGCCATATTGTCTGGCTGAGCCTAAAACCTCTCTTGCATGCCTCTAAAAATGGTGTTTGTAAGATCCACGTGTATGAAACTTGTACACTGTAGGTGAGGAGAGATCGCCAAAATTAATCCCCTATATGATATCAGAAGAATATTCAGGTACAGCACCTACAGATTAAGTATGAAGCTGTATCAGAAAGTGCATGGACTTACAATATCACCATATGCATGAAAGCTAAACTGCCTCCAGTGTATTTGTGCCATTCCATGATGGTTGCAACTATTACTACCACTGACTTAGGTTAGGTGCTTCTGCAATGGTCTCCAAGCTGTGGTCCTCCAGCTATTGGGAACTACAACTCCCAGATTGAAGATTGTCAGAAATGAGAACAGTTCTGGAGGCACAGCTCGGAGACCGTTGTCCCACATAGCACTTTCCATATCATCTGAAAGCACCGACTACAATCAGAAAGTCAAACAAACAAGTCTGTTTTAATATAAAGATAAACGTTTGTGCAGAAGTTAGACAGAAACTTGAGGGGAAAAAACCTTCAAAGTAAAACAAAAAAAAATGAAAAACTTTTTTTCACATAAAAAAACTTTCACATCTCATTTATTTAATGTTTTTTGTAGCCTTTTTTTCTCCTTTTTTTTTATATTTTTATTTTCAAAGAAAAACACCTCACCCCCTCTTGTAAATTTCTGCTGGTGTGTAGAGGTGTAAGAACGGCAAGATCTGTTGGAGGAGGTAAAAAGTGGGGGAGTAAAGGAGATCGAACGTTTAGTGGTTAACAGAAAATATGTGAGACCAGTGATACTGTGCAGCTGGTACAGAATAACTAGGAATATGGCTTCTATCCCTAAGGTACTAAAGTCATAGGGATAGCCATTAAATTGCAGTTCAATCCTTCCATGTGGTCAGCAGTAGCGGGGGGCCCTCCACTTCCAAAAGAAAGCACTCCACTTTCCAGCAGAAAGCACTCTGCCATTAAATGCGCTTTGCGCCCTGGTAAGGGTGTTGATGCTTCCCACTAGGATGCCCAATGTCCAAGCAAACTGCCATACTTTTCAGCCTAGATGTACATAATTACATTTTAAAATATCTTAAAAGGTTCCTTCGTGGACTAAATCAAGGGGGGGAAAATGTAGCAAAAATATATATATACAATTTTTCTTTTTTCTTGCATCAATTTATATAAGATCCTAAAATGCATCATTTTGTTTCCAGTTACAATACCTCAAGCTGAACGGATATTATCCTATGTTAAGATCCAGAAATTGCTGTACAAACAGCCAATCCATTTTAAAAGCAGAGTGCTTTGGGGGTGCAAAATGGCAGTGAGTGGAGTTAATGAACCAGCATAATTCTCCTGTGTGAAGTGGCGTTTAAACGGTCACCTTTTTAGCAGTCTCAAAACGTCTCTTAAGCCGCCCCCCCAACTCAATCACACAGACACAGTGCGAGATACGGCTCAATCTTAGTCTTTTTCCGAGTTCTTTCTCCATGCTGTGGTTGTAATAGAGTACTGTCCAGAGGCACAAGGTTGAATCTTGAGGAAACATCCATGCCCGGACAATCCTCTCTCCTGAAGAGACCATGTCCCAGGACTAAATACAGCACAGTGATGATTCCCGGTTGAGGTTTAAAGAGACTATAGTGGAAAGGTAAAGCATGGTACAGTGAAGGCGATCCAAAGGAAGTACATAAGGACGTATGAGAGAAAGTGGAGGTTTGGGAGAGGTAAAAAGTGAAGAGTAGCAGAAAAGTCTGTGCATGAGCTGCTGAGTCTCTGTGCCATGTTGCCTTGCTGGCAAAGGGTCAAGGTGAGTGTGTCGAAGGGCTGCTGTGAGTCGAGCTAGGAGAAAGACTAGGACTGCAGCTCCCAGGGGGGACAGGAGTAGGTGGCAGCATACTAGGAGAGGCTGCCCCTAAGTTGTCTAAGCCTTCAGAGTTCTCTAGCATCTCTTGGATGAGAGGAGGCATGGATCCTGGGATCTCCATCTTCAGAGTGATCACACGCTCAGCACCTACACAGTTAAAGGGAAATGTTAGCTCATTTATACACAGCTTAACAGGCATTATGGGACTTATGTGATCTTTATTAAGTCAAGTGATTAGTAGCAATCGTTTGTATCTCCCACAAGATAATGGCTTCTTGGACCCCCAGTGATCACCTGTATTCTGTAAGCAAGTATTCAGCTTCCATGCAGTGCCAACACAAGGGAAATAAAACTTAGGACTCGATTCATCATTTACAATTTTTTTTTTAAGTTATTTTTCTTTTTTTTTTTGTCTTCTGGTATTTGTGTTCATTTTTAATGAAAATAGGAACAATGTAGTCGATTTACTACGACTTGCATTGCAAAAGACCGTCTTAATGAAAGGCTTGCTGGAGTACAATGTGCCAAATTCATTAAGAGGCGCACGGCATTTAATGAATGTGGCATATCTTTGCTGTGGTGTGCTCCTAGCTAGAAATGCTGCTCCAGTTAGGAGTGGAGTGGAGTAAGAAATGCCATCAGTGTTAGTTAATTTTAAAGGTCGCGGAGCCAAGTTTATTCCACCACACCCTAGATCTGCCCATTTGAAGTGAAAATGACGAAAGTCACAACACTCAGTGTTAAGCAAAAATACTTTGGTGAATCTGCTCCACAGTGTCTATTGTCCACTGAATTGAAGCAACAAGGATATATAGGGTCCCCCAGAGACTCTCTGTAGTTGCGGTCTACTCTGGCCAACTGGGTTCTCTGCCAAGTGCAACCTATGTGATAATAAAGGGTCTACGGGCATGGTAAAGAAGTATAAACTGGCTGTACACATGTGCCATACACAATGGCTGATCACTTTGAGGCAGGATAATGGCTTGTGAAAAAGGTCAGAAGTTGACTGAACATAATCTGTAGCCATCATCATAGATCTTGGACATCAATCCTGAAAAATGGAGTTTCCTTGGGCCGACTGCTAGAAATTATAATGGCACACTTACCCTTAGCACTGATGCTTCGCAAGTCTGTGATCTTCATTAACATTTTGGGGAACATATGGGGTTTTTTAGGTCTTCTCCTCCTGACGTAGATTTTCAGCGCCTCCAGAAGTGGTTCTTGTAACTTGTCCACCTTATCTGGCTGCTCCAGGTCCTGTCGATCTGATTAGAAATACATGATATTTTAGGTACAATTCTGATTTTCTACATCCACACAGAGATATGTATATATGAAAATTTTAAGAGGATTTGTTACTAGAGTTCACAATGCAAAACTGTATACATTATATAGACCTATTAGACTTGAACTTGCTTTATAAAGCCAAGTCAAGATAGCTGTATAATCCTGATATTAAAGGGGTTTTCTAAAAATGTAATAACATTGCCCCATCACCTAATTAAAACAGCAGCCTGTCCTAGTCACTTGTCAAGATGGGCTGCAGGCCTAAGAAACATAGTTCCCTGACAGTTGCTGGAGATTGGCTGTAATAGGAAAAGAAATAAGTCTTTTCCTTGGTTGCATGAGCACAAAGGCTTATTTCTCCAACCTCAGTCTGCTATTCGCAGTCAGCCAGGAGAAGATTTCTTTTCCTGCCACACATTTCTCCGGAAGGGTCAGTATGTGAGTTAACAATACAGCTTCTGTCGGTTGAGACACAGGTCTAGGGCTCTGATTCTTTAGACTTCAGTCTGTCCTGCTGACATGTTGAACTAACAATGGGCTATCACTTAAATTGTTATATTACATTCTTGTAAGAACCCTGTAAAGCTAAGAATGTGTAAGAAGGTCTGGCAGCAGCTAAACTCCTAAAATGCCCATTTTAATATTTGGCAGGAAAACTTTCACAAAGGATTGCACAGCCATTGTGACATGGATTTTTAAAGTACATACTCTTTTCATTTTGTCTTATCTGGTTTAAGAGATTTATTAAATAATGTGGGAAATTTGCATTGTGAAATCTGGTGACAGATCCATTTTCAGAGAGAAAAATATTATGCTGATACTTCAAGTGACCACAGGGTGGCGCTTACTACTCAGGTAATACCAAAATGTAACCTTGTACTGTATGAGAAATCTGCACACAGATAAATAGGTTATCCATAAAACTTGGCATTTACATATTTACAGCTTTTAAACTAAAAAGAAAAGCTCCTTACATCTGTAGGAGAGGAAGCCATTTGTTTTTTAGGACTCCTTATAACTCACAAATACAGTGTTGAGCAGTAAGTGCCTATTTGTGCTACAGACAGACAGCAATGACTGTAAAATTAAAGGGGTGTGGAAAGCGACACTTTATAAAGGTCTAATCTTTTTACAATATCGAAGTGTGCTTTTCTCTGGACTTAACTATATACTATTTTTTTTTAAGTCTCTAGCTGATATATCTTATTGCAGGACATACATTTTGCATTATTTCGGTGTTGCCTATGACTTGCCGAAGTGAGGCAGAAGTTAATAACTCAATTTGTACCCATCATTCTGTGCCCTTTATCACCAAGTAATCTCTACCCTGTAGGTGAAATGTATGTTACCATCTGCTCTGTCATGTATCAGTTACCCGAGGCTTTGTGAGTGTCACAGATCTTCCTGTATTGCCTCTATCACATTGGTGCAATTCATTAAATGGAGCAGTTGTTAGAGTATCCTTAGAAATCAGCCCGTCTGTCAATGTCATGACAACCTGGGTTGGGGCTGAGGCCGGCAGTACATTTAATTCCTGGCTGGGCCACCCACCAATCCCCAGATTAGGGGACTGAAATGCCCTGTCGGAAAGGAAAGGTGGCCACCACTCCATTGATTCTCTGGAATTGCCAGAGATAGCCAAATCCAGCGCTTAGCAATTTCCGGCTGTCCTATGGAGAATCCAACAATACAGAACCCAGTTATTGTGATCGGTGATCTGCTCCCCTCTGATCAACAAATTCTCAACTCTCCTTTCTACTTTTAATGATACGGAAAACTCTGTACCCTAAAGCTTTATATAACCCTTACCTCCGGAAATGAGACAAATGGCGCTCAGGAGACCAGTCTCTGCATCGTCCATTTCTAGCGGTAGCAGCTGATTGGCGAAGGCAAAGACTAGATCTGTGAGAGGCCCAAAGCCTGCGTTGTGCATCTGCGTCCGGTTTAGAGTCAGTCCATCTGAGAAGGTCATGGTGTCCTGGTCGGGCGTGTAGCGTATACAAATTCGTAGGATCTGTGACAAACCAAGAAAGAAATGTGAGAGCTTTAGAGAACAACAATTAAAAGAGAGTAAATGAAGAGATGCAAGAGAGTGTTCACAAATTAGTTACACTAAAGAAGGAAATCCTTGTACCGAAACCTGTAAATAGTTTATATTAGTGTATCCCTCCATATCCGATAATAGACCTGAGCCACAAGAAACAATAGGACTTGCGTAATAAGACTGCCAGCAGAATAAGCGCTGGGGCTCGCAGGAAACGGCTCGTTCATTTACATTTGTTTCGCCTGACTAGACTAAAAGCTTCACGAAGATGGTTACTAAGGATGACAGTGTGGTACACGCGGGCTGTGCTGGATTTCGTAAGCAAGAACTGACCTCATAGTGGTCTTATTTCACAATCCTGTGCTGGACGCAGACATAAATCCATTATGTGTATTACATGTGTGGGAGGCTGCCTCCATGGGTAGTGGCTCTCACGACTGGTCTGTGTAATATAAGAGCGCAGGGACGCGACTCATATTAGATCACTGTCCGCCAAACGATTGTTTGGCCGACAGCTCCCTCTTCCCACTCCCACATACATTGGAGAGCTCAGCTAGGTCAAGAACTCCGATGTTCTCTATGACTCCTCTGCTGGAAACCCAGTGGGTTGATCTTTATCTTCCCCGACATGATCTTTTGTGGGAAATTCGGGAGACCCTCGTCCACATTAGACTGTTAGCCAATCTGTGGATGCAGACATTTGTCTAATGCAGGGGAGGGGAACCTTTTTTCTGCCGAGGGCCATTTGGAATTTTATAATAGCGTTCGGGGGCCGCATAAAATTATTAATAATGATGAGCGAGTATACTCTTTGCTCAGGTTTTCCCAAGCATACTCAGGTGTCCTCTGAGTATTTTGGCGTGCTCGGAGATTTAGTTTCTGTCGACGCCTTTGCATGATTTGCAGCTGCTGGACAGCCTGAATACATGTGGGGATTCCTTAACAAACAGGCATTCCTCACATGTATTCAGGCTGTCCAGCAGCTAGAAATCAGGGAGCTGAGGCGACGAAAACTAAATCTCCGAGCACGCCAAAATACTCGGGAGGACACCCGAGCATGCTCAGGAAAGCCCGAGCAATAAGTATACTCGCTCATCACTCATTAATAAACTTAAACATTAGCCAACTATATTCAAACATTTAAATAACTCCTACCTAATGTGATGGCTGGAAGTGAAACTGACTACAGTTCCCACAACAGCACATGTCCCCATTAGGCAGCACAGGTCCCCATTCGCAGCACAGGTCCCCATTAGGCAGCACAGGTCCCCATTAGGCAGCACAGGTCCCCACCATCCTTAGGCAGCACAGGTCCCCAATAGGCAGCACGGTCCCCAATAGGCAGGCAAATGTCCCTATTAGGCAGCACAGGTCCCCATTAGGCAGCACAGGTCCCCAATAGGCAGCACATGTCCCCATTAGGTAGCACAGGTCCCCATTAGGCATCACATGTCCCCAATAGGCAGCACATGTTCCCATTAGGCAGCGCATGTCCCCAATAGGCAGCGCAGGTCCCCATAAGGCAGCACAGGTCCCCATTAGGCAGCACAGGTCCCCATTAGGCAGCACAGGTCCCCATTAGGCAGCACAGGTCCCCAATAGGCAGCACATGTCCCCATTAGGCAGCACAGGTCCCCTTAAGGCAGCACATGTCCCCAATAGGCAGCACATGTCCCCATTATGCAGCACATGTCCCCATTAGGCAGCACAGGTCCCCATTAGGCAGCATAGGTCCCCATTATGCAGCACATGTCCCCATTAGGCAGCACAGGTGCCCGATAGGCAGCACAGGTCCCCATAAGGCAGCACATGTCCCCAATAGGCAGCACCTGTCCCCATTATGCAGCACATGTCCCCATTAGGCAGCACAGGTCCCCATTAGGCAGCATAGGTCCCCATTATGCAACACATGTCCCCATTAGGCAGCACATGTCCTCATTAGGCAGGCAAATGTCCCCATTAGGCAGCACATGTCCCCATTAGGCAGGCAAATGTCCCCAATAGGCAGCACAGGTCCCCATTATCAAGCACATGTCCCCATTAGGCAGCACATGTCCTCATTAGGCAGCACATGTCCTCATTAGGTAGCACATGTCCCCATTATGCAGCACATGTCCCCATTAGGTAGGCAAATGTACCCATTAGGCAGCATATGTCCCCATTAGGCAGCACAGGTCCCCAATAGGCAGCGCATGTCCCCAATAGGCAGCACATGTCCCAGTTAGGCAGCAAAGGTCCCCATTAGGCAGCACAGGTCTCCATTAGGCAGCACAGGTCCCCATTAGGCAGCACATGTCCCCATTAGGCAGCACATGTCCCCATTATGCAGCACATGTCCCTATTAGGCAGCACAGGTCCCCATTAGGCAGCATAGGTCCCCATTAGGCAGCACATGTCCCCATTAGGCAGCACATGTCCTCATTAGGCAGGCAAATGTCCCCATTAGGCAGCACAGGTCCCCATTAGGCAGGCAAATGTTCCCATTATGCAGCATAGGTCCCCATTATGCAGCACATGTCCCCATTAGGCAGCACATGTCCCCATTAGGCAGCACATGTCCTCATTAGGCAGCACATGTCCTCATTAGGCAGCACATGTCCTCATTAGGCAGCACATGTCCCCATTATGCAGCACATGTCCCCATTAGGCAGGCAAATGTTCCCATTAGGCAGCATAGGTCCCCATTAGGCAGGCATGTCCCCAATAGGCAGCACATGTCCCAATTAGGCACACAGGTCCCCATTAGGCAGCACAGGTCCCATTAGGCAGCACAGGTCCTCCATTAGGCAGCACAGGTCCACATTAGGCAGCACATGTCCCCATTATGCAGACAAATGTCCCCATTAGGCAGCACATGTCCCCATTAGGCAGCACAGGTCCCCATAAGGCAGCACATGTCCCCAATAGGCAGCACATGTCCCCATTATGCAGCACATGTCCCCATTAGGCAGCACAGGTCCCCATTAGGCAGCATATGTCCCCATTATGCAGCACATGTCCCCATTAGGCAGCACAGGTGCCCAATAGGCAGCACATGTCCCCATTAGCCAGCACAGGTCCCATAAGGCAGCACATGTCCCCAATAGGCAGCACATGTACCCATTAGGCAGCACATGTCCCCATTAGGCAGCACATGTTCCCATTATGCAGCACAGGTCCCCATTAGGCAGCATAGGTCCCCATTATGCAGCACATGTCCCCATTAGGCAGCATATGTCCTCATTAGGCAGGCAAATGTCCCCATTAGGCAGCACAGGTCCCCATTATGCAGCACATGTCCCCATTAGGCAGGCAAATGTTCCCATTAGGCAGCACACGTCCCCAATAGGCAGCACATGTCCCCATTAGGCAGCACAGGTCCCCTTTAGGCAGCACATGTCCCCAATAGGCAGCACATGTCCCCATTATGCAGCACATGTCCCCATTAGGCAGCACAGGTCCCCATTAGGCAGCATATGTCCCCATTATGCAGCACATGTCCCCATTAGGCAGCACAGGTGCCCAATAGGCAGCACATGTCCCCATTAGGCAGCACAGGTCCCATAAGGCAGCACATGTCCCCAATAGGCAGCACATGTACCCATTAGGCAGCACATGTCCCCATTAGGCAGCACATGTCCCCATTATGCAGCACAGGTCCCCATTAGGCAGCATAGGTCCCCATTATGCAGCACATGTCCCCATTAGGCAGCACATGTCCTCATTAGGCAGGCAAATGTCCCATTAGGCAGCACAGGTCCCCATTATGCAGCACATGTCCCCATTAGGCAGGCAAATGTTCCCATTAGGCAGCACACATCCCCAATAGGCAGCACATGTCCCCATTAGGCAGCACAGGTCCCCTTTAGGCAGCACAGGTCCCCATTATGCAGGCAAATGGCCCCATTAGGCGGCACAGGTCCCATTAGGCAGCACAGGTCCCCATTATGCAGCACATGTCCCCATTAGGCAGCACATGTCCCCATTAGGCAGCACAGGTCCCCATTAGGCAGCACAGGTCCCCAATAGGTAGCACAGGTCCCCATTAGGCAGCACATGTCCCCATTAGGCAGCACAGGTCCCCATTATGCAGCACATGTCCCCATTAGGCAGGCAAATGTCCCCGTTAGGCAGCACAGGTGCCCATTTTGCAGCACATGTCCCCATTAGGCAGGCAAATGTCCCCATTATGCTGCACATGTCCCCATTAGGCAGGCACATGTCCCCAATAGGCAGCACATGTCCCCAATAGGCAGCACATGTCCCCAATAGGCAGCACATGTCCCCATTATGCAGCACATGTCCCCATTATGCAGCACATGTCCCCATTAGGCAGCACAGGTCCCCAATAGGCAGCACATGTCCCCATTAGGCAGCACAGGTCCCCATAAGGCAGCACATTTCCCCAATAGGCAGCACATGTCCCCATTATGCAGCACATGTCCCCATTAGGCAGCACATGTCCCCATTAGCAGCATGTCCTCATTAGGCAGCAATGTCCCCATTAGGCAGCACAGTCCCCATTAGGCAGGGACATGTCCCATTAGGCAGCAATGTCCCCATTATGCAGCACATGTCCCCATTAGGCAGGCAAATGTCCCATTAGGCAGCACTAGGTCCTCATTATGGCAGCACATGTCCCCATTATGCAGCACATGTCCCCATTAGCACAATCAGGCAACATGTCCCCATTAGGCAGACTCCATGTAGACAGCATGTCCATTACGTAACCCACCTGGCCCCTGTAGCCGACCAGTGGCGCCCTCACTGGATGCTGCTCCTGCTTCCTGTGTAGCACAAATACACAAACAATCCGCGGTTCCCCCACCGCAGCCAGAGACACTGTAACACAGCGCAGCACAAACAGGAAGAGAAACGGACTACAGCTCCCACAATGCTTCACGCAGAGAGCAAAACTTTATTGAAAACGAACAAAAGAAAAAGTGTCAGCAAAAAGTGTACTGTACACTGTATCGGCTGCCGGGCCAGATCAAGTGATATGGCGGGCCGTATACGGCCCGCGGGCCGGACGTTCCCCACCCTGGTCTAATGTATATGGAGGCCCAGCATTGATGTACCCTAACAACATGGCAATAAAACCTACCAGGATGTCCAGGCAGGCAGCTTTAAGAAGCGTTATTTGATCGGCTATGGTGAGAGTGGTAAATCCCGGTAACTGTTTGGCAAATTCCACCGTCTTGATTATGCATTTGGTGGACAGCTCACTGAATTTATCCCATAGATCGATGTCCAGGGAGACTCGCTCTTCCGAGCTGAAATTCTGAAAAACAGAAAGAAAAGTATAAATTCATCGATCGGAAGTGAATGGAATATGTAATTTAGGTAAAGGAATCCCCTTTACAGTGACTCCCACAAACTTTAAGGAAGTGGTCTGAAAACAAAATTTATTTTAACCCCTTTACTCCCGAGGGTTGTTTGCAGTTAATAACCGAGCCAATTTTTACAATTCTGACCACTGTCCCTTTATGAGGTTATAACTCTGGAACGCTTCAACGGATCTTGGTGATTCTAAGACGTTTTCGTGTGACATACTGTACTTCATGTTATTGTTAAAATTTATTCGATATAACTTGCGTTTAATATGAAAAAAAAACACGGAAATATGGCAAAAATTTAGAAAATTTTGAAATTTTCAAACTTTGAATTTTTAGGCCCTTAAAACAGAGAAATATGTCACACAAAATAGTTACTAAATAACATTTCCCACATGTCTACTTTACTTCAGCACAATTTTGGAAACAAAATTTGTTTTTGTTAGGAAGTTATAAGGGTAAAAAGTTGACCAGCGATTTCTCATTTTTATAACAAAATTTACAAAACCATTTTTTTTTAGGGGCCACCTCACATTTGAAGTCACTTTGAGGGGTCTATATGGCAGAAAATACCCAAAAGTGACACCATTCTAAAAACTGCACCCCTCAAGGTACTCAAAACCACATTCAAGAAGTTTATTAACCTTCAGGTGCTTCACAGGAATTTTTGGAATGTGGAAGAAAAGAAATGAACATTTAACTTTTTTGTCACAAAAATTATCTTTTACAAACAATTTTTTTATTTTCACAAGGGTAAAAGGAGAAAATGGAAGATAAAGTTGTTGTGCAATTTCTCCTGAGTATGCTGATACCCCATATGTGGGGGAAAACCACTGTTTGGGCGCACGGCAGAGCTTGGAAGGGAAGAAGCGCCGTTTGTCTTTTTCAAACCAAAATTGGCTGGAATTTAGATCAGATGCCATGTCGCGTTTGGAAGCCCCTGATGTGCCTAAACAGTGGAAAACCCCCACAAGTGACATCATTTTGGAAACTAGACCCCCTAATGAACTTATCTAGATGTATGGTGAGCACTTTGAACCCCCAAGTGATTCACACAAGTTTATATCGTAGAGCCGTGAAAAAAAAATCATATTTTTTTTACAAACATGATCTTTTAGTCCCCAATTTTTTATTTCCCAAGGGTAAGAGGAGAAATTGGACACCAAAAGTTGTTGTCCAATTTGTCCTGAGTATGTTGATACCCATATGTGGGGGGGGACCCACTATTTGGGCGCACGGCAGAGCTCGGAAGGGAAGGAGCGCAATTTGACATTTTCAAACTAAAATTGGCTGGAATTGAGATCGGACGCCATGTCTCGTTTGGAGAGCCCCTGATGTGCCTAAACAGTGGAAATCCCCCAATTCTAACTCCAACCCTAACCCCAACACACCCCTAACGCTAATCAATCCCAACCCTAACCCCAACAGACCCCTAACCCTAACCCCAACACACCCCTAACCCTAATCCCAACACACCCCTAACTTTAGCCCCAACCCTAACCTTAGCCCCAACCCTAACTTTAGCCTCAACCCTAACCCTAACTTTAGCCCCAACCCTAACCCTAATGGGAAAATGGAAATAAATACTTTTTTTATTTTATTATTTTCCCTAACTAAGGGGGTTATAAAGGGGGGGGGGGGTTGATTTACAATTTATAGCGGGTTTTTATGTTTGGCAGCTGTCACACACTAAAAAATGCTTTTTATTGCAAAAAATAGTTTTTGCATCACCATATTTTGAGAGCTATAATTTTTCCATATTTTGGCCCACAGAGTCATGTGAGGTCTTGTTTTTTGCGGGACGAGGTGACGTTTTTATTGGTACCATTTTCGGGCACATGACATTTTTTTGATCGCTTTTTATTCTAATTTTTAGGAGGCAGAATTAACAAAAACCAGCAATTCATGAATTTCTTTTGGGGGGGCATTTACATCGTTCCACGTGTGGTAAAATTGATAAGGCAGTTTTATTTTTCGGGTAAATACGATTACAGCGATATAAATGAGGTATCATTTTTTAATGTTTTGGCGCTTTTATACAATAAAAACTTTTATAGAAAAAATAATTATTATTGCATCGCTTTATTCTGACAGCTATAATTTTTTTATTTTTTTGCTGATGACGCTGTACGGGGGCTTGTTTTTTGCGGGACAAGATGACGTTTTCAGCGGTACCACTTTTATTCATATCCGTTTTTTTATTGCATGTTATTCCACTTTTTGCTCGGGGGTATGATGATAAAGCATTTTTTTGCCTTGTTTTTTTTTTTAATTTTTTTTATTGTGTTCACTAAAGGAGTTAACTAATGGGACAGTTTTATGGGGCGGGTCGTTACGGACGCGGGGATACCAAATAAATATGTGTACTTTTATTGTTTAGATTTTTTTTTTATTAAAATTTATTTATTGATAGAATAATTTTTTTTTATTTTTTTAAATATTTTTACAATTATTTATAAAATATTTTTTTAAATTTAATTCTTAGTTTTACACTTTGTCCCACTATGGGAAACTCATTTTCTGCAGGCTGATCGCTTCTATAGCATGTCAGCGCTGCAGCTTCTATAACGCTGACCTGAGAGACTTCCTGGTCATCACTGCGCATGACAGGAAGTCCCTCAGGCCTGGAGACTCAGATATCGTCGTGACGACATTGGGTCTCCATGGCAGCGATCGGTAACCCGCGGCAAGCCCCTCTGCAGCCGCCGGAACACTGCGATCATGTTTGATCGCAGTGTGCCGGGGGTTAAGGTGCCGTGAGCAGTCCGTGACCGCTCCTGGCACTTAGTTCAGGGTGTCAGCTGTGAGAATCAGCTGACACCCAGCCACGATAGGCCACGCTCCCCATGTGAGCGCGGCCGATCGACTATGTCGTACTATCCCGTCCTTGGGAATTAAGTCCCAGGGCACATGGAGGGGATAGTACGTCAAATAGTAGAAAGGGGTTCATATTAAATGTATATTTAATGTCAGAATCTAACCTCTTTCCCAATGTAATTTAATTAAAAATCCCCATCATTCCCTCACTAAACTATTTGACTGCCATATTTATATTTTTACTACTTCCCATGATGATGCTTCGTTTGAGAATCCCAGTGCTTGCTGTGATAGTCAATCGAGTTGTCGTAAGTAGGCAGACGCTACGGTCACTGCCAGTCTCTGCACCCTGCCTGAAATGAAGTATCACCAGTGACATCAATTTCAGGGGCTGGGCTGGTCTTTGCTCTACTGAGAATGTGTAGGTTGCCAATTCCGACGTACGCTCAGTAGAATCTTGTCACTGTGCAATATGCACAGTGACAGTGCTCTCACTCGCCGACTCTGATCAGAAGTACTGAGCTGGCAAGAGAATGCACTGTCAGTGTGTGTTGCAAGACGAATATCCGACATGCAAGAAAAGCAGAGACCAGGGTCGCCTTAACAAGTAACGTTCAGACAAGCATGTTTTTTATTCGTGGTGCCTTATGGATCACAAAAAGACCAATTATAGCCAATAGAAGGCAAATCATGCATTCATCTACAATAAGGATGAGCACACGGAGCCAATCATGTCTCACAGATTGCTAACTGTGTTACACATTTCATATGACTACAACATCTGGTTTTCCACTCCAATGAAGAAATTAGCTATGGAGAAATATCATAGTATCAGCCTGCTGTAGGTGCTGTTTATCACTGTAGTGATAATGGGAGATCCCCATAATCATGGATGCAAGTTTAGGAAGTGCACTGGTGTTCAGGAACTGTAAGTTATACCCCTGATCATAGGGCTCCTGGCTGGCCATAGATCATGAAGATGGAGTGTGCCACTCACTGTAGTGTATTTGCCCAACTGGCACAGTGAAGGGAAGGTTTCCTGGTGAGCTTTCCGCACTTTCTCGATCAGGTTTTCAGTCTCTGGGCTCAGCACGTAGCTCTCTGTTACTTCGGGTTTTGGGGGTTCCTTCTTTTTTTTGTTGCGGTCGTTGCGTACAGCTGCAAGAAGGAGACGGAGGAGCAATGGTTAGAGATCACAGACCTGAAATAGTGACATGTGGATGCATTAAATGTCATCTGCTCTCCCTCTCAATACAGGATTACAGGATGGGAAAATAAGATCTAGGACTTAACCGATATAAATAGTCAGAGCTGGTTAGATAAAGCGCAAACTAAGTTGTTATACAGTTCATATAGGAAATGTATACTGATACGTAATCAGCTTTCCCACTGTTAATATACATTAACTGTACGTGATATTTGCCTTACATTCATTGTATGGGACAATACAGTGATTGGTGGAACGGTCAGTCACTGAATAATTTGAGACAGACTGGATGCTAGCGATGTGATGCCTGATAGCCCCATAAAGCAAGATATGGCTATTAACTAGTGCATCCCTGCAACCATTTTGAATGATAGCTGCAAAATATTAATTAGATATAAAAAAAATAAAAATAAAAAACACACTTGCGAATGTAATCACTCTATGGCGATGGAGAGAAAAACAAAACTTTAGAGCAGTAGGTGGGGAGAAGATCCACAAGTGCCTTTAGACTGACAGGTATTTCACTATACATACATGCAGGGAGAGATCTGTCACTGGGAACCCGCCTGTCAGACTAGTCCCCGGCGGCTTTTAAAGGATGTTTTTCTAAAAACTCCTTAGTATTTTAGAGTTAAGCATACATGGCTGAAATCATACAGCCAGTGCTTGATACATGCTCAACATGCATCAGGCAGCATATATCAGCTGTCAGGTTCCTTTTACCCCTTTGATATGTCGTGATGTCACTGGCAGGTGTATTTGAAAAATCTGATTATTATTATGCCTGTGTCAACAGTCAGGTTCCCTATAATTAGAGGGGCTGACCTAACAAGAAATAGATAACAGAAGAGGTAGCATTGAGGCGCAGTGTTTAGCATTATTGCTCTACAGTGCTGGAGTCCTGGGTTCAAATCCCTCCAAGGACGACATCTGCAAGGAGCTTCTATGTTCTCCCCGTGTTTCCGTGGGTTTCCCGAGGGTTCTCTGGTTTCCTCCCACACTCCAAATAAATAGTGATAGGGACAGTATGATAATGTCTGTAAAGCGCTGGGGAATATGATGGCACTATATAAGTGAAATAAATAAGAAACCCATTTAATGAACACAAGCGAAAACCCACTAAGAGTAACGGTCATCTTCTGGTGGACTCGAACCTTCCTTCTTGGTCATAATATAAGACGGGGACACTTCATAGGACACATGAAGCACTCTGCAACTTCTCAGCTGAATCAACTATTCTTCATGAGGCAACTCCATTAAAAAGGCAATCTACTGTTCCCTGTAAGCTGCCATGCCAAGGTTGGGAGAAGTTCACGATGATGTCCTCACCGATTTTTAAGCTTCTTATGTTAGAAATTAAAGCGTTGTAACAGTGAGTTATTATAATACCGCATTTTTGGCCTCTTGGTATACACACTCAGGCTAGGGTCACACCACCGTTTTCTCTCCATCCGAGAAAAACGGTCTAATTATGCTAAGGATACTCTGATCAGAGCGGACTTCATTTTTTAAGAAGGTGGAGAAAAAAAAAAGTTTATTCACTTTCTCTTTGCAGTCACTCCATAAAAAGTGGATGTGATCTGAGTGCAGTGAAATATTTTTCACCAACCCACAGACTTGCATTGCCAATTTTGATCAGACACTTCGAGGAAAAAAAAATCAGTGGCATGTCCGATTTTTGCTCTAACACTTGGGCTGAGAAAAAAATTGGACATGAGCACAGCCCCATAGAATACCATGGGTATGAGTGCTCTCTCTCTCTCAAAACCACGGATAGTGCTCATCCAATTTAAACGGTTGGTGCACGAGCCCTTACTGTGTTTATGGTGTTACATTAGCCCAAGGAGGCCAAAAATGTGCCCTTTTGGCCAGTATACCACAAAATGAAGTATGGCATAAAATATCAGACAACGCTATTTCATGCACAGGATCCTGTAAAAAAAGAACAATAATCAACAGTAACAGTCTATGGGTGATGGACACCATTGTTAGCCGTCACAGTCTGTATTGAATTCATATGTTGGGAGCATATATGTTACATGGAGACCAAAAACACAATGTGAGGCCTGTCCTGTTCATCCGCACACACGGTCATATCTCATTACATGATCAAGCACAATGCAGTGACTCATATGTGTTGGATGTGAAGCGGCTGATAATCTATGGTGGTAGGAGAGTAAAATACATATAGCAAATGGTGATAAAACTGACACGATGGAGATAACAGCATCCGGACCGCTCCGCCATTATCAGCTACAAGCTGCGGTCTGGGCTCCATGACAAAGAACAAGCCCTTGGTGCTAGAGAACCCACCACGTTTTCCCGTGTCAGGACTTTTGCTGAAGATTACAGATGGAGTAGAGTTTATTGCAGCAAGTCACGCTACAGATTAGCATCCTTATCTCATGCAGCTAAACATAAATTTGTCCTGATGGGTCTAAGAGAACATGGGTTAAGCTCTTAATCCTTGTAGACTTTCCACGCACACAGATTGTATATAGCTCACACATATATACATCATATAGTATATAGCTTACATCAAAGTCATACAAATCACTGAGGCTGGTTTCACATTTGCGTCTGTACGCGCAGCGTTTGATCCGCATAGATCCGCATGCGTCTTGTGTACCTATCTTTAACATGGTGTACGTAGGGACATGCGTTTGCACTAGTTTGCATGCGTCTGCGTACGCCTGCGTTGTTTCTCGGTGTGCGGAGGGGTCCAGCGAACGCAACATGTTGCATTTTTTGAAGCATCAAAAATCCATCAAATATGCGCCGTCATGTGCATGTGGATGAGTGTCAAAAACGCATTACTGTCTAAGGGAACGCATTGATACGCATGGACATGCGCATGGATGCATTTGATGCGCATGCGGACTTCAGACTGCGCATGTCCAGGAACGGATTACAGCACCTGGAAATATCGAACGCATGCGCGTAAACAACGCAAACGCATGCAAAAATGCGGCTTTTTTGGCATCATGTGTAAGATGATGCAGATAAAAAACGCTGCGTAAACATGCGCTTGCATATGCAGATGATACGCTGCGGACATATACGCAAAGGTGAACCTAGCCTAAATGGATCATTGCAACTACCGGTACTGACGGGATGGCATTTATAGCAGCATAGCCAGGTCTGCCACAAAAGCTGACGTCCTGACCACTCAAGAGACAACTTTGCTGGAAACATGAAGCCAGTGCAGGTGGTTATTCCCACAGCTACTGACCAGTCTACCTATGCCGTGCTTGACTATAGGTAGGTCGGTTTGGGCACGTAGGGCCAAGGCTTTGGATTAAAGTCTCCATTTTTCCCCACAGTCTTAAATCCACTGCACTAAAACCAAGCTTGTATTCTGGCAAATAGAATGAGGATATAGTGTCCGTATAAATCCGCCAATTCGTCCAGCAACAGAATACAATGGGTGAATCAATTCAGATACTCGCTATTAGGTGGAAAACTAACTTGTCAAAGCGGTTTATCCAAATAATAATGAAGTCACAGATGCATAACATATTACTCCGCACCGTAAGACAAGTGCACACTCACATTCTTTGGACATGCCAACCTCGAAACATTTCTGTAGCCGGCAGTACTGGCAGCGGTTCCGTGTCACCTTGTTTATGATGCAGTTCTTGTCTCGGTGACATGTGTACACCATGTTTTTCTGTATGCTGCGTCGGAAAAAGCCCTGAGAAGAAACCAAGAAACAAATTTACATTATCACCTACATGTTCTCTATTGATATCACAGAAATTAAATATTAGTAGTAATAACATGCAACGATCAGGGTCGATTCAGAGTTCTCTAGTCTGGTTACAAAGGTTACATTGTCACCCAGGCTTGGACTGGCCCACAGGAGAAGAGAATTCTCCAGTGGGCCGCCATGCAGGAGTGGTCCACCACCCTCTTATATGAGCAGTACTTGGCACTATATACATGAATCACTATATACAGACAAAGGCGGCATCTTATTTATTTACAATCTACCCAGCTCATTGTTATAGAAATATGTGACTGTGTCACATTTGAAAAGTGGGGCCCTGGAGCTGGTTACTGGTGGGCCTTTGGCACCTCAGACTGACACTGTTCTCACATATTACAATTCCTTATTTCCTCTATTGCCTCCTAAGATCACAAATAAGTGCAGGTACATGTGAGGGATAAAAGCCCAAGACAAATAACCAAAGTGCATATACAGATGTAGCAGAGCTGAGATTGTGTGTTTGGCACAACTCCTGCTGATATCACATATTTCCCATGAATTAAGTGTTCAACTCTGGGACAACACAATGGATCCTGATGTACTGTAAAATACATTACCTATAATGGTATTATAAAGGATCTTTCAGCTCTTCTGACATGTCTGAATTAAACAAGAAAGTCTCCCTGTTGTGCTTGTCCATCTGTTAATGTTACTGAAAATTTATGAATAAATTGATATTCCCCTTGTTATTAATGCTACTCTACACATAGCCCAATCAATGACGACAAGGTCAGCATATGTCAGATTGGAACAATAAGGGTGAGTTTCCACGGTCAGGAAACGCTGCGTGTTTGGCGCTGTGCGCTGGCGCAGCGCCAAACACGCAGCGTCCAGATGTTACAGCATAGTGGAGGGGATTTCAAGAAATCCCGTCTCCACTATGCGTAACAATACGCAGGTGGCAAACCTGCGTAAACGGACATGCGGCGCGTCTTTTCAGACCGCAGCATGTCCTCGCGTATTGCGGCGACGGTGCGTCGCCGCAACATAATTAACACAGGGCTATGTAGCCCTGCGCTCTTTCCGGAGGTGTTCCGGAGGTGTCCTGAACACCTCCGGAAAGATCGCGCGTCATAAAGGGGGCGGGGCTTAGACGGAGCGGAATTTCCGCTCCGTCAAAAGCGCTATGGTTCCGGACCGTGGAACCATAGCCTCACACAAATGTGTCAATTTATTCACGCATTTTCAGGAGGAATCAGAGAGGAGCGGCACAAAAAAAGTTCTAGAACAAAGACGCTCCAGAGTTTTAAGGGAAATGTAAAGATTTTCTAAAACAGAGTGCAAAAGATTTAGGCTGATATGGAAAAAATGCTGCAATGTATAAATGCTTTCCAGATAGCAATGTTAATTGCATTTTTTCAATTGATGAGAATAAACTAAGTGAATGAACAAAAGAGAAAGCTAAATCTCATCAATATTTGGTGTGACTGCCCTTTACCTGCAAAACAGCATAAATTCTTCTAGGTACAGTTGTGCTCAAAATTCAGAGAATATGAATAACACCAAAACTTTTTCTCCACTCATGATTAGTGGTTGGGTGAAGCCATTTATTGTCAAACTACTGTGTTTTCTCTTTTTAAATAATAATGACAACCCAAAACATCCAAATGACCCTGATCAAAAGTTTACATTTCTTAATAATGTGTATTGTCCCCTCTAACGTCAATGACAGCTTGAAGTCTTTTGTGGTAGTTGTGGATGAGGTTTTTTATTTTCTCAGATGGTAAAGCTGCCCACTCGTCTTGGCAAAAAGCCTCCAGTTCCTGTAATTCCTGGGCTGTCTAGCATGAACTGCGCGCTTGAGATCTCCCCAGAGTGGCTCAATGATATTGAGGTCAGGAGACTGAGATGGCCACTCCAGAACCTTCACTTTGCACTGCTGTAGCCAATAACAGGTCGCCCAAGTACATCCCTTGCGCAGCTTCCAGGATGATGATTGCAAATTTGACTCCAGTATTTGCTGATAGCGTGCTGCATTCATCTTTCCTTCAATTCTGACCAAGTTTCTTGTGCCTTTGTAGCTCATATATCCCCAAAACATCAGCAATCCACCTCTGTGCTTTACTGTAGGAATGGTGTTCTTTTCATCATAGCCCTTGTTGACCTCTCTTCAAATATAACATTGTTGTGGCCAAAAAGTTCAGTTTTGGTCTCATCACTTCAAATTACCTTGTCCAGAAGTTTTGAGGCTTGTCTCTGTGCTGTTTTGCGTATTGTAGGTGAGATACTTTGTGGCATTTGCATAGTAATGGCTTTCTTCTGGTGACTCGAGCATGCAGCCCATTTTTCTTCCAAGTGCCTCCTTATTGTGCATTTTGAAACCGCCACACCGCTAGTTTTCAGGGAGTCGAGTATTTCAGCTGTTTTTTGTGGGTTTTTCTTTGCATCACAATTTTCCTAGCAGTTGTGGACAAAATTTTTGTTGGTCTACCTGACTGTGGTTTTGTTTTTACAGAGCCACCGAATCCCCATTTGTCAATCACAGTTTGAACGTTGATGACTGGTATTATCAATTCCTTGGATATCTTTTTGTATGCCTTTCCTGTTTTATACAGTTCAACTACCTTTTCCCGTAGATCCATTGACAATTCTTTTACTTTCCCCATGACTCATAATCCAGAAATATCAGTGGCTGGAAGAAAGAAGCACAAGTCTGTTTGGATCCCAGAAACTCACTGAGCTTTTATGCACACACTGATTACAAGCAAACAGGTCACAGGTGAGGATGTTACCTTTAGTAGCCATTCAAACCCATTTGTGTCAACTTCTGTTCATGTTATCAGGCCAAAATCACCAGGGTATGTAAACTTTTAATCAGGGTCATTTGGATGTTTTGGGTTGTCATTACGATTTAAAAAAGAGAAAACACAGTAGTTTGACAATAAATGGCTTCAGCCAACCACTAATCATGATTGGAGAAAAAGGTTTGGTGTTACTCATATTCTCTGAAAAAGGGCCAAAAAAGCAAAATTTCTGCCGGAGTATGTAAACTTTTGAGCACAACTGTACATTGGCACACTGTTTTTAAAGGGACTCGGTAGGGAGGTTCTTCCAAACATGTTTGAGAACTAACCACAGATCTTTTTCAGGGCTCTTTGAGGGGGGCTATGTAATCACCTCAATGACTCCATGTTAAACTTTTTACTCTGAAAATAGTTTTTAATGACATTTGCTGTATGTTTTGGGGACTTGTCCTAATACAGAAAAAGGATGGAGCCAATTAGACGCCTCCCTGATGGTATTTTATAGTACTGTAGAGAAGTATCTGCCTATATTTCTCAGCATTGAAGACACCATTAAACCTAACTAAATCCCCAACTTCATGTGTTTAAATACAGTCCACAATCTGCAAAAACCCCACCATGCTTCACTGCAGATGCTCATTATTGAGCCCTAAGGTGAACAAGCTGCCTTCTGTTACAGCCAAATATTTCACATTTTGAGTCATCAGTCCAGAGCACCTGCTGCCATTTTTTTGCACCACAGTTCCTATGTTTTCGTGCATAGTTGAGTCATTTGGCCTTGTTACTATGTTGAAGGTATCAGTTTTGACAGCAATACTCCCATGCAGACCACTTGTGGTCAGACTTCTCCAAACAGTAGATACTGTAGGTATAGCAAGTTCCCACAGGTTGCTGCCAGTTCTGAGCTGATGTCACTGCTGGACGTCTTCCGATTTTGACGGGAACTAGGCATGATGTGTTTTCATCTGCTGCACTAAGTTTCCTTACCCGACCACTGTATCTAGGTTTAACAATGTTGCCCATTTCTGGGTGTCATGAAAAGCTAAGAAATATAGGGAGCTAGTTATCCATCATGCGATACCATCAGGGTGGTCTCTGATTGGCTTTAAATGAATTCTGCAGCAGAAAAGTTACAATACAGAAGGTCAAGGATTCCTGGAAGTGATGATATGGCCCCCACAGAGTCCTAATCTCCACATCACTGAGTCTGTGTGATTACACGAAGAGACAGGTTTTGCGCAGGCCTACATCCACAGAAGATCTGTGGTTAGTTCTTCAAGATGTGTGGAACGACCTCCCTGCCAAGTTCCTCCAAAAACTGTGTGACTGCAGACTCATGAATCGCTCCAGCGTATGCTCTGCGAGTGACAGAGTGACAGCAGACTTATAGATTTGGACCTGACAACCTCTTTGAGTATCTTTAGACGAATATAGTAATATATTTCTAATCATCTATCATGGTCTGTATTATACTCCTGAGCTGCATTCACAATACCGCTCCCTTCAGAGCTGAACTAATACAGGTGCTTCTCACAAAATTAGAATATCATCAAAAAGTTAATTTATTTCAGTTCTTCAATACAAAAAGTGAAGCTCATATGTTATATAGAGTCATTACAGACAGAGTAATTGTTTCACGTGTTTATTTCTGTTAATGTTGATGATTATGGCATGTAATGGCTCTACAGTCATGGCCAAAAGTTTTGAGAATGACACAAATATTATATTTTCACATGATCTGCTGCCCTCTGGTTTTTATGTGTGTTTGACAGATGTTTTTATCACAGACAGAAATATAATAATTGCAAACATATGAGTAACAAAAGCTTATATTGACAGTTAGAATGAGTTAATGCAGCAAGTCAATATTTGCATGGTGACCCTTCTTCTTCAGGACCTCTGCAATTCTCCCTGGCATGCTCTCAATCAACTTCTGGACCAAATCCTGACTGATAGCAGTCCATTCTTGCACAATCAATGCTTTCATTTTGTCAGAATTTTTAGGTTTTTGTTTGTCCACCTGTCTCTTGATGACTGACCACAAGTTCTCAATGGGATTAAGATCTGGGGAGTTTCCAGGCCATGGACCCAAAATCTCTATGTTTTGTTCCCTGAGCCATTTAGTTATCACCTTTGCTTTATGGCAAGGTGCTCCATCATGCTGGAAAAGGCATTGTTGATCGCCAAACTTCTTTTGGAGGGTTGGGAGAAGTTGCTCTTGGAGGACATTCTGGTACCATTCTTTATTCATGGCTGTGTTTTTAGGCAAGACTGTGAGAGAGCCGATTCCCTTGGCTGAGAAGCAACCCCACACATGAATGGTTTCAGGATGCTTAACAGTTGGCATGAGACAAGACTGGTGGTAGCGCTCACCTTGTCTTCTCCGAATGAGGCGTTTTCCTGATGTCCCAAACAATCGAAAAGGGGATTCATCAGAGAAAATAACTTTACCCCAGTCCTCAGCAGTCCACTGCCTGTACCTTTTGCAGAATATCAGTCTGTCCATGATGTTTTTTCTGGAGAGAAGTGGCTTCTTTGCTGCCCTCCCTGAGACCAGGCCTTGCTCCAAGAGTCTCCGCCTCACAGTGCGTGCAGATGCACTCACACCTGCCTGCTGCCATTCCTGAGCAAGCTCTGCACTGCTGGTAGCCCGATCCCGCAGCTGAAACACTTTTAAGAGACGGTCCTGGCCTTGCTGGTCTTTCTTGGGCGCCCTGGAGCCTTTTTGGCAACAATGGAACCTCTCTCCTTGAAGTTCTTGATGATGCGATAGATTGTTGACTGAGGTGCAATCTTTCTAGCTGCGATACTCTTCCCTGTTAGGCCATTTTTGTGCATTGCAATGATGACTGCACGTGTTTCTTTAGAGATAACCATGGTTAACAGAAGAGAAACAATGATGCCAAGCACCAGTCTGCTTTTAAAGTGTCCAGTGGTGTCATTCTTACTTAATCATGACAGATTGATCTCCAGCCATGTCCTCATCAACACCCACACCTGTTTTAATGGAGCAATCACTGAAAAGAGGTTAGCTGGTCCTTTTAAGGCAGGGCTGCAATGATGTTGAAATGTGTTTTGGGAGATAAAGTTCATTTTCTAGCCAAATATTGACTTTGCAAGTAATTGCTGTTAAGCTGATCACTCTTTATAACATTCTGGAGTATATGCAAATTGCCATTAGAAAAAGTGAAGCAGTAGACTTTGTAAAAATTAATATTTGTGTCATTCTCAAAACTTTTGGCCATGACTGTATATAATATATGAGTTTCACTTTTTGTGTTGAAGAACTGAAATCAATTAACTTTTTGATGATATTCTAATTTTGTGAGAAGCATTTGTATATCTTTCCTGACAGAATTTTCCTTGGTGATTTGTACCCAGGACAGTGCATCTTCTTATAAGAAACATACTAAAGTTAGCCATTGACATTAGACAGCTGTTGACAAGTGTTTGGGTAAGGCCACATTCACGTGTTCAGTATTTGGTCATTAATTTACATCAGTATTTGTAAGTCAAAGCCAGGAGTGGAACAATCAGAGGAACAGTATAATAGAAACACGTCACCACTTCTGGATTTATCACCCACTCCTGGTTTTGGTTTAGAAATACTGAGGTAAAATACTAACTAAATACTGAACATGTGATCATGGCCTAAAACTCAGCATAGCCAATCCTTTTCTTCTCCAACATTATCTGTCAGGGGCAAGTCTGCAGGCCTCCATACACAGAGGATTGTTTAAAGTTTAAAGGGGTTGTCCAGGTTTAAAAAAAACAAAACAATGGCTCTTTTCTTTCAGAAACAGTGCCACCCTTGGCTATAGGTTGTGTTAGGTATTGCAGCTCAGATGATTTCAATGGGGCTGATTTGCAGTATCAGACATGTACATGCGAGGACAGACTGGTTAATAATCTGCAGCGCCACAGGGAACAGCTGGCCGGGGTAGGCGCCGGACTAGTCTCATCTGCGGCTCTACCAGCAGTACTTTCTCTGCATCACCTGCCAGGTTCCCTTTAAGTATATATACACTATCTCCACAGCGGCTGAAGCTACACAATCTGAACACCATGTAATATCATACTACAGAAAACACAGCGTTATAATGAAATTGTGCTGTTGTGTTGTCATCCTGTGATTTTAGGTCCCATGCTGAGTGAACATCACAGCGTCGAGGGCAGGCGGATTCCTTACACGAGAAAGAACCTCTTCTGCGCGCTGAATGAGGCCACAGCAGGTTTTAACATAGGGATCTATAGATATCTGCAGTACCATGGCGCACAATGCCAGTGTCAGCCATGTGTGCAAGATCATTCCTGCTCTGGTAAAGCGGATCGTCAGCAACTCTATAGCCTTAGTGTTCACGACCTACAGTGATTATTGCAACATTTTTGCACAACTTTCTCTAAGGTAAACTGCTTAATGAATCAGCCCATATGAGAGAAGTGTGTACAAGCCGTTATAGCAGAATACTGGATCTGCGTTATACCCCCCTTATAATGACACGGCCGGTACTTACCTTACAGCCCTCGCAGGCACTGACTCCATAGTGATAACCAGAACTCTTGTCTTGACACACAAAACAGGGCTTGTAGATTCTGGGGAGAGGTGGCGGGGAAGGGGGCTGGGGACAATTTCCTCCGAACTGGTGCTCTGGGTCTCAATCGCTGAAAAAACAAACAAAAAAAGATAAGAATTAACGATTATTAAATTATGTTCTCTGGCTGCAAACAGTATACAATAATCCCTGTGTCACAGAGGCTAACCATTAAATCCATCCAGAATATACATTCGTGGGATGGCTATGTCTTGGAACAATGGAGCGGTATAGGAGACTTATGATTGCGCAGGATACCCATGGGTAACATAGACCATATGAACATGAGGTTCTCGGCATTGCTGCTGCCGATTCTGTATCATTGCTAAACCCGATGCATTACCTGCAAATCAAAACAGTCTCATCTTTAGGTCACTTTAAAGTGATTCACTACCCATCATCATCATGTCATTTCTTTATAGCAACTCAAACAAAGAAAAACCTCCAGAATTAAAAAGTAATTTTCCATCTACCTACAGCTACCACTAGGGGGTAACTTAGAGCTCCCTGCATAACCAAGTTCGATTTGCCTTGAATTTTTAAACCAATGATATGGGTTGACCGGATCCCCTGAGTGTTGAATTGGAGGAATTTTCCTGTAGCAGGAAGCAGTGAGGCACCGCTATTGTAGACAGATCTGGACATATTCATGAAAACCATTTCTATTCAAAGAAAGGAAGAAAAAAATCAAAAGCTGAAATTTCTACCAACGGAAACTGAAATGAGTCAGAGAAGAGTCTGCGGCTCTCCTGTGACGAGCCCTGATTCTGTGAGATTTATCAGCCAGTATACCGGTATGGAGGGTAATAATATGGCCGGTAATGCGATTCATACTAATCTCATATGCATAACTAATCTCTGCTGGTTATTATGGATGACCTGCCCTTCAGGGTACTGGGAAAGCTGCATGACTACCTGGACATTATATACTGGTGGCCATATTGGTTGTCACAGTCCAGACTCCTGGATGATAGATCTGTCTATTTTCTACACGTCATTTGTGTCCAGTCAGTTTTTTTAATGCCTTAGCCCAGGGGTGGGGAATCATTTTCTGCCAAGGGCCATTTGGATATTACTCCTTCGGGGGCCATACAAACTCCGCCCACAAAGTAGATCCTGACTCTGGCACTGGTGTCAGGACGTAATCTTTCATTGCATGCCCTTCAGTGTTCAGTAGTGAACACTACGTGTGTACTTACAGAGCAAGAAGAAATTAATGAACTGGTGGCGATCAAAATACAGCTCCCTGCCAAAGCACTGCGGTCCCTGAGAATCTGCCCGGGGCCTGATAAAAGGTCATCGAGGGCCGCAAATGGCCCTGGGGCCTGAGGTTCCCCACCCCTGCCTTAGCCAGACAAAACCGATAGAAAATTGAGCACTTCATGGACTGATCTGGTGTCCAGACCTGGATTAGAAAACAGTGTACGTAGCGTTTTCTGATCCAGCCCTAAAAACAATCTGGTGAAACAAAACACATGCTGGATAAATGGGAACGGTCCCATAGAAATCCATGAATTCACTTCTGGCATTAGTTTCCCTTTGGAGTTTTTGTAGCATGCCAAAAATAAAAATAGCAGAATGACAGATAAACGGAAACGAGGTCTTATTTAGTAGCACATTCCTACCTCCTCTACCCCCACCAGTCAGGACACTAGGAAAGCTGGGTGACAACCCCTGTACTGTATATGTATGGTTTAAATCTTGCAAGAGGTACTGGCTAGAATTGATAACTTCATTATCACAAGGGCGAATAAGGTTAGATATTTGTCAGTTGAACAAATCCCTAAATTCAATAGGGTCCGAATAAAAAGCAGATGGAGGAGAGGATGTGGGAGAGGGGGTGGACAAAGTGAGTGTGGTTATGTTATGAAGCGAGTAGAGGAGGTGAGGCTCACCAACAAAATCGGATTCCTTGTCAAATACACTGTTACATCAACTGCTCCACACACCGGCCTAAGACTCAAATTGGTCCAAGCCGTGGGTCTCCTGACCGGAGAATGACAGCTTCATGTATTTCTATGAAGATGACACTCTTGGGTCAGGAAGCCCGTGGCCAGTCCATGCATCGCGGTCCGAGTTCTGACATCTGCATGAGCCCTTAAGATTGGACACAAAGGGCAATTGTCGGAAATGTGGAATTGTATCTGCCCCTAAAAATTGTTTGATCCTTCTCTTATTATTGCTCCGACCATTACAGGTCTATAGAAGATAATATGTTACTCCTATATGAATTCTTCCCATCCACAGAGGAAAAACAACAAAAAAACACTGCATATACCGTATTATGTGTTCTAGACACTCTTTGCGTCTGGCTTTACAAGTGGCTGTGACTTAGCAGAAATGGCGGCGTCTTCAAATGTCACAACATGCAGTAAAAACTTGTGACAGTAAGCCAACCAAAAGGTGGACAAAGATGCAGCAAATATATCCACGCACCAGTCTGTTTAGTAGGCTTACTACGTTTTGTGGTTTCTGACCGGACTACAGGTTATCTCGGTGTGCAAACTCGGTTCTGCTAGATCACGGGTGGCTTACATTAGGTTTCTGGGCTGATTGTGCAAGTGTTGGGAAGCCATAATTACAGCGATTCAGCCAGACGGTGACACTGCTGCTTGACCTTACCCTAGAAGTCGCGTGTCAAGACTCAAATTCCCCACAAATACCACAGCTTCACATACACAGACGGCAAATAGACAGAAAATACGCCCGTACCATCAAGACCTGCAGATTCACTAATATAAGAAACAACATGGCGGCAATTACATCTCGCCTACGTTGTCAGCAATTTTCTGAAAACCCCAAATGACAAGTCTGTTTAATTATATAGTAATACATGTCAGCCTAGTTGTGTTGTAGGCTACTCAGGAGTGTGGAAAAGTGGGCAACAACTTGAACGGAAGCTCCGTGGAGACTGGAACTGTGTAGCCCTGGTACACAATACCAGGAGGATGAGTGGAGAGGTAACAGTTAAGGTCTCTTCATGACATCATGTACACTTCTGACACACCCAGCAGGGGTGTGGAAGGGAGTGATTTTCTAGTCAGTCAGTTTCCTGTCCTTGGACAGAGTAGACGTGTCCAGTTTGAGCCTGTCATCAGTTCAGAACGTGGAGGCTGGTACAGGTGGTCTAATTCACCTTAGTCTAGTCAGAGCTGTGCCCCGCTGGAAGAAAGACTGAACTATCTATTAAGAGTCGAGCAAATCGAAGGGCAAAGTGGAAGGAAGATTATTGGAAAAGTGCGTTTGGCTTGGAAGAGTCCTGCACATTGCTACCGGTTACTGGAGACCGAAGGATCACTATTAGCTACAAGCATAGTGAAGAGAAAACCAGAGATTTACCGGACCCTAGGTCGCGGCAAACAAGCCCCTTATAGTCAGTACGTAACTGGGGTCAGGGGAGTGAAGACTTTGAGTCTCTGCAGGACAAAATAAGAATTCAGCTCCCTCATAGAAAGGCTCCTAACACTAAATTGACTGGGAAGCACAGCTTTGGACAAGCTGGAATCATAGAGGGGACTACGCTTCAGGCTGGTCGTACTCATCTTCATTGGACAGTAAAGGAGGCCCCTAACTTGCTTAGCTGTTGCCTCAAAGCTCATCCTCCATCAACCCCATCAGCCTCCCTGGGACCTGCCTTACCATCTTGCAAGTAAAGGTATGGAAAGACGCTGACCGTGTGAGACTGAGTTATTATTGCATGCCTGCACAATCCCTACCTAACTCCCGA
This sequence comes from Oophaga sylvatica, assembly GCA_033576555.1. NCBI lineage: Eukaryota > Metazoa > Chordata > Amphibia > Anura > Dendrobatidae > Oophaga > Oophaga sylvatica. Next base: position 147,724,041 of record JARQOD010000003.1, read on the forward strand.
TCTGAGGGACCAGTCCCACCTGTAGGGGACCCGACATCTAGCTGCATCACCATCCCCTCAGAGATCTACAGCAGCGCTGGTATAAATTACCAGAAGACTACAGGTGGCGTCACGAACTGTATATAAACCTATCCCCTGTAAATATTCCCCCAACATACGCCAGACCGCCAGGGCCACAGACCGAGCCACAGCTACCTGTGACAATCCCCATAGACTTCTACGGGCTCGACTCTGAGTACCCCATTGCCCTGGTAACCCACAATTGTGGTGGCGGGTCGACACAAAAACTTTGGCGTCACGAACAGGATACGAAACTTGCATCATTGTGAGCCCTGTGTGCCTGTGGATTGTTTTTGTGAAAAAGGACTGTTTGCATTTTTGGCGCCAAAATCGCCATTTTTGTCGCCATATTCGCGCCCTCAGGCGCTGGAGAAGAAGGAGGGCGTACCTGAAAGAGCGCGCAAAGTCTTGGACACGCCCCCGGCTCTGACTCAGCGGCAGGTCCTGCAACAGGAAGTGAACGCTCTGACATCAGAGCGCCTGCGACGAAGGTCCTGTTCCCACTGCGGTGCCTGTGAAATAGCAGCGTCTGAAACCGGTAGGCTCCGTTTAACCAAGGGGGCGCTAAGATGTCACAACAACCGGCTGACAGTGCGGCCCCGGTCGGAGTCCCCAATCCCGCACCGTCTGGTATTGTAGCGCCAGATGGGGGCGCAGGCCCTGCACCCAGTCCGGTAGTCCCGATCATGCCACTAACGCTCCCATATATGCCTGGGGCGAAATGGCTTCCCCAATACAGCGGTGAGCCAGGCACATTAGCAGGCTTCAAGCGGAAGTTATGCAGCATCCTAGAAATGTACTCCATGCCTGAGAGACAAAAAACTGCTGTGCTAATAGGGCAGCTAACTGGCGCTGCTGAGAGGGAAGTGGAGACTTGGGATACCGTTGATCAGGAGTCGGTACCTGCGATCTTCCTTAAGCTGCATGCCATATTTGAAGACCGCACAGAAACGGATCTCCGGATGGCCTTCTATCACTGTTCACAACAGCCAGGTGACAGCATCCGGGACTACGCTTGCCGACTACAGGGAGCCCTGAAAGCACTCAAGCAAATTAACAATTTAAATGCTATCGACGAGAATAAAATGTTGAAAGAACAATTTATACAGGGATTGAGATCCCCAGAGGAACGCAGAACTGTAAATTGGTGGTCCTTAGATCATCCGGATGCTACCTTTGATGCCCTAAAGGACATGGCAATAAAAGGGCTGCGGCCCCTGGGCAAACCTGAGGTGGCCACCCAACATCATCAGGCTGAAGTCACTCCGGAACCGGCAGTAACCCCCTTTTTCCCCGTTAGTGGCTGAAGCCAAAGCGCAGGTGACACCTCCTAGTGAATTGGACTGTCTGCGCTCAGAGGTGCGCCAGCTGACTAAAAATCTGGCCGCTGTGATGAGTGCCCTACAGCTGCGGAAAGAGGAGGAAGGGAAGATCTTGTTAGCTGACTGCCCAGAAGACGTCCCGTGGATGCACCGGAGAAGAAAGAAGACGTCGCCCCCCCGGAGGAGGACAACGCCACCCCCAGGAGCAACCTCTGATCAACACCCTCCTCGTCGAGAGATCATCTGTTACCGCTGCAACCGGAAAGGTCATCTGTCTACACAGTGTCCTTTAAACGGGCAGAACCTGGGTCCAAGGGCCAACACCCAGGAGAATACCCGTCAGGCCCCCTAGACTGGAACCGCAGGTATGTGGGCGGGCGACCCTACCTGTCCATTATTCTAGATGGTATTGCTGTTCCAGCATTGTTAGACACTGGGTCCCAGGTGACCCTAATACCTGATGCTCTATATACCAAGTACTGGTCAATGGACAGTCTTAAACCTCCGAGCCTTGACTTTACTGTGTATGCTTCGAATGGTCTTCCTGTAGAAGTACTCGGAACAAAATGTGTAGATGTAAAGGTGGGCAGAGAGGAGTTGAAAGACCAAGGGCTTCTGGTAGTAAAGACTGTAAATGAGGAGAACGGTTTAAATATCATTTTGGGTACTAACATTATCGGTAATTGTTTGGGAGAAGTTGTGTTCTTGCTCCAACAGCTCGCTGAGATTGCCCGACCAAGGCAGAGAGGAGTAATCCAAAGAGAGATCCGGGCCCTGGTGTGTCAGCAGCAAGCGAAGCTTACCGACGGCGAAATTGGTAATGTACGGGTCACTGACTCGGATCCTATTGTGATACCCCCAATGAGTGAAATGATCATTTGGTGCAGGGCAGCCATAGGTCTGAGAGGACAGAATTACCAAGCTGTAGTAGAACCCCACCATTCAGAACATAGACCTACACTTATGACTGCTAGAGGAGTAGTAGAAGTGGTGAATGGAAGAGTACCGGTACGGCTTCTCAATTGGGGAGATGATGAGGTAAATTTACCCCGTTATGCAACCATTGCTAAACTTCATGCTGTTGATAATAATTCTATTCTCCCGGCTGAGTCCTTAGACTCCTGTCAAATAGAGGAGGACAATGACCCAGCAACTCAGGTGGCGGAATGGTGTCAGCAACTCCATGTTGGGACGGACACCACTCCCGCTCACCAGAAGCAAGGGGTATTACGGGTGGTGCAAGAGTACGCCCAAGTGTTTAGCAAAAATCCACTTGATTTTGGGACAATTAAGGGAGTACAACATCATATCCCTACAGGCAGTCATCCTCCCATCAAAGAGCGGTATAGGCCCATACCTCCAGCTCATTATCAGAAAGCTAAAGAAATGTTGAATGATATGAAGAAAGCTGGGGTGATAAGGGATAGTTGTAGCCCCTGGGCAGCCCCTCTAGTTCTGGTTAAAAAGAAAGATGGTAGTATGAGAATGTGTGTGGATTACAGGCAGGTGAACCGCATAACACACAAGGATGCATACCCGTTACCACGTATAGAGTAATCATTAGCTGCTCTGAAAACGGCTAACTACTTTTCTGCCCTCGATCTGACTAGTGGTTACTGGCAAGTGGCTGTGGCTGAGGAGGATCGTGAGAAAACGGCTTTCACCACCCCAATGGGGCTCTGTGAGTTCGACAGAATGCCGTTTGGGCTCAGCAGTGCCCCAGGAACATTTCAGAGAGTGATGGAAAACTGTCTGGGACATCTCAATTTTGAAACCGTGCTGCTATACCTAGACGACGTTATCGTGTATTCCAAGACATATGAGGACCATCTGAAGCACCTGGCAGAAGTATTCGAGTCCCTGTCCAGGTACGGGATGAAGTTGAAACCCTCAAAATGCCATCTGCTCAAACAGAAGGTACAATACTTGGGGCACATCGTCAGTTCGGAAGGAGTAGCGCCGGACCCAGAGAAAGTCACTGCCATCCAGAAGTGGCCGGAGCCGAAGAACCTTAAGGAAGTGCGACAGTTCCTGGGACTAACGGGTTACTACAGAAGGTTCGTGAAAGATTACACGAAGAAGGCAGCTCCTTTACAGGACCTCCTGGTAGGACAATCCTTAAAGAGCAGAAACCCTCCCTTTAATTGGGGTAAAGAACAGGCTGAAGCATTCCAAAAGATGAAAGAGATCCTGACAGGTGATGAGATCTTAACCTATCCTGATTACAGCCAACCGTTCCTGTTGTACACCGACGCCAGTAATGAAGGGTTGGGAGCAGTTCTCAGTCAGAAGCAGAATGGCCAAGAAAAAGTCATCGCATATGCCAGCAGAAAACTCAGGCCAACTGAGAGAAATCCGGAAAATTATAGCAGCTTCAAGCTGGAGTTTCTGGCGCTGGTCTGGGCCATTACTGAAAGATTTAAGCACTATCTGGCCTCCAATAAGTTCACGGCGTACACAGACAACAACCCGTTAACGCACCTGGAAACCGCCAAGCTGGGTGCCATGGAGCAGCGATGGATGGCCCGGTTGTCCAATTACCAGTTTACTATCAAGTACCGGGCAGGTCGAAAGAATGCTAATGCTGATGCGTTGTCCCGAATGCCGCATGACTCTGATACGGAAGAAGAATCGGACGACCTGGAAGAAATTGAGCTACCCGCGTTCCATCGAAATGGGGTAGTCCACGAGCATCGAGTTCACAGAAAGCAGTATGGTGCAACATTAAATCTTTTACCCCATCACAGCTGGAAAGAGACTCAGGACACTGATCCAGTGGTCAGCCGCATCAAGGAGTTGTTAAAACAGGAAGGTTCCTCCTTGGAAAAGGATGCACCTATGTCAGCCAAGCTCCTGTGGAACGAGAAAAGCAGGTTGTTCCTATACCGTGAGAAGTTGTGCAGGAGATACGTCAACCCCAGAACCCATGAGATGGTCTGGCAAATCGTGGTCCCCAAGGCAGACGTCCCAATGGTGTTGGAAGCATACCACGATCAAGCAGGACACTTTGGCTGGAGAAAGCTGGAGACCCTGTTGAGATGCCGGTTCTATTGGGTAGGGATGCGCAGCTCCATCGAGAGGTGGTGTCGGAACTGTGGACCCTGTGGTCTCAGAAGAAAGGACTACGGTAGTCAGAAGGCACCCCTGCAACCTATCCGGACGACTCGTCCTCTGGAGATTGTGGCCCTGGACCACGTCAAATTGTCGCCAAGTAGATCTGGATACTCATACGCCTTGACCATGGTGGACCATTACTCCAGATTTCTGGTGGTTGTTCCAGTTAAGGACCAGACCGCGGTGACGGCAGCGAAGACCTTTCAAGCAAGTTTCTGCAGACCGCATGGGTATCCGGAGCAAGTCTTAACCGATCAGGGACCTGCTTTTGAAGCCGATTTATTCAAGGAATTCTGTCATATGTACGGGTGCAAGAAAATAAGAACAACACCATATCACCCTCAAACCAACGGTCTTTGTGAAAAAATGAACCATATTGTCCTTGACTTGTTGAGATCCATACCGTTGGAAGACAGGAATCGATGGCCGGATTTACTACCTGATTTGGTTGATTTGTATAACCATATACCTGTAAGCTCAACTAACTGCACTCCAGCCTATCTGATGAGAGCAAGGCCCGGAAAACTACCAATGGATTTAGAACTTGGAGTGGTAGAACCGGAGGCAGACGACGCTGTTGAAAACTGGGACGTCAATCGGCAAGAGCAATACAGAAGAGTACAAATCTGTGTAGAGGAAAGTCTCAATAAGGCACGGGAGAAACAGGAAGATGTTTACAACCGAAATGCTCCTGCCAAGCCTTTGATGCCTGGAGAGGTAGTATTAAAAAGAAAAAGGAAGATGCACAAACTGGATAATCAGTGGGAGCAAGAACCCTACGTCATACAAGATTCTAAATATGACAACAGAAAAGTTTGTGTCGTCAGTAAAGACGGAGGAAGAACAACAACCACTGTGTCCAGAGATCATTTGAAGTTGTGTCCAGAACACTTAAAGCGTTGTGAAAAGAACCCTGTCCTCAATCAAGGAGAAAGAAAGGAAGAGGTCCTACACACAGATCTGGGAGATTTTCCTGCGGATTGGCCCCGACTGGGAGATGCTGTGATAATTCCAGTGTTGCAGTTTTATCAGCCACAAGAGGAAGTTTTACCTTCAGTTGTGCCTGTGGTGCCAGTTGAGCCCGCTCAGGAGTTACCCATCCCAGCAACACCTCAACCTATGCAACCTCAAGATGGATCATCTGAAGCAGCGCCCCATACTATGGGATCTCCTGGTGAAGCTGACTCACACCGCCCAGCCATCAGTACGCTTGCCAGATCCATAGAAAGATTAAGGCAGTTCTATAGTTTGCCGTTACGCAGTGCAGACAGATCGCAACTTGTTATACCTGAAACTACACCACGTAGATCAGAGAGAATCACAAAAGGGAAATTACCCATTAGATATCAGCAGTAGTTATAACGAATTTATGTGAACATTGTAAAAGTCTATATATATAAATGTGTTTTCCCTATTATGTCTTCGTTTAACAATGGACTCAGAGGCTGAGGACTGAGCCAGCCCAAAAACTGTATCCTGTAAATAGTTGCACTTTGTGCCTTTTTAATGGTTTCACATGAAACCTTGACTTACCTCTGAACCAAAAACCCGTGTGGTGTGGCACTGAGTGAGGTCTGCAATTGGATGTCCTGCAGCCCACCCAGGACCCACGTTGAAGGTTTGGTGCGGGTCCTTCACAAGTATACCGTATATTTATTGAATGCTATTTAATACTTTTGTATTTCTATATAAAATGTTAATGTTTGCAACGTTCAAGATATCCTCACCTCCCGGATGGGACGAATTAATGTTATTGTTAATGTTTTCATGCATAAACAAAAATGTCTCCTTATATTTTACAGCCCGGAGTGCTGTCGTTTACCATGGGGGAATGTGTAGCCCTGGTACACAATACCAGGAGGATGAGTGGAGAGGTAACAGTTAAGGTCTCTTCATGACATCATGTACACTTCTGACACACCCAGCAGGGGTGTGGAAGGAGTGATTTTCTAGTCAGTCAGTTTCCTGTCCTTGGACAGAGTAGACGTGTCCAGTTTGAGCCTGTCATCAGTTCAGAACGTGGAGGCTGGTACAGGTGGTCTAATTCACCTTAGTCTAGTCAGAGCTGTGCCCCGCTGGAAGAAAGACTGAACTATCTATTAAGAGTCGAGCAAATCGAAGGGCAAAGTGGAAGGAAGATTATTGGAAAAGTGCGTTTGGCTTGGAAGAGTCCTGCACATTGCTACCGGTTACTGGAGACCGAAGGATCACTATTAGCTACAAGCATAGTGAAGAGAAAACCAGAGATTTACCGGACCCTAGGTCGCGGCAAACAAGCCCCTTATAGTCAGTACGTAACTGGGGTCAGGGGGAGTGAAGACTTTGAGTCTCTGCAGGACAAAATAAGAATTCAGCTCCCTCATAGAAAGGCTCCTAACACTAAATTGACTGGGAAGCACAGCTTTGGACAAGCTGGAATCATAGAGGGGACTACGCTTCAGGCTGGTCGTACTCATCTTCATTGGACAGTAAAGGAGGCCCCTAACTTGCTTAGCTGTTGCCTCAAAGCTCATCCTCCATCAACCCCATCAGCCTCCCTGGGACCTGCCTTACCATCTTGCAAGTAAAGGTATGGAAAGACGCTGACCGTGTGAGACTGAGTTATTATTGCATGCCTGCACAATCCCTACCTAACTCCCGATCTGAGGGACCAGTCCCACCTGTAGGGGACCCGACATCTAGCTGCATCACCATCCCCTCAGAGATCTACAGCAGCGCTGGTATAAATTACCAGAAGACTACAGGTGGCGTCACGAACTGTATATAAACCTATCCCCTGTAAATATTCCCCCAACATACGCCAGACCGCCAGGGCCACAGACCGAGCCACAGCTACCTGTGACAATCCCCATAGACTTCTACGGGCTCGGCTCTGAGTACCCCATTGCCCTGGTAACCCACAATTGTGGTGGCGGGTCGACACAGAACCCCACACCTCCATAGAGAGAGTACAGAAACAATATATAGGGTTACCAACAGACTTGGACTGGCCCACCAGAGAACCAGAGAATCCTCCGGTGGGCCCTGGCTTCTGCTTCAGGAGAGTTCATAGTGCAAACCTTGAGTGGGGGAGAAAGGTGGGCCCTCAGAATCAAATCCTCTGGTGGGCCCAATGTTCTTCAGTCTGACACTGGTTACCAATATCTCTAGGATAAGTCATCAATATCAACTTCTATTGCAATGAATAGGAGCTGAGCGGCAGTATCTGATAATGGCCACCATGGAGCTCTGCTGTTCTGCTGCTCTGGTGGTCCACGTTACTGCTGAAGCCAATCACTGGCATAAGCAGTGGTACCTGTGTGTACAGCGATTGGATGAGACCAATCATATGCTGCAGTAGTCACGTGGACGGGCATGACGTCATTGCTGCAGAACAGCTAACAAACGCCAACAGGGACCACCAGAGAGGAGGATTTAATAGAAGTTTGTTTTTAGGTTACTGTTTTATTTTTTTCTTTATCCCATTTGCTGCTATTAGGGTACCCACCCTAAAAACTAAAATCCCACAACCCCTTTTAGCTGTCCAGGAGTAAAAGTTGCACCCGGGCCGCTCATGCTTGAGGGTGTCTAATGGTCCCTGTACCACATGAGACATCAGTGTTACGCTATGTTCACACAACCATATTTTTGGTTCAAGTGCAGTACATGAAAAAAAAAACTAACAGCACTTGGACCAATGTTATTCAGTATGGCTGCTCAGATGACAGAACTGAATGTCAACATGAAAAGAAAAAGAAAAAAAAAATTGCAGAAAGCACCAGTCTTCTCCATACTTTGGATGGTCTTGCCTATTCCAGTCTATGGTGCCCACCCCAAAAAAAAGAATCAGACATACAGATCAAATGTATAAGATCTGATTTTTATGGATACATTGCAATTCTTTAAGAAAAGAAACTGTATTTGGTCTCGTTAATATTAATTACTGCTGGTGTATGAAAACGGATGCCATACGGATCAAAAAAACGTCCCTCTTTTCTGATTGATTTTTTCATACTGTCACGTAAACCTAGCCAAACAAATAAGACATAGTAAAGTGGGGGTCCTTGTTCTTGGCTCTTCATCGGGACCAATAAACTTCAGGTTCAGACATCAGACCGTTTGGATCATGCCCTGTACATTTTCTTTCAGAGATAAATGGGGTCAGAGGTGCCAAATGAGTATTTTTCGGCAACAGCTATCTATGGCCAGTATTAAAAAAGTAAAATAAAATATTTCTATGGGTAGTTATATAAGGAAGATGTATACAATGAAGACTGATTACAGTGCAGCTTTCCCCTCGGTGGATACAGTCACACAATTAAAGGACGCCACTTTTGACAAGAGGGATAACAAATGTGCGGCTCTTCCTCTCTGGGCCCCGCTTAATTAAAGAAATGGAAACAAAGGAACAATTTTTCTGATGTAGTCTATAACTTGGGGGTAACACTGATGAATCAGAGGACAGGTCTTAATTACTGTCTGCGCTAATTGTGAAGTGGAGCTAATAGCATCTGACAAGTCTAATAATATTATACTGTGATTATTCTCAATCCACAGACGCAGGTGCAGGAGAAACAGATATCCCTGCGGCGTCATGGCCTCCATTCACATCAGTCGTTGTATGCAAGTGGCACAAGGATGAATGTCAACCACCCTGGGTGGGGGCAGCTTTATAAAATTAGGAAAACCATATTGCGAGATCACTACAACTTACAAACTCGACTCAGCTGCGCCAGACAAAATCAGCACTGCTATATCTGTACACTAGAAGGGGTCCAAGCAGAGTTATTATCCAAGGCGGATACTAGGAACCCTCACACAATACACCAGGATATTTACACCAAACACAATACAGGAGTGCGCCTGCCATCTCCCTCCCCCAGCGGATCATATTAACGTCCTCACATAACCCTAACCCAATTGTCAGTTGATCCTGAGTCACTACCTAATCTCTCAAAGTCCTGCTAAAAAAAAAAAAGGAGCCGTGACGGTCGACACCCTCCAGCACGGCACATATAGTATTTATAAGGAGAGCGTGACTAGGGCAACGTACACAGTCCAGGATATGGCTCCAATGCAGACACGGCAGTAATATACTTCACATACCACACGGCTCCACCTCATTATACAGCACGTCTATATATAGGTCAGGTTCAGGATCTGCGCGCCAGTCATTACAGGAAAGATCCGAACATCCATGTATACAAAGATTCACATCCCAAAAAAGTAAGAACTCTGGGTGTAGATACTATCGATGTCCATACACATACCATATCACTATCTCTCCTCACTCTGCCATACACATAAACACTCAGCAGAGAAAGCTGCTGCCAAATGGCTATGGCGGCGGCTTATCTCCTGAAGAACAAAAGGATCGAGTGTCAAGTTTCAAATAGCCCAATTCTGATCTAATGTACCTCAACATGATCTGTCGGAGGAGAGTTGGGAGACCCTTCACCTTTATGAAGTCGACCAAGCCTGCTGATAATTGCGGAAATGAGCAACTTTTATCTAATTACAGACTGACACGGCAGGCCGGATGCCCAACTGTAGCTCCATTCATTCTCTATGGGCAGCTGGAAGAATGGCGAGTGCAGCGCTCGGCAGCCCCGTAGGGAGTGAATGGAGTGGCAGTCGAGCATGCGCACTGTCACATCATTGTAACGGGAATAAAATGTCCCCGTTCCAGGCGGTGGACCCCAACAATCAATAAATTATCACCTATCCTTTGGATAGGTAATAACTAGTTTACACCGGACAATCCCTTTAATATGATAGTTCAAGTGAACTGACAATCTGGCGCTTTGCTTGCCCATGATGTGATCGCTGGCACGCTTAGACCGAATGATCGCTTGCCAATTATCGGCTAGTGTAAGTGGGTCTTAAGAACTGGATATTCTTGATGTGATATTAATTTGTGGTTATATATTCACCAAGTTGTAGCACTTGGGGAGGTCATGTATTCCCTACGTTGTATTACTTGTTAGATCAATCGCTATTTTCTAACAAGTCGTAGGAGGTACAACCCTTGAGGGTCACATTAGGACACAGCGTGAGCTAACAGAATGATCAAAAAAAACATACCCGAGCTGGTACTGGTACTTTGGTTGGATTATTAGGCATCCCGGGTGATTTCAGGTCACACAGGCAGCACAATACTGGCACGTGTGGCAGGCAGAGCGCACAGTCACAAGCTCATTATCGCAACTTATACATAATATGTCCCAACAAGAGACAGATGAGGCGATGTGAGATATCTATGTAACCCTAAAAGCTCTATATATCCCCTAGATAAGAAATTTGCACTTACATGCAGATACATTGGCCCCTACTATTGCGTTGCCTGATCAGGTGCCGGTCTGCACTGTCGTACTAAAATTCTATTCATGAATTAGGTGGATCAGGATGAACAGAGCGTGCTCCGGTCCACTAAACTGAAACGACCTGGGCAATCTAAATGATTAATAGTGACAGTATTGACCCCAGCGTACAAGTTACATGCATGATGTGTTGTCAGAGAATGACAGATATAAACACAAATCAATGGCGCAGCCCCCACAATGGTAACAGCAGTAATAGGATGTTTACACAAGTTAGCAAACAGTAATTCCTGTAGGACAGACCCAGTCTATCAGGATTGGGAGCTGAGCAGTTTCAACTTACGTTCAATGAACTTCAAGGAAGTGTCAGATAAGTAGAGGAGACAGCACTTTCCTGCTATCTAATCAATAGCACAAAACACATGGCAACCGAATCAGCGCTGGCCGACCTCTGGGCGTCATTAGTGCGGCCAACAAGGAAGCCGTCACCCAGGAGCCAATCAGATCACAGAATTTATTATAGCGAAACCATAATACTTCTTGAATGGTTGCTATGGGCAACCGTCCCATACGTACCATCCTTGTGTAAAATATAAAGTTCTATTTTTAACATTGACTTTAAAGAAAACTTGCATAACTTTTAATGAACGTTCACACAGGACTACAGTGGAGATGTCGCGTCAGCAAACTCTGTCCCAAATCATGCTGATTTTGTTGCAGATTTAATTGCGAAAATGCTTCATCGCAAAGGATAAAAGAGTAAATTAATGCCGAGGATCTAAAATCAGCACCGTTGTTCAATTTCAGCTGCAGTTTTTCACCTATGTACGGTCACACAGTTTTTTTTCAGGTGGATTATGAAGCAGATTCATGTAAAAAAAAAAAAAAAAAAAGTTTCAAAAACCTGTCCAAAACCACTTGAAAATCTGCATTAGATCTGAAAACCTCTTCAAGAAAGTGCAAAGATTGCTGAAATGGATTCCCCTTAGGGATGTGCACATAGCGTCTTATAGACGCTGGCATACCCGCAAAGTTCTTGAAGCACAAGAACGCCGGCTGGCTTTTTTCTAGGAGTCTTCTTTGGCATCTTTTTCGAATCCGCTCTGCCAGCGGCCTGTTTTTATTGTTAACTATATATAAAATAGTGGCTGCTTCCCTGAAGAATGGTCAGGTCGCTACTTTTAGCAGCTTCACAGCTTTCAGAGTTAAGAAAAACAGTTAGAAAGATGAAACATAGGCACTGCGAGTCATTTTAACATTGCTGTACGAATATTCAATATTTTTAACGTTTTTTTGCACATTTTTTCAGGCAGGTTCCAGGCAGAAAACACCTTGAAAACAAAATGCTGTGTGTGAATACCCTACAAATCATTTCAGATATTTTTTCGCCTAAGTCTACGTTCCCACGATGAGTTTTTCTGATGCAGATTTTTGAAAAAAGCAAGTAACCTACTTAACACGGGTGCAGAAAATCTGCAACATCAAAAATTCATTGTGGGATCGTGGCCTTAGAAAACCGTCAATGTGAACGCCCTAAATGTGGGAATAATATTTGGTAAATTGTCACAATCCATAACGCTTTAATTTAATAAGCTGCAAATTTTGTATTATTATATATATATATATATATATATATAATTCAGAACCATGAAATGTGACCTTTGTGCCAATATTGAAATTTTAGAGACCACAGGAGAGATTAAAAAGGATGTAATTCGAAGAACGTGGCAGAATTGTTCCAGAAAAACTCCACACCTCTTTTGTATGGAGTCTGGTTTTGCCACTCACCTCCATTGAAGTTAATGGAGCTGAGCTGTGATAGGATACATGATCTGTGGACATTGTTGGTGCCGTTGGTTGCTATAGGCAGCAAGGCCCGTTTCTCACAGACACACTTTCGATATATGAACCCCAATGAGGCAGATTTAGGCTGGTTTCACATTTGCATCTGTACGCGCAGCATTTGATCCGCATAGATCCGCATGCGTCTTGTGTACCTATCTTTAACATGGTGTACGCAGGGACATGTGTTCGTATGCGTTTGCGTACGCATGCGTCGTTTCTCGGTGTGCGGCGGGTTTTGGCGAATGCAACATGTTGCGTTTTTTTAAGCCGCAAAAATCCGTCAAATATGCGCAGTCATGCGCATGCGGATGAGTGCATCAAAAAAACACATTACTGTCTAAGGGTACGCAAGGACATGCGCATGAATGCGTTCGATGCGCATGCGGACTTCAGACTGCGCATGTCCAGGAACTGATTACAGCACCTGGAAATATCGAACACATGCGCATAAACAACGCAAACAAAAGCACATGCAAATGCATGCACACGCAGCGTTTTTTTGGCGTCATGTGTAAGATGATGCGGATAAAAACGCTGCGTAAACATGCTTTACGTATGCAGATGATACACTGCGCACAGAAACACTAATGTGAACCTAGCCTTATACAAATGTTTACAAGTCCATATCAACCAATCACAGCTCAGCTTTCATTTTTCAAAAGCAGAATATGAAATGAAAGCTGCGCTGTGGTTGGTTGTTATGGATTTTCCTCACTGTACAGTTTTCATGAATGACTATACCACGATGATAAATCAATACACATCCCTGGACAAATTAATCCAGCACTTCAGATTAATATCCATCACCCACAATAACACAACCTAGAAGACGGGATATTATCATGAGATGCAGCAGTAGGTGATTTGAGTGTTCAGTCATATTCCCATAGCTATTGACAGCTAGAGACGGCTGATAAGAGTTTAACCATTCGCGAGGACGACTTAGGAGGACTAGTCATACTTCATCCCGTGTAAACGGGATCAACACGAAAAAATTGGATAACACCTCGCATTCCTAGGCAGAAGCTGATACCTGACAACACACACTTTAGGACAGAAGAAGTACTACCACAAGCCTCTCAGCAATGGCCCATGAAATAAAGTCGATAACAGGTTCATAGAGTTGTCTGTGTACTTCCCGCGCCAACTCAATTGAAGGAAAAGAAAAAGTGACTGACACACCCAAATTTATTACTTGAAGCCGTTGTTACCCCGCGCTAAGATAAAGCAAAAAACGTGGGATATATAGAATTAGTTGCTCCAGATTGCATGAGGTCCCCACTCAACATTTTGCTTAACTACGTTCCATGGAGTATGGGTCACTTTTGTACTGTGCACGGTGAAAAACAACAAACCCAAAATACTACTCAGGAAAGGTCGCTGTAGAAGTAATGCCCACTTGCTTCATAAGCATAATTGAGCGTCAGGGTTTTGTTTAATAACTTGGAGTTCTGCAGGACAAAATAAGAATTCAGCTCCTTCACAGGAAGGCCCCTAACACTAAGCTGACTGGGCAGGTACAGCTAAAGATTAGCTGGAGATTTGAGGGAACTACGCTTCAGGCTGGTTGTACTCGTTTATTGGAGTTAAAGAGGCCCTAACTTGTCCAGCTGCCGTCTCAAGATACACTCTCCTTGGATCAGCCTCCCTGGACCTGCCTTATCATCTTGCAAGTAAAGGTATGGAAAGACGCTGACCGTGTGAGACTGTGTTCTTTATCTGCACTCGACTTCACAACTCACATAGACTTTGAGGGACCAGTCCCACCTGTAGGGGACCCGACATCTAGCTGCATCACCATCCCCTCAGAGATCTACAGCAGCGCTGGTACTAATTACCAGAATACTACAGGTGGCGTCACGAACTGTACATAAATCAATCCCCTGTAAATATTATCCCCAACATACGCCAGACCGCCCGGGCCACAGACCGAGCCACAGCTGCCTGTGACAAAAAAAACCCCATAGACTTCCATGGGCTCGGCTCTGAGTACCCCATTGCCCTGGTAACCCACAATTGTGGTGGCGGGTCGACACAACTTTGGCGTCACGAACAGGATGCGAAACTCGCGAAATTGCGAGCCCTGTGTGCCTAAGGACTTGTTTTTGTGAAAAGGACTGTTTGCACTTTTGGCGCCAAAATCGCCATTTTTGTCGCCATATTCGCGCCCTCAGGCGCTGGAGAAGAAGGTGGGCGTACCTTCGTGGGCGTCTACCCCCCTGTGGCGCGAAGAAAATGCCTGCCCTCTCAAAGTGCTATTATAACATGCGGTCCTGCCCTACAGCAAAGGAGGTCCGCCTCCTCTTCACCTTCCCTGCGAGGAGGAGGAGACGCAAACCCCACCTCCACGGAAGAGACCGGATGTCTCCGCAGGAAGAAGAGAGATTCTTCTGGAACATGATGGAGGCAGGACGTGTGCAGCCGAGCGGGGCAGCGGAGGAAGGCAGGCCCCGTGCCCCCGCCAAGCTGCCATCAGCATCAGAGTCTTATGCGATCCTGCACCTGCAACAGGCGTTGCTAGAGCTTCAGGAGGAGAACGCACGCCTAAAGAAGTTTCAACCTGGACTGGAGGAGATAGAGAGACGCCGATGTAACCTGCTGAAGTGGCAAATGACGAACACGGCGTCCTCTCCCCTCAATGAACCCCCACGATTCCAAAAACCGAAGAGTCTGCTGCCCAAGGCGAAGGAGCAACCGGAGGCTGCCCCCGAAAGTACCGTTCCTGACCCCACCGGTGAAGCGGTGGAAGCGGAGGAGGTTGAGGAGGTACAGCCAATCCCGGAACGCCCGCCCGGCCAAGAGGCCGCAGCAGATTATCGGTCCCCGGCAGGGACACCGGAGGGGTCCTGTCCGTCACTACCAGATGTGGACTGGGACGAAATGGCGCGCCTGGATGACGTCGCCTACACCGCCCAGTGGGAGCAAGAATGGCAGAGTCGTGAGGAGACGAAGAGGCGCCAGCAGGAGGAAGAGCGGGAGGCTCAGAGGAACCGCCAGCGACAATATGCCGAGCTGATTGCCGACAAGGAGACTGTCCGTCGCGACAAAGGTACCTTACGGGAACCGCGGCGGCGGGGGTGTGGACTGAGTTCCAGCTCCGGAAGGGCTGGGGCTTTATCCGCGAACCGGGCCTCTACCCAGCGGTCTTCGTCAGCAGGCGTGACGTGGAATCTCACCTGCCGCAAGGTCATCCCGGGAGGGACTTAGTGAACGGAGATATAGTCACCTATACGCGGCATTGGGGAATGAAGGGTGGTATGCCCTGAACGTCGCCATCGTCCGCGACCCCGTCCCAGACGCAGGTATCGTCACCATTACCGCCGCGTCCCCGGTCCCAGTTCAAGCAGCATCCGGCCGTGCCCCAGCATCGCCCCTGCAAAGTCATCGCAACAAGCGACCCAGAGTTCATCGCAAGTTAAAGCCACCTCCACATCGCAACATGCGACCCAGTCCAGATCGCAAACCCTGACGCGGTCTATATCGTTGACTGTAATGGAGACGCAATCGGTGTCATGCGGAGAAAGTGTACCCGTTGCGCCCCTAGAGGTTCGCACCAGAACTGTCGCAACCCAGACCCTGATCGCAGCACATGATTTGCTGGTCTTGGATCTAGGGCTCATTGCATCATTCCAGCCCCCGGGGTGAAAGATGTAGTGGAAGGTGTATTAGTAGAAGATGAATAAATAGTAAAGAGTTGGTGAGATCCCTATCGGATCTACCACAAGTAGAAAGCAGAAAGTTTAAAATGTTTTGAAAAAGTTTTGCACAGGTTATATATAGTGAATATATATTTCTAATTATAGAATGCCCGGCTGGGTAATTGGTAATTGATAAATGATAAATGATAAACAGTTGCACTTTTATAATGCGATTTAATATAATATGTCTTTCTTACAAATGGACTTTTGAGGGTTTAAAGGACTATGCTAACCCAGAACTTTCTTGTACATAGTTGCGCTTCGGTGCCCTATCTTGGTTTTACAAAAACCATCCATAACTACCTCTGAAAAACAAAACCCGTATGGTGTGGCACTGAGTGAGGTCTGCAATCGGATGTCCTGCAGCCACCCAGGACCCACGTTGAAGGTTTGGTGCGGGTCCTTCACAAGTATATTGTATATTTATTTATTGAATGCTATTTGATACTATTTGTATTTTTCTATAAAAGTTTGCAACGTTCAAGATGTCCTCACCTCCCGGATGGGAAGATGTTATTGTTAAAAGTTTATTGCATAAACAAAATGTCTTTTGTATTTTACAGCCCGGGAGTGCTGTCGTTTACCATGGGGGAATGTGTAGCCCTGGTGGTAGGCACACGCAGTACCCTGGAGAGTGTATGGCGAGACGGCAGTTTAATGCTAAATATCCATTCACTCGACACACACTAGACACACCCCTAGGTAGTGGAGTATACTCTAGAGGGAGTGGTCAAGGTAGTAGGTGTTAGAGTGATTAGTCTAGTTCCTGTTTTTGGGCAGTGAGGACGTGTGGAGTAGAGTCTAGACTTCTGTGTGAGGAGACGTTTGGAGGAGGAAGGAGTCTAGCCTGCTTCATCCCAGTTCATATCGTGGAGTCTGTATAGGTGTTTGGAATACACCTTAGTCTAGTCAGAGCTGTATCACCTTCTCAACCACACTGAGGAAAGAAGAAGTACTAGCACGGAAAGTCTTCAGCATCCCTGTCTAAAGGACGGTATCAGTTCAGAGACGTGCTCCTGCCTGTGATAACTGAGCATCTGTGGCTAACTTCATTGGAAGGAAAAGGAAAGAAGTGACTGCTCGACCTTGGCTAGTTTTGAGTGCTTATGTTACCAGCGTGGACAAGGCGAAAGGCAAGTGGATTATAGAATTAGTGCTACAGGATTGCAGAAGTCCAGCACATTGCTACCGGTCACTGGGGACCGAAGGGTCACTGTTGTTTCAGGCACGGTGATAGGAAAACCAGGAATCTACCGGACCCTAGGTCGCGGCAGACAAGCCCCTTATAGTCAGTACGTAACTGGGGTCAGGGGGAGTGAAGACTTTGGAGTTCTGCAGGACAAAATAAGAATTCAGCTCCTTCACAGGAAGGCCCCTAACACTAAGCTGACTGGGCAGGTACAGCTAAAGATTAGCTGGAGATTTGAGGGAACTACGCTTCAGGCTGGTTGTACTCGTTTTATTGAGTTAAAGGAGCCCCTAACTTGTCCAGCTGCCGTCTCAAGATACACTCTCCTTGGATCAGCCTCCCTGGGACCTGCCTTATCATCTTGCAAGTAAAGGTATGGAAAGACGCTGACCGTGTGAGACTGTGTTCTTTATCTGCACTCGACTTCACAACTCACATAGACTTTGAGGGACCAGTCCCACCTGTAGGGGACCCGACATCTAGCTGCATCACCATCCCCTCAGAGATCTACAGCAGCGCTGGTACTAATTACCAGAATACTACAGGTGGCGTCACGAACTGTACATAAATCAATCCCCTGTAAATATTATCCCCAACATACGCCAGACCGCCCGGGCCACAGACCGAGCCACAGCTGCCTGTGACAAAAAAACCCCATAGACTTCCATGGGCTCGGCTCTGAGTACCCCATTGCCCTGGTAACCCACAATTGTGGTGGCGGGTCGACACAACTATACACAGCGACTATAAATCAATACACATCCGCTGCGTACAAATATAATCCAGCACTTCACGATTAATATCCAGACCCCACAAATAAAGCATTTATCTAGAAGCACGGCAGATTTTTCATTCATGACAACTGCAGCAGCTGAGATGGTGGCCATTTTGGTTTCTGTCCCATATTCCCCCAAGCACATACAGCTAAGAAACAGCTGAAAATAAAATTTTAACCATATCACAGACGAGGACGACTCAAAGGACTTATGTCATACTTCATGCTCCGTGTAAACAGGATACAAACACAAAACAAAATTGGTACACATGGCGCTGCCGGCATTGCCAAAATGGAGGCAGATTAGTCTGAATAGATGAAAACACAGGCGCTTGGCGCAGATGGCAGAGTCTACCACAGCCTCTGCAGCCAATGGGCCCAGAAATAAATGTCGATGACACAGGAGTTTTCATATGGTTGTACTTGTCTTCCCGCCGCCCACAGGCTCAATGAATAACACAGTATAAATAGTGAATTCTGGACACAACCCAAATTTTATTACCACCGTTGAAAGCACAAAACGTTTTGTCGCCCGCGCTAAATAAACAAGAAATACTTGGAGCATGAATAAGAACTTATTTCTGGCGCAGACTCTCTGCCATGCAGGTCTATCGGGGCCACTTCTAACGCGGTATTTTTGGCTTAAGACTACGTTTCCATGATGAGTATGTGGTGCACTTTTGATACTGTGCATTTTCGGTGCGCAAAAAACAAACAAACCACAAAATACTACTTTCAGGAAAGTGTGTTGCATGTATAGAAATGTAATGCCCACTGTGCCTTTCTATATAGCATAATTTGACCTGCAGTGCGTTTTTTGTTTTTTTTAATTCTCAATTTTGCATGTCAAATGTGTGTTTTATTGCAGATTTTCTCCATAGACTTGAATGAGATGAGGAAAACCAGCAGGTAAAAAAAACAAACATATACGGTATGCTGTTTCTGCAGCAGAAACGCATGTAATCCATGACTGGATCAGTAAAGTTTTAGCAAAGTTAAGTAATAGGACATTTCCAAAATCCAGCAGTTTTATTTAATACATAACATACCGGAAAGAGAAAAAAAACTCCGCAAAAAAAAAACCATGATAAAAACACAAGTAAAAACACAATGAAAAAATACAAGTACCGTAATCTAATTTAGCCAACAGATGAACAAATACTGGAGAAAATCGGCAGCATGGAAATCACACCAAATACTCATCATGGGTGCTGTTTAGACACAAAATGTGTTTTTATAGTTTTATAGGCTAGTGATAAACTCACAATTTGTTTTTCTTTACCTAAATTGGATTGAATTTTCCCCATAGACTTATATTAGATGCGGAAAATCCACAGCAGAAAAAAAAAGCACATGTGGCAGAAACGCATCAAAAATGCATGGAATCGACACCGAAGTATAGCAATAAAGCTTTGTCAAAGCAAAAAAAAAAAATATATAAAAAAGCAGCTTTATTTAACGCATGACACACCAAAAACAGGAAAAAAAAAACACAATGTCAAAAACGCATGTTAAAAAAAAAAAAATTGCGGGGACTGCCTATTTGTTAGGAAATCCTTGCATGTGTTGCTGCTGTCGAACAGCCACAATACATGCAGCCTCAGGGACTTAAACATATTATTCAAGCACTCCAAAGACACTCGGTCAGTACAAGAACATGATTGGATAACATCTTATCCGAGCACGTTATTCATCCATAGTATGGACTTATTTTTGGAAGAAATCAGTCACATTTTACTCTTCCCAAACAACCCCAAATTGATCACGTAACCTCTTACTGCTCTGTGCCTTAGCAGATATTTGCAGCAGGGAATCTCCTTCATTAAAGGGAATCTGTCACCCCATTTTTGCCCTATGAGATAGGGCCACCCATGGGCGTACCCACCGTGGGGCAGGGGGGGCAAGTGCCCCCCCCTAGGAGCAGGGGAGGCATCAGGCATCAACATCAGCCCGCGGGCGGCGGACCGCTAGGCCGCGGCGCCGGCCCTTTAAAAGGTGCTTTCTGGGCCACCTGGCTGTCTGCGCCGGCGAGTGCGACGCACGCACAGTGACACAGAGAGGGTCGGCCCGGGATAAGGCAGGGGCCGCCGTTAAGAAGTTAGAATGTCCTGACGTTTACGTCAGGACGTTCTTTGTGGGCGGAGAGAGCGCGCTCTGCTGCTCTCTCGCCCCTTCAGCAATTGGCTGCAGCAGCCAGCAGCTCCCACCCTACCAGGCAGACAGTGGTGGTGGTTGACACCGGCGGCGGTCGGCGACTCGGCAGGCCCTGGCGGCTGGCCTGTATCATCAGCTGCGGCGGCACAGCAGAGAGGCAGAGCCCGGTGTGACTCCTCCACCGCACTGAAGGCTGAGGTTGGTGACGTATACAGGTGCTGGGGCTGGCTGGTGATGTATACAGGTGCTGCTGGGGCTGGCTGGTGATGTATACAGGTGCTGGGGCTGCTGGTGACGTATACAGGTGCTACTGGGGCGGGCTGGTGACGTATACAGGTGCTGCTGGGGCTGGCTGGTGACGTATACAGGTGCTGGGGCTGGCTGGTGACGTATACAGCTGCTGCTGGGGTTGGCTGGTGACGTATACAGGTGCTGCTGGGGCTGGCTGGTAACGTATAGAGGTGCTGCTGGGGCTGGCTGGTGACGTATACAGGTGCTGGGGCTGGCTGGTGACGTATACAGATGCTGCTGGGGCTGGCTGGTGACGTATACAGGTGCTGCTGGGGCTGGCTGGTGATGTATACAGGTGCTGGGGCTGGCTGGTGACGTATACAGGTGCTGCCCCCCCTAGTTTTGATCCTGGGTACGCCCATGGGGCCACCGCCATCAGGGGCTCATCTACAGCATTCTGTAATGCTGTAGATAAGCCCCCAATGTCACCTGAAAGTGAAGAAAAACGAGTTATATTATACTCACCCAGGGGCGTTCCGCCGTCCGGTCGAATCCGATGGGCGTCGCGGTCAGGTCCGGGGCCTCCCATCTTGTAGCGAAGCCGGTATCTTTTTTCCGTCCCATCGCGGCTCTTGCGCAGGCGCACTGCTCTGCCCTGGTGAGGGCAGAGCAGAGTACTGCTATGCGCAGGCGTCGGAAGTTCGACAGTCCGACGCCTGCGCATAACAGTACTCTGCTCTGCCCTCACCAGTACATTGCACATTTATTTTAGATATATTTGTGCCTGATACATGTTGGCGCTGTTGTATTGACACCCATGTAATGCAATTACTGCCTCTAGTGGTCAAATCTAGAATTAGAAGTTAAAAAAAGTTTTTTAAACTGCAAAAGGAGGGACGCTGCTTAGTTTTTTTTGGTGTGCATCATTCACCCTTACATTAACCGGCCATATATACGTGTGTGTATATATATATATATATATATATATATATATATATATTAACACACACACAGTGTAAGTGCTGACTTCACATGCCCTTCTGTCTGGTGTACAGGCTGTCTCTGTTCTGCTGGTCTCTGAGCTAATATCTGCTGCACTTTGACTCTCCATCCTACTGATCTCTTAGTAAATAACATTAGAAGAATGTATCTGGCAGCACAGGAAGCAGCGCCATCCCATCCAGCCAGAAACGCCAATGCACAGCAGCATTTTCCCTTTAGCACAAAGCTGTCTTTGGCTATAAATTAGAGCAATGAGAGCGTGACCTCAGGAAGCAGGATGTCACTGGAAGATGACAGCATGAATCCAGACATTCGGACAAATTCATTATTTAAATGCCTCCAGGACAGAGGTTATCTTTTTACAAGCCAGATTTTTTTTTTTAAACAGAAGGGAAAATACCAATTCTGAAAAACAACTTGTGGATCATTTCTCATTGGCACTTCTTAGGTGTTTTTCATGGTTATATCGCAATTATTGTAACTAAAGGCGCTTATACATACGTAGATGAGGCTGATAACTGTTACATCTATGTAAGAAGACTTCTGGATATATACGTCATTCGTGATGGGCAAACCCCACCGATGTTCGGGATCGGCGGGTTCACCCGAGTTTTTTGTAAAGTTCGGGACCGGAAATGACGCGAACTTGCGTCGGAACCCCAAACTTGAACTTTACAGATCATATGGGCCATTCTAATTATACTGTAACGACATAGATCAAAACAGTGGCACCCAAGAACGGTCGGCCAAATATGACATATCATTTGCTCGTCATTTAGAAATGAAAAAACTGAAATGATAATTGGTCCATGTAAATTGACTAAGTGCCTAATTTAGCACATATCCTACCGTAATACATGAAAAAAGGCTCTTACCCGTAATACTGGCCACTTTGGATACATTTTGTTATGAAACATAGAGGACATTACCCCTTTACACCAATGAAAAGAGAAAAGAGGCACAAAAAAAGCAAATATCCTGAAATAAAATAATTTTTTTTTTTTTTGCCTCTTTTCTGTGTAATGGTTATGTGTTAATATGCATTTACATTTTGCATACACATCAACTTACTTTTTCAGTTCAGATTTAGTCCCCTTTACACCAATATAGTGTTAAAAGGGTTGAAGGACTGACATATTGATAGATGGGGGTCCGACACCTGACACTTCTACCAATTGGCTAAAATTCAGTCCTGCAAGGCCCCCCTCCCAAGACAGATGAAGATACCAGACACAATAAAGCAAATTTATGAAAACCGTTTAAAAGACCCAATGAACTAGTCGCAGCAGAAGGTTAATTTTTCCAAAGCAGAATATGGAATAAGAGATGTGCCCCAAATACATCGCTTAGTTCCGACCACAAAATCAGATTTCAGCTGATCGGTGGGGATGCCGGCTGACAGAAATGCACAATTTCCTACTGATGACCTAGCTTAAGGATAGGCCAACGATTTGTCAGTCCAGGAGAACCCCTTTACGGTCACTACACTAAGTATGGTAGCTAAAAATTAAGGTTAAAAATCAAGTTAGAGAAAAGCTGACTGGACCCAGTGTTTTCGGCAGAACTGGGTGACCATCTAACATGTACAGGAGCCTCCCGACTGCTCCTCGATAAATAATGTTAGAGGGGACAAAAATAGTATTGGGCTAGGAAAAAAGAACTATTCAGCCTTCAATTGTTTCTTTCTCTCCAAAAATAATCTGACGTCAGAGGTCTCATCTCTCCCCATTGAAAACACATGTTCTTCACCTGGAGTTGCATTTCATTGAAATGAATCCCTCCTATTTTGCACTTTTGTCTGTTTATATAAGTTATTGTAATAGGTCCATTAATACTGCAGATACAGTGTGTGGACATTATAGAAGACTCATAAAAGATATCTGAACATTTGTTAAGCGACGTTTGAAGGGAATGAAAACAAAATTAAATTAAAACCCATGAACACTTTTGCCAGCCCCAGTGTTCGTACGTATGGTGGAGTCAGCAGGATTAGCAGGCAGCCTAAACTATCTAAAATGAAAAGGAAATGTCTCCAGCGCAGAAGGAATAATAAAATTTCACATTTATTCTGTACTTGCTAAAAAGACATGTTGGGTACAGCAAAAGAAATCCTGGGGATACAGGACCGACGCATTTCGACCAGACAATTAGTCATGGTCTCTATCTAAAATGTATTGTCAACTTTTACATAAGCCAGACAATTTGAGCAGATTACCTGATGATTTTGATATATGGTGTCTCCCCAAGGAAGGGATCAGACATGTTGGACTTCAAGATGCCCGACCCATTGTTTAAGCAGAAGATGCCACATAGCATCGGATTTCTTTCCTTTTACCAACTTAAATAAAAATGCAAGCTTGACCGAGTCAAGCCAGTCAGGAGAAATAGGGGTTGAGAACATGTAGATGGTGAAAATTATGCAACCTAGAAAGATGTAATATTCAATAGTTAGACAGGAATTATACCAAGGATAACATTATTCTTCAGGTGGCCAGATAGGTCAAGTCCTCAAGAGGTTGTCTAAAGTCTAGGTGCCAACAACCGTCAATTCTTGCTCATTTGAGAGAATCGGGCCAATTATACAAATAACACTGATCACACTTTGATCAGTGTCAGCGTGGTGTGATCCAATTCTCTCGGATGAGAAGATGGAGAAAAAACGTCTCCATCCCGAGTGCATTGCAAAGAATGTCTCCATAATGTGGTGCCATACCGAATACCATATGGCAGCAGAAGAAGCTCCTATAGCTACATAGGGGGTGTCCGTGTGCGAATATACAGGAATCAGGTTTACATAAGGTCTTCTTTCTAAGGGTAAAATGAGCGTCAGACTTGGCAAAGCCTAGCAGACATTTTAGTTGGGAGATGGGAACCGAGTAGTTATTATGTCTATGAGCAGCTTCATGCATGGTATAAGGCCGGTATAAGCCAATGGGCTCTGGCTGTGGTGTTGTGGTGGTTTTTACTACTTGGAGCAGAGATTTGCTGGGTTATATAACTTGTGCCTCCTGTTCTGCTCATATTTACCAGCACCTCCCTGTAATGCTCATCTAGATAAGCACAGAAGGTCAGGGGCCACACAAAGCAGAGATTCCTGTGTTATCTCTGCCTGGGAGGGGAAGATCCCGCATTACAAAGGAAGGAAGAAAGTGGTTAATGGTGGGGGAAAGGCGGGGTACTGCCAAGAAATGGACATGTGGCTCAGTCATACATAAGAGTACACATTCTCTGCTCTGTGCATAGGAGCTGTGCTGAGTCTGTACTGTGCTAATCACTGCTAATCCTATTAAAGCGGTCACATGCTACAACCACCATCAACGGGGCGACCTATATACATGTAGAGTATGTACAGTATATAGTGTAATAAGCCCAGGACAGCGAGGGCTGGAAACAGACCTGGTCAAGTAGGAACACAGATGAAGATACATTGCTCCAGGCTTATCAATCTACACATCTATGATGATGATACCTCAACAGTATGTAATGAGTAATAAGGAAAGTATGGCCGTGTCCATGCTAAGAACTACGTTCATTGGAGGTACTCGGTCTGAGTGTGATACATAGATCCAAAATACAGCGCACAAAAAAAGACATCGACCCACCCCAGACACTCAGCGATATTCTTCCCATTCCTTCTATAGGAAAATAAAGATCTGATGAGCGTGCCACATGGCATCAAACATAACCGCGAGCACTCAGTCTGCTGCCATACAGGCTTTGCATACAGAAGGACCACATGACGCCCAGGTTCATAATATAGAATGGAATAAATGATCACCTATCCATGAATAAGGGATTATTTCTACATAGATGGGAGTTTCACCACTGGGACGGGACCCCTACCAATTGGTAGAATTAGGCACTTTTATCCCCATTAGAATGGAATCGTAGTGCAAGCTCAACTGCCACTCCACTCATTCTCTATGTAATGTGCCCCACTATGTCCAGCAGTCCTGTAGAGAATGAATGGAGTGACTGTTGAGCATGCACACTGCCGCTCTATTCTAACAAGATTAAATGAACCCCTAGCGATCGGTGGGGTTTGCAGTAGTTGGATCCCTAGTAATCTAGAAGTTGGCACCTATTCTTATACATTATTCCAACCTTTATCTGTTAGGCTCCTTTCCCATTGCACTCTTGCTCTCTTTTTATGGTTCCATAAGGGCTTGCGTCCGATCCTACTACCACAAAACGGGATTTGGGCATATGTGCCAACGGGGCTATAGACTATAATGATTCTGACGCAAGCCACTGAACAAAGGCAAGAATGCAATGTGAAAGGAGCCTTAAGTGGTTACACACACCTCTACTTCTTTACGATGGTCGTACAGATTATGTGAATGTCAGCAGACCATCAAATTGGCATGAGAATATCCTCTCTCCCTGATGGCAGGAATAAGGAGGATAGAGCATGTTGGATTTCAACATGCCCGATCATTTTGCTTTCACAGGTAATAAGCTGCCTCCAGGTGTCTCCTCGATCCATGGAGAACACATGCCTGGATAATGTGGTGCTGGAGGAACCGCAATCTAAGGTCTATGGCCATCCTTACGTATAGGAGCAATCTTTTTTTTTTTGTTTTTACACACTATTCCGAGCCTCTGTCAGCAGTTAAAGATTGCAAAACTGATAGTTTATGCGATCTATTTGCCATCATTAAAAGAAAACAAAAAAAACAATCAAATCTGGCCCAAAACATGTTTTTATCTTCTGCCTCTTCATTTATTTTTAGGCAGATAATATCATCTGGCAGAGTCTTTTATTCTAGTTGTTCGGAGAGGAGATACATTCTGCTGCCCCGGAGACAAGGGTGTCTAAAGTGAACGGTGCTCTAATACTGGGTAACAAGGATAGAACAGCTGTGTATATCGAAGGAAATTCATGGCTAAAAACCAGGAGTAGGCCGAGTGTATCAAGAAGCAGTCAGCAACTACAGTCATGGCCAAAAGTTTTGAGAATGACACAAATATTAATTTTTACAAAGTCTACTGCTTCACTTTTCTAATGGCAATTTGCATATACTCCAGAATGTTATAAAGAGTGATCAGCTTAACAGCAATTACTTGCAAAGTCAATATTTGCTAGAAAATGAACTTTATCCCCCAAAACACATTTCAACATCATTGCAGCCCTGCCTTAAAAGGACCAGCTAACCTCTTTTCAGTGATTGCTCCATTAACACAGGTGTGGGTGTTGATGAGGACATGGCTGGAGATCAATCTGTCATGATTAAGTAAGAATGACACCACTGGACACTTTAAAAAGAGGCTGGTGCTTGGCATCATTGTTTCTCTTCTGTTAACCATGGTTATCTCTAAAGAAACACGTGCAGTCATCATTGCAATGCACAAAAATGGCCTAACAGGGAAGAGTATCGCAGCTAAAAAGATTGCACCTCAGTCAACAATCTATCACATCATCAAGAACTTCAAGGAGAGAGGTTCCATTGTTGCCAAAAAGGCTCCAGGGCACCCAAGAAAGACCAGCAAGCGCCAGGACCGTCTCTTAAAAGTGTTTCAGCTGCAGAATCGGGCTACCAGCAGTGCAGAGCTTGCTCAGGAATGGCAGCAGGCAGGTGTGAGTGCATCTGCACGCACTGTGAGGCGGAGACTCTTGGAGCAAGGCCTGATCTCAAGGAGGGCAGCAAAGAAGCCACTTCTCTCCAGAAAAAAACATCATGGACAGACTGATATTCTGCAAAAGGTACAGGCAGTGGACTGCTGAGGACTGGGGTAAAGTTATTTTCTCTGATGAATCCCCTTTTCGATTGTTTGGGACATCAGGAAAACGCCTCATTCGGAGAAGACAAGGTGAGCGCTACCACCAGTCTTGTCTCATGCCAACTGTTAAGCATCCTGAAACCATTCATGTGTGGGGTTGCTTCTCAGCCAAGGTAATCGGCTCTCTCACAGTCTTGCCTAAAAACACAGCCATAAATAAAGAATGGTACCAGAATGTCCTCCAAGAGCAACTTCTCCCAACCCTCCAAGAGCAGTTTGGCGATCAACAATGCCTTTTCCAGCATGATGGAGCACCTTGCCATAAAGCAAAGATGATAACTAAATGGCTCAGGGAACAAAACATAGAGATTTTGGATCCATGGCCTGGAAACTCCCCAGATCTTAATCCCATTGAGAAATTGTGGTCAATCATCAAGAGACGGGTGGACAAACAAAAACCTAAAAATTCTGACAAAATCAAAGCATTGATTGTGCAAGAATGGACTGCTATCAGTCGGGGATTTGGTCCAGAAGTTGATTGAGAGCATGCCAGGGAGAATTGCAGAGGTCCTGAAGAAGAAGGGTCAACACTGCAAATATTGACTTACTGCATTAACTCATTCTAACTGTCAATATAAGCTTTTGTTACTCATATGTTTGCAATTATTATATTTCTGTCTGTGATAAAAACATCTGTCAAAACACATAAAAACCAGAGGGCAGCAGATCATGTGAAAATATAATATTTGTGTCATTCTCAAAACTTTTGGTCATGACTGTACATTAACTGGACGTCCCTCTGTGCCAAGATGGTCATCGGGTATCCCACTGCTGGGATGTTCAATAATATGTAGAAAATCCCTGCAGCGCCACCACAAGGAAAAGGAAGTATTATACAGATCCCATTAGAATCAATAGGCAGTGTTTGTAATGCATGGGTATGTTGTGTCCTCCACAAGCTCTATTTGTAGCTGCTCTCTCCATCTAATAGAATAAGGGGTCCGGAATGGGAAGACCCTCTTTTCCCTCTGAAGTCACTAATAAGTCATAAATAATTTATTTTTCGAAACCAGACAATCTGGTTGGCTAGCTGGCACCCCCCAGCTCTTGAAAAGCAGGGCCGCCTCGTTATGATCACTAGTATATACATTTTTAGACTTGGCAGGCCTATTGGGGGTGTGGCGTGATTACATTTTACTTTCCAAAGGAAACCGAGCGAAAATATTTGCATCTTCGCCGCAGGATGTGACTTTACTCATGTGAATAGATAGTGATCAGCCCCAGTCTTTTTTAATAGCTACAAATGAAGGCAGTACAATAATACACAACTAAAGGAAGCAGCAATAATGGTCGGAGACATACATATTACACAACCACACTATTTTCAAGAATCACTCCAGGAATCATCTGCAGAATACCTGATTGCACACGTGCTAAATGCCCTGAAGTAGTGTAAAAGTGAAATGTGTTCCAAAATAGGTTAATTCATGTAATATGTGGTGTATTCCCCTCCTACACGTTTATGTAGAAGCGCATTTTATGTCAGTTCTTAGAATACAAGGAACATTCCAGTTATTCCTCCTGCCACGTACACGCACACCTAATGTCATACACAGCAGATGTCATCGATAGAAAACCCGCAGTTCGCAAAAACGCAACTTGGTAGAATATTTCAAATAGAAACAAAACCAAAATTCTATCCAATCTCTGTTTAATTGTTTTCTGTTATCAGCCATATTAGTCTTCTGGGGGGAGGAAGATTAGTGATCACAGCTTTATCTCGCTTGTCTATTCCTGAGAACCTCCAGAAACATTTCCATACATATGACATGGCCTGTCTGGCCCTTAATGAATGTGATAACTTTTTACGCTTTTGCCTCTACACATTACAGCAACCATAACTTTTTTTGTCATCGATTGTCTTTAAGGACTAAAGTCCACTTCCACAAACCAACCGGTGACATTAAATGACTACTGATAGATAAATATTTATATAGTTTTATAGCCTGTTTAGACAGACAAACAGCACTTATGCACTCTTATCTTTGATAGACTGCTCTGTGCAAGAGGCTGCCATTGTTCTCGGCAGCACAGGTCCTGTTTAGACAGGACAATGCCCTGCCGAGCACAATGTTTTCTGCAGCACAAAAGATAATTTCATGCAATGAACAAGAGTTTCCCTCATTTATCAGGTATAATCGGCAGCCTGTTTACATAACATGATTATCGCGAAAGTAGAGTTCCTAGGATCCTTGTTCCAGATAATCTTTCAGAGAAAATGCATCTCAAGCGAGGATCGTCAAGTTATGACTTGCCTACTTTGGACACATCATACGACGACAGCAATCACTGGAGAAGGACATCATGGTAGGAAGAACAGAAGGAACAAGGCGAAAAGGAAGACCAGCAACCCGATGGCTTGATACTATCAAGATAATGGCGAAGAAGACCCTGGTGGACCTATCTAGGCTTGCAGAAGATCAATCTTTCTACAGAGCGTTCATCCATCAAGTCACCATGGCTCGAGATCGAGCTGAAGACCGTTAAAAATAAAAGATGCACTTCTAGTTTTAGAGGCGACTTTTAGTGTTTTTACACTAGCTACGACAGTTTTTTGAAAAGTGAGTGGAGCTTACCAAAGAAGGGGCATGACTGAGCACACAACTGGAGTAAGTTATGACAGATACAGTATCTACTCTAATCTATGATTGGAGTACACTTCTGACACTGGCGCAATACAGCTGAGAGGTTCTTCATTCATTAGAAGGCACATGGTTCTTAAAGAAGACCTGTCATCAAGTCAAAAGTGGTTAGTTTTAGCTGTCATTCCTGATGCTCCTCCAAGTTTTCTTTAAAAAAATTTAAAAAACGCAATGCGGTTCCAGAGATATGGGTGGGACCAATTTTTACGTGGTCATTTTTCCAAGTTTACTTTGGTTTGCATTGGCAAAGACCATAAAAATTAACACCAAATAGAAGAGCTCATATCTCTGGAACCGTATGGTGGATTTTAACAAATAAAAAAACCTCACGGGAGCATTGGGAATAAAGGAGGGCAAAAACTGGCCAATCTTGACCTTGTGACAGGACCTCTTTAATAAATGTGCGTCACCTAAAGACCCCTATACACATTAAACTACAGTTAGACAATCCTGCCGACATTGACAGGATCGTCAGACAGTTTAAGGTGTATGGGGGCCTCCCGACTCTCCCGACAGACTATTTCGGGGCTGAGATGGATCCAGCACATTGGATTTCTGAAGGCCATCCCTTTTGTTTAGCTTAACATAATCTTCAACAGAGAAGTCTCCTAGCAGCTCCCACATAGAGAACACAGTAGCAACTAACCAAGCATTTTTGTGTATTTTGAACACAGGAAAGATAACAAATGGCTGAATGATCGTTCGCCAACAAATTTGGAAAGTGTATGGGGAGCTTTACTGTAGAGCACCCAGATCAAGGCTCACATACAAAACACCAGTCTTGATGAATCGGCTTCTAAGTTTGCCCTGCAGTGATCAAAACAGTCAAAGGGATAAAAATCCAGGATAGGAGGTCCCTCTGATCTCGGCCAACTGTAAGAGCAGAACCTCGGAAGTCAGTGAACCGCCGCACCCACTCTAGTGCAGTATGGAACAATCATACTGGATTTAGCCTACAGTGGCGGAAAAACATGGCACTTTAAAATAAGGCGCCTTAATGACTGCCATAAAAAAGCGCATTAAAGGATCACTCCAGGCCAACCTGACACAGTGTGTTATGTCGATTGCAGGGCATCGGAGGCGGAGCATGGCACACGGATATTCATTAGTGTTCTGCGAATCCATGTGCCTTAGGTATTACAAAGTGAACTGGTTTTACTTGGAGTTACCCTTTAATCATATAATTCATCTATCAGCACATGTAGAACATTTCCAATTTTTTTAATGTCAAGAACTGTAATCATTTGAAAGACAAAGGTTGCCACAATGCCTAAAAAAACTTATTTTCTCGCCCAGTTCCATCCATTCTGGACGGAAGTGTTCCATGCTTCCCCTTTCTTTGTAGAGACGTGAAGTCCAGTGCAGTTGGGACAGGGTATAGGGGGTAACCTTCCCCTATATTCACTACACCTACATTCCCTCCAACATTTCATTTTGACTCTTGCACGTTGCAGGCCTTCTTCAAGCAGTACAACAAAGGATAAGGAGTTGTATGTTCTCCCCATGTTTTGTGGGTTTCCTCAGGGTTCTCCGGTTTCCTCCCACACTCCAAAGACATGCTGATAGGGAATATAGATTGTGAGCCCCAATGGGACAGTGATGATAATGTATGTAAGGCCGGCGTCACACTGCCGACTTTGATGCGAGTTAGTCGCACGACTTTCTCGCATCAACACCCGGTACGGCCGCCCGCTCTCAGACCCGAGTGCGCAGCGGCATAGAAATACATGCAGCCGCACACTCGGGTCCGAGAGCGGGCGGCCGTACCGGGTGTTGATGCGAGAAAGTCGTGCAACTAACTCGCATGTGACGCCGCCTAAAGGAATTAATGGCGCTATATAATTGTGTAAAATAAATAAATAAATATACTCTGCAATCACTTCTGCTATGTTGTCCCCCCAACATTTGTAATAAAAGCAATTTTCTGCGAGATGATTAACCCTGGATTTTTATACATAGCATTAGTCGACATTCGCCGCTGCATTAATCATCTCACACCAACTTTCTTCTATACTTAGCAGGGCCATTCGGACAGGAACACATAGAACAAGCACAGATTTGCTTGCACTGAGATACACACACTATAGAGGGCGATACACAATGCTATAGATGGCGATACACAGTGGGCTGGTGCTGCATACATACTGGACAATATTGCCACTAATTAGTTAACCTCTGATATTCTAGAGTTATTGAATGGCTAGAAGTATACAGGGATTTTTTTTACCTCCTTGAACATAAAACACATGAAAACAAACACTTTCCAGGAATGCAAAGCCCATTGTTCACAACCACATGCCCCATACCAAACTCCCACCCACAGACAAGTGTACAGGGGAGGTGTCATTGAGCCCAGTGCTTCCCCTCTGATCTCTCAGCTCCTCTGTGTACAGACGGTGGGGGGCCAATAAATACTAGTGTTTATATGGTGCTGTAGAGAAGGACCCCTCCTCCTTAGGCTGATAGATAAAGAGATGAGATAAAAAACAAAAGTAAACCACTTGTTAAATTCTGCCACCCTGCAAGGTAGGTGCCCCCTCCATCTCTCACATGCAACTGCCTAAAATAGGCTATCAATTGCCTCAATCTGATTGATAAGCAATTTCCATAGTCAAAAGTCAAAATAGCAATATTGAAAAAAAGAAAAAAACAAATCTACAAACTGCATAAATGAAAACACGTTAGAAATAACTTTTCACATTGTGTAAAACTACCGTAACTATAAAAAGCTGCTGGATGTATAAAGTTGGCACTAAGCTGCCATACACATTAGATGGCTACCGGCCTAAAGATCGTTTGGTTAACAGGCATCTCGGTCGTCTCCCCCATACACAGGAGCGCTTGCTAGGCCGAGCAACATGAGAAAGCTTCCAACGGACGTCTTTGATGGCGGCTTATCGCCGGGAGAACTATGCAATCGGCAGTCCGAAATCAAACATGCCCGATCGTCATCTCCCTCGATGATCATTTGGACAGTGAGCCCATGCACACTGAAGTATTGGCCAAACCCGTTGATACTGACGGGTTCGTCCGACATTAGCTTAATGCATATGGGGGGTCTTTACAAATGCAATGTACAGATAACTGACCAATTTCTATTCAACCCAATATGGCGCCAAAATAGTACATGTAAATGGCCAATTAAGCGGCTGTCTAATCTGTCTAATCTGGCAGAACACTAATCTAATATGTGCAATATCCCTTCTGTCAGTCACAATGATTGTAGCATATTAACCGCATCTGACAGATATCTGATGGACACCTCCATTATAGAGAATAGCAAAGCTTTATTTTATGACAATCATAAGAGGTTAGGATCAATCCTCATCTTCCTTGTCTAATAAAATATTCCCAACTCCCCTATAAACATGTAAGCTTAGCTCAGGGGTCAATAAGTAAGATAAGAGGACACCAAGGACAGTATATGTTTTGTCGTAATCTCTAGGAAAAATGTCTCCCGCCTGAACTTTGTTCACATTGCCAGAGGATAGTCTAGCTGAATATTCGTTATGTTCTCAGGTCACACTTCTACGGAATAACTACGAAAGTCTTCAGCTAGCAAAAACATTCCCGCGACCCAACATTTTTGAGGGTGTATTGGGTCGAACATAAACCCCTCAACGTGTTACCGTAGGACCAAACTGTGGATCAAAAGTTATTGTGCATCTCTAGCCTAAGTCAACATTGAACCTCACTTTTTTTTTTCAGGGTTATATATAGGCGGAATAACCTTAAAATCGGTAACCCAATATCAATTCAATACAAATAGTATAAATAGTGTTATATAAAATATAATAAACGCTATTGTACACAGTTAAATTGACTACGTCTCATCTTTACTTTTTTCATAATTATAATAGAAAATCATTGTGTAGACTAAAACTGATATGATTTTTTCTTTTTCAAGATATTTCAAAATAATCTAATAAAATGTCAACAGACAACCAGGAATGAGACATAAATTATAAAATACAAAAAAAAGTCATAGAAATTGGTTCAGTCTTATCGAGAACAAAACAACATATACCGAACGAAAAAAAAATATATAATCCCGCAAGATTGAAAGGGTTAAGCACGCAGCTACAATACAGGATTACAGGAGAGAAATATCTTCACTCCTAAGATGAAGCGAAGGATCCTTATTAAAGTGAGTATTACCCAGGCCCAGAGAGAGAATGGTGCAATGATACAAGAGGAAGAATTGTGCTATCATCTAAACCCTGGGCTACGAGCCTGTTTAGTGAGGCTGAGAATGTCTTTTATTTCTTTCTAGTATAATGGCCCTATTGTGGAGAACGACCAGGAAAAGTGCTATCGTTCTGAAGTCGAGAGATACTACAATTGCGTTGAAAGGGGAATGAAAAGACTAAATCAAAATATCTTTAGTTTACAAAAACATATCGAAAGCAATACTGCTACCCTAATGCGGACCCACAGAACAATACTATCTACAATGTGTGTCATCGAATACCGGATATCTTTATGACCCCCTAGGCCAACAAAAAGAAGCATACAGCCAACAACGTAAAATGCATAAACCGATACAAAGAAAAAGGCTAGTAAAGTAATGCTAATGTTACAGTCTATTCTAAAACATAGCAGCTAAATTTTCCAATTACCTTTGAAAGCATAAAAATTCACGAACAAATATATGTGATATGCATAACTACATGTACTATGTATACAAAAATATTTAGAAACCGTACAACACAATTTTCACTCCATGTCTAAGGATTTAGGTCAAGCTTTTTAGAAAGGTGAATAGCAGCTAATTTTTTTCCACCTACGTACAATGGTTGGAATGACTCCAGTGTTGATTCCGAATTGGTGTCCCAAAAGGATGAATTGCCCCAATTCCTTTATCCGGCATGATACAAGCCCTGTTCTGTGTATAGAAATCCATCATGTGGTAATGTGTTGGGCTGGTACCCAACCCTGGTACATCCACGTTTTCATACATTGTAAATAAAGCCACTGGAAGACCATAAATGTAATAAGAAAAAAAAAATCTACAAATGTTTAAAATCTGTTTTTGTCTATAAAAAATAACTATAAAAATAATATACAGTATTTATAGGATTAGGAGGATTTAGGAACAAATCTCAGCGGGATAGCAAATAGGGTTTCTCAATCCAGTGGGAAGAGTAGGGTTGAGCTTCTTCAGACAGATCCAGAGGTGATATCTGATGGGAGATTCCTTCAACTCTCTGCATGGATTCCATCAAATGGCTGGAGAAGGGGGAGGGACATAGTGCAAAGTTTAAAACCCAAACCCTTGAGATGGTGGGAGACCGGCCTGTATACAATCTTCTCCGGTTGCTTAGTGTAATATAGAATTCTCTTTACCGGGCTCCATATGAGACATGTTGGTACATTCGCTGATAGATCCTCCTGTATCAGTTATATCTCTGGGTCTTGACCGCACGGAATCCTCGAAAATCCTCCAAAGCTGGGAATCTACTCCATTAACAAGAACAGAAGGGGTAGGTCAATTAGGGAGAGTGGTTGTGGATTAAAAGGGTTGCCTGGCATGGTCAGCTCGTGTCTAAATAGAAAGTCTTAAATAAGCAAAATCTCTTTAGAGCAAATGGGTGTCCATCTAATTCTCTCCTAGGATGCAGTCTTCAAAGAAGAGATTACTAGGGATTTGGGAATAACCAACGTTATGGGAGATACGGCGATTCGGATGCAGGGTTCCTACATGTAAACGCCTAGGAATCTCCTTGTGATGCCGTATTTATTTACAGTACGACAGTCGTGGGAAGAAGGGAAATCCTGAATAGGGACAATCTTGGATGGAAATACAAGGATTCAGCGGTAGGTCGGATGTTATACGGATCAATAACGCCTACTTGTCTTCTCCAGAATGGAGGTTGGTGTCCAGTTGTAGGAACTCTCAATTATACAGAATGGAGGAAGGTTCTTGATGTGAAAACATCCAGGTCCTGTAGTCTATGGAGATCCCGGATAAGGAAGTCAGGCTGGATGTTGAATTCCTGGCTCTCATTAGGCGCTATTCCTGGGAGCTCAGATCCTGCGGTTCTTGCTGTAGTACAGGGGATTCCTGTCTCTTGGACTGTAGTGTCACATATGCACACTGCTCACTGCTGCAGACTTTGCTGCTGTCTCTTCCCCCTCCCTTTTCCATTCTGATGGACTGAAGGCAGCTGAGCCCTGGAAGTCAACACCCCCAACCCCCTCCTAACTCTTAACCTATTCCCTGCCTGTAGTGACACACCAGTCACTCTCAACAAAGGCCTGTCCTTCCCAAATCCCAACCTAATGTGTATTGTTTAGGAGCAAGCAATGATCTAAATGCCTTTCCACCACTACCCCCTTCATTTGCCTAATATCATGCATATGACCTCTCCCTGAACCTCTGTCCTCACCTCCAAATCACCCAACCAGCTCCTTCTCCCGGCTCATGACGTCACAGACTTTCCCACCCCCCTACTGAATATTTTGAAATGGACTGACCACTCCTTCTGTGACCCCTCTGCACTCCTCACCACTAGGATATCAGTGTGGGATACATCACATTACTGATCTTGTCAATTACACACACAATTCCCAGCCTGGGACAGATGAGCCATCATAGCACATGTGATTACACACATAAGGATGAAGACGATGGCCAACGCTCAGATTGTAAGCTCTGCAGACAAGGCAAGCATTATACGATACTAGTCACTAAAGACACTGAGGGCTGAGCCACTCAATACATGTAAGCTGCAAACATGGATATGAAGATGTTCCTATGTGTCACGTGGAGATATGTTGAACCTCTACGAATCAAGAAAGGATAAAAGGGAAAAGAAGAAGCTTCTTTATAGTGCGTTCATTCCTAAGCCACATGGGCGACATCCAGGCAGTAATTTTATCATGCCTCATGAGTTGATCCTAAAAAAAACAATTATAATATATGCTCTAACATAATTGGGGTTGACTTGACATCTTGAGATTCATGGGATCCTCCAGTGATCCAAGGTTTCTGCACAGCAACATGGTTCATCCACCACATAGTCCATAGGGTGCAGCAGTAAACCTTACTTACAGATCACTTACTTTTAAGGCTCATCAATATAATAAAATATATATATATAATATATATAATCTTTTTTACTTTTTTGGGTAATAATAAAAAGTTCTTAAACTTATTATCCATTTTAGACAATTTTACTTGTTAGGAATTAATAATCAGCAATAAACTGTAATCTGTGGATGTCCCTACAGTGCCTCCACAGGAAACATTAAGCATTACACATTTCTCTTTCAAAATCAATAGGATATCTTTTAAATGTAGGACAGAGAAGGTCCTCCCGAGCGAGAGACACTTTTTAATTTAATTTCATTTCCGTCTTAACAAAGGATTTAGCTTTCATTGTTAAGCTATATGAAATTGGGTTTTCTAAACTGGGTAACCCTTTTAATAAAAAATTTAACCTGCAAAAACTGCATGTCGACTGTGCAATTCATGATCCACACCTGTCGGATTTGCTTCCATAGAAAATCCAAATCCGCTCAGAATCACGTGGATTTTGCCTCTGTAAATTCTACTTTGAATAAGAGGGTATTTTCTATTCATTCCAAATCTTCACCACTGCAATTTGAAATCCACGGCAAAATTGGCAACAATCGATTACTTACAGATTTCACACTGATTTTTTTTTCTTACGTATTAAATTTAGAAAGGGAAAGCATAAGAAATCCGCAAACAATTTGCAATTGCAACAGTATTGTCACATTGTGGACCCAACAATCCACACTGCAAGTTGAATTCAACACGTGAATTCCAAATGTTGTGGATAAAAGTTGGTAAAACCTCATTCACTAGTCTTGTACTACAATCTGCTAAGGATCTGTGCAAATCTGCCCTGCGCAAAGTTATTCTGAGAGGTTACGTGTCTTCTGAGTTTCCACCCAACAGCTGTACGAAGCAAGTAGAAGATTCCTCCAAGTTGTGCTTATAATCATGGTCTGCACGACATCATACCCAAGTCAACCTCAAAGTATGTGACTGATCACAGCCGACTGAAGTAATGTGATTTTGGCTAACATGTTCCATGATGGTGGAAAAAAGCTGGGGTAGAAAGGACAACGAAGATATCATTGGACTCTAAAGCCCCCCCACATTAGACTAATGTCAGCTGAACCGGCCAATATGGACGGTTCTAATGTGGACACCGACACTTATGAGGACACTTGCCAACTGATCGTCAGGGGAGATGTCGATTGGAGATGTTTGATTTCGGAATTTCTGATTTTCTAAATGTCTGATTTCGCTTTATTCTCCGGGGTTGTCGGTGGCTCTCTTATAGAGAACAAAAGAGACGAGCGAACCCTCCTCCTCTTTGGGAGAGACGGCCGAGATGTTTGTCAGCAGAATGATAGGCCGAAGCATTGTTTGACCAACAGCCTTAAGGTACTGTCACACTAAGTGAGATCGCTAACGAGATCGCTAAAGAGTCACTATTTATGACGCAGTAGCGATCTCGTTAGCGATGCAGCTGTGTGTGACATGTAGCGGCGATGTGGCCCCAGCTGAGATGTCGTTGATCGCTTATGAATGTTCTGAGTTATTTTTTCGGTCGTTGATGTCCCGCTGGTGAGCCTGAATCCCTGAGTGTGACACCCTTTATGAACGACTTTACCAGCGGCGCAGGTGGGACTAGGTTTTCCCAACGACCCGCAGAGGTCGTTATACAGATCGCTGATCTCTGATGAGATCTTTGTGTTTGGAAGCTAACTAGCGACCACATAGCGATCGCACTAGCGATCTCACCGGTCGTGTCGTTGTCGTGATCGCTAGTGCGATCGCTAATTGTGACAGTGCCTTTATTATGTGTATGGCCGGCTTTAGTTCAAGTGCCAATCAAATTTACAATATCTAAAGATAGCCATAAAGAAAGACTGCTGTGAATGGAGCCTAAATGCAAAAATCTTAGCATTTTTCACTAACAACCAAAAAACTTTCTTAAGACTAAATAGGTGTCCTCGACCAGTGGGTAGATTTATGTCAGTCAGGTCTGATCATTTCTAGTACCATAAATAAAAAAAAAAAATCAATAATCATAAAGTGTTTTGGATCATTAGTGATATCTATGGCTAGCTAAAAGCTGATCGTACACTGACGAAGAGCTGGTGGCCAAACACTCATGTGCTATCTGGCCTGGAACAAAGGGGTCGGGTCTAATCATGATCTCCCTCAACATCAACCTCTGAAGGCCCCTATACACATTAGATAGTCTGCTTGTCCTCCCGAAATCCCAAGAGTATGGCCACCTAAGAAGTTTTACTTCTCCTTTAGTGGGTATAGATATCATTTTCTTAATGACCATCATAAAAAATTATGGTTTGCCATAACGTTACTATTTTTGGGACAATATGAACCAATCAAAATCATTTATAATTTTATTGTAAATATTGTCATGATCTAGTGAATCTGACAGTTTTAATGTCATTGTTTTATTGAGGATATAAGAGGGGCTATACAGTGGAGAAATGATGGACATAGATGTCCACAGTGAAATATGCTCGTATGTTTTTGCTTATGGTACAAATGGTTATTGTTAGATTATCCAAACAACGTCAGGTCTTGCATCCATTACCATCACAGCAGTCATGTTTTGGCCGTCGTTAGGAGCAGGATTCATTGTTTGTTAGTTTGTCTGTTAGATATCTGTTGTTCAAGACTAGATTCCTCCAAGGAATGTTCTGAAGATGTATCAATAAACAAAAACTGTAATTATATAGATGCATGATTACAGTCACAAACATGTTCACAACTTTCAAACTATGAAAAAAAAGGAATTTCATACCCCAGCCAAAGTTCTTTGGTTAAAGGACGCTCCAGGCAAAACATATACCCTGCTCCACCTATTGCAGGACAACATAGAAGCTTTGTGTCATGCCACTGCCAACTCAGGTCCTGAATCAGGCACTCCATAGTATCAGTCTTTCTGTATTTTCCCTTCCAGTTTTGTCTGATTGTATACAATGTATGGTATAGATGACTAGACACCCTACAGTGTATACATATATTGTATACACTCTATAAATTGCATTTTTATTTTTTTTGTAGAGTTTGTACTTTGGTGTTTCACAATCTTAACTAAACGTCTAGATTAAGCTGGTCATATACATCTGATAAATGTCGG
This sequence comes from Oophaga sylvatica, assembly GCA_033576555.1. Taxonomy (NCBI): domain Eukaryota; kingdom Metazoa; phylum Chordata; class Amphibia; order Anura; family Dendrobatidae; genus Oophaga; species Oophaga sylvatica. The sequence continues at coordinate 147,764,310 of JARQOD010000003.1, forward strand.
CAGAACCTGTGAGTTTCCACAGGACAGGACTGGCCGTCCATCTTATCTATACGGTGTTGTCCCAACTCACTCCAAAAACATACAGATAGGGAATCTAGATTGTGAGCTCCTTCGGGGACAGCGACGATAATGTGTGCAAAACTGTAAAGCGCTGCGGAATATGTTAGCGCTATATAAAAATAAAGATTATTATTATTCTTCCCCATCTCACATAGCGACACACCAGCGATCCCGACAACGATCAGGATCGCTGGTGTGTCGCTACATGATCGCTGCTGAGCTGCTAAACAGGCAGCTCAGGCAGCGATCAGGACAGCGACACTGTGGGTAACATCGCCTAGTTACCCGCAGTGTACGTTGGATACCAGCCCGCTGATGCAGGGAGCTGGTAACCAAGGTACACTTCGGGTTTCCAGGCGCTGCGCGGTGCCTGGAAACCCGATGTGTACCTTGGTTACCAGCTCCCCTGCAGCAGCGCGCTGGTATCCAACGTACACATAGGGTTTCCAGGCACAGCCCCGCGCCTGGAAACCCGATGTGTACCTTGGTTACCAGCTGATCGCTGGTCTCCTGCCTGCCACACGCAGCAATGCGTGCAGGCCAGCGGAAGACCAGCGATCAAGAAAAGTCCAGGCATTCCTGACACGACCAGCGATTCACAGCAGGGGCCTGATCGCTGGTACGTGTCAGACATAGAGAGATCACTGCTTAGATCACTGTTTAGCAGCGATCTCGCTATGTGAGACGGGGCCTTAAAAGCAAATGTCTGGAAAAAAAAAGGTTAAAACTCTATACTTACGTCTTTAAAGGTGATAAGAGGCATCTGGCACCAGCTTGAGCTGGCCTTATACAGTCACGGCCAAAAGTTTTGAGAATGACACAAATATTAATTTTTACAAAGTCTACTGCTTCACTTTTTCTAATGGCAATTTGCATATACTCCAGAATGTTATAAAGAGTGATCAGATTAACAGCAATTACTTGCAAAGTCAATATTTGGCTAGAAAATGAACTTTATCCCCCAAAACACATTTCAACATCATTGCAGCCCTGCCTTAAAAGGACCAGCTAACCTCTTTTCAGTGATTGCTCCATTAACACAGGCGTGGGTGTTGATGAGGACATGGCTGGAGATCAATCTGTCATGATTAAGTAAGAATGACACCACTGGACACTTTAAAAGGAGGCTGGTGCTTGGCATCATTGTTTCTCTTCTGTTAACCATGGTTATCTCTAAAGAAACATGTGCAGTCATCATTGCAATGCACAAAAATGGCCTAACAGGGAAGAGTATCGCAGCTAGAAAGATTGCACCTCAGTCAACAATCTATTGCATCATCAAGAACTTCAAGAAGAGAGGTTCCATTGTTGCCAAAAAGGCTCCAGGGCGCCCAAGAAAGACCAGCAAGCGCCAGGACCGTCTCTTAAAAGTGTTTCAGCTGTGGGATCGGGCTACCAGCAGTGCAGAGCTTGCTCAGGAATGGCAGCAGGCAGGTGTGAGTGCATCTGCACGCACTGTGAGGCGGAGTCTCTTGGAGCAAGGCCTGGTCTCAAGGAGGGCAGCAAAGAAGCCACTTCTCTCCAGAAAAAACATCATGGACAGACTGATATTCTGCAAAAGGTACAGGCAGTGGACTGCTGAGGACTGGGGTAAAGTTATTTTCTCTGATGAATCCCCTTTTCGATTGTTTGGGACATCAGGAAAACGCCTCATTCGGAGAAGACAAGGTGAGCGCTACCACCAGTCTTGTCTCATGCCAACTGTTAAGCATCCTGAAACCATTCATGTGTGGGGTTGCTTCTCAGCCAAGGGAATCGGCTCTCTCACAGTCTTGCCTAAAAACACAGCCATGAATAAAGAATGGTACCAGAATGTCCTCCAAGAGCAACTTCTCCCAATCCTCCAAGAGCAGTTTGGCGATCAACAATGCCTTTTCCAGCATGATGGAGCACCTTGCCATAAAGCAAAGGTGATAACTAAATGGCTCAGGGAACAAAACAGAGATTTTGGGTCCATGGCCTGGAAACTCCCCAGATCTTAATCCCATTGAGAACTTGTGGTCAATCATCAAGAGACGGGTGGACAAACAAAAACCTAAAAATTCTGACAAAATGAAAGCATTGATTGTGCAAGAATGGACTGCTATCAGTCAGGATTTGGTCCAGAAGTTGATTGAGAGCATGCCAGGGAGAATTGCAGAGGTCCTGAAGAAGAAGGGTCAACACTGCAAATATTGACTTGCTACATTAACTCATTCTAACTGTCAATATAAGCTTTTGTTACTCATATGTTTGCAATTATTATATTTCTGTCTGTGATAAAAACATCTGTCAAACACACATAAAAACCAGAGGGCAGCAGATCATGTGAAAATATAATATTTGTGTCATTCTCAAAACTTTTGGCCATGACTGTATATGAGATATTGGTTGCCCACGAAAAAACTTTTGTCCAAAAGCTCTCAGCCAACCCCACCCTGTATACATGGCACAAGTGCTCATGTGTTCTCAATGGCCAGCGTGGGGAAAAATGCTCCAGATACCTCTGGAAAGTGCTTATCTTCTCAGAAAACACATAAATCAGAGGTTGACATTAAAATTGTTGGAGAATCAAGAGTCCTTCCAAAATCAACTGGTGTGGACTGATTCTATTTAAATATATATGGGAGCCTTAAAGGGGTTGGTTACTACATTTATTGATGGCCTATCTTTAGGCCATGTTCACACTTTCAGTATTTGGTCAGTATTTTACATCAGTAAACAATGAAAGCAATTGTTACCATCCACCTTTCCATGTCTCCCCTTTTCCTCATAGATTGTAAGCTTGCGAGCAGGGCCCTCATTCCTCTTGGTATCTACTTTGATCTATGTGTTTATTGTTATGCTGTAATGTCTATTGTCTGTACAAGTCCCCTCTATAATGTAAAGTGCTGCGGAATATGTTGGCGCTGTAGAAATAAAATTATTATTATTAATATCAGTATTTGTAAGCCAAAATCAGGAGTGGAACAATCAGAGGAAAAGTATAATAGAAACATGTCACCACTTCTATATTTATCACCCACTCCTGGTTTTGGCTTACAAATACTGATGTGAAAAACTGACCAAATTTAAGTGAACATGGCCTTAAAATAGGCAATCAATATACGATTGGGAGTGGATTTGTACCCGCCCATTATAGTTTTGACAGAACTTCTGCCCACGGCCGATAATAGCTGAACGGTGGGAATGCCAGGTGTTATACCCCAACTGATCAGAAATTGATGGACATCAATAGTAAAAGTAGTGGTCAACCTCTTTAATTCAGGAGCACCCATAACATATGTAGATGAGATATGTCTTAAAACTAAAATTTGGCTGACTAAGTTTTCAGTAAAATATGGTTCGCATTGACAAGATATTGCTATAGTCTTGTAAATGTATTTGTTCATGGACAGGCATATGTACCCCTATCTTCAGGAACAGCAACATTAGCAAGATAAGGGGATTAGCCTTCCTCTTCAAAATAAGGTCAAACAATCACTAGGCCCTCCACTTGTAGGATATCACAACTAATTTTGTGAACCAGACCAGTGGGGCACCATATTCCTCCACAATATATCAACTTGAGTTAAGAGCTATAAATTGTATCCTTTTATAAATGTGACTACTGGGGTTCAGACAACCCCAGAACAAGAAGAGCATATAATGGACTGGTGAAACCACCTACTCTCAGTGGTAGTGAAAGCAGAGTCTCAAAATTCACTAGTTCCTGGTGAGAAAACAAACAAAAATCACACTAAAGGTGGGAACTTCCCATTTTCCCAGGAACAATGTATAGTACCTACCATGATATATAGTATGTCCTATGCAAATTCCATTCACAGCAAAGACTGCACAAGATTTGTGTTTGTTATGGAAAATTACAACTAAGGATGAGATACTTTTCAGACAACTCTTGGGAAGGTTACGGGATAAGGGCAATGGGTGGAGAGGGCTTTATATGCACATGAAAGTCTTTTTATAGCCCCTATAGAATTAGCTGGCTTTAGATCCCAGGATGGGGGCAGCAAGGGAGGTGGGTAATAAAGTAAGGAGGGGATGGGGGATCCCTCCTGGGATGAAGCCGTCCAGGATTTATTACCCAAGCTCAAATGGGATTTCTGGCAACTCCTCCCAACACAGCTGGTCAAGGGAATGGATTGCAACAATGGGTTAAACTTTAGCTTTGGGTTATTGATGGAGAGCTCCCCGCAAACACGTACTGCGTGCACTTGTGTAAGCGGAGACCATCTAATATTAACATTCGCTATTTACAAGATGTAACATATGGCACGTATTGATCTGTATGCTGACGAAACTTTAAAAAATGACAAAGTGACTAAATTATACATATATGTAAATGATCATCATCCATGGTCTTGTACCATCAGTTAGTGGAGCAGCTCCGTCTCTGGTTGGGGGACGATGCCTTCTTTGTGCATTGTATGCCTTCCGTAATCACATCTTGCTTTGAGTCTTCGTTCACATTTACATCCTTGCTGGTTTCGATTTGTTACCGTAGAAAGGTTTGTAGTGAGAGCTCAAAATGGAGCTAAGACCACCACGTGTATTAAGTCAAAATGGAGAGAATGGTCTTTTGGCGCTGGCAAAAAAAAAACCTTCTCAGGCAGCATTGGCCGTGTTTGATTTTTATGGCCAATGATGCAGTCAGTGCTTATCATGGGCTGGAAAAAAAAGGAAAATAAGCGGTCAATGGTTTGACAAATGTTCTATCATTCGAAATGAACAATAGCTTCTTTCACCAAACCAGACGAATTGTTCAGTATAGCTGAAATCTGCCATCGCAGCCAACTTGTCCTGTGTATATGGAGAACTATGGGGTGGGTCTACAGTGTATGATTTTAAAGTGATATTTAATCTCCTGTACTGAGATACGCCTTAAGAAATTCTAGTCTACTCTACTTAATTTTCTAATTTCACCATGGTCAATACAGACTATTTTGGCTGACAGCAGCAGCTGTCCGTATGCGGTCACCACTGCCAGCCATGACTAGTCTCAGCGCTCATGCAATAGCAATTTATTTCCCAGCTTGTAAGAATCAGGACTCTCAATGCAGTAGCTAAAGGTACTGCCACACTAAACAATCCCGCTAGCGATCACGATAACGACGCATACTAATGCGATCCTAGCGGGATTGTTTCTATATCGCTAAAGGTACTGCCACACTACACAATCCCGCTAGCGATCTCGTTAGCGTCGCATACTAATGAGATCGCTAGCGGGATTGTTTCTATATCGCTAGTAGCTACCTAACTTAGCGATGTCGTTAAGGACGCTATCGCGGTTAGCGATCTCCTTAACGACTTTAGCGGTACAAAAGTACCGCTAAATCGCTAAGAAAAGGTGCTACACTTAGCGATTATACTTACCCAGCGGGAGCGCCGGCGATAAAATAGGGTCCGGAACGATTCCAGCGACGAGCGAGATCACAGCAGGAAGCTCGTCGCTGGCAGCTGCCGCACACAACAACATCGCTAACGGGATCGCTAAATAGTGACGTTTTTTAGCGATCCCGTTAGCGATGTTGTTTAGTGTGGCATACCCTTAAGCGGCCACATTTAGCGATATAGTTAACGACGCTATCGCCGTTAGCGATCTTCTTAACGACTTTAGCGGTACAAAAGTACCGCTAAATCGCTAAGAAAAGGTGCCACACTAGCGATATATACTTACCCAGCGGGAGCGCCGACGAGAAAATAGGGTCGGAACGATTCCAGCGACGAGCGAGATCACAGCAGGAAGCTCGTCGCTGGCAGCTGCCGCACTGAACAACATCGCTAACGGGATCGCTAAATAGTGACGTTTTTTAGCGATCCCGTTAGCGATATTGTTCAGTGTGGCATACCTAAGTATTTGGTGCTTGATTTTATTATGCCGTTGCAGACCTGAGTTGAGGTGGCTTTAAATAAAGACATATGTCTTGGAAAACCCCTTTAAATGTCAGCTGAAAGTTATCTGATTTACCCATTACCATGTGCGCTTAGCTCAGTTAGACATGCCTTATAATGTCCAAGGAGCTTCGGGGGAGAAAAGGTACTGGATCTAATTAAAGAAATCCAGCTGGTGTAACAATACGGCTGGTATAAAAGTCTTAATACCGCCCAACTTTCCTACTGTCCAGTCTATGCTCCTATCCTACTGCACAGTTGGGTAGATTTGGTCTACGGAGCTCCAGGGAAGCGGCGGAGCTATAATAGCAGCATTTTTAGAGTGGGATCTCTTTAAAATGACTGTGCGATGCGAATCTTGTCCACTTGGCCGTTCTCCATAGCACACATACTTACTGACACAATAAAGCATAGCGGCGAGGTGTGTTAGGGAGGGGTCACGAAACTCACATTTCTTTGCTGTAAATACTGTGAAATGAAATGACATCATGTTCCCGGTAAAGTTTCCCCCCTGGGGCACATCGGAGAAAGCAGCGCATACTAATTCTCCAACATCTAGTGATCGCATAGTTCGGATAGCCTCTGATGGAACTGAACACAGACGTGAGCACCTGTCCATCAGATGGATGACTCCACTAATGGCTGGTAGGCAGGAGAATACGCCATCGGTAAGGCAGGTCTGACCCTTGGAACTGCCACTAATGCCATAAAATGATCCTTTCCCTACAGGTCAATGGATGTGAAAGTGATTGGTTGGAGTCTCAGATTGTGGAGCCTGCCTTCTGTTCTTGGTATTTGACCAAAAAATTCTCAAAACTTGAACATTCCCATTTGTTAAATTGATGACAAATCAGAGGTTTCTACCATACATTTCAGAATATGTCTATTGTCAGACAGTCGAATGACTCAAGGATAAAAGTATGTGAGTGATCTAGAGAGCAGGACGAACCTTGCGACATCTCTTTCCTCTCCATGGCTTCCCTCAATTTGCCTTACACTTTAGACAGCCAATTGCCAAATGTATTGGGTTTTCCAGATTGTTTAAAAATCTGACGGGGTCAAACCATGGGATAAAAGAAGAAAACAAGATAACCTCACTCTGAGAATCCACTCCCTGCTCAGCACTGCCATTCAGTCAGTCTCCGCCATGCCACTATTGATGAAATCACAACCACCCTGATCGCTGCAGGGTTAGGAGACTGGTGGTGAGGACATCATGGCTTCTAGTCCAGTGAGACTGTCAGAAGCACAGCACTGGATGTGGACAGATTCCTGGAGTACATCATCTTTACATCTTTTATCCCCAAGGCTTGTTGCTGTTAGTTTTTTAAACAATCAGGAAGTATTTAGTCTATGTACACACGGAGTCTTTTTTACCGAGTTTTTGCAGGAGAATCTGAGCAGAAAGTCAAAGTTTTTGAAGAATTTTGAGCTTTGGAGAGTTTAAGCTGAGTTTCTGCTCCAAAAAACTCCTCTGTGTTCACATAGCCCTAGACCCCGATTGATCAAAACACGTTTCTAAGTATTCTGGTGCAAGTCACTTTGGAAAAATAAAAATTCAATATTCTGGCGACTTGGCGCTTTCATGCCAAATCCTCTCAATTTGGCCAAATTGGACAAAGCAGAGGAGTTACAAGGGTATGATGCTACAGCTCCTCTAATTCATGACAAGCCTCAGGCATACTTTACGTCAGAAATCGTACTCCGGTCTGGGACTGGAATAAGATTTGTTAATGGCATACGCCACTGTTAGATGCTCAGTTCATGAAGAGGTGTGCGTCTCTTAATTAATCTGCATCATCTGACTCCTACATGCCACCACATCAAGAGCCGAGAGAAAATCACCGGCTTTTATGAATTGAGCCTAATGTGTAACAAAGCAAGTTTTATCCAGAAATGGATAACTGAGAAATGGCAGAAATAACATTTTGAAAACTTTATAGAAGACGCCTCAAATATATATTTTACTACTGTAACACTACAATGGGCATCACAAACATATATACTGACCCCGTTCTGTAGACCAAAAATAAGCAAACTCCAGTGCTGAAAGGGTAACAAATCTAAATTATTACTTGTAAACTAATGTAGTTGTTGTAAATACTGATCGTAATAAAAGTGTGTGGGGGATCACATCTGAAGTACACATCATCCCCTCAATATACGCTGCTTTTCATTAGTTTAATTTATCCCTATTACAATCAGATTAGAATTTTAAAAAATTACTGAGCGTCACCTCTCTCTCCCCCCATCACCGACACTATTCTGAACAGCTCAGCACATAGCGCAGGCTGTGATAAATGACAATACAAGGTTATGTGCTGAGCTGGGGAGTTTTTTCTCTCCCCTCTCTAACTTCTTTATTTAGCAGAACAAAAGCACTGTAGAAAACATGATAAATATATCTTTATAGGAAGGTCTGGTATAATGGGGTTACAGACCCTTTCATCAACAATTCTGCGGACAAAGGGACAACAAATGACACCGAGTGGGGGATAGCTCAAATCTGTGCAATACATAGATAGATATCTACATATATATTATATTCTTGGATACAAAATATATATATATATATATAATATATATATACATACATACATACATACATATACATAAACATGCATACTATATGCCAAAATATTGTAAAATACTATGGAAAGTTATACCAAAGTATATAAATGTAATAAAAATATTGCATAGATAGAATAATCATGAGATAGATAATAGATAAATACATAGATAGTTAGATAGATAGATAGATAGATAGATATAGATAGATAGATAGATAGATAGATAGATAGATAGATAGATAGATAATAGAGAGATAGATAGATAGATATGAGATAGATAGATATGAAATAGATATAGATAGATAGATAGATAGATAGAGATAGATAGATAGATAGATAGATAGATAGATAGATAGATAGATAGATAGATAGATAGATAGATAGATAGATAGATAGATAGACAGATACAAGTCATACAACTTTGGAACAATAAAAAATAACAATTGGAAAAAAAATCAATATAAGCATAAATTGCTTTTGTGTTTTCCATCTGCTGCTAAGTGATGGTTTCATGGATAAATGTGAAGTTTTACTGGTATTATATAAAGATTTATTTTTTATAGTCAATGATTTAGAAAAGGGTCTGAAGCCAGCGCCCCGGTAGCGCCTCCTTCTCACGATGCTCCCAGCTATGCACTTCAAAAGAGAGTCATTTATTCTGCTGGGGATGTAAGGAGGGGACCAGCTCAGAATAAATGGTGACAGTGTGACACTGGATCCAGAGACCCTCCAGCCGCCAGAGGGGCCCACCACTGCTCGACTAAATGATAGATCATAATTAATCTTTAACTGCAGGAGAGGAGGGGTTGGGGGGGTAGAAGAGAGAGAGAGAAGACAAAGGAAACACTGGAAGAAAGCTGGGAGTGGTGGGAGAAATTCCACGGGAAGGTGTCCTAGAGGGAAGGGTGGCTGAAAAGTCAAGACGGCGGCGAGGTCTTCTGTGGATGAATAAATTGCAAGCTCTGCAGGCCAGTCATAAAAAAAGAAATATGCTACAACAGAACAGCCCGGAAATGTATGTCTAATTTACTAGATAAACGTGACTAAAGTCAAGATAACAATCTGGAAGTGCACAGCAGGCTGGTGCAATGTAGGCTCCCCCCAACATGTGTCTGTAGATGATCCAGAACAGCTGGATGCCTTCTATTACAGAGACCTGCCCAATCCCACCATCAGGAGGCCAGGTATTATTAATACCCTGTACATACAGCAACGGAGAAATGTCCCCAACACTCGCCGGGGGCACAGAAATATATTTCGTGACAGCAAATCCACCCACAAAGGGAAGAACATACTGCATGGGCTGCCATATAAACACTGATGGGGCAGCGAGGAGCAGAAGGAAACCCTAGAGGATAATTAGCTGTAAACCACAGATGTAACGAATCTTCACACTAAACGATCAATACGTCCAAGACGCAACAATGGCTGCATCCATGGAAACAGATTGGATGAGACCAAGACAAACTGAAATGATATTAGTAACGTTTGTTGGACTGCACTTGATGACCTATCGGGAAACAAGGGTTGGAAGAGTTGACGTTGAACTCATCTCATGAGTTGTGCCATGTGCCTGGTAGCCTCTTATCTTCATATACATGAGTAACATGCATGACTCAGCCAATGAGGGAAGGGGGCATTCTTCAGCTGAATCACTTCATGGATCTAATTAATAAAAATCATTCACTCTGCCAAGATTCATAGTTCAATGGTCACAGTATCTTCAGACACCTTGCTCTCATTTGATAGATAAGATTGTGTATTTAGAATACTATGTGAAAATTAGATTTTCTTATCCCTTCCCTCCAAAAAACTCACTCTAAAGTGAAGTGCAGCCACTAGGTGTCTCCCTTCTGTATAACTTGCAGACGGATTATAGGAAGCGGGTGGGAGGGCGGCTTTCGTTTTTGGTCCTCCTCTTAGTTAGGTAGGCTTTCCATTCAAGGTAATCAAGCCTTTGAACAATTGCAGGCGCAATACATGCTGGGTAATGAGGGAAAGAGAGTTCCTGTCACTATAGCGCTGGAAGAATGATGATGGAGAGAAAACCCCCTCTCGAAAGGTATGGATGGCAAGTTACAAAGCATGAGTATCAGGACAGTTACTAGAGATAATAAACTGGCAGGTACACTAAAGATTGGCCTTGTTATGTAGCAGTATGGGCAGTGTGATGTAGGACTACAAGGAAAGGTAGAGTATATCTGCCATTAAAGAATTAGTAAAGGTGAGTACCGTAACTTACCCAATGGTGGCCATATTGGTAGCCACTCAGATTTAAGAAACAAGTATCAGATGTAAGAGGAATCAGAAAACAGCTTCATCAATCTCCCCGTAGAGAACACATGAGCGACTGGCTGAGCATACATTAGTATGGGGGAACCTTGGTCACCAGATATCTAAGGTGTATGGGCAACTTTAGAAAAACATGGCTGGTTTCTTCCAAAAATAGCGCCACACCTGTTCACAGATTGTGTCTGGTACTGCAGCTCTACTTAAGTCACTTCAATGGAGTTGTGCTGAAATATAATTCTGAACAAGTGCCTTCATAATTTTGAAAATAAAGAGGTGCACAACTGGGATAAGCAACCACACCATGTCAGATCTTCACGTATGGAAGATGACTGCAGACCGTAAAACATATGAAGTCATAAACATGATGTCCCTACAGTTCCCCTGGATCAATGAACCATCATTTTTCTTCAGCAAAGCGGAAAACATCACTGCAGAGAAACGTCAAGTATTCATGAAGGTAAAACGTGGAGGAGAACCAGATTCCTACTACGAGGCAGCGAACGCTGAAACACATTTCCTTATTCCTCCCTCTCGCCCCTTGAGTCTTCTACTTTGAGAAATCAAAGATTAGCGTGCACCTATAACTAGTCTTATTTTTCGGCTTCCATTACTTCAAAGATGCTGAAATCCGTGGAAAACATGTCAATTTCTTCAGTGCGGCTCTCTGCTCTGGAGAGAAACTGCACCCAATTTGTATTATTTAACATCTTACAGAGCCAGGAGCACAAACAACGCGTGAAATGTTGTAAAATCATAGCGAAGGCTGCTCTTAAAGGAGAAGAACACATTACTGGAGGCTCATGTACAACAAGGGTTGCGTGTTTCTTTAGCCCCATTCACATGTCGGTGTCTCATCTGTGATTTTCACAGATAGTAGATTATAAATGGTACATATTCTATGTGCACGTTCACATGTCTGTTTTTCATCCAATTTGCGTATTTAACAGAGACATTTCCCATTTTTTTCCGATTTGCAAATCAAATCCGACCATTAATATAAATGGATAGTGTGGAGCAACAACCAAACATGACTGTCTCTGTCTTGATCCCATAGATCCGATGTATTCTCGGGTATTGTGAGAGGCGATCCACTGTCATTGGGGATCATCTGCGGTGGCAGTTCTACCTTCTGGGGCTGGTGTAGGAAATATGGGTTTTCTTTGGTGCGTAGAAACCCCTTAGTCTTAGTACCCCTTGTGGGGAAGGCTCCTATAGGCTCATGTGTCACTATTGGTCTCGGAGTGCTTTAAGAGATTTTACGTACCCATGAGCAATGGCCATGTGTCCTCTTATGTAGACATATCCATTCTGGTCTGGACATTTGGAGTTGCCATTATAGTTTATGTGCACATGGAGTCTCCTTGTAGGGTTTTCGTGCAAAAACTGAGCTGAACCTCCAACTTTTTGAGCAGTTTTTGCAGAATGTCTACTCTTTTTCTGCACAGTTTCTGCTCCAAAAACTCCTTAAAACCTCAGGGTAAATATTCCCTTAAGCCGGAGTCACACTTGCGAGTGTTACCCGGGCCTTAAGGTATGTTTACACAGAGCTTTTCAGGTTTTGAAGTAGAAACTAAGCTGAAACAATCCAACGCCTCCTCAAAACCCTTGAAAAACTTGGTACGAAGATACACCTTTCCTATATTGAAAAACTTGAGCATTTCTACACACTTTCCACTCCAAAATGACTCAGTGTGCACACACCCCAACATTGTATTAGGGCCTGTGCACACATTGCGGATTTGCCTGCGGATTTTTCCGCGCCGAAACCGCACCTCTTGGCAGAAACCGCAGGCGCGGTTTTGACGCGGTTTTGATGCGTTTTTTGGCGCGGTTTTGACGCGGTTTTTCTCATGCGGTTTTGTATGCGGTTTTTACAGCTAAATAAAGATATGTTGTTTAACAAAAAAAAAAAAAGATTTGTGATGTCATTTCTTGCCCAACCTCCTCTTTTACATTTGTCCAACCCACACTCCATTACACACACAGATAGAGATAGGCCGGTGTCACACTTGCGAGTGTGATGTGAGTAAGTCGCACGACTTTCTCGCATCAACACCGAGCACGGCTGCCCGCTCTCGGACCCGAGTGTGCGGCTGCATGTATTTCTATGGGTCCGAGAGCGGGCGGCCGTGCCGGGTGTTGATGCGAGAAAGTCGTGCGACTTACTCGCATCACACTCGCAAGTGTGTCGCTGGCCATAGATAGATAATAGATACCAGTAGATAGATAGATAGATAGAAGATAGATAGATAGATAGATAGATAATATTTAAAATGGTACATAAATAGTTAAAGACACACGCGTACACATACACAAAATAACGCAATAGTTAATAAAAAAAAAAATATAGGAAAAAAAATGGCGTGGGCTCCCGCGCAATTTTCTGCGCCAGAGGGGGAAAGCAGACAGCCGGGGCCAATATTTCTAGCCTGGGAAGGGGTTAATACCCATGGATCTTCCCAGGCTATGAATATCAGCCCGCAGCTAGCCTTCACTGGCTATTAAAATAGGGGGACCCCCCCCAAAAAAAATTACGTGGGGTCCCCCTATAATTTATAGCCAGACAGGCTAGGCAGACAGCTGCGGGCTGATATTCATAGCCTAGGAAGGGGCCATGGATATTGGCGCCCCCCTGGCTAAAAATACCAGCACCCAGCCGCCCCAGAGTTGGCGCATCTGTACGATGCGCCAATTCCGGCACTTAGCCCCTCTCTTCCCACTCCCCTGTAGCGGTGGGATATGGGGTAATAAGGGGTTAATATCACCTTGCTATTGTAAGGTGATATTAAGCCCGGTTAATAATAGAGAGGCGTCAATAAGACGCCTATCCATTATTAATCTTATATTAATAAAGGGTTAAAAAAAACAACACACGCATAAGAATAAATTATTTTAATGAAATAAAACACAACACGGTTTTCATATCTTTATTACACACTCAGATCCAAGCGACGCCCTCGATCTCCTGTAAAAAAACGTAAAAAAATAAAACAACCGTATACTCCCTGTCCGACGCAGTCCAATTAATAACGAGTGTCCCACGACGGTCTCCCCTATAGAATGGTGACATCAGGTGATGCCACTGCTCTGTAGGGCCTCCTAGTGATGCACTGACAGGAGACAATGGCTCCTGCAGTGCATCACTGAGTTCATTCTCTCACTTTATGGCAATGCTGCGTGGGAATTTTCTCACCCAGCATTGCCGTGAGAGAATGAACTGTAGTGACGTCATTCTCTCCCGGCGGCAGAGCTATACACAGATGGATGGCGTCGGGGAAGAGGTGAGTATGTGCTCAATGTTATTTGTTGTATGTTACTGTATGTTATATGTTCTGTATGTCATTGTATGTTATATGTTCTGTATGTCATGTAATTTTTTTTTTTTTTTTACATTCAGCAGTGCACATTAGCCGGATGATGGGACTACTACTGTCCCATCATTGGCTAATGTGTCAGTCACTGTCACTGTAGCAGGCATAGCCGGATGGGACTTGTAGTCCCATCCGACGATGCCTGCATACACGGAGACACGCACACAGCCCCGCACACCGCCGCACATACACAGCCCCGCACACCGATCGCGCACACAGACCCGCACACCGATCACACAGACACCGGCACACAATCACCGCCCACACACACAGCGCCGCACACTATACACGCCCACGCACCGCCCACACACATAGCGCCGCACACTATTCACGCCCACGCACCGCCCACACACTTCCCTCCTCCCGAACTGCAGCGGTTTCAGCCACAGCAAACCCGCAGATCTTTTTTAGATCTGCGGTTTTGCTGCGGAAGTGCCCGACTCAATGCGAGTCAATGGGCGCCGAACCGCTGCAGTTCCGCACAAAGAATTGACATGCTGCGGAAAATAAAACGTGGCTAAACCGCGCGTTTTTTTCCGCAGCATGTGCACAGCAGACCTGCGGTTCCCATAGGGATTCATTGCTGTGCACTGTGCTGCGGGTTGGATGCGTTTCCGCAGCGTTAAAAACGCAGCGGAAACGCATCTAATACCGCAATGTGTGAACGGGGCCTAACAGTGTACTCTAGTAGCGACCTTAACCATTATACTTACCTAGACAGATTCAAAGCTCCCTAAATTTGAGAGTGTTCATTTCCCCCCTTCTTCCACTAAGCATCACTGTATGAACAGATATTGTACATAAAGAGATTTTTTTCTAATCTAAGTGGTATTTTATGACGAACATATTCTTAAGGGAAGTTAAGTGCAGTTGCAGGTGGTGACAATGACTTTTAGTCCTTATATATGATAGCCTCCAGGTTATCCAATGCACATGGCGCAGCTGCGGGTGGTGATGCTGACTTGGGGCGGTTGCTCATATATCTGATGCAGCTGGGTGAATCGCTGCGCGCAGTTTTTTCTGAGCTGGCGTTGAACACCAATGCAAGAATTAGTGGGTGGTGTGAGAAGATTGAGACCGTGACACCTCTGACATGTGTATCCTGAAGAACGCCAGCGCTACTCTGAGAAGGTAAACGTAACTATATATTTCAAGTTGTGCGTTGGAGTAAGGCTATATTCACGTGTCCAATAATCATCCGTTAGAACGGATCCAGCACAAATTCGTTGACAAAAGAGTTGCGAAGACACAACTTTTTGGTTCTGCTAAAAATAACTGATTTCAACTTGATCCGTTTTCTTCCATTTGAAACTGATCCAGTAAGGAAAAAAACTTTTTTGTCAACAGAGCTTGATCTGTTCTAACAGATGATTACTGGACATGTGAACATAGCCTAAGAAGCCCAAAAATCGCTCATACTGGCCACACACATTAGATAGATGCCGGACTAATGATATTCGGCTATCTTCCCTGACTCCCCTATACACTGCAACGCTTATCCACAGGTGTATCTAGGTTTTCTGGCACCCGGGGCAAGAATTCAGTTTGGCGCCCCCACCAAGCACATTTGCGATTTGCACACTTAGTCACGTGCCTACGACCTGCTCGCCCTCATTCAAAGTTCAGTGAAAAACTGAGAGAGGCAAGAAGAAAAACTTGTTGTCATGTGACCATAAGAGTGAAATTCGCATATGAGTGAAGCGGCCAAGTGATGATTGCTGGATCCAGCAAGCAGAGCTGAATCCTGACAGGGAGGATATTACATGCCATTAGGATTGGCTGCACAGCTTCATTTTATAAGTAAAGGGCTCGTCCAGGTTTGAGATGAAAGTCTGCAGTCACTATAGGTGGCTGCAGACTTGTGAATTCTCACAGAGCATGCACTGCACACTTAGGATACTCTCTTGCACGAGTATGCGATTTGAATACTTCTGGCCACATTTTTCAACTAAACTTGTCCAAGCTCACTAAATTCATTTTCATTGAGTGAGGCCACGCATGTCTAGTCAGCAGGTGACTGCATGTATGTAAACCGTCAGCACGAGAGAATCCTGACAGCGTACAGTGCGCACTGTGAGAATTCAGAAGTCTGCAGTCACATAGAATGACTGCAGACTCAGCACAAACCTGGACAACCCCTTTAATACTCCTAACATAAATAAAAATATGAGAATTAGTATCACAAAAAAACATTTACATCCAGGTACCTTATAGTTGTCATTGTCTCTGGAGTCGTTCTCTTTCTTTCCTTCTTTATCTTTGTCCAGACCTCATGATGACTTTTCTCATCCACAGCTCATCTCTGCAGACTTCCATCCTCTCCGGTCTTCTGCAGCACATCCCCACACGATGCCCTTAAAGATAGCAGTGTCATTATAAGGCTCCTGAATAAAAATATCTGCCCTATGCTGAGCCCCCGAATAAATAATTGCCCCTCACTATATTCCCTGCACAAAATATGTCCCCCACACTGTTCCTCTTAAGATACATGCTCTCTACACTGTCTTCTCCTTTCCATACTGAGCCCCCTCTTCACACTGGGTCCCCCCTGTTGGGCCTAGTCTCTATACTATGCCCCCTCACCACACGCCCCCTCTTGGCTGTGCCCTTACACTGTTCCCCCCATGCTAACCCCTAAACTACTCAGTCTCTATTCTGTGCCCACTGACCCTTTTCTTCCCCCATATTGTCTCTTCCCAGTAAATCTCCCCCAGGCTCATTACACTAAATACCCCCCTCACAGTAAATGTTACCTAGCCCAGTTACACTAAATACCCCTGTCACAGTAAATCTCCCCCAGGCCCATTACACTAAACAACCCCGCCACAGTAAATCTCCCCAGGCCCGCTACACTAAATACCCCCATCACAGTAAATCTCCCCCAGCCCCATTACACTAAATACCCCTGTCACAGTAAATCTCCCCCAGTAAATACCTCCTACACACACAGTAAATCTTCCACGCACAAAGTAAATACCTCCCCCACACACAGTAAATATCCCCCACACACAGTAAATCTTCCCCACACAAAGTAAATACCTCCCCCACACAGTAAATCTTCCCCACACAAAGTAAATAACTCCCCCACACAGAAAATCTCCCCCACACAAAGTAAATACCTTCCCCACACACAGTAAATATCCCCCACCACACAGTAAATCTCCCCACACAAAGTAAATACCTCCCCCACACAGTAAATCTTCCCCACACAAAGTAAATAACTCCCCACACACAGTAAATCTTCCCCACACAAAGTAAATACTCCCCACACATAAAGTAAATACTTCCCCCACACAAAGTAAATACCTCCCCACACACAGTAAATACTTCCCCCCACAAAGTAAATACCTCCCACACACACAGTAAATCTTCCCCACACAAAGTAAATACCTCCCCCACACACAGTAAATCTTCCCCACACAGAGTAAATACCTCCCCACACACAGTAAATCTTCCCCACACACAGTAAATACCTCCTCCACACACAGTAAATCTTCCCCACACAAAGTAAATACCTCCCCCACACAGTAAATCTTCCTCACACAAAGTAAATAACTCCCCCACACACAGTAAATCTCCCCACACAAAGTAAATACCTCCCCCACACAAAGTAAATACTTCCCCACACAAAGTAAATACTCCCCACACACAGTAAATCTCCCCCACAAAAGTAAATACCTCCCCCACACACAGTAAATCTCCCCCACACAAAGTAAATCCCCCCACACACAGTAAATCTTCCCCCACAAAATAAATACTCCCCACACACAGTAAATCTCCCCCACACAAAGTAAATACCCCCCACAACAGTAAATACTTCCCCACACACATAAATCTCCCCACACAAAGTAAATGCTCCCCAAACAAAAGTAAATCCCCCCGCTCATTACAGTAAATACCCCCCACAAAGTAAATTCCTCCCCACACAAAGTAAATACCTCCCCCACAACCAGTTATTTCCCCACACAAAGTAAATACCTCCCCCACACAAAGTAAATCTTCCCCCACACACAGTAAATACTCCCCACACAAAGTAAACACCTCCCCCACACACAGTAAATCTTCCCCACACAAAGTAAATAACTCCCCCACACACAGTAAATACCTCCCCCACACACAGTAAATCTCCCCACAAAGTAAATCTCCCCACACAAAGTAAATCTCCCCACACAAAGTAAATACCTCCCCCAACACAGTAAATCTCCCCACACAAAGTAAATCTCCCCACACAAGTAAATCTCCCCACACAAAGTAAATACCTCCCCCACACACAGTAAATCTTCCCCACACAACAGTAAATACCTCCCCCACACACAGTAAAATCTCCCCCACACAAGTAAATACCTCCCCCACACACAGTAAATCTCCCCCAAGCTCATTACAGTAAATCTTCCCCAAACAAAGTAAATATCTCCCCAACACACAGTAAATCTTCCCCACACAAAGTAAATACCTCCCCCACACACAGTAAATCTCCCCCAAGCTCATTACAGTAAATCCCCCCCCAAACAAAGTAAATATCTCCCCAACACACAGTAAATCTTCCCCACACAAAGTAAATACCTCCCCCACACACAGTAAATCTCCCCCACACAAAGTAAATACCTCCCCCACACACAGTAAATCTCCCCCAAGCTCATTACAGTAAATCTCCCCCCAAACAAAGTAAATATCTCCCCAACACACAGTAAATCTTCCCCACACAAAGTAAATACCTCCCCCACACACAGTAAATCTCCCCCAAGCTCATTACAGTAAATCCCCCCCAAACAAAGTAAATATCTCCCCAACACACAGTAAATCTTCCCCACACAAAGTAAATACCACACACACACACACACACACACACACACACACACACACACACACACACACACACACACACACACACACACACACACACACACACACACACACACACACACACACACACACACCACTAAATCTTCCCCACACAAAGTAAATACCTACCTCCCTCACACACAGTAAATCTTCCCAGCACAAGGTGAATACCTCCCCACACACAGTAAATCTCCCTTGCACAAAGTAAATACCTCCCCCACACACAGTAAATCTTCCCAAGCTCATTACAGTAAATTCCCCCCCAAACAAAGTAAATATCTCCCCAACACACAGTAAATCTTCCCCCACACAGTAAATACCTCCCCACACAGTAATTACCCGACAAACACAGTAATCACCCCTCCAGGCAGTAAATGCCCCCCCATGAAGTAAATACCCCCACACACACAATAAATACCCCGCTTCCATCTTCGGTGTCTTCAGCTCCACTAAAGTGGAGCACTTACCACCAATGATCTCCATGCCGACGAGTGACGACAACAGCGTGATCACTTGAAGCTGCTGACGTCGCTCTGACTGGCAGTCAGAGCTTCAATTGTACTCGCATCTGAAAGGCTCGAGTACAATTGATCACTGGGAGCTGGCTGTCAGCTCGACAGCCGGCTCAGAGAACTGCCGACTCCCAGTCGGGGGGGGGGGTAAGAATGCAACGCCGGGGAAGACACTTCGGACCGCCGCATTAGGCGGCCTGACTGCACCTCCCTGCCGGCTGCGCGCAGGGCACATGCCCCGGCTGCTCCCACCCTAGATACACCTATGGGTCTATCTCTTAGGGCTCATACTCACTGGAGACAAAAACGGACGATTGCAAGCCGATAAAAAATCGGATTGCAATCGGACCAATGTTATTCAATAGGGGACTTCTCATTTGCGATTTTTTTTCTCAGCAGAAATCGGTCTGAGAAAAAAATTGCAGCATGCTTCGATTTGCAGCGATTTTGGCATGATAATCGCTAATGCAAGTCACTGGATGCGATAAAAAATTGGACAGCACTCGCACCATGCGAGTGCTGTCTGATTTATATGCACCAGTGTCCTTTGAAAAGCCGGCAATTCATCCCCGGCTACTGTAAAATCACACTGACAGCTCACAAAACACTACATATAATATATATATATATATATATATATATATATATATATATATACATGTCCATGTGACACACATATATAGATATATATATAGATATATATATCTAAATATATATAGATATATAGATATATATATCTATATATATATATAGATATATATATCTATATATATATTTATAGTTCATACATTCATTCAGGAGCATTCAGCTGAGCAGGCAGCATTAGCTGCACTGCTTGGCTGAAAGCTAGTTAACCCTTTGTGAAGGATTACAGCGTGGGATGTGACAAAGCACCGGATAAGTAAGGATAATGTTGTTTTATTATTTTTTCTTTATTATAGGAGAGCAAGGGCTTCGCAAAGATTAAGAGTTAAATAAAAGATGGTCAAAAAAATGTGTTTTTATTTCATTAAAATTATTTATTCTTAAGGGTATGCCACATTAAACGAGATCGCAAGCGAGATCGCTAACGAGATCACTACTGCGTCATCATTTATGACGCAGTAGCAATCTCGTTAGCGACTTAGCTGTGTGATTCCAAACACAACTCATCCGCGATCTGTGATTCCAAACACATCTCATCAGCGATCTGTATAACGACCTCTGCGGTCGTTGGGAAAACCTAGTCCCACCTGCGACGCTGGTGAAGTCGTTCATAAAGGGTGTCACACTCAGCGATTCAGGCTCACCAGCGGGACACCAACGACCAAAAAACGGCTCAGAACGTTTACAAACGATCAGCGACATCTCAGCAGGGGCCACATCGCTGCTACATGCCACACACAGTTAAGTCGCTAACGAGATCGCTACTGCGTTATAAATGGTGACGCAATTGCGATCTCGTTAGCGATCTCGTTTGTGATCTCGCTTAGTGTGGCATACCCTTTAATGTGTGTGTTTTTTTATTTCCTTCAATAGGATTAATAATTGATAGTTGTCTAATTGACAGCTCTCAATTATTAACCTGGCTTAAAGTCACCTTTCAATAGCAAGGTGGCTTTAACCCATTATTAACCCATTTGCCACCACTACAGGGCAATGGGAATAGACCGGCAAAGTGCCAGAAAGGGCACATCTAATTATAGATTTGCCTTTTCTGGGGTGGCTGGGTGCAGATGTTAGTAGCCGGGGGGGGGGGGGGGGGCACAAAATAAATGCACCCTCCCTAGGCTATTATTATCTGCCCCCACTCGCTTGCTTTGTCTGTCTGGTTGAGAAAATACAGTAGGAGCCAACGCATTTTTTTACGAATTTACACCTTTAATTAACCCCTACATGTGTGAAATTTTGCACACAGCCACTCATGTCATTGTTAGTGAAAACCATATATCAAACCACATGAAATGACATGGTTAACTGTATGTAAACCATGTGTCATTTCATGTCGGGTCTGTAATTTCACAAAAGCCGGCAATTGAATTAACGGCTATTATACTATGTAGAAGTGTATGACATATATATATATACAGGTCCTTCTCAAAAAATTAGCATATAGTGCTAAATTTCATTATTTTCCTTAATGTAATGATTAAAATTAAACTTTCATATATTTTAGATTCATTACACACCAACTGAAATTTTTCAGGTCTTTTATTGTTTTAATACTGATGATTTTGGCATACAGCTCATGAAAACCCAAAAATCCTGTCTCAAAAAATTAGCATATTTCATCCGTCCAATAAAATAAAAGTGTTTAAAACAAAATAAAAAAAAACCCATCAAATAATAATGTTCAGTTATGCACTCAATACTTGGTCGGGAATCCTTTTGCAGAAATGACTGCTTCAATGCGGCGTGGCATGGAGGCAATCAGCCTGTGGCACTGCTGAGGTGTTATGGAGGCCCAGGATGCTTCGATAGCGGCCTTAAGCTCATCCAGAGTGTTGGGTCTTGCGTCTCTCAACTTTCTCTTCACAATATCCCACAGATTCTCTATGGGGTTCAGGTCAGGAGAGTTGGCAGGCCAATTGAGCACAGTAATACCATGGTCAGTAAACCATTTACCAGTGGTTTTGGCACTGTGAGCAGGTGCCAGGTCGTGCTGAAAAATGAAATCTTCATCTCCATAAAGCATTTCAGCCGATGGAAGCATGAAGTGCTCCAAAATCTCCTGATAGCTAGCTGCATTGACCCTGCCCTTGATGAAACACAGTTGACCAACACCAGCAGCTGACATGGCACCCCACACCATCACTGACTGTGGGTACTTGACACTGGACTTCAGGCATTTTGGCATTTCCTTCTCCCCAGTCTTCCTCCAGACTCTGGCACCTTGATTTCCGAATGACATGCAAAATTTGCTTTCATCAGAAAAAAGTACTTGGGACCACTTAGCAACAGTCCAGTGCTGCTTCTCTGTAGCCCAGGTCAGGCGCTTCTGCCGCTGTTTATGGTTCAAAAGTGGCTTTACCTGGGGAATGCGGCACCTGTAGCCCATTTCCTGCACACGCCTGTGCACGGTGGCTCTGGATGTTTCTACTCCAGACTCAGTCCACTGCTTCCGCAGGTCCCCCAAGGTCTGGAATCGGTCCTTCTCCACAATCTTCCTCAGGGTCCGGTCACTTCTTCTCGTTGTACAGCGTTTTCTGCCACATTGTTTCCTTCCAACAGACTTCCCATTGAGGTGCCTTGATACAGCACTCTGGGAACAGCCTAATTGTTCAGAAATTTCTTTCTAGGTCTTACCCTCTTGCTTGAGGGTGTCAATGATGGCCTTCTGGACATCAGTCAGGTCGGCAGTCTTACCCATGATGGCGGTTTTGAGTAATGAACCAGGCAGGGAGTTTTTAAAAGCCTCAGGAATCTTTTGCATGTGTTTAGAGTTAATTAGTTGATTCAGAAGATTAGGGTAATAGCTCGTTTAAAGAACCTTTTCTTGATATGCTAATTTTTTGAGACAGGATTTTTGGGTTTTCATGAGCTGTATGCCAAAATCATCAGTATTAAAACAATAAAAGACCTGAAAATTTTCAGTTGGTGTGTAATGAATCTAAAATATATGAAAGTTTAATTTTAATCATTACATTATGGAAAATAATGAAATTTAGCACTATATGCTAATTTTTTGAGAAGGACCTGTATAAATATATATATAATATATATATAATATATAATATATATATATATATAAATTATTTGCTTTTTGTGAAGAAAAATATTTAGACTTGAGAGTCCTCAGTGGTTGATACCTTTTAATGGCTAACTGAAAAGATGGTAACAAATTGCAAGCTTTCAAGACTACTCAGGTCTCTTCATCAGGCATAGACTAATGCCTGATGAAGAGACCTGAGTAGTCTCGAAAGCTTGCAATTTGTTACCATCTTTTCAGTTAGCCATTAAAAGGTATCAACCACTGAGGACTCTCAAGTCTAAATATTTTTCTATCTACTGGCTAACACGGTACGAAGATACACATCTTTCCTATTGCTTTTTGTGTAAATTTTATTTTACAATGTGATTTTTACATGATTTTTTACATAGAAATAACTGCTCTATGAAAAACGTCATGTTAAAATCGCATTGCATACAGATGGAAAACGAATGGTGCGATTAAAAATCGCATACAAATCGCATGACAATCGCATGACAATTGCATATATTCGGACCGTTTTTTCCATCCAGAAAACGGACCGTTTTTTTTTTCACAAATGGGTATGAGCCCCTAGGCCGGCGTCACACTTGCGAGTGTGATGCGAGTAAGTCGCACGACTTTCTCGCATCAACACCCGGCACGGCCGCCCGCTCTCGGACCCGAGTGTGCGGCTGCATAAAAATACATGCAGCCGCACACTCGGGTCCGAGAGCGGGCGGCCGTGCCAGGTGTTGATGCGAGAAAGTCGTGCGACTTACTCGCATCACACTCGCAAGTGTGACGCCGGCCTTAGAGAAAAAAAGGATCAACTGTTAAAATTCAACAGGTTGGATTCTGCTCTCTACTTTCACCGGATTCAGACAACTTTTATCTAACATGTATGGGACACTTAAGAGGAAATGTTGTGGACTGGAATACATTTGTATATTAATTTATTAAGATTACTTGTTGAGCCATTCTTAATCATGTCTCCTGTGCCTACTTTTCGGAAAGATGGCAGAGCTGGCGTAAAGATGCTAAATATTGCTAATTTTTTGCGCAACTACGAGTTGCACAAAAATTTTGCGACATTTCATACAGTTTTATACCAGATTTGTACTGAAAATTGCTTGATGAATTAGCCCCATCGAGTGTGACCACACATTTTTCCACCTTTTTGTGATACTGTATTTGCGGCATGCATTGTGTGGCCGGATTAAGACGTCCGTGAAACACAGTCAGAGCACCTACCGTGATGCGAGGTGAAGACCACGAACGAGCAGGTCTGCTGACACAAACTCAACAGCTTCATATAAGCCGAAGAAGCCTCCAAGTTGGGGTCAGGCTGTACATCACAATCCCTACTTGGACTGTGTTTGATGGACGTCTGAATTTATCTTTGCCAGATGTTATGGATGTTTTCACTTTATAAACCTAATGAGATTTTCTTCTTGATTGTAAACACTTCTTGACTATATATGGATCACTTGAATGCACTTTGGTTGTTCTTGAAAAAGGCTAATTCACATGAAATACTGCAGGGATAGGTAAAAGTTTGCCGCCTCCATCTCCTATTTCATGTGCAGAATACATAATCTTTTTTACGCCAGAATTTTCATGATGAGCATAAACGGGCAAGATATGGTAATACAGGTGGCAAAATGGTTAATGCTGATAAATGTATGTTTTGCATGTGTTTACCCTCGATGTGTTCACAAGAACCTTTTTGCATTATTCATGCACAATTGTGTATACACAGACAGATGACTGTTTTCAATGGACACTGTGTAATTCATAATTTGTCCTGCTGTGGCGCTGTAAGGAAATCAATAACATGCTGCCAGGTTCCTCCATAGATTACAGCTGATTGCTGGGGATTAAAGCAGCAGGCAGACACTTTTTAGATCAGTTTATCGTCACAGGATCCTTCTAACTAAGGTAAGCGTTCGATGGGCACCCCTGGAAGATAACACAAATTACAGGATCTGGAGGGAATAATAAATAATAAGGGGGAAAATAAGTGTCAGATAAGAAAGCAGCAACTGGGACATAGAAGTTCAGTAAATTATAGAAACCAATGTGAAACCAAGGTGGACTGCTGGAGAACACGTAAAGGTAGATAGTTTCTTACATGAATGGGTCATGTCCTTCTCAGTATCACAAACATTGGGATCTGTGTAATGTTTCATCTTCCCTGTGGTGGCGCTGTAGGTAAATTACACATTTATTGTAAGGTCCAACAACAGCGCCACCTATAGAAAAGCAGAGTACAGTTGCTTTACATTGACCAAGGACCACAGGTGACAGCTGAAAACATCAGCACCTAAAACTAAGCCATTACTTAAATTAGCAAGTTTTGAGCTTTCCCTTTATCTGGATAGGTACCTGAATTTTTTAGTACCTGTACAGTCATGGCCAAAAGTTTTGAGAATGACACAAATATTAATTTTTACAAAGTCTACTGCTTCACTTTTTCTAATGGCAATTTGCATATACTCCAGAATGTTATAAAGAGTGATCAGCTTAACAGCAATTACGGTACTTGCAAAGTCAATATTTGGCTAGAAAATGAACTTTATCCCCCAAAACACATTTCAACATCATTGCAGCCCTGCCTTAAAAGGACCAGCTAACCTCTTTTCAGTGATTGCTCCATTAACACAGACAGGTGTGGGTGTTGATGAGGACATGGCTGGAGATCAATCTGTCATGATTAAGTAAGAATGACACCACTGGACACTTTAAAAGGAGGCTGGTGCTTGGCATCATTGTTTCTCTTCTGTTAACCATGGTTATCTCTAAAGAAACACGTGCAGTCATTATTGCAATGCACAAAAATGGCCTAACAGGGAAGAGTATCGCAGCTAGAAAGATTGCACCTCAGTCAACAATCTATCGCATCATAAAGAACTTCAAGGAGAGAGGTTCCATTGTTGCCAAAAAGGCTCCAGGGCGCCCAAGAAAGACCAACAAGCGCCAGGACCATCTCTTAAAAGTGTTTCAGCTGCGGGATCGGGCTACCAGCAGTGCAGAGCTTGCTCAGGAATGGCAGCAGGCAGGTGTGAGTGCATCTGCACGCACTGTGAGGCGGAGACTCTTGGAGCAAGGCCTGGTCTCAAGGAGGGCAGCAAAGAAGCCACTTCTCTCCAGAAAAAACATCATGGACAGACTGATATTCTGCGAAAGGTACAGGCAGTGGACTGCTGAGGACTGGGGTAAAGTTATTTTCTCTGATGAATCCCCTTTTCGATTGTTTGGGACATCAGGAAAACGCCTCATTCAGAGAAGACAAGGTGAGCGCTACCACCAGTCTTGTCTCATGCCAACTGTTAAGCATCCTGAAACCATTCATGTGTGGGGTTGTTTCTCAGCCAAGGGAATCGGCTCTCTCACAGTCTTGCCTAAAAACACAGCCATGAATAAAGAATGGTACAAGAATGTCCTCCAAGAGCAACTTCTCCCAACCCTCCAAGAGCAGTTTGGAGATCAACAATGCCTTTTCCAGCATGATGGAGCACCTTGCCATAAAGCAAAGGTGATAACTAAATGGCTCAGGGAACAAAACATAGAGATTTTGGGTCCATGGCCTGGAAACTCCCCAGATCTTAATCCCATTGAGAACTTGTGGTCAATCATCAAGAGACGGGTGGACAAACAAAAACCTAAAAATTCTGACAAAATGAAAGCATTGATTGTGTAAGAATGGACTGCTATCAGTCAGGATTTGGTCCAGAAGTTGATTGAGAGCATGCCAGGGAGAATTGCAGAGGTCCTGAAGAAGAAGGGTCAACACTGCAAATATTGACTTGCTGCATTAACTCATTCTAACTGTCAATATAAGCTTTTGTTACTCATATGTTTCCAATTATTATATTTCTGTCTGTGATAAAAACATCTGTCAAACACACATAAAAACCAGAGGGCAGCAGATCATGTGAAAATATAATATTTGTGTCATTCTCAAAACTTTTGGCCATGACTATTTTCTGCTCCCTATGCATCTGGCATCATTTTTCATACTGTCCTTTTTTACAGCTTCCAGCCTTTTGCTTTGCAGTAGCCAAAGTTAAGCAATATCTTCAGGCCGTTATTGTCATCTGTTGTAAAGCCCCCATCACACTAAGCGAGATCGCTGAAGCGTCACCGATTTTGTGACGCAACAGCGACCTAGCCGCGATCTCGCTATGTGTGACACGCAGCGACGATCAGCCCCCCTGCTGGGTATTGCTGATCATCGCTGAATGTCCTGGACCATTTTTTGATCGTTGGTCTCCCGCTGGCCAGCGCGCATCGCTGCGTGTGACAGTGGGAGACCAACGATCAGCGAGCTGGGAGCCGGTAGTCAATGTGTCTCGACCACGCACCACAATTGTGGGTTTCCAGGGATATGGGGTACTCGGAGCCGAGCCCGTAGATTTCTATAGGGGATGTCACTGGTAGCGTGGCTCGGTCCGTGTCCCTGGCGGTCAGGCGTTAAAGGGTTTATTTACAGGGGATTTGGTAGATAACAGTTCGTGACGCCACCTGTAGTTGTCTGATCACTAAGACCAGCGCTGCAGTAGATCTCTGAGGGATGTTGTGGCAGCTAGATGACGGGTCCCCCACAGGTGGGACTGGTCCCTCAAAGTCTATGGTATTAATGATGTAGGGTGCAAATAAATGAATCAGTCTCACACCATCCAGCGTCTTTCCATACCTTTTACTTGTCAGATGTTTAGGCAGGTCCCGGGAAGCCGTTGGGGTGGATGGAGGATGCGTTTTGAGGTAACGGTTGAGCAGGTTAGAGGCCTCCCTAACTTTCCATGTAACGAGTCCAACCTGCATAAAGCTAAGTCCACTCAAAATCTCCAGCTAATGCTGTAGCTGTACTGCCCGGTCAGCATAGTGATCGGAGCCTTCCATATAATGTGAGAGAGCTGAGTTCCTACTGTTGTCCTGCATCGACTCAAGGTTCCCACTCTCCCAGACTCCAGTTACGTACCGACAATAGGCTTGTTCCTGTGACCTGAAGTCCAGCGAACCTCTGGTTTTTCTTATCACTACGCCTGAAGCTGTAGCGACACTTCGGTCCCCAGTGACCGGTGATCAATGCAGGATAGTTCAATCCTTAAGGCACTTCTAGAATTCTTTTCCACTGCGCCTTTCGCCCTGCTCACACTCTTAATATCAGCACTGACTAGACTAGGATAATATTCGGTTATCCGTACTAGCCTCCACTTTTGTACCGTCTCTCTGTATTGACAGGAATCTCGGCTCTCCAACAGGCACCAGTCCTGACTCCCTCCACACTCAGGAGAAGCTTTCAGACTCCCTGTGCTACAGGACACTCCCCTATACACCCCTGCTGGGTGTGTCTGAAGTGTATGTGAGTGATGTCGAGCCCTTAACCGTTACCTCTCCACTCATCCTCCTGGTATTGTGTGCCTTACATACCAGGGCTACACATTCCCCCTTGGTAAAATACAGCACTCCCGGGCTGTGAAATATAAAAAGAAAGACATTTTGTTCTGCATTAACAATAAACATTAAACTCTTCCCATCCGGGAGGTACGAAATTCTTAAAACGTTGCATTATGTACAATGGACATAGAAAAATACAAAAACATACTTTCAATAAATATGTCATATCAAACAGTATTCTTGTGAAGGACCCGCACCAAACCTTCAACGTGGGTCCTGGGTGGGCTGCAGGACATCTGGCTGCAGACCTCGCTCAGTGCCACACCACACGGGTTTTATGTTCAGAGGTAATTGTTACAGTTGGATATAGAACCACGAGAATGCATAAAGTGCAACTATATACATTATCAGTTCTGGGGCTGACATAGTCCACAGCCTCGAAGTCCATTATTCCTCCTATTTAGTAACGCACAATACCATAACAATACTTTTTACAATATTCACATAAGGTAAACTTTTTCTGGGTTATTATTTTGCTAGAATTACTGTTGATATCGAATAGGTATCTTCCCTTTCGTGGTTCGCTCTGATCTACGTGGAGTAGCTTCAGGTATACTAGTCTGTGATCTACCTGCTCTGCGTAACGGCAAACTATAGAACTGTCTCAATCTTTCTATGGATCTGGCAAGCGTACTGATGGCTGGGCAGTGTGAGTCAGCTTCACCAGGGGATCCCATAGCATGGGGCGCTGCTTCTGATGGTCCTTCTTGAGATTCTGTAGGCTGAGGTGTTACTGGAATAGGTAACTCCTGAACTGGCTCAACTGGCACCATGGGCACAACTGGAGGTAGAACTTCCTCTGGTGGCTGATAAAACTGCAACACCGGAATGATTACAGCATCTCCCAGTCTAGGCCAATCCGCAGGGAAATCTCCCAGATCCGTGTGTATGACCTCTTCTTTTCTTTCTTCTCGATTGACGACAGGGTTCTCTTCACGAAGCTTTAAGGGTTCTGGGCACAATTTCAAATGGTCTCTGGACACAGTGGATATTGTTCTTCCTCCGTCCTTACTGATGATACAAACTTTTCTGTTGTCATATTTGGAATCTTGTACGACGTAGGGTTCTTGTTCCCACTGGTTGTCCAATTTGTGCATCTTCCTTTTTCTTTTCAATACCACTTCTCCAGGCATCAAAGGCTTGGCAGGAGCATTCCTGTTGTAAATATCTTCCTGTTTTTCCCGTGTCTTGTTGAGACTTTCTTCTACACAGACTTGCACTCGTCTGTATTGCTCTTGCCGATTGATGTCCCAGTTTTCAACGGCGTCATCTGCCTCCGGTTCTACCACTCCAAGTTCTAAATCCATTGGTAGTTTCCCGGGCCTTGCTCTCATAAGATAGGCTGGAGTGCAGTTAGTGGAACTTACAGGTATATGGTTATACAAGTCAACCAAATCAGGTAGTACGTCCGGCCACCGATTTCTGTCTTCCAACGGTATAGACTTCAACAAATCAAGGACAATGTGGTTCATTTTCTCGCAAAGGCCGTTGGTTTGAGGATGGTATGGTGTTGTTCTAATTTTCTTACACCCATACATGTGACAGAATTCCTTGAATAGGTCAGCCTCGAAAGCAGGTCCTTGATCAGTTAATACTTGCTCCGGATACCCATGCGGTCTGCAGAAGCTTGCTTGAAAGGTTCTTGCTGCCGTCACTGCTGTCTGATCCTTAACTGGAACAACCACCAGAAATCTAGAGTAATGGTCCACCATGGTCAAGGCGTATGAGTATCCAGATCTACTTGGCGCCAATTTGACGTGGTCCAAGGCCACAATCTCCAAGGGACGAGTCGTCCGGATAGGCTGCAGGGGTGCCTTCTGACTACCGTAGTCCTTTCTTCTGAGACCACAGGGTCCACAGTTCCGACACCACCTCTCGATGGAGCTGCGCATCCCTACCCAGTAGAATCGGCACCTCAACAGGGCCTCCAGCTTTCTCCAGCCAAAGTGTCCTGCTTGATCGTGGTATGCTTCCAACACCATTTGGACGTCTGCCTTGGGGACCACTATCTCCAGACCATCTCATGGGTCCTGGGGTTGACGTATCTCCTGCACAACTTCTCACGGTATAGGAACAATCGGCTTCTCTCGTTCCACAGGAGCTTTGCTGACATAGGTGCATCTTTTTCCAAGGAGGAACCTTCCTGTCGTAACAACTCCTTGATACGGCTGACCACTGGATCGCTGTCCTGAGTCTCTTTCCAGCTGTGATGGGGTAAGGGATTTAACGTTGCACCATGCTGCTTTCTGTAGACTCGCTGCTCGTGGACTATCCCATTTCGATGGAACGCAGGTAGCTCAATTTCTTCCAGGTCATCCGATTCTTCTTCCGTGTCAGATTCATGCGGCATTCGGGACAATGCGTCAGCATTAGCATTCTTTCGGCCTGCCCGGTACTTGATGGTAAACTGGTAATTGGACAACCGAGCCATCCAACGCTGCTCCATGGCGCCCAGCTTGGCGGTTTCCAGATGCGTTAAGGGGTTGTTGTCTGTAAACGCAGTGAACTGGTTGGAGGCCAGATAGTGCTTAAATCTTTCAGTAATGGCCCAGACCAGCGCCAGAAACTCCAGCTTGAAGCTGCTATAATTTTCCGGATTTCTCTCAGTTGGCCTGAGTTTTCTGCTGGCATATGCGATGACTTTTTCTTGGCCATTCTGCTTCTGACTGAGAACTGCTCCTAAACCTTCATTACTTGCATCGGTGTACAGCAGGAACGGTTGGCTGTAATCAGGGTAGGTCAAGATCTCATCACCTGTAAGAATCTCTTTCATCTTTTGGAATGCTTCAGCCTGTTCCTTACCCCAATTAAAGGGAGGGTTTCTGCTCTTTAGGGATTGTCCTACTAGGAGGTCCTGTAAAGGGGCTGCCTTCTTCGTGTAATCTTTCACGAACCTTCTGTAGTAACCCGTGAGTCCCAGGAACTGTCGCACTTCCTTGAGGTTCTTCGGTTCCGGCCACTTCTGGATAGCATGACTTTCTCTGGGTCCGGCGCTACTCCTTCCGAACTGACGATATGCCCCAAGTATTGTACCTTCTGTTTGAGTAGATGGCATTTTGAGGGTTTCAACTTCATCCCGTACCTGGACAGGGACTCAAATACTTCTGCCAGGTGCTTCAGATGGTCCTCATATGTCTTGGAGTACACAATGACGTCATCTAGGTATAGCAGCACGGTTTCAAAATTGAGATGTCCCAGGCAGTTCTCCATCACTCTCTGAAATGTTCCTGGGGCACTGCTGAGCCCAAACGGCATTCTGTCGAACTCACAGAGCCCCATTGGGGTGGTGAAAGCCGTTTTCTCACGATCCTCCTCAGCCACAGCCACTTGCCAGTAACCACTAGTCAGATCGAGGGTAGAAAAGTAGTTAGCCGTTTTCAGAGCAGCTAATGATTCCGCTATACGTGGTAACGGGTATGCATCTTTATGTGTTATGCGGTTCACCTGCCTGTAATCCACACACATTCTCAAGCTACCATCTTTTTTTCTAACCAGGACTAGAGGTGCTGCCCAGGGACTACAACTATCCCTGATTACTCTGGCTTCTTTCATATCTCGCAACATTTCTTTAGCCTTCTGATAATGGGCTGGGGGTATAGGCCTGTACCGCTCCTTGATGGGAGGATGACTTCCTGTAGGGATATGATGTTGTACTCCCTTAATTATCCCAAAATCAAGTGGGTGCTTGCTAAACACTTGGGCGTACTCTTGTACCACCCGTAATACCCCTTGCTTCTGGTGAGCGGGAGTGGTGTCCGTCCCAACATGGAGTTGCTGACACCATTCCGCCACCTGGGTTGCCGGGTCATTGTCCTCCGCTATTTGGCGGGAGTCTAAGGACTCAGCCGGGAGAATAGAATTATTGTCGACAGCATGTAGTTTAGCGATGGTTGCATAACGGGGTAAGTTTACCTCATCATCTCCCCAGTTGAGGAGCCGTACCGGTACTCTTCCATTCACCACTTCCACTACTCCCCTAGCAGTCATAAGTGTAGGTCTATGTTCTGAATGGTGGGGTTCTACTACAGCTTGGTAGTTCTGTCCTCTCAGACCTATGGCTGCCCTGCACCAGATTATCATTTCACTCATTGGGGGTATCACAATGGGATTCGAGTCAGTGACCCGTACATTACCAATTTCGCCGTCTGTAAGCTTCGCTTGCTGCTGACACACCAGGGCCCGGATCTCTCTTTGGATTACTCCCTTTGTCTTGGTCTGGCAATTTCAGCGAGCTGTTGGAGTAAGAACACAACTTCTCCCAGACAGTTACTGATAATGTTAGTACCCAAAATTATATTTAAACCGTTCTCTTCATTTACAGTCTTTACTACTAGAAGCCCCTGGTCTTTCAACTCCTCTCTGCCCACTTTCACATCCACACATTTTGTCCCGAGTACTTCTACAGGAAGACCATTAGAAGCATACACGGTAAAGTCAGGGCTCGGGGTTTAAGACTGTCCATTGACCAGAACTTAGTATATAGGGCATCAGGTATTATGGTCACCTGAGACCCAGTGTCTAACAATGCCGGAACTGCAATACCATCTAGAACGATAGACAGGTAGGGTCGCCCACCCACATACCTGCGGTTCCAGTCTAGGGGGCCTGACGGATCTCCTCCTGGGTGTTGGCCCTCGGACCCAGGTTCTGCCCGTTTAAAGGACACTGTGGAGACATATGACCTTTCCGGTTGCAACGGTAACAGGTGATCTCCCGACGAGGAGGGTGTGGATCAGAGGTCGCTCCTGGGGGTGGCGTTGTCCTCCTCTGGGGGGCGACGTCTTCCTTCTTCTCCGGTTCATCCACGGGACGTCTTCTGGGCAGTCAGCTAATAAGATCTTCCCTTCTTCCTCTTTCCGCAGCTGCAGGGCACTCATCACAGCAGCCAGATTTTTAGTCAGCTGGCGCACCTCTGAGCGCAGACAGTCCAATTCTCTAGGGGGTGTCACCTGCGTTTTGGCTTCTGCCACTAGCGGGGAAAAGGGGGGTGCCGCCGGTTCCAGAGTGACTTCACCCTGGTGATGTTGGGTTGACACCTCAGGTTTGCCCAGGGTCGCAGCCCTTTTATTGCCATGTCCTTTAGGGCATCAAAGGTAGCATCAGGATGATCTAAGGACCACCAGTTTACAGTTCTACGCTCCTCTTGGGATCTCAAACCCTGTACAAATTGTTCTTTCAGCATCTTATTTTCGTCGATAGCATTTATATTATTAATCTGCTTAAGGGCTCTCAGGGCTCCTTGTAGTCGGCAAGCGTAGTCCCTGATGCTGTCACCTGGCTGCTGCAAACAGTGGTAGAAGGCCATCCGGAGATCCGTTTCTGTGCGGTCTTCAAACATGGCATGTAGCTTAAAGAGGATGGCAGGTACCGACTCCTGATCAACGGTATCCCAAGTCTCCACTTCCCTCTCAGCAGCGCCAGTTAGCTGCCCTATCAGCACAGCAGCTTTTTGTCTCTCAGGCATGGAGTACATTTCTAGGATGCTGCATAACTTCAGCTTGAATCCTGCTAAAGTGCCTGGCTCGCCGCTGTACTGGGGAAGCCATTTCGCCCCAGGCATATATGGGAGCGTTAGTGGCATGAGCGGGACTACCGGACTGGGTGCTGGGCCTGCGCCCCCATCTGGCGATACAATGCCACGCGGTGCGGGGTCGGGGCCTCCGGCTGGGGCCGCACTGTCGGCCGGTTGTTGTGACATATTAGCACCCCCTTGGTTAAACGGAGCCTACCGGTTTCAGAAGCTGCTATTCCACAGGCGCAGCGATGGGGACAGGACCTTCGTCGCAGGCGCTCTGATATCAGAGCGTCCACTTCCTGTCGCAGGACCTGCCGCTGAGCCAGAGCCGGGGGCGTGTCCAAGACTTTGCGCGCTCTTTCAGGTACGCCCACCTTCTTCTCCAGCGCCTTAGGGCGCGAATATGGCGGCAAATATGGCGGTATTTGGCGCCAAACAACAGCAACAGTCTTTTTCACCAAAACACTCCACAGGCACACAGGGCTCGCAATTCTGCAAGTTTCGGATCCTGTTCGTGACGCCAAGTTTTTGTCTCGACCACGCACCACAATTGTGGGTTTCCAGGGATATGGGGTACTCGGAGCCGAGCCCGTAGATTTCTATAGGGGATGTCACTGGTAGCGTGGCTCGGTCCTGTCCCTGGCGGTCAGGCGTTAAAGGGTTTATTTACAGGGGATTTGGTAGATAACAGTTCGTGACGCCACCTGTAGTTGTCTGATCACTAAGACCAGCGCTGCAGTAGATCTCTGAGGGGATGTTGTGGCAGCTAGATGACGGGTCCCCCACAGGTGGGACTGGTCCCTCAAAGTCTATGGTATTAATGATGTAGGGTGCAAATAAATGAATCAGTCTCACACCATCCAGCGTCTTTCCATACCTTTTACTTGTCAGATGTTTAGGCAGGTCCCGGGAAGCCGTTGGGGTGGATGGAGGATGCGTTTTGAGGTAACGGTTGAGCAGGTTAGAGGCCTCCCTAACTTTCCATGTAACGAGTCCAACCTGCATAAAGCTAAGTCCACTCAAAATCTCCAGCTAATGCTGTAGCTGTACTGCCCGGTCAGCATAGTGATCGGAGCCTTCCATATAATGTGAGAGAGCTGAGTTCCTACTGTTGTCCTGCATCGACTCAAGGTTCCCACTCTCCCAGACTCCAGTTACGTACCGACAATAGGTTTGTTCCTGTGACCTGAAGTCCAGCGAACCTCTGGTTTTTCTTATCACTACGCCTGAAGCTGTAGCGACACTTCGGTCCCCAGTGACCGGTGATCAATGCAGGATAGTTCAATCCTTAAGGCACTTCTAGAATTCTTTTCCACTGCGCCTTTCGCCCTGCTCACACTCTTAATATCAGCACTGACTAGACTAGGATAATATTCGGTTATCCGTACTAGCCTCCACTTTTGTACCGTCTCTCTGTATTGACAGGAATCTCGGCTCTCCAACAGGCACCAGTCCTGACTCCCTCCACACTCAGGAGAAGCTTTCAGACTCCCTGTGCTACAGGACACTCCCCTATACACCCCTGCTGGGTGTGTCTGAAGTGTATGTGAGTGATGTCGAGCCCTTAACCGTTACCTCTCCACTCATCCTCCTGGTATTGTGTGCCTTACATACCAGGGCTACACAAATGTACATATCGGGTAACTAAGCACCGCGCGGCACCTAGTTACCCGATATGTACCCTGATTACCGGCTCTCAGCTTCTGCTGTAGAGCGCTGAGAGCCGGTATCTAGGGTACATATCGGGTAACTAGGTGCCGCGCGGTGCTTAGTTACCCGATATGTACCCTGGTTACCGGCTCCCAGCTTCTGCTGTAGAGCTCTGAGAGCCGGTAACCAGGGTACATATCGGGTAACTAGGTGCCGCGCGGTGCTTAGTTACCCGATATGTACATTGGATACCAGCTCTCAGCGCTCTACGGCAGAAGCTGAGAGCCGGTATCCAGGGTACATATCGGGTAACTAGGTGCCGCGCGGTGCTTAGTTACCCGATATGTACCCTGGTTACCAGCTCTCAGCTTCTGCTGTAGAGCGCTGAGAACCGGTAACTAGGGTATATATCGGGTAACTAGGTGCCGCGTGGTGCTTAGTTACCCGATGTTTACACTGGATACCAGCGTGCTCGCTGGTTCTGATCGCTGGCGAGTCTGCCTATGTGACAGCTCACCAGCAACCACAAAGCGACGCAGCAACGATGCCTGCCAGGTCGTATCGTTGTCGGGATCGCTGCTGCGTCGCTGAGTGTGACGGGACCCTAAGTCGTCACCATCTTTCTCCAACCCTAGGGGTCCCATACACAATAGATAGCTGTCCTTCTCTTTTGACTCCTCCAAACAGAGAGACACTGAGAGCACTTGGCACAGAGCGCTCTCCTTAGAGAGCCGGTGCCAGACTCCTCTGGCAGCGGTTTATCTCAGATCAGACATGCCGGATCTTTATCTTACCCGACATCATCTGTCAGGGAAGTCAGGAGGCCCCTATACACATTAGATTGTTGGTTGAGGAGGCATTTACACGTCTATAATATACAGTCTGTGGTCGGACCACAGTAGCCATCCCGGGCACGGGTCCCCTCGAGCAGAACTGGTGGGGACGGGTATTGTAGACAGGAATCCAGCCTTATTCTGAATAGTAAGGCTGTAAAAACAACCAAAGACGGGAAAGAATGGAGGTGAATAGGTCTGGAGATTCCAAAACTGCTAGACCAAGCTAATGGATAACACATGAAGCCATAGCTTGTCTCATAGTAAAGCGAGAGGAGGAAGGAGTGGGATGAAACAAGAAAATATAAGGCGGCAGGGCCCACCACCTCCATCATGTGAGGCCTGTGTGGGGTTTCCACAAATCTTGAAGCAGAAGAAAGGAGATGAAAGCGAAAGGCATAGTATTCCACTGTTCTAGCAGTTTTATTTTGAACTTTTTTCCTCAGATTAGTTAGTTATGTCTCATCATAAAGGGATTGTGTAGTTAACACAGACTGTCCTCTTGCTGGGAGCAGCAGCAATCTGCTAGAATCTACAGAAGAAGCCAGCATCAGCAGCTACACGTCCCTGCAGCACCCCCACAGGCGAAGTGAGGCATTACATGGTTTATATTGAAATCTATGGACAGGCCTTGTAATGCATGAACGTTCTAGGTCCTCCAGACAAGGAGGTGCTCTTTGTAGCCGCTCTCTAAATTGGCTAACCGCCAAGGTTTACATTACATTCAGTAAGGTTGATATTTTACAGCAGGGTGGATAAAAATCATGATTTTTTTAAAAAAATCAAAAAAATCGGATTTTTTTTGATTTAAATCGGATTTTTTTGATTTAAATCGGATTTTTTTGATTTAAATAGGATTTTTTAATCAAGTTGTACACAAGCAAAACTTTGTCTTTTTGCAAATCAAATTATTTTACACAAATAAAAATATTAAAACAGTTGATGATTATGAAACCTAATAATTTTTATTTGCACTATTACACAATCAGAATTGAACTACAGAGAGTAAGTACTTTTTAACAATAGCCTATCTCTAACTTTTGAAGTAAGCAAACATCTTCAGTGAATACATCAGTCCTTTAAGCCTACTGTTTATTTAGGACTTTTAATAGGAAAACTAGTTGTCCTGCTTTAGCAGTTCCTAAGCGGTTTCGGACTGTTGTGTGCACAAAACCAAATGAAGAAAACAATCTCTCTACTCCTGCCGATGAAGCCGATGCAGTCAGTAGCTGAGTAGCTACATTTATTTTCGCTGGAAGAACAAGCTGTGGGGGGTTCATTGACATTAGTTGTATCACTATCAACATCTTCATTTCCCTTCTGGTTGCAGTTTTCATAATGTGATTTCAAACGGCAAACAAGTCCTTGGATATCCTTTTGACAGTATTTGCACTTTGCTCTCCCACCTTTCTTTCCAAGCTCTGCTGGCATCTCAACAAAATGAACCCAAATAGGGTCTCTCTTATGACCTGCCATGGCTCACGCAGATCACTTCTGAAGTTTGATTGTTACTACAGCCAAGTACTGCTGACTGACTATCCAACAAGTTTGGGCATGTCAACTGAATGGAAAAAGAAACTAAAACCAAGCTACAGAAAGTGAAACCAAGCTAGAAGTGTGGAGTTAATTGAACAATGATTGAAAGTTTTAGATTTTAATCGTGATTTATATTAAAAAAATCTTTTGATTTAAATCAGTGATTTAAATCATGATTAAAATCACGATTTAAATCGATCTGATTTAAATAGAAAAAAATCATTTGATTTAAATCATGATTTAAATCGTTGATTTAAATCGGCGTGATTTAAATCAATCCACCCTGTTTTACAGGCAGATTTGCCTCAGATTTTTCTGTCCTGCTTGGAAGTGCCCTATGGTTTACAGCGCCACTTGTGTGAACAGAAACAGTTCCTTATTTCAGATGTTTCGCAACACAGGAAAATAGCGCAGCAATGATGCATCAGGGTTAGTCATAAATTGAGGTTTGTAATGTCATAAATCTGATATGGCTAAACCATGCAGAGGAATGCCATCACCCTAAGCTTCACCTCAGTCATGTAAACTCTATTGTCTAAGGACGAACTTCTACAAAAGTCACCAATAACCATATTTAATCTCATTTAAAGCTACAGGACAAGAAAAATAATATGAAATCGAATTCAAAACACATACTTAAAGGGGTTGTGCCAAGTATATAAGTTACTCTCTATCCGATTGATAAGTGATAACTTATTGATTGCTGGGGGCCGGACCCCACCAATTCGGCGAATGGGGCTTTGTAAGCCTTGTCTGAATGGAGAGGAGGTGGATCATTCACATCTCCACTTTCTTCATTCTCTATCGGACTGCCGTGCTGGACATAGCTGGCCAGGGGGCAATATTTGGCTGGGCTGGCCATCCCCTAGAGAATGAATGGAGCAGAGGTGTAAATGGTCATCCTCCACTTCATTCTAAACCCTATCCTTGGGATTATTGGAGGTCCCAATGGTTGGACCCTAAGAAATCAACACATTCTTTATTAAGGGGTTGTCCACTTTTGAAAAACATCTTATTTAAAAACATCCAATATGTGATACTGATTGAGGTTATATTTTTTACATTTTTGTACGAACTCTCAGTTTCCCATTTCAGCTTTAGGGTGTGTTTCCACGGTCAGGAAACACTCAGTAATTGCTGCGTGTTTGACGCTGTGCACTGCCGCAGCGTCAAACACGCAGCGTCCAGATGTTACAGCATAGTGGAGGGGATTTCAAGAAATCCCGTCTCCACTATGCGTAAAAACACGCAGGCGGCAGACCTGCGTTAGGCTGTGTTTCCATGATCAGGAAACACAGCGCTTTGGACGGAGCGGAAAGCCCCGCCCCCTAGTGAACGCGCGGTTAATCCGGATATGTTCATTAAACACATCTGGAATGACCGCAGCGCTACACAGGCCTGTGTTATTTCCCTTGCGGCGACGCAGCATCGCCGCAAGGGAATAGGACATGCTGCAATCTAAAAAGACGCGCCGCATGTCCGTTAACGCAGGTCTGCCGCCTGCATGTTTTTACGCATAGTGGAGACAGGATTTCTTGAAATCCCCTCCACTATGCTGTAACATCTGGACGCTGCGTGTTTGACGTCAAACACGCAGCAATTACTGAGTGTTTCCTGACCGTGGAAACACACCCTTAACGGACATGCTGCGCTTCTTTTTAGATCGCAGCATGTCCTATTCCCTTGCGGCGACGCTGCGTCGCCGCAAGGGAAATAACACAGTCCTGTGTAGCGCTGCGGTCATTCCGGATGTGTTCTGGATGTGTTCAATGAACACATCCGGATTCACCACGCGTTCAGAAGGGGGCGGGGCTTTGGGCGGAGCGGACTTTCCGCTCCGTCCAAAGCGCTGCGTTTCCTGATCATGGAAACACAGCCTTAAAGGGGTTGTTCAATAAAAACAAGGGCTTTCAGACAGTGATAAAAGTGTCCAGTTCTGCTGAACAGTACGGGACCCAGTGGTCAGACCCCCAAGATGAACAAATTATCACCTATCTTGTGGATGGATAAAGGGGTTGTCTGGTGAAAATAACACAAGTTTCACATAAACCTTAGCTAAAAGTCAGCCAAAATGGTCAATTTCCACCATAATCAACAATCGATGGCTGTTCTGGGGAAACATACGATCATGCATTGTGACTAATGACCGACTGACGACGGTTTGCTATCTTTCAAATCACCAGTTTTATGTTTTTTTCCACCATTGATAAGCACTGGCTCAATTATCATCTTAAAAAAAAAAATTAAATGTAAGACGATGCAGTCCGTGATATATTTTAGGGGTCAATGAACAATCGTTGGTTGACCCACTTTCATCCAATGTGTATCGCCCCAGGTCTATACTTCCTGCTGCAGATGTCCCTACGCAGGGTCATGTGATCTGATACTGCTGGCCCCTCCGCCTGCCAATACTTCCTACTGGACTATGATAAAGGGACATGTAGCATCTCCATTTGCGGCCACAGCTATTACCTGCTACATCGGTGATTGGCCGCATCGGTGACACCGGTGGCGGACCAGTTAATCTTAAAATATTAAGGGCGAGGATCGGTGAGGTGATTAGTCCTTCTTTATATATTTTAATTCTATATCTGTGGAAGCAGACACCCCCTTCAAATGATAAGATTCTGTCTGCCTGCAGTTGCCACTAGAGGGTGCTAACTGAAGACAGATGTGTACAGCTCACATATTTCTTGGTCTTACTATATTATATCTTATTGAGTTCACACTATTGCTAATACATTTACAAAACAAGTGTATATTTTTGGAAGCTAAAGGCTGAATGACATTCAAACAGTTTTTCCCTTACATAAAAATTTGAGTAAGCCTCAGTGCACAAGATTTCCTGACATCCCAACAGTTCATCCATGTACAGTTACACGGATATCATGTAATAGTACATTTACCCTGTAGTGACTGCTGCAAATACATGGCCAAACAGTAGACAAACACATGACAATCCGATGACTGCTACGCTTTAAGAAGTAATTGTGCCTTGATTTTGAGTTCTTTAAAGGGATGATCGCTTTTAGGCGACCCATCCTCACTCCCAATTAAATTGCAATGTCCACCAGGGTAGTCACTTACTTTTCGCAAACTCTCAATGAACATTACATTAGGGGGGTGGCACTAGGGGCACATCAGTTATTCGTGGTAAGAGGGGTGCCCCAGGAGAACATGCAACCACATGAATCTTTGTTTTCTTTTGCTTAAATTTAGCTGATTGAATAACACTATAATTTTTATGGCACTATAGCAGTACTCATATAGCACTGTCATTAGGTTTCATTTATATGTGTAGCTTCTGTGAAGAGGGCTTGGAAGTGCTGTAGAAGAGGAATAAGCGAGTAAGGAAGAGGAGTGGTCAGAAAAGACAGCGGCCATGGAGGAGTGGGGATACGTGAATGATACTTATGGAAAGATCTACACGAAAATTGGAGAGCATACATGTATAGCATTGGTATTAGCCAACTATATGGAAGTGATATTGTATGGCACCGTTATGCGGGCACAGGGATGGTGCTTGTAATTCGGCATTGCCTGGTACGATATGAGCAATTTATCACAGTACACTACATGGAGGGTGCCAGTACAATACAAGGCAAAGCTGGCCATAATATATCACATCTGCGCCCTTTCCTGTTCTTTTGGTTATGTGCTCATTGCGGTTCTGATATAATCATATGAACCAGAAGGCTCAGGATGAACAGCATTATAGTTGTGCAATAGAAAATGGAGTTCGAAACAATCGACATTGATCCCAGTACAGTATCGTTCCTTTGGCTTTATTTCATAGCCGCCTTATATCATCAGATTTCCTGTTTTCTTGGGGAGATATTGAGAGAAACGCTTCTTCCCATAATCATCCATCTACTGCTGAAACCCAAGTGTCTCCCCACAACTCGTATTTCAGGCTGCGGTCATTCTGCCTCCTGTAGATCTCATCAGTACCTGGAACTAAAATCTAAAACGGATCTCAAATCTCTCATTTCAGCGCTCACAAAGTCGTCCTTTTCATCGCTCACATTTTCTCACACACGCTGACCCCGCTGATCACTTCCCATTGTATCCAGTGTAACAATCCTCCTCCTTGTAATTACCATTCACACAATGCGCTACAAATCATCGCCATTTTTTTTTTTTTTTATAAACAATTTCCCGTCCGGGTTCTAAGTAGCAGTTACAGCGCAAAGGAAAAGCTTTAATGACGCTTAATAAGACTTTAATAATTATGGAAATGGCTAAATGCGCTTTTATGGGACATCCATATTGCTTAGCTGCCATTTGTGATCAGTAATTAAAGGAAATGTAAGTGAGTGCCGTATTCTCATGACGTGTGTGTATTCCTCCCAGAGATTCGCTTTATATCAGGAGGAAAACAGGGACTTCTTGTCCTAATAGGACCTAGATTTGCTGCGTTTCATG
This sequence comes from Oophaga sylvatica, assembly GCA_033576555.1. Classification (NCBI taxonomy): domain Eukaryota; kingdom Metazoa; phylum Chordata; class Amphibia; order Anura; family Dendrobatidae; genus Oophaga; species Oophaga sylvatica. The sequence goes on from JARQOD010000003.1 coordinate 147,806,917, forward strand.
TAAGTACCGGAGCCGCAGCAGAAATACTTCCACCGAGTCTAATTTTCAATCAGTAATTACACACGAGGAATATTCCTGATGGCCTGCACATAGCACTGCCAATCTAAATTAACAGCCATAGTCGATTCACATCATATTTCAGCAATCGGTCTCCATTATTGGAACTGAATACTGTATATATGGCACCGAGGTTGCCAAAGCAATCCTACCACCCATCGGGATGTGGAAATATGGAAACCTGACGATCCTTGGATCCACACTCTGCCCTCCTTATATTAGGGTATGTGCACATGTTGAGTTTTTTTCTGCAAGTTGACTGTTTCAGCAAAGTGAATGAGATATGTGAAACCTTGCGCACACACTGCTTACTTTTTCCTTGCAGATTTGAAGCAGATTCACATCTGTATCACGTCAATAACACATGCAAAAAACGCTAGTATTTTACGCATTTTTCCTGCCAAAACATCAATATTTGCAGCAGGAAAATCCCCTCCAAATACTGTGCACATACCCTTAATTTTCCCCAAAAGTGTTGATATCGGCTTGAAGAGTAGAAAATCTAAAGTGTACGGACACCTCACTACTATAAATTAATAGAGTATGTTGGAGAAAAAAAGGACCTCCTGATGGGTGGGCCCCATAGTATCTTCAGAGGTCATCGACATGCTGATACAGCCTTGCGAATGATCAGGTCTGTTGAGGTATGCGTGACTGCTTCACTTCACAGGAACGCTCGTTTCCTAATAATCGGCCCGTGATTGATGAGTGACTAAGTAGGGTAAAATGATTATTAAGCTCACTTCCATTAATCGTTCTCTGCAGCACATCGTTCTGTGCAAACAGACCATGTGCTGCCGAGAACAATGACAGCCTACCGTATATGCACAGAACGATCTATTACCAATCATTCTGTGTGAATGGGAAGTGTGATCGGCCTATCTAAACAAATATCCAATCTACTGTCATTTAATGCAGCACGTTGGCTCATGGAAAGGAAAAATTTGTACTGCATCAGCCAATAAAATATAATCAATTTCTAACCCAAGAATGGACACCAGAAGAAATCTTAAGGTAGTGTGCTTTCAGATACCTCTCAAATATTGCTTTTGGTTTGGCTTCTTATTGTTAGTAACTTGGCAAAGCTCTATAAAAGGGGGGGTTGATATTGACTTAAGGGTATGTGCACATGCTGTGGATTTTGTTGCGGATCCGCAGCGTTTTTGGACGCACGGAATTGCACCAAATCCGCAATGTAGTGCACAATCAATGTTAATCTATGGGAATCCTGAATTGGTGTGCACATGCTGCGGAAAAATCCACGCGGATTCACAGCATTTTATTTTCTGCAGCATGTCAATTCTTTTTGCGGATCTGCAGCGATTCTGCTTCCACTGACTTCCGTTGAGTCAGTCAAATCTGCATCAAAACCGCAGGTGTAAAAAGATTTGCGGATTTGCTGCGCATGTGCGTGCGGAAAACACTGCAGAAAGGCAGGGGGAAGAATGTGTGGGCGGAGAAGATGTGCGTGTATGTGTGCGGGTGTCTGTGTGTATCTGTGTGTGTGTGCACGGCTGTGTGTTTGTGTGTGCGCGTGTCTGTTTGTAGGCAGGCATCATCCGATGGGACTACTAGTCCCATCCGTCTATGTGTGCTGTCACAAAGAACAGTGACAACATTAGCCGACGATGGGATAGTAGTCCCATCATCCGGCTACAGTGTTGAATAGTCAAAAAAAAAAACAAAAACAACATTTACATATACACATACTCACCAAACAGCTATTGCCTCGATCGACTGCTTGAATGAAGAAATGATGTAAGGCTATACGCACCCGATTGACGCCGCGTCAGTGTTGGAGAGACTTGACAACTATTTTAGTCTAACTCATCTCTATTGGGTAGCTTTAACCCATTCATGACCGTCTAAATACACAGGTTTTACCTGCATCTATTTTTGGGCTTACAAAACCCATTTGTGTCCTCCTTAATATACAGGCATGTATAGCCTTACATAATTTCTTCATTCAAGCAGTCGGACTGACGAAGGTCCAAGTTGACCGAAACGTGTTCTGTTGTTTTGACTGACTGCAATAAAATACCTACTGGATTCTTGTATTAAGTTGAGTGCCAATTTTTTTTTTTTACTTTATTTTGAATGTGTCTTTATTTAACCTTACAACTATAGGATTAGTAATGGATTGGTGTCTTATTGACACCTCTCCATTACTAAGCCGTGGGCCTGATGTCACCTTACAATACAAAGGTGACATCAACCCCACAACTATTACCCCACTTGCCACCCCTACAAGGCAAGTGGAAAGAGAAAGGCTAAGTGCCGGAATTGGCGCATCTTAGAGATGCGCCATTTCTGGGGTGGCTGAGAGCTGGTGTTTTTAACCAGGAAGGGGCCAATATCCATGGTCCCTTCCTAGGATATTAATATCAGCCTGCAGCTGTCTGCATAGCCTTTTCTGGTTAGAGGGGGACTCCACGTCATTTTTTTATTATTGGGGGGCCCCCTATTTTAATAGCCAGTAAAGGCTAAATATACAGCTGTGAGCTGATATTAATAGCCTGGGAAGATCCATGGGTATTACCCCCTTCCCAGGCTATAAACATCTGCCCCAGTTGCTTTCCCTGTTCTGGTTTTGAAAATTGCGCAGGAGACCAAGCCATTTTTTTAAAATTAAACAGATATTGCGTTTAAGGCTGTCATCACACTTGCGAGAAACTCACACGAGTCTCACACCTCAATACCCGGCACTGCCGTCGGCACTCGGGAACGGAGTGTGCGGCTGCATGTATTTCTATGAGGTGCGAGACTCGTGCGAGTTTCTCGCAAGTGTGACCTCAGCCTAACCCATATTGTGTGTGTGTGTGTCTTTATTTAACTCTTTATGTACCATTATATTATGTTCATTACTAAACATCGGGCTTGGTATTATCTAGCTATATCTATCTATAGCTATATCTATCTATCTACTGTATCTATATATAGAAAAATCTATATATAAACAAGAAAATTAGGAACAGCACAGTCAGTAACACATTGGGTGCAAAATCCTTCAGCAAATCATCCAATACTTGCCCAAATCCATAGAAACAAAAAGGCAGCACTTTTTGTTTCTATAAATCTATATATAGATATACATATATATATAAATATTCACTTATATTTGTTTTGTGTGTGTACACATTACTTTAGAACACATATGTCAAAGTCAAGGCCCGCGGGCCAGATCCGGCCCGCAAATTGATTATCTATGGCCCCCTGGATGATATTTAATTACTATTAGATCCGGCCCGCAGGCCACAGCCGCCTGCTGGTGTTTTGCACGCACCAACCAGGGCCGGCGTCAGCACCCGGCACACCCGGGCAAGTGCCGGGGCCCTGAGCAGGCGGGGGGGGCCCACTCGCAGTCTGGCACCCCCCCGCCCGTTAGCGGAGGAGAGCGTGTCAGCGCCGCCACTGGGCCCCCCCCCGCTTGCTCAGGGCCCCGGCATCAGCTGGCACAATACTTACCTCTCCCGTGCCTCCACTGCCGCAGCTCCGGGCTCCAGGGGGCGCCGGCGCTTCCTCTCACAGCAGGCCGCTGAATGACGTCATCATTCAGCGGCCGGCTGTGGCACAGAGCGCGCGGACGTCGGACAGGTAAGACGTGTGTGTGTATGTCTCTGTGTGTGTCTGTGTGTATGTAGCGCGGTGCTTTGTGTGTGTGTGTGTGTGTGTGTGTGTGTATAAGTATGTGAGAGAGTGCTTGTGTGCTGTCTGTGTGTGATGATGGGCAGGCATTGCTGATAATGGGGAGGCATTGATGATGATGATGGGGAGAAGATGATAATGGGCAGGCATTGCTGATAATGGGGAGGCATTGATGATGATGATGGGGAGAAGATGATAATGGGCAGGCATTGCTGATAATGGGGAGGCATTGGTGATGATGGGGAGAAGATGATGATAATGGGCAGGCATTGATGATGGGGAGAAGATGATGATGGGCAGGCATTGATGATGATGGGGAGGAGATGATGATGATGGGCAGGCATTGATGATAATGGGGAGGCCATGATGATGATGGGGAGGCAATGATGATGATAATGGGGAGTCTTTCCACAGCGCCCTTTCCTGAGCTGTAACAGTGCAGAACGCAGTACAGCACAGAGGAGAGCTCCATATTTTGTATGGAGCATTATATGGGGACCAGTATCCTGTATGGAGCATTATATGGGGACCAGTATCCTGTATGGAGCATTATATTGGGTCCAGTATCCTGTATGGAGCATTATATTGGGTCCAGTATTCTGTATGGAGCATTATATGGGGGGTGACATCCTGCATGGGGTATTATATGGGTGATGAGGGGGATACTGTGGTGCCCATAATATTGTATGGAGGACTGTACTGTCCAGTCTGTACTGTGCGCTGTGAGGATTTGGCGTTTTTTGAGCTATTGTACAATTTACAATAGATATCACTCATGTAATGGAAGAAGAGAAGTATTTGGCATTGTACTGTACCCATATTTCTCTGCTGTATCTGTGCATCATGAATCGTGGTCTTTGTTAAAGGGGCCCACTGAGGCTCTTTCGCCCGGGGCCCATAAAAACCTGGAGCCGGCCCTGGCACCAACACTACATCTCCCACAATGCACCGGTAGCAGGGCCGGCGTCAGTCCGGCCCTCGGCTTGTAGCAAATTTGTTTTTTTGGCCCTCGGTGTGTTTGACTTTGACATCCCTGCTTTAGAACATGGTATGTGATGATATTATGGTCTTCAATGGAGTATGTAAAAGAAGAGGTTGAACAAAGAAATTACATCACAATTCTTTTTTTTTTGTCAAATAATATATCTTTATTTAGCTTACAAAAATGCATACAAATCCGCATGAAAATCCACATCAAATCCGCATGGATTTTTAACTGCGTTTTCTGCCAAGAGAGGAAGAATCTGCGCACAAAATTCCACAGGCAAATCCGCAACGTGTGCACATACCCTTAGGGTTGCTTCTTTTGATAGGTACTAGAGTTCCTAATCTCTTCCTCTCTAAAGAGGTTATTTGCATTTTAAAATTCCCAGGGTTGCATTGAAAGGCTCCTTACGCCAACTTGGCGGTCTTCGGAAGGAAAAACATTACCCCTTACATCCGTGTCTGAAGCCTCGCACCCAGCCAAACCAGTTCTCCTGCTTTGCACTGATGAGGGGTAAACACCGCAAAACATGGATCTGCAAATAGAGTTTTTATTTTGGTTTCTTATCTTAAGTCATGTGGCAAGGCCCTTTACAGCGTCGATACTGACTTTAGGATTCTTACATCCAAAAGGTGACCCTTTCCTCTCCCTCTCTGAAGAGGTTATTTACAAATAGCCCATTAACAAATGCCCATTCACAACATATTTCAGTAATGGTTCTTCACAACTGGATCTGAACACGACCCCAAAACCACCAAGAAAACTCTGTAGCCCACCGTGATGGAGACGTGTCTTCAGCCCTATAACAATGCATTATGATCCCAAATATGGAAACTTGATGATCACTGATCTACACTGTGCCCTCATACTTATTATATGAAAGTCAGCCGAACATGTTGATATTGATGAGGTAGGTCGATATACTAATTTGTAAAGTTTCATTTCCCTGTGGCGGCAGTGCAGGAAAACAAAACGCTTGATCTAGAGTTCCCCTGATAGAGCTGAATATTGGGGGTCCTAGTAGCATGACACCCTGTGAAGATCCTTTTTAATAGTGCCCTTTAATGAAAAGGTATTTAAAATGCAGACAACCCCTTTAAGAAGCTGCTTGGAAACTACCATTTTGCCTATTGCTATACTGTAAACTTGAGTAAATGTATTTGTATTGGATACTTGTGACCAAGCATTTCCTATGCTAGAAATAACTCCTCACCCGCCCAAAGTAGAAGAGAGCTTGCCAATGCCATGCATGTAACGATATATAAAGAAGTCTGTTTATTTCATAGCACTGCCGTCTGACAAGGAACGGGTTACATGCCAAGTTCTCCTGGGACTTGTTGTGGCAACAGCACAAAAAAAGCCACAAGGAAACATGATTTTTCAATTATCACTTGACCAACTTCACACCTAGACAAGAAAATGTCTCCAGCAAGCGTCCTCTGAAGGTCAACTGGGGAAATGTTCCTATATTTGTAGGCAAAAGAGACCCGTCCTCCACACCTGTACATAAGAGGCAGAAGTATGGACCCATCCTTAGGTTTTCTAGCAGAGATGTGCCCACTATGTATATGAGAAGCAAATGTGTGTGATATCTCCAGTATTAAAGTTTGTGAGAGGGTGAGGTTCTGATTTCATGAAGCTGCTCGGTGTAGACCTGAAACTGGAGTATAGAGAACCCTCTGGTGGGCCAAGCAATGACACAATAATGGGCCTCCTATACAACAGGGCTCCATTCGAAAAAGAAAAGGGAACCCAGTTTGCTGTCGAAATTGGACACACTAGGACCTATTTTGCTATGGTCTAATTCAGGTATAACCTATACATCATGCACATGATCTGAGCAGATGGGAGAAAGGACCCGCAGAATAATCAATTCTGAAGGACAAAATATTGGAGCATGTCAGAGCTACCAAATCTATAGCAGTTCCTACGGCTGTCACCATGACTATACATATGTGTTTCTGTGCCAATATTACAGCCACAGGTCTTGGCTCAATTGAGGGTCTAATGACCAAAGTGAAATCCATTATAGGGATTTACGAGTATGTTGCCTCTAGTTCTAGTCATTAGAACCGCAGTCTGGTCAGGATTTGCATCCATAATATGGGCATAAAATTTCACGTGTATTATGGTCTAGTGAAACTGGCATAAAAGTGGAAACCTGCATTATAAAAAAATATACAGTCTAAGGCATATAAAGTCTTGATCAAAAGTCCAAAAGAATAGGATGCACCAAATTCATTCAGAAACAAACCTCCGAATGAATATGCTGCATCCGAGCATCAGATGATGTATGACCTGGGATGGACTTGTGCTATAGTTTACGCCACTATCTGACATAAATTATCATGAATCTGGTGGGTCGCTGTTGGTCCTTTCCACCCACTAAACCGCTCAAACATTTTGGGAAGAATAAAAGCCAAATGTTTGTGCAACTAAATATTGCGGAAAACTTTCCAACTCTTATATTCCAGTTGTCTGGCATAAAGCTATGACAAATATCCTCCTTTATGTTTCCCTGGGGTCTTTTATGATGATCTCTTGAGGGAAAGACCGAAATACCAATCCAGACCCTACCCATAGCTCAACGCAAGCGCCCAAGCTGCTGTATATTCTATAGAAGACCAAAATTAACATGGAACCTGTCACACTTTATTTTGGTGTCCGGTTGCTAAATAAAAGCTGAAAGAAAAGTTTGTTTTTTTTACAACTTATCTGTAATAAACTGGGTTGGACAAGACACTGATCTTTTAAGGGCACCCTTTTACACATAAGTCTATTAATGTTCCTTACAGTAGGCTCTGGAAGCTCTATAAAGAGAAGGGTGTCACAGTGTGCGAAGCATATGACCCACTATGGGTTTATTAGGAAAAGGATCTGGTCCATGTCCTGATGTCAGTGTATAAGATAAGACGTATCTGATCTGATGCCTGATCACAGAGCGCGCGCTCTGCATCCTGAAATATTCATGCATTGTCATCTGATCCAAGATCAAGGACACCCTTACAAACCTGATCCCAAGCAATATGGATCAAGACAGTGGTGAGAGAGTGCAAGTGACGCCGGAGGGTCTTATATCAGGGAGGTGGTATTGGAGGAGATGTGTAGTAATAGTGTAATAGCTCTAAAATGAGGGGGTTTACTCAGTCCCCCGACACCCAAACCGGCCCCTCTTCCCAGAAGCAGCTGATTATTCTGCCGCTGATACACAAGCTGTCAGTAGCAAATGTAATCAGGGACAGGACTGAGAATTTATCATCCACCATTGACCTGCCGCCGCCTCAGGATGGGAAAATAGCAGCTAGTCAGTAACCCTTTGTGTCTCGAGCAAAACGCACTGGCGTCAAAACAGTTTGGCTTTTTTTATACAGTAAGCTCTAAAATCAAATAAACTAAAAAAAAAAATGCATTATAAATTGTAATAGAAAATCAAACTTTCTTAGAAATGTGTAGAATAGGCATGGAGGACAGCGACATGGTGACCAAGAATCTGCCACTCTCCATAGATATATCAGATTTGGAGCCGGCCTCGTGTCCCCAGACATGGCCCGTGTCTGAAGGCCTCATATGGTGGCAGACAGCCTTCATGCTATTAACATCATATTTTTACAGTATTTATGTAAAATCAATGTGTTCATTTAGATGAGGTCAGGTGCTATTGCAATGATCTATTTCGCCAGCTTTTATTAATATGGCACCAAGTTTTCTATGGCGAAAATACATGAAGAATAGACAAGTGCCACCTAGATGTTGTCCTGGTTGGATTGGAAACCCTGGTTCCTGCACTGAAAAAAAAGAACAGTGGAATTATCAGAATTCCAACGTTATGGGTAAACAATTTTGGAACCAAGGAGCTTATTAGAGACTGAGGAAGACAATCACAAGGTCACTGGAGGCATTGACATAATATGGGTCACATAGATCAGGTCAGTTGGTAAAGGTGTTTTTTCTTTATCTCCCACCCAAAACAAATTAGGCATCTTTTGTTTGGGGATAAAAAAAACAATTATTTTAGGAATGAAATAAATTCTAAATATACTAGTCACAGGATTCTATTTATGTGGCTGTGCCTCTCCACGATGTAGCATTTTGGCTCCATAAATGCTCCATAAGGGCCTTGAGGACACAAAGACCTCAGAAGGCCAAAAAAATAAATAAAATGATCAATCTTGCAAGCAACTTCCTCAGCACATATAATCCCATAACATTGCAAATCTCCAAGCATGCACTAAGGAGAGGAGGGAGCAGGGAAGACTTAAAATTTAAGGTACATTTATGAGGCCACATTGTTAAAATATACGGCAGCACATTTGGAGTAATGGTCTTTGCGAGACTTGAATTTTAATCAAAGCCAGAAGATTTGCACTTTGTGATATGACGGCCTGTGGAGGAGGAAAAACTCCTTCCAGCTATCTATTTCGCTCACTCCCAACTCGCAAATGTCCTGGGATCAGGCCCCCTGAGCAGAACAGGTAAATCAATCAAACAGGGAGTCATTCAGATCTATCTCTTATAACAACAGAGCCATCTGTGTCCATGTGACGACACCCTGAGATCTGGTCTAATCACACAATGTCTCCATTAAAACAGCTGGGATATTGTTAAAAACACCATCTAAAATAATCTAGCACAAACGATATACGGTACATGCACTAAAACATAAAATAAAAACATCGCCAAAGTAAAAAGATGCACCAAAATATAAAATAAAAACACCACCAAAAACATAAAAAAATGCACCAAAACATAACATGAAAACAAAGTTTTATATACGTAATGTTTTAATACTTTTGCTTCTAGCTATTAATTTTAGAACTATGATACACCTAGATAGACCATACTCTTACACTTAAAAGGAAAAACATAAAATAAAAGGCATGTTATAAAAAAAACAGTGCCAATATAGGCCATGGTGTTTTTTTTTGTTTTGTTTTTTCTTTAGAATTATTCTTATTTTGGATACTAAAGCATTATTATTTTAAAAATTGATGTCCTAATTTTTATGAATTTCCGTGACATACGTTACATGCATAAATGGAAGACTAGAAGGCAGAAAAACAAAACGTGCGCCCTGTTCTCACATGCTAATAAAGCGCTCACATTCATGAGGCCCTGCCGCCTTTAACTGTACCTGTAAATTATTTAGCAATCTAGTGAAGGAAATCTAATGAAACCAATATAGTGTAACATTCAAACACTGGGTCTCGTTGTTTTCCTACTCTACTGGTTTATGAGGTTGTATTGTTCAATACATAAATATCGTGAAAACGGAAAATACAAAAAATTATACATATATACACACACACACACACGGAAAAGTGTAATGTAGTGAAAACAGAAATTGACCTACATATTGTATATAGGTGTATATTAAAAAAGGAATACAAATGTATTAATTTCTAGTGAACACTTACTCGTACTACAAATAGGCCCCACAAAAACAGAAATGGCGCCATATTAGGCAGCATAAAGTGTACTTGCTAAATATGAGCTGTTGAAAGGCTTGGCTGAATGATCATTGTAGTATAATCACTCTACCACTCCGTGGTCCAAAGGTATTTAGAACTTTATTATAGTCTTTGGCAAGCACAAAAGACCAAGTGCATCACTGGATCACAGAAGGAATCAACATTTCTCCATAGACTATACTTATATTCATACAATGTACCGCTGATCATGAGTAGGAAAAAAGTCCCCATAAGTTCTACTAAAAGCTGTCTGTGTATTCTAGACCTAAGCAATAAAACTATGAACAGAAATTAAAGGGATATTCCCTTCTCCAAGATCTTATCCCAATATGTAGTAAATGTAACAATAATGATACTAGCAAATACCTCCAAACAGAAAAGTAGGGTAATTCTTCTGATTCGATATGTCACTTACCCCATGTGCAGGGCATTGCAGTAGCTTAGGTTTCCTTCCATGGTTACGACCACTCATATTGACAGCTAAGTGTTAGTGGTCCTAACCATGGATACCATGGCATAAGCAACATAGCAAATAAGAAAAACAACACTACATTTCTAATTGGAGGTATTCGCTAAAATTATTAGAACTATTATTATTATTATTATTACACCTACTATATATTGGGATAAGGTATTGTAGATGTGAATACTGCTTTGAGATCCCTCATATGCGGCCTCCTGAGCACTGCCCATCTGCTTGGTGCCAATTTTCTGGACTCATGGCCTGAATTTCAATAGTAATTACATTAGAAACATCAAATGTACAGTCTTTGTTATTCCTAGAAAGCCCCTAGGCTTAAAATGAAAAAAAAAAGGACGCAAATATGTACGTATAATGAGAAACATATAACCAAAATATCTTACCATGTCAAGAAACAATAGTGCAGACATGTACATTGGATTGCGATTCAGTAATATGGAATGAAACGTAGCAATACTCACTAGCTGGAGAGGGTGTGCTATATCCACTGAGAGGGAGCTGGTGCTGCACTCCGGGCAAAGCTCCTGGAGGGGACACACCACCAAGCATGTGAGGAAAGAAGAAGGCATAGTGAGGAACAGGGTATCCATTCATGTGACCAGGCCCAGACGGCGGGCAGGGAGAATCGTTACTAGTCATTGCCAGGTGCCCAGCCTACCGGACTGGTTCAAACCTTTCGAATTTCCATCTATGACTGTCCCAAAGAGGGGATACACCCCCAAAAATGAGTAGAAAGGTGTAGTAGATCCAAGGCTCAAAGTTGAGATCCAACAAGAGATTATCACACTTGCAGGCTAAAAATTTTTGTGGCCAAAAATCCTGGTGAAGATGATAAAGAGTTCTGCAGGCATTGAGCATCCCATGGACCAGGAGAGGAGCAATAAGACTTGTTGATGATGTGGTAGGTACTTGACACAGCAGGAATCACTACAAGACAAAATCACAAAAATGTTGGAACTAAGAGAAGTATTCTGACGGAAAGAAACAGACATGGCGTATTTCCAAAAGGTAAATAAAATATTACATCCTAATTCAGCCCAGATCTTAGTTACACCTAGAAAGATGCCAGACATAGAGATTCTTCTCTGGCCCTCATCCCTACTTCCATTTCCATAATTTTCATTTCCTGGAATCTTCTCCAATGAATCACTAGGATCTCACCGGTCTTCAATCTCCATCTCAATCTGCCTTCATCAACCCATGTCTTCCACTATTAGCAAAAGGTGTACTACTACAAAGCCTCAATATTTTGATATCACGTAGACCGACTCCTGGAACGTGCTCCTGTCCCTCAAGTTCACCACTTTATTTACCAGTCTTCTTTTTCTGTTGCATCTACTGATGCCCCATCTTTGATGAATAATGCCATCTTTTAACCCCACCTATTGCCTTCTCCAGCGTCCCCCACTTCTTTTCTTCACCATCATGCTTTCTCTTAGCTTCCCCAGTATGTATCACTCGGGGACAGATGCCTGCAGTGTGGGACGCAGTGGATCCATCACGCTGATTACATGCTGGCCAGGAAGGGGGATTTGGGAGAATTTTTTTTTTATTCTTGGATTCAAGGGTCGTAAATCTCAACGCGGCTTGAGAAAAGACCCGTCCTTACAGTTCAATTACACCAAGCTAATGAGCCACCCAAGAAAAATGGGGCTATGGAAGATCTGTACAGGAGTCAGAACAAGAGAAAGGCAGGGAGGGGGAGAGATGCTCTGCAAAGCCAAGACAAATCAAGAGATTGTCAGAAGAGACATTCATGAAGAAAGAGCAGGACAGACAGTCGGATAAAGATGCTGAGGACAAAAAGAGAAGGACAGAAAACAAAATGAGAAAAAGGAAACAAAGAATAGTACAAAGCCTTAGAGAAGATAGGCTGAGAGACCCTAGGAACAAAAAAAAAAGACACTCACAGAAATATAGAAAAAAGACACACATATCAACAATCTAGTGGACACAGAAAATACAGCACACAGTAACAGACATGTACAGTAGCTCATAGCTAAAAACACATACAGAGAAGAGGAGGGAAGAGGTAAAGAGACATGCAATGTCCTCCCTATATGTGCATCTAGAAATGTGACAGTCACAGGATAGACAGTAAGAGACACACACAGTGGCTAGGGACACACAGAGCAGAGGAGTGAGAGGACAGACACAGACATGCACAATGGCTAGGGACACACAGAGCAGAGGAGTGAGAGGATAGACAGCAAGAGACATGCACAGCGGCTAGAGACACATTCAGAGCAGAGGAGTGAGAGGAAAGGCAGTAAGGGACATGTACAGAGACTAGAGACACACAGAGCAGAGGAGTGAGAGGATAGACAGTAAGATACATGCACAGTGACTAAGGACACACAGAGCAGAGGAGTGAGAGGATAGACAGTAAGATACATGCACAGTGACTAGGGACACACAGAGCACAGGAGTGAGAGGAAAGACAGTAAGAAACATGCACAGCGGCTAGAGACACACATTCAGAGCAGAGGAGAGGATAAGCAGTAAGAGACATGCACAGTGGCTAGACACACATTCAGAGCAGAGGAGTGAGAGGATAGGCAGTAAGATACATGCACAGTGGCTAGGGACACACCTAGCAGCGGAGTGAGAGGAAAGACAGTAAAGCCATCGTCACACACAGCGATCTCGCTAGCGAGATCGCTGCTGAGTCACTAGTTTTGTGACGCAACAGCGATCTCCCCAGCGATATCGCTGTGTGTGACATTCAGCGACGATCAGCCCCCCTGCTGGGTATCGCTGATCGTCGCTGAATGTCCTGGACATTTTTTTGATCGTTGGTCTCCTGCTGGCCAGCACGCATCGCTGCATGTGGTAGGCAGGAGACCAGTGATCAGCTGGTAACCAAGGTAAACATCGGGTTTCCAGGCGCCGGGCAGCGCCTGGAAACCCGATGTGTACGTTGGATACCAGCGCGCTGCTGCAGGGGAGCTGGTAACCAAGGTACACATCGGGTTTCCAGGTGCCGCGCAGCGCCTAGAAACCCGATGTGTACCTTGGTTACCAGCTCGCTGCAACAGCGGGCTGGTATCCAACGTACACTGCGGGTAACTAAGCGACGTTACCCGCAGTGTCGCTGACCTGATCGCTGCCTGTTTGGCAGCTCAGCAGCGATCATGTAGCAACACACCAGCGATCCTGACAAGTGCATATCGTTGTCAGGATCGCTGGTGTGTCGCTATGTGTGACGGGGCCCTTAGAGACATGCACAGCGGCTAGAGACAGACATTCAGAGCAGAGGAGTGCGAGGATAGGCAGTAAGAGACATGCACAGTGACTACAGACACACATTCAGAGCACAGGAGTGTGAGGATAGGCAGTAAGAGACATGCACAGTGACTACAGACACACATTCAGAACAAAGGAGTGAGAGGATAGACAGAGACATGCACAGTGGCTAGGGTCACACAGAGCAGAGAAGTGAGAGGATAGACAGCAAGAGACATGCACAGCGGCTAGAGACACATTCAGAGCAGAGGAGTGAGAGGATAGGCAGTAAGGGACATGCATAGTGGCTAGAGACACACAGAGCAGAGGAGTGAGAGGATAGACAGTAAGATACATGCACAGTGGCTAGGGACACACAACAGAGAGAGGTAGTGACAGTAAGAAGACACACACACAGTGGCTAGGGACACACAGAGCAGATGAGTGAGAGGATAGACAGTAAAAGACATGCACAGTGACTAGGACAACAGAGCAGAGGAGTGAGAGGATAGACAGAAGAGACATGCACAGTGGCTAGAGACACAAGAAGCAGGGGAGTGGGAGGACAGCCAGTAAGAGACAATGCCCGTGACTTGAGACACACAAAGAGAGCAGAGGAGTGAGAAGATAGACAGTAAGAGACATGCACAGTGGCTAAAGACACACATTCAGAGCAGAGAACTGAGAAGATAGACAGTAAGACACACACAGTGACTAGAGACACTTTGCACTGACGAGGGCCAATAGCCCGAAACACAGTGTCTGCAAATTGAGATACTGATTTGGCTTTTATCCTAAGTCATATTCCAAGACTCGTTAAAGGGTTGATTATGACTTGTAGGATCGCTACTTCCAATAGGTGGCGCTGTAGAGTTCAAGTCCTCTTTTTTTCTGAAGAGGCAATTTGCATGTTAAATTTCCCAGAGGAGCATTGCACGGCGAATAAGCCTCCTTACCTTGACACGCCAGAGCTGGTATGTCACTCTCCACAAGGAGAAACCTTACCCCTGAGACCCCAGTCCAGAGGCTTTCTCCTAGCCAAATCAGTTCTCATACTTTGCACTGATGAGGGCCAATAGCCCGAAACACTGTCTGCAAATTGAGATACTGATTTGGCTTTTATCCTAAGTCATATTCCAAGACTCGTTAAAGGGTTGATTATGACTTGTATGATCGCTACTTCCAATAGGTGGCGCTGTAGAGTTCAAGTCCTCTTTTTTTCTGAACAGGCAATTTGCATGTAGAGACACATAGAAAGCAGAGGACTGAGAGGATAGACATTTAGAGACATGCACAGTGGCTAGAGATACATAAAGAGCAGATGAGTAAGCAGATAGACAGTAAGAGACATGCACAGCAGCAAGAGAGATACAAACAGAGCAGAGGAGTGAGAGGATAGACAGTAAGAGACATGCTAGAGACACATATACAGAGAAGAGAGGATAGACAGTAAGAAATGCACGGTGGCAGACAGCTAGAGAGACACATAGATAGGAGAGACGGAGGATACACAACACAGAGGATAGACTGCGAGACACATCACAGTGGAGCACAACTGGAGATATAGAAAGCAGAGAAGAGTCACATATACAGTCATGGCCAAAAGTTTTGAGAATGACACAAATATTAATTTTTACTGCTTCACTTTTTCTAATGGCAATTTGCATATACTCCAGAATGTTATAAAGAGTGATCAGCTTAACAGCAATTACTTGCAAAGTCAATATTTGGCTAGAAAATGAACTTTATCCCCCAAAACACATTTCAACATCATTGCAGCCCTGCCTTAAAAGGACCAGCTAACCTCTTTTCAGTGATTGCTCCATTAACACAGGTGTGGGTGTTGATGAGGACATGGCTGGAGATCAATCTGTCATGATTAAGTAAGAATGACACCACTGGACACTTTAAAAGGAGGCTGGTGCTTGGCATCATTGTTTCTCTTCTGTTAACCATGGTTATCTCTAAAGAAACATGTGCAGTCATCATTGCAATGCACAAAAATGGCCTAACAGGTTAGAGTATCGCAGCTAGAAAGATTGCACCTCAGTCAACAATCTATCGCATCATAAAGAACTTCAAGGAGAGAGGTTCCATTGTTGCCAAAAAGGCTCCAGGGCGCCCAAGAAAGACCAGCAAGCGCCAGGACCGTCTCTTAAAAGTGTTTCAGCTGCGGGATCGGGCTACCAGCAGTGCAGAGCTTGCTCAGGAATGGCAGCAGGCAGGTGTGAGTGCATCTGCACGCACTGTGAGGCGGAGACTCTTGGAGCAAGGCCTGGTCTCAAGGAGGGCAGCAAAGAAGCCACTTCTCTCCAGAAAAAACATCATGGACAGACTGATATTCTGCAAAAGGTACAGGCAGTGGACTGCTGAGGACTGGGGGAAAGTTATTTTCTCTGATGAATCCCCTTTTCGATTGTTTGGGACATCAGGAAAACGCCTCATTCGGAGAAGACAAGGTGAGCGCTACCACCAGTCTTGTCTCATGCCAACTGTTAAGCATCCTGAAACCATTCATGTGTGGGGTTGCTTCTCAGCCAAGGGAATCGGCTCTCTCACAGTCTTGCCTAAAAACACAGCCATGAATAAAGAATGGTACAAGAATGTCCTCCAAGAGCAACTTCTCCCAACCCTCCAAGAGCAGTTTGGCGATCAACAATGCCTTTTCCAGCATGATGGAGCACCTTGCCATAAAGCAAAGGTGATAACTAAATGGCTCAGAGAACAAAACATAGAGATTTTGGGTCCATGGCCTGGAAACTCCCCAGATCTTAATCCCATTGAGAACTTGTGGTCAATCATCAAGAGACGGGTGGACAAACAAAAACCTAAAAAGTCTGACAAAATGAAAGCATTGATTGTGCAAGAATGGACTGCTATCAGTCAGGATTTGGTCCAGAAGTTGATTGAGAGCATGCCAGGGAGAATTGCAGAGGTCCTGAAGAAGAAGGGTCAACACTGCAAATATTGACTTGCTGCATTAACTCATTCTAACTGTCAATATAAGGTTTTGTTACTCATATGTTTGCAATTATATTTCTGTCTGTGAGAAAAACATCTGTCAAACACACATAAAAACCAGAGGGCAGCAGATAATGTGAAAATATAATATTTGTGTCATTCTCAAAACTTTTGGCCATGACTGTACACAGCAGAGAATAGATAGGGACCTGTATGGTGGATGAGGATCATATCTGGGGACATATAGTATACACAAAGGACAGACAGTCAGAAACACAAATGAACACCCACACATCCTGACACATGCTCAGACCAGGGGATAGACAGACACACATATTAGAGATGTCGGGAGAGATAAGCATGTGAAATAAAGCCAAAACAAATAATACACACATACAAGGCGCACGGACAGGCAAAGAATGAGACACAAAAATACACACACAAAAGACTTGCAAACAACACACACATGCAGAACGGCCAACAGAGAAGTACACAGAGGATAATCAAATAGATACACACAGAGTACAAAGCCAACAAACGTCAGTGATTCAGACATTCCGATCCAACTATTAATAATTGGTCAGAACATCTATAGCTGTTTATTAAAAAGAACAAAAGGAACGACTGGTTCCTAGCTAAGGGTCTGCTACAACACTGAGAACATGACTTGATCACAACAACCATGGAGTTTAACAACTGTTGGCACAGGCATTCCCACAGAGGGCAATGCATACGTCAAACGTCATGGTCCATGGGAAAATCTTTCCTACTGTAACAAAGCATCTTTGTATGATCAGTTAGCACACACTATATGGTAAAGATCTTTTGTTAGATAGTCGTAACTTTTACATGGCTGGGAAATCGTTCTTGGTTAGCAGAACACTCATTCATGTAATCAGGGATATTCAGCAGATATTAATGAAAGTGAGGAGTGGGGCCGAGGTAGCAGACAGTTTCTGCGAACCCGTTAAAATCATTGCCAATGAAACTGAACGCAAAAAAGTAAAGATTGACTTCCTACATTGTGAATCCCTGGTTATTGGCAGAAGGGCAATTTCTTGCATTATAGCCTTGTGAGTCGTATACAATACTAAGGTCTAAGAGATAAGATATGTATTATTTGTAGAAAATAAATCCTAGCAGCAAGTTAGCTCCGGAATGATCTTCAATAGGGTTGTCTTCTGCAGGATATAAGTCAAATTCACAACAAAGTAACTTCCTCCATGTGCAGCTTGGTGTGCTCATCAACATCGCAAATGATGCACGTTCTATGTGCCAATTGCCCACACAGCCAAGTCTAGCGCATTCCGCAATTTTTTCCACATGGATCTCAAAATTGCTCTTATGAATTGCCCCATTGACTTATTATTATAATTAATATTAATTATGCTTGTCTGAACTGACCCTCACCAGCCCTGATGTAGTAGGTGCATACTACTGTGTCAGAATAAGGGATCACAACGAGGTTCTGGTATTCTAATGGGCTTGTTCCACCCATGCATAAGCTTGACAATGGATCCTGTAAGTGAAAAAATACCGTACACTGGTTAGATTGGGGGCAAACGGACCTGTAGAGGGCCAGATATAGACAAAAAAATATCCCTAGAAGAGAAGAAAGCAAAAAGTATAAGGCTCCTTTCTCACAGTGTTTTTGCCCATGCTCATTGGTCCCGTTGGGGCTTACGTCCCCCCCCCGCATAACAGGATTCGGGTGGGTGTCTGCGCCAACAGGGCCATAGAGTATAGTGGTGCTGAGAGAGTCAACATGTGCTCTGACTTGCATCATTTTCGGGTGTATATGCTTACTGGAGGCGGACACTCATGCGTAGTAGACTATAGATAAAAAAAAAACAGTAATGAAATAAGCAAAAAAATATACTGGCCAAAATTTATTAAGACTGCCATTTTGCATGCAAATCTTGATGAAGTGTGTGCTGGGGTAAAAAGCGCCAAATTAATTTAAGGGAACCTGTCACTAGAGTCACTGTGCCTGAATCTTGGCCATCATGAATCAGAGTATTACTTCACAATTGCAGTTAGGTATGTTTTTCTCTGAAATGCAGCGTTTCAGAGAAGACATAGTTTAAGAAGCCATCCTGGGGATCATAGGGAGAGACCTGACTAGTCTGGCGGAGCCCTGGTCGGCTTCTCCTCACCTTGTTCCAGAGGTTTGAAAGATATCTCCCATGCGTGTACATAGGGAAAGACCTATCAAATACTTGGTGCACTTGGGGGGAAAAGCCACTTAAGGACGTCATCGGACTAGTCAGGTCTCTACCTATTGTCCCCAGCCGGATTTTCAAAGTATGTTTTCTCTGAAACCTTGTGTAAAACTGCTTCATGCATTGATCCCATGGACTGATATAAAAAGATAAGATGTCCATGCAGATTTATTTGCTGGTTGACCTTGACATCTTCCTTGGCAATCTGACAACAATGCAATATGAATGGACGCCAGTGATTGCCATCAGCTATTTATTCTTGTAAAGAGAAAATAAATTTATATTCTGGGTTGCATTTTTATTTTTTAACGGTCTAATCTTTTCAACTGGTAAAACCAGAAAATGACAATGTCTCCGCTCAAGTCAACCGTTTGCCTACCATGTGTGATCCAAAGTCCTGCCTTCAATAGTCTTATGTCAATATCGAAATACATATGAGACATTTACTCATGACCACTGGAAAAAAATGTCTACTTGCAAGGAGCATGTACAATTCGTCACTGCAGAGAAAGGAAGAAGGCAGAAGTTCTGTTCCTGGGGTTTTTTGAGATCTCATGTAAATGTCCTGCTGCTAATTTTAATTATTTCATATGCAAAATCAATCAACCAACGAAGTGATTAAAAAACCTTCTCTCTCATTTACCCAGGATGATTACCATTATGAATGCTTATTGTCCTGTTATGGTCCGCATTGGGAAAATAATGACTCTGCATGAATGGGCCTTAAGAGACCGACAGATATGAGACGGTGATCGATAAAGAGGATTAGCTCTGGAAATACCAGCCCAACCAAACGAAAGCAAGACACTTTTTCAGTAAATTAAAGCCCTGTACAACACAATGTGGAAATCTACTATAAAATCATCTAATTCTGTCTGTCTGCAACAGAAATCCCGCGTCGCCGATTGGTCGCGCCCGGCCGTACGCGACTAATCAGTGACAGGCGCAGTCCGGGCGCGAATTGGCGCAGGATTTGAACCACGCACGCCACTGCTATTGTCGGGAGATCAGCGGCGCTAGCTGCTGATCTCCCGATGGTAGCCGCAGGTCATCTCCTGCCGCATGAAGGTCAGCGGCGACGCAGCCGGGAGATGACCGGCGCCAGCTGGTCATCTCACAGCTGCTCGCAGCGGAAGTACCCCGACAGGCGGCCTCCACGTACACCCCACCAGCAGCAGCCTCTATATACAGCAGCAGCAGCATATTCTAGAATACCCGATGCGTTAGAATCGGGCCACCATCTAGTGTCCTATAAGCTGCAATGAAGTTGGTCACCTCTCCAGGCAAGGAAGTGATTAAATCCGATCCAGATAACCTTGTTAATCACAATCTGTACATGAAGCCTCCTCCTATCAGCAGCTTATTAATGTAAGGCTTATAAAAATTAAAAAACTTGTCCTAAACCTATTTAGCTTTCATAAGTAATGAAGAAAACCGCTGGTATTATTTTAGATTGCCCACCGTGAAATTTTCGGGCTTCTCTTCTGTAATTAACAACGACGATTTTGGCTACAGTCATGTAACACCAAACAACCCTGCCTAGGAAAAGTTAGCAATTCTGCGACGCACAAAAATTAAATAGTTGTTAAAAAACTTAGAATTTTTAAAAAAAAACACAATTAAAAAGTTCAGTTATTGCACTCAATGCTCTGGTCGGGATTGCTTTTGGAGACTGACAGCTTCCCAAGCCGCGTGGCATGGAGAGGGCAATCAAGCCTGTGGCAGTGCTGGGGTTGGATGGGACCGGAGGTTGTCTGACCTCGTGTATAGCCCAGCTCCTAACTTTTCCAGGACTGGCGTTCTTGTCCTCAACAGGTTTTTCCATACTGAACCCACAGGATTCTCTATCGTCGCTTCAGGTCAGGAGACTAGGCGGCCAAGTTTGCGCCACATCGTTTACCTTGGACAGAAAACATCTGTTGTTGGACTACTTGGAGCAGGTCCCATTAGTTCCTCAAAAATGAAAATCCTCATCTCCATAAGTTTTCAACAAGCCCCATGATCTAACCTGTAAGTGATCTCCAAATTTCTGCTAATCTGCATGATTGACCTCCTTGATAAAAACTAAACTTGTCGACCCTACCAGCACGCATCTGGGACCCACAACAACTCAATGTGGGTTAAAATAGTATACATGGACGTTAGGCATTGGCAAATTTACACTTATAGTCTTCTCCCCTCTGCCGATTGAATAACATGCACAAGCTTGTCCATCGAAAAAGACTTGGGACAATATGCCCCAAACAGTCCAGTGCGACTCCTGGTAAGCGAGTGTAGCCCAGTTATGCGCAAAAAAGTGGTATGCACAGGGGAAGCGCTTGTAGCCCACTTTTTAGCACACGCCATGCAGGGTTAGGACGTGGTGAATGTTATCAGACTAGTCCACGCTTCCGCTCAGGACAGTAGGTCTCAATCGTTTCCTTCTCGACAATCGATCAGCCATGGGTCCGGTCACTTGGAGAGAGGAAGATGTATCCTCGCACAGTTGTTTGCCTCACCTACAACAGTGACTTCCATTTAGGTGCCTTGATACAGCACTCTGGGAACAGCCTAATTGTTCAGAAATTTCTTTCTGGGTCTTACCCTCTTGCTTGAGGGTGTCAATGATGGCCTTCTGGACATCAGTCAGGTCGGCAGTCTTACCCCTGATGGCGGTTTTTGAGTAATGAACCAGGCAGGGAGTTTTTAAAAGCCTCAGGAATCTTTTGCATGTGTTTAGAGTTAATTAGTTGATTCAGAAGATTAGGGTAATACCTCGTTTAGAGAACCTTTTCTTGATATGCTAATTTTTTGAGACAGGATTTTGAGTTTTCATGAGCTGTATGCCAAAATCATCAGTATTAAAACAATAAAAGACCTGAAAAATTTCAGTTGGTGTGTAATGAATCTAAAATATATGAAAGTTTAATTTTAATCATTACATTATGGAAAATAATGAAATTTAGCACTATATGCTAATTTTTTGAGAAGGACCTGTATATGGCTTATAATAATTAAAAAACTTGTCCTCCAAACCCACTGATTTAAGCTGTTGACAAAGTAAGAAGAGAAACCGGGCTGGGGGTACCTTTCCTGTGCCGGGTCCGGAACTGTCGGGGCTGTCTCTTCTGATAAGTGTAAGCAACCGGACCGATCTGTACATGGGCTGACAGGGTGCATGGCTAAGCGTGACAGGAACAACATAGCGCGTAGGGACAGGCAAGGGGCGTGGCTAAGCATTCTGAGGAAGAGCGAGCGCACAAGGACAGGAGAGGTTGGTGGGAAGGTGCAGTGCGCGGCTGAGATAAAAGAAGACTCCTGTGTCAGAGATCGGTAGCTGTGTGGAACTGCGCCCGGCTGTGACAGAAATTTACCACAGGGAGTTGGACCAGAAACCCGCGGTGTGCAGCTTGACTTCCAGACATCGTGGTCCAACTGCTCTGCTACAGTCGGTGTTGCTTTTGTGACGACTGACAGACTCTAACCAGAAGCCCGTCGTGTGCAGGACGAGGCCCGGACATTGAGATAACAACCGCTCTGTAACGGTCAGTGCTGTGTGTGCGCCGTCTGATAGAGACTGGGACCGGGGACGGTTTCTGGAACCCCGGTGTATAATCGCCGAGCCTCACTGAACTTTGTCAGGACCATGGCTTATACTTTTCCGGCAACAGGAGTCTCCATACTGAGGACCCCAAAGGACACTTCAAAGATTCATCGTCGCCTACTTCAGGTCCCCACCGGAACTACGTCGTGCCAACGGCTGTTGGCGCCATCATCTGTTTCGGGACCCTTTTCTGACAAGAAAACATCTGATTGATAAGTGACTACTTGGAGAATTTCCTCACTATTTATTCCCCCCATCAAACCCCATATTTCAAGGACTATTAATTACCTCACGTTTTCCGTTAATTTTCCTCAACTAAGCCCCTGTATTCTCTATACCCCCCGTTAGTGATCTCCCATTTTGCCTAACTCCCTGCATGGAGTACCTCCTTGTTTTAGTAAAAAGCTGTTAAACCTTGATCAGTCTCCTGTCCGTCACTGCATCTGGCGACCTGCTTACAACAACTCAATGTGTATAAGGCCTTAATAATAGTCCCATAATGTGGAAAAGGATAGTGCATATAGGAAGTGACTAGCAAATTACGGTACTTACAGTATTTCCCCTTGTCCATTGAAGTAAACATGCACGCTTGTCCCATCGAAAAAACTTGCAGCAAATATGCTCCTAGAACTGTACCCAAGTGTCCGCAGCAAAAACCCTGGGTAAGGATGTGTAGCCCAGCTATGCAGGCACACATAAAAGTCCAGGAGAGTGCACAGGAAGGTAACAGCAAAAGCTTGATATGCACTTCACTCACATTTTTAGACACACCCATCAGGGGTATAGGAGGTGGTGACATGTAGCAGAGCTGAGTCAAGCTTCCTGTCTCAGGACAGTGTAGTTCAGTCAGTTTCCTGTCTTCGGACAGTGCAGATCAGTGCCAGTGGAGTCTGGACTTGGAAGGAGAGGAGAAAAGACTGTATCCTCGCAGAGTTAGCGTAGCTCACCTGACAAGCAAGTGGAGGCTAGTACGGGTGAAGTGGATCATCCTAGCCTAGTCAGAGCTACCCTTAGTCAGTACCTCAGCAGAAGTCGAAGCTAGGAGGATACTGAGAGCTACTCAGCGAGCTCTAGGAGAAAGCTGACATTACCATCGAAGCTCCAAGTGTTTGTGCTAAGAGCGAGAGCAGGGCGAAGGGCACAGTGGAGAAGATAGAAAAGTGCTTTAGGTGTTGGATTGCCTGCGCTAAATTGCCGGACACCGGGGTCCGAAGTGTTGCTACTGTTTCAGGCATAGTAACAAGAAAACCGGAGGCATCTGGACTACAGGTCGCAGAGTGCAGCCTTAAGTGTCAATACGTAATCGGAGTCAGGAGGAACAAGGACTTTTAGCTAGGCCAAGCATAGAAGGACTCTGTTCTCACCACTCAGAAGGCTCCACCACAACGTTGGCCGGGCAGTACAGCTACAGAGAGAGCTGGGGATTCAGAATTAACTTCGCTTCAGGCAAGTTGGATTCACATGTATATGGAGTAAAGGAGGCCTCTAACCTG
Source organism: Oophaga sylvatica (assembly GCA_033576555.1). NCBI lineage: Eukaryota > Metazoa > Chordata > Amphibia > Anura > Dendrobatidae > Oophaga > Oophaga sylvatica. Next base: position 147,831,037 of record JARQOD010000003.1, read on the forward strand.
CTCAGCTGTTACCGGAATGTGCACTCTCCACCCCGACCAGCTCCCGGGATCTGCTTGAACCATCATCAGTAAAAGGTATGAAAAGGAGCTACCTTGTGTGTGACTGAATTATTACTACACCCTGCATCATTTCCACCATAGACTTCCAGGGACCAGTCTCACCTGTGGGAGACTTACCACCAAGCTGCCCCATAACATCCCCTGTGAAGACCCTTACTGCAGCGCTGGTACAATTACCAGAAACCACAGGTGGCGTCACGAACTACCTATCCTAATAATCCCCTGTAAATATCCCCTATCGCATTGACTGCCAGGGCCACGGACCGAGCCACCGCTGCCAGTGACAACTCCCATAGAAATCTATGGGCTCGGCTCCGAGTACCCCATAGCCCTGGTATCCACAATTGTGGTGCGAGTCAAGAACACATCCTTAAGCTGATCAAACAGAAAGAATGGCACTTGATCGAACATTAGACTACCCCTTATAGCTTGGCCCCAATATGGCTTCATCGAGAACTCATTTTTAACTGGAAAAGCATAAAAAACGGCTTTTCTCCCATGAAAAAATAAAGGATTAAACGTTGAAATACCAACTGCATCATTCTTCTCTTGCTCAACATCATCTTTCAAGAGCGAGTTCGGAGGCCCCTATATATCAGATGGTTAGCAGGTTCCACCATAATGGTTTGGCCAATTTTCATCCAATGTGTATGTGTGTCGACCCGCCACCACAATTGTGGGTTACCAGGGCAATGGGGTACTCAGAGCCGACCCTGGAAGTCTATGGGTTGTCACAGGTAGCGTGACTCGGTCTGTGGCCCTGGCGGTCTGGCGTATGTTGGGGGAATATTACAGGGGATAGATATATTTACAGTTCGTGACGCCACCTGTAGTCTTCTGGTAATTTAACCAGCGCTGCTGTAGATCTCTGAGGGGATGGTGAGGCAGCTAGATGTCGGGTCCCCTACAGGTGGGACTCTTCCCTCAGGTCGGTAGTTATATAGGGATTGTGCAAGCATGCAAATGATAACTCAGTCTCACACGGTCAGCGTCTTTCCATACTTTACTTGCAAGATGGTAAGGCAGGTCCCAGGAGGCTGATGGGTTGATGGAGGATGAGCTTTGAGCAACGGCTAAGCAAGTTAGGGGCCTCCTTTACTGTCCAATGATGATGAGTCCAACCAGCTGAAGCGTAGTTCCTCTATAATTCCAGCTATTCCAAAGCTGTACGGCCGGTCAGTTTTGTGGTTGAGCCTTCTGTGAGAGAGCTGAATCCTATCTTGTCGTGCACTGACTCAAGGTCCACTCCCTTGACCCCAGTTACGTACTGACTCTTCAGGGCTGCTTGCCACGACCTAAGGTCCGGTAAGCCTCTGGTCTTCTTACCACTATGCTTGAAGCTATAGTGATCCTTCGGTCCCAGTGACCGGTAGCAATGTGCAGGACTTCTCCAAACCAAAAGCACTTTTAAATATCCTCCACTTGCCTTCGATTTGCTCGACTCTTAATGGATATCTCAGTCTGTCTTCAGTGGGGCACAGCTCTGACTAGGCTGAGGTGAACTAGACCACCTGTACTAGCCTCCACTTTCTGAACTGCTAACAGGCTCAGACTGGTACACGTCTGCTCTGTGTCCAAGGACAGGAAACTGACTGACTAAAATCACCCCCTTCCACACCCTGCTGGGTGTGTCCGAAGTGTACGTGATGTTATGAAGAGCCCTTAACTGTTACCCTCTCACTCATCTCCTGGTATTGTGTACCAGGGCTACACATATGGGGGCCTTAACAAGCTATTTTTGACCTTCATGAACAGGCAATGATACTTTCATTTTATTGGTCTTGGTATGAGGTTTTTTTTTTACAATGGGTCAGCAGTATATTCCAAAGTTTCTGTTGAGATTACCAACTAAAAAAACTCGATAACAACAAGTGTCAGCTGTCACACGTGGATTTCTGTTGCAGAAAAAAAAATATATACAATCATGGCCAAAAGTGTTCTCACCCTTTAAATTGTTCCAGAAAATGAAGTATTTCTCACAGAAAATTTTTGTCTTTACAAGTTTTGTTAAACACATGTTTATTTCCTTTGTGTGTATTGGGACAACACAAAAATTAACAGTGGAAATATCCACAGATATTGTACAGACATTGTGCAGATATTGCTACGATTACTACTATGTAATGTCGCACCTTTACCACTGAGCTGATCCTTTGTATTGCAAAGGATCAAATCAGTGGTGAATATGCACAGCATGAATTGACAAAATTGTTCATGTTAAATCTGCATCGGTCAATTCCCATCGTGGATTTTCTGATAGTATAGATTAGATGTCATAAAATCCCGTCCACTACACCGGTGCTATAACACATTGGCTTAGTGGTTAATAAATACTAGGGAACATTTATCATTGAGTTTGTACCAAAATGTGGTGCCAACCCCTACTATAACATTAAGACGTGTACTACCTTAAGTTATGCCCTGATATTAGCGTGTTTTACCGCACAATTGGTGATCTTGTTTTTATTTCTCTGTAGCTACATAGTGGGCCCCAAGAATGATTTTCTCTGGTGGACCCAAGGTGCTCCAGTCCGACGCTGACTAACTTGGTACAAAAGATATATTTTTCCTGTAACAATCTGTATGAAATAACATCTATTCCACATAGCAAAAGAAAAACCAACTGGTGTATACTGCCAGACCGAAGCCAAAAATTTACTCTTGACCTTGGTCTGGTAAATGTGGTCCTATGGATTAATCTTATGAGCCACAAGCCTTCCCGATGTATACATCTAGCTGTTGAACCCATTCTATGCTTGGGTGGAGAGCATTTTTATTGGTACATTTATACAGTGTCTTCAATAAAATGGCGCCAAAGGTCGCAGTAAGCGCACATGTTGACTCCTGCGCCATTTTATTAAAGTAATGTACTACAACATCAACAAAGTAGTGCACACGGCAGCCATAGGGATAATGGCAAAGGCCCACGCGTGCGCACTGCTATGTTGACACTGTAGTACCATTCTTCAATAAAATGGTGCCGGAGTCAACACGTTTGCACACCACATTGACTTTAGCCCCATGTGTCTTCAATAAAATGGGCGCCATAGTGCGGAATGTGTGTCGACCCGCCACCACAATTGTGGGTTACCAGGGCAATGGGGTACTCAGAGCCGAGCCCGTAGAAGTCTATGGGGATTGTCACAGGTAGCGGTGGCTCGGTCTGTGGCCCTGGCGGTCTGGCGTATGTTGGGGGAATATTTACAGGGGATAGATTTATATACAGTTTGTGACGCCACCTGTAGTATTCTGGTAATTTGTACCAGCGCTGCTGTAGATCTCTGAGGGGATGGTGAGGCAGCTAGATGTCGGGTCCCCTACAGGTGGGACTGGTCCCTCAAAGTCTATGAAGTTAGTGTAGTCAGGTGCAGATAAATAACACAGTCTCACACGGTCAGCGTCTTTCCATACCTTTACTTGTAAGATGTTCAGGCAGGTCCCAGGGAGGCTGATCCAAGGAGAGTGTATCTTGAGACAGCAGCTGGACAAGTTAGGGGCCTCCTTTACTTTCAACACAATGAGTACAACCAGCCTGAAGCGTAGTTCCCTCAATAACTCCAGCTAATCCATAGCTGTACTGCCCAGTCAGTTTTGTGGTAGGGGCCTTCCTGCGAGAGAGCTGAATTCCTATCTTGCTGATCAGGCTCAAAGTCTTCACTCCCCCTGACCCCAGTTACGTACTGACTATATGGGGCTGTTTGCCGCGACCTAAGGTCCGGTAAATCCCTGGTTTTCTTACCACTATGCTTGAAGCTAATAGTGATCCTTCGGTCCCCAGTGACCGGTTGCAATGTGCAGGACTTCTTCAATCCAAAAGCACTATTCCAATAAACTTTCCACTGTGCCTTTCGCCTTGTCCTCGCTGGTAGCATAAGCACTCACACTTGCATAAAGTCGGGTAGTTACTTCCTTCATTCACTTCCTTCAGAGCTAGTTACAGATTCTCAGTTATCACTAGGCAGGAGCACGTCTCTGAACCTTTCACTGTCCTTTAGACAGGTGACTGAAGTCTTTCTGCACTAAGCTTCTTCTTTCTTTCAATGTATTCAGGTGAGGTACAGCTCTGACTAGGCTGAGGTGAATTAGACCACCTGTACTAGACTCCACTTTCCGAACTGATAATAGAGCAATCTGGACTGCTTCCTCCCTCCAGCTAGACTCCAGACGTCTGCTCTGTCCGAAGACAGGAAACTGAACTGAACTCCTCTCAAATCACTCAACACACATACACCTTGACCACTCCCTAAAAAGTAAACTACACTACCCTAAGGGTGCGTCTAGTGTATGTTGAGTGAATGGGTATTTAGCATTAAACTGCTGTCTCGCCACACACTCTCCAGGGTACTGCGTGTGCCTAACACCAGGGCTACACATTCCCCCATGGTAAAAGACAGCACTCCCGGGCTGTAAAATACAAAAGAGACATTTTGTTTATGCATGAAAACATTAAACAATAAACATTGGTTCGTCCCATCCGGGAGGTGAGGATGTCTTGAACGTTGCGAACAATAACATTATATATAGAAATACAAATATTAAATAGCATTCAATAAATATACAGTATTCTTGTGAAGGACCCGCACCAAACCTTCAACGTGGGTCCTGGGTGGGCTGCAGGACATCCGAATGCAGACCTCACTCAGTGCCACACCACACGGGTTTTTGTATTCAGAGGTAGTTGTGCTGGTTTTATGTAAAACCAAGATAAAGCACCGAAGCGCAACTATGTACAAATAAGTTCTGGGCTGGCACAGTCCTCAACCTCAAAGTCCATTGTAAAACAAAGACACAAATATAATATCACATTATAATACTAAAGTGCAAACTTTTTCTGGTTACCCAGCCGGGCATTCTACGGTTAGAAATATATATATGCATTATATACGTTATACTCTTCAACTTGTGCAAAAATTTGTAAAACATTTCTGAAACTTTCTACAATATTACTTATGGTAGACCCTATATGGATCTCACCGATTCTTCTTTACTATTTATTCATTTTCAAATACACTTTCCACCCCGGGGGCTGGAACAATGCAATGGGCCCTAGATCCCAGGACTAGCAAATCATGCGCTGCGATTAGGGTCTGGGTCGCCACAGTTCTCGTGCGAACCTCTATGGGCGCAACGGGTACGTTCTCCTCACGAGACACCGATTGCGTTTCAATCACAGTTAACGATATGGACCGTGTCATGGATTGCGATTGAGACTGGGTCGCATGTTGCGATGTAGATATGACTTTCCTTTGCGCTGAACTTGCAGGGGGCGATGCTGGGGCACGGCCGGATACTGCTTGAGCTGGAGACGGGGACGCTGCGGTAGTGGTGACGTTACCTGCGTCGGGGACGGGGTCACGGACGATGGTGACGTTAAGGGCATACCATCCCTTCATTCCCCAGTGCCGTGTGTACGTGACAATGTCTCCATTTACTAAGTCCCTCCCGGGATGGCCTTGCGGTAGGTGGGATTCTACGTCCCTGCGACTAACAAAGACCCCTGGGTAGAGGCCCGGTTCACGGATGAAGCCCCAGCCCTTCCGGAGCTGGAACTCAGTCACACACCCCTGCCGCCGCGGTTCCCTTAGGGTACCTTTCTCTCTCCGGACACTCTCCTTGTCCGCGATCAGCTCTGCATGTTGTCGCTGACGGTTCCGCTGAGCTTCCCGCTCTTCCTCCTGCTGGCGTTTCTGCTTCTCCTCACGACGCTGCCACTCATGTTCCCACTGGGCGGTATAGGCGACGTCATCCAGGCGCGCCATCTCGTCCCAGTCGACGTCTGGTAACGACGGACAGGACCCCTCCGGTGTCCCTGTCGGGGACCGATCATCTGCTGCGGCCTCCTGGCCGGGCGGGCGTTCCGGAACTGGCGGTACCTCCTCAACCTCCTTCGCCTCCACCGCTTCACCGGTGGGATCAGGATCGGTACTTTCGGGGGCAGCCTCCGGTTGCTCCTTCGCCTTGGGCAGCAGAATCTTCGGTAATTGAAATCGTGGGGGGTCGTTGAGGGGAGAGATCACCGTGTCCCACAGCCTCCGCTGCTCCAGGGTACGCCGGCGTCTCTCGATCTCTTCAAATCCAGGTTGGTGCTGGACCATCTTCTTCAGGCGTGCATTTTCTTCTTTTGTCTCTAGCAACGCCTGCTGCAGGTGCAGGAGCACGGATAACTCCGGTGCTGGTGGCAGCTTGGCTGGGGCACGGGGCCTGCCTTCCTCCGCTTCCCTGCTCGGCTGCACACGTCCTGCTTCCATGATGTTCCAGAAGATTCTTTCTTCTTCCTCCAGAGACATCCGGTCTCTTCCGTGGAGGTGGGGTTTGCGTCTCCTCCTCCTCGCAGGGAAGGTGAAGAGGAGGCGGACCTCCTTTGCTGTAGGGCAGGATCGCATATTGTAATAGCACTTTGAGAGGGCAGGCATTTTCTTCACGCCACAGGGGGGTACACGCCCACGAAGGTACGCCCACCTTCTTCTCCAGCGCCTGAGGGCGCGAATATGGCGACAAAAATGGCGATTTTGGCGCCAAAAGTGCAAATAGTCCTTTTTCACAAAAACAATTCCTTAGGCACACAGGGCTCGCAATTCTGCGAGTTTCGCATCCTGTTCGTGACGCCAAGTTGTGTCGACCCGCCACCACAATTGTGGGTTACCAGGGCAATGGGGTACTCAGAGCCGAGCCCGTAGAAGTCTATGGGGATTGTCACAGGTAGCGGTGGCTCGGTCTGTGGCCCTGGCGGTCTGGCGTATGTTGGGGGAATATTTACAGGGGATAGATTTATATACAGTTCGTGACGCCACCTGTAGTATTCTGGTAATTTGTACCAGCGCTGCTGTAGATCTCTGAGGGGATGGTGAGGCAGCTAGATGTCGGGTCCCCTACAGGTGGGACTGGTCCCTCAAAGTCTATGAAGTTAGTGTAGTCGGGTGCAGATAAATAACACAGTCTCACACGGTCAGCGTCTTTCCATACCTTTACTTGTAAGATGTTCAGGCAGGTCCCAGGGAGGCTGATCCAAGGAGAGTGTATCTTGAGACAGCAGCTGGACAAGTTAGGGGCCTCCTTTACTTTCAACACAATGAGTACAACCAGCCTGAAGCGTAGTTCCCTCAATAACTCCAGCTAATCCATAGCTGTACTGCCCAGTCAGTTTTGTGGTAGGGCCTTCCTGCGAGAGAGCTGAATTCCTATCTTGCTGATCAGGCTCAAAGTCTTCACTCCCCTGACCCCAGTTACGTACTGACTATATGGGGCTGTTTGCCGCGACCTAAGGTCCGGTAAATCCCTGGTTTTCTTACCACTATGCTTGAAGCTAATAGTGATCCTTCGGTCCCCAGTGACCGGTTGCAATGTGCAGGACTTCTTCAATCCAAAAGCACTATTCCAATAAACTTTCCACTGTGCCTTTCGCCTTGTCCTCGCTGGTAGCATAAGCACTCACACTTGCATAAAGTCGGGTAGTTACTTCCTTCATTCACTTCCTTCAGAGCTAGTTACAGATTCTCAGTTATCACTAGGCAGGAGCACGTCTCTGAACCTTTCACTGTCCTTTAGACAGGTGACTGAAGTCTTTCTGCACTAAGCTTCTTCTTTCTTTCAATGTATTCAAGTGAGGTACAGCTCTGACTAGGCTGAGGTGAATTAGACCACCTGTACTAGACTCCACTTTCCGAACTGATAATAGAGCAATCTGGACTGCTTCCTCCCTCCAGCTAGACTCCAGACGTCTGCTCTGTCCGAAGACAGGAAACTGAACTGAACTCCTCTCAAATCACTCAACACACATACACCTTGACCACTCCCTAAAAAGTAAACTACACTACCCTAAGGGTGCGTCTAGTGTATGTTGAGTGAATGGGTATTTAGCATTAAACTGCTGTCTCGCCACACACTCTCCAGGGTACTGCGTGTGCCTAACACCAGGGCTACACAAATGCACATGAGCTGACTGTGGCGCCACACTGTGCAGGCGCCACCTATCCCAGCTTTGGACAGAAGGACGCATCCACTGTTATATATAAGTGCATACCGCCGGCCCTCACCTCCTTGCTGGGCCGTTGCAGCAATGTCTCTAGTTTATGCTTTTATCTTTGCATAGGTCTCACTACCAAAATGGTCTTGCTGTACTGAAAAAACACAATTGGTTATGCGGCAAGTGGGGGGAAAAAAAGTAATGACATTAACAGACACCGACATATTGGTCAAAGATTTAGCCACAAAACTAAAAGAATAAGGGGCTGATCCAAGGAAGGAGGATGGCTCGGATACAGAATATGTGTGTGGAAAAACATACATAAACGCAGCAGGAAGAGAAGCATGTAAGTGTAAGAGACGAGAAACTGGAGCAGACGTAAAGTGACCAGGCCGCCACTTTCATACACAATGCCAGGCTGTGCTTGTCCTAAAATGGCCTTGCAAGACACATTTTAATAGGTTCTGCATGAAAGCAGAGTCTGGAAACACAACCCCAATCCTCAACTGCTGGCGCCGAGCCAGACTTTCCCAGAACACAGCCGTTTAAAGGGATACCAAACCATTTTTTTCTGCTTTTTACAAGACCACTAAATATTCAAAGCCAATTGCAAAAAAGTTGTGTTGACTTGTACGAACTACAGAAATGCTGATCCTGGGGAGCGGATTATTATTTTTTTCTCACCTCTATTGTGTCTTTAAAGACACTGAGCAAAAAACACAAGGAAAATACATACGTATAAGCTATTGTGAAGCGTTTCATACCAGAACTGTGTTTACGGTCTAGGACTTTCCCCAGAGATGACAGACAGATTTTTGGAATGTATCATGTAAAATCCGATGAGCATTATGCCTATGTGAGGAAGGAACAGCCACCATCTTGGATATGGCCTGCTCCAGCCGCCATGCTGTCTGAATTCACAGCAGCTAACTGCTGTAATTCCCTATGGCCTCTGGGCATATTCGATACAATAGGGTTTGGTCTCCACTCTGAATGAAAAAATCTATTAGTATGCTGAGTAGATTCGACTCAAAACAGGATTTACTGCTCAATGTGAATAGCCAGGCCTGTTAGATTATACCTGCCAGCTAGACACAGAAAACACATCTATTGTGTCTCCCAGCCGTGACGGCTCCGTTCTAGGATTATGAATTATGAGCACATCTTTCTAGGTACAAACTCATAAAAAATATCTGTGTGATCCTGCGGACCTCAGGCATCTGATGGTGCAACTCCCGATTCGGTGATGGCTCGGGGGCCTGAGATATAGAGACTGGCACTCCAAAGAGACCCAATAGGGCCAGGTTTGATCTCCACGCAACAGACAAAACATACTGCATCCGCTGGTACTTCTCGTGTCCTGATCCGATTGTCCTGGAGAAAGTTAACCCCTTTATTAGGTATTGGGAATAAATTCTGCAGGGGGCTAAGGGTGGAGATTATCATCCCACCCTCGGACACCGAGGGGAGGGACCTAGCAGGTTTAAGAACTGTGAGCTATGGGCAGACTGGATCAATTCTCACAGCAGCAAGACCATGAAGAACTAAGGCCCACGGGACAGATCTGCCAAGGGAGCAGCGGCACACGTTTTGGGGGACTGTCCAGCAACTAAGACTTTCACCTGTGGATCGCAGAGCTCCCTGCTTCCACATGCCCCTACAACCTGGTAATATTGACCTCTAGCTAATACCTCTAACCTTGTACCATTATTGTTGTATTTTACTCTGACTGCAAATCCATTGTAATTCCGTTGTATAGCTTACTGTATATTTCTGTAATTATCTAGTGCACCCTTAAGGCAATTAAACCATAAAATTAATCTTGGGCTGATGCTTTTACTCTGATCACGAATCTTAGAATACCCAGTGGGTAACCGGACACCCTCCCCGGCGGACATTTGCTCTAGGTGCAGTTCCCTTACTGACCTGAGAGACAAGGGGGTGCCGGAGAGCTGTGCCTGTGGAGCTACGTCACATTGGTGACGGGGAAGGACTGGGGTTGTCCTTCACAGCCTAGGAAACTAGTCGTATGAAAGGGCAGCTAATAAGGAGAGCTCCGAATATCCATCATATAAAAGGAGAGGACAGAAACAGAAGAGGCCCATGTGCAAGAACAATATATGGGCCCTTAGCAGTGCAATAGCTCATCAGAATGCACAATTCCACCTGCTTTGGCGCTGGTTGTGGCCTCCTTAGCTCTTGGCTGCACTAATGGTATGTCCGCCCTTGGGCACATATTTCAGGAACTTCTAAGAACTGGAGTGATGTGAGAAATGTGATGGTGATAGGGTGACGCAAACTTTTTTTCTACCCCTATGCCTCATTCATATGGGTTCTTTTTGTTTTCTTTTAGTATAAGAAAATAAGGAGCATTTTTCATAAGAGATTAGACAAAAAAGGTCTACTTTTGTTTCTCAAAAAAGAGCACTACTTTTATCAATAGGCTGCTGTGACTGATATTGCAGGTCAGCATCATTTACAAGAAAACCAAACTGCCGATAAAGGTTTGTATTTTTTCTAAAAAAGCAACAAACACTTTGGCCTCGATTCATCAAGACTAGAGTTAACAGCGCCGGTTTTGCGGTCTTGATGAGGGGGCGCATTGGTGTTAGACTCTCCTGGTTCATTATGAGGCCTACAACTCTTAATGAATCAGGAGAGCGTCTGACAAGTGGCATGCGCCAGGGACTGGAGTAAGTTTTCTGAAGTAAGGCAAGCCGCAGCTCATCATGAATTAGATGACCAATGGTGTCCCTCGCCTGTCGTGCCCCTGTCCAGCCAAATTTGGTGGAGCTGGGAAAAGCTGCCATGAAAATGCCAAAAATATCAACATTTTTGTGCAACTCAGTGTTGCGCCAAAATGTTGAAAAATTTCAAAGCAATTTATGTAAATGCTTGGATGAATCGGGGCTTTTGCTTTAAAACGAGAAAGCAAGCGGCTGTACAATGTCAAGTGCGAGGCGGCTGTACGACACAAATTATGTGCCATGGTTTTTACACAATTTAATTTGCAAGACTTCTCTCACTTTGAGTCATGCTTACACTAAAGTGAATTGCAAAATTGGAAACCTTTGGCCCCCATTATGTCTACTGCCATGAACAGCTAAGATGGCACTTGAGTGCAGCTTTGGCATAACTCATAGGAAATTATTTTCCGTATGAGAAATAAGTACGGTATTTGGCTACTGTAGTGGAAGTGGTAGGCAATGGCTGGTTGGTCATGTTAAGACGTGCAGTTCCATCCAAGATGAACATTAGCAATGGTGCCATGTCTGCTGTGTTCTATGGCAGTGTGCTCAACCTGTGGTACAAATACTCCAAGTATACACCTCATTGCTTTAAGGAGTATCTCCTATGGTTGTCAATAGGCAAGACTTTAGATCTCATTACACTGAGGAAGTGGGCTTATTATACTTAGGACTTCATAAATGTCATTATATGGGGGGCATATTATATTGGGAGGGGGCCTTAAATTGAGGGCTTTATGGATGTCATAGTGGGAGGGCCATTTTAATGAGGGCGCTAAGGATGTCATATACGAAGGGGGCCTATTATACCGAGAAGGTAACAATTGTCATTATATGGGGGGCATATTACACATGGGGGACTTTTTAATTAGGGCTATATAGAAGCATAATTGGGGCCTGTTATACTGAGGGCACTAAGGATGTCATTATACAGACAATCGTGTTTAGATAAAAATTGGATGACAATAAACAATACAGCCTTATCCAGATGTCAAAGGATAGAATAAAATGGGATTTGCTCACCTGGGGGGGTTGTGAAGGTCACAACCGCTTTATAACTTGCTGCAGATCCACCAAACGGATAGTCCAAACTTGTGAATGAAAGTGGATATAAATCCAGCGCTGCTGCTGATCCAATATACCAGGAAACCACATGCAGTATGTATGTGGTTTTGTCAACGCGTTTCGAGGGGATCAAGCCTCTTCATCAGGACAAACCTCAATGATTGTGGTTTGTCCAGAAAAAGAGGTATGATCACCTCGAAACACGTTGACAAATAATACCACATACATACCGTATCTGGTTTCCTGGTATATTGGATCATCGGCAGCGGGGGTTTTATATCTACTTAAATCTCCATGTTTGCTTATTATATGGAGAGGGACCTATTATACTGAGGATTTCATAGGTATCATGATATGGGGGCATATTATACTGAGAGGGGCTTTTATTTAGGGCTCTATGGGTGTCATAATGGGAGAGCCGTTACAGTGAGGGCGATAATTATATCATTATACAGAGGGGGGCCTATTATACTGAGGACGTAATATCTGTCATTATATGGGGAGCATATTATTCTTAGGAGGGGGTCTTATATTAGGGCACTATGGATGTTATAATGGGGGATCGTTATAATGTGGGCGCTAAGGATGTCATTAGGGATAGGGTCCATATTAAAAGGGTTTGGCCTGGGTTCTTATATATATTTTTTTTTTTATTAATGTCATCTGGTGTGTAGTCTGTATTCATTTTGGTGTCATATATACATATGCCGTAGGTTGGTGAGAGCTATCGATAGGAAGGGCAGGAGGTAAAAATTTTGCGCGGTGCACTATGCTTGCAACTTTGTCTTCCTTATTTGCCTCCACCAGCATTGCCATGATACTGGATCCAGTTCTGAAAATTGTGGTCACTAGGAGGTACTTGTCTTAAGAAGAAGTGGACTGTAGTCTTTGGCATTATGACGCACCGGCACCAAACATCCGATTATGTCTGCGTGAATTATCACGATATTGTTTCACTTCCTATTCCGGCTTACGTATAGCAGATTGCAGAGGTTCCTTTTTACTCTTGAAAATTTATGCAAGAAGCCATGAAATCTTACAACAGATCTGACAATTATGTGGCAAACAAATAAATAAAACCTTATGTACTGCTTGTCATTACTGTACTGCGGAGAGTTCTCAAAGGCATATCTTACCCGCTCACAAGGGGACAAAAGAGTTAATAGTCTGTCTGCCTTGTAGAACACTCACGCCCCCATAACATTTTAGGAGATTCCCCATTGACATAGCAAACTTACAAATACATACACTAAGCACTCACACAAAAGGGCAGGGAGCCTTTCTTCTGCTGCAGTTTGATAGCACAGGCTCTCCCCCACCCACAGCTGTAACCCTTGCATTGCCCTGTCAGCGGGTATGAGTGGGAGCATGGGACAGGCTTGGCCCAGTCTTACCTAAAATTAAATCTGGGTTTAGGAGATGTAGGGACAGCAGCCAGACATACAGACTTAAGGATGAAGAGGAGGGAGGCAGTATAAAGGAGGAGGCCCAGAGGGTGGAGAGAGAAGTGAAAAATGGGACCTGGAGAATAATATATTGTGAAGAAGACAGATGCGTCAGCCGCTGGAATCTACACTGTGCTAATAAGCTTGCCATGATGCAGACCAAAGACGCTTACGCTTGTAGCATATGAGGGTATATTAGGCCCCTACAGAATTTATATCCTTTCGCATTCTAGGGATGATTAATATAATGCACAGTATGATCGGTCGCCGGCTCTACACCCAATGCCATAAATGTACCATTCACATTGGGCAAGAAACCGTTGTTCCACAATCCGACCCCCCTCCCTACAAATGTGGAGCCAGATATGCTACGTCCAGAACATAAGAGTCAAGGCCATAATGCATAGGAATCCATGTGTGCATGATTAAGGTTCCTCTCGCACCCTCCACCCGTCTGCGCTCTCCCCACTCTCCTTTCTTGTTTTCAGATGTTTGGCCTGGAGATTCTCTCCAGGAAGTTGGTGTTCCTTCCCCTCTAGAGAGAGCCAAAGAGAAGGGGGTGGGAGACAAAAAAGGGAAGACTGAGAGGGGAAAGTAGGAGAGAGTGAGGGGAAAAGTGGAGTATGAGAATAAAAAAGGTGAGGGATCCATAGAAATGCAATAGAAGGGAAATGAGCGATGAAGAGAGATGGGGCAGATAAAGAGAAGGAGTAAGAGGTAGATAGGGCAATAAGTAATGTAGATGTGCATTGCTGGGGGAGAATTGGTGTAAACTAGGACCTTTATGGACCGGCTGGCTAATGGTGCATTTACAGAGGTCAATTTCAGGTGTTACACAACATCCAAGTCGTTTAGCATTTGTTTACCATCCTCTTTACAAAGCCATAGAACAATGATGGGGAAATAATGATTGCCAATACAGCTGTTCTGCCCCCGTACAGTATCCTGTTTACACCGGGTATGTACCGCCGGTAATGATGGGTTTTTTAACGGTATGAACGATCCGATCAGCCAATTAACAAACATTCTGTTCGTTGGTTGGGTGATCGATGCCATGGTTACACATACAGATAATCAGAAAAGTGTGTCCCTACAAAGGAGCATTTCTACCTGTCTAAATGCACCATAAATTAATTCTGTAGAAATATTTATGCATACTCTGATAATATAGGTGTCCTAACTCTGAATTTAAGGGACACAATAAGTTTGCTAGATCCACAGCCACGTAATGTGTAGGTGTGCTCCTTCCATGATTAGATGTTTTGTCAAATTCTTATGTCACCCCATTTTTTTCCCCAAATATCTCATGGCAGAAGTATTTTGTTTTGTTTTTTTTCTTTCCTCCAACTCCATAGGATTTAGAAGTTGCTGTTCTAGATTCTTATGTTATTGCCAGATTTAAGGACTAAAGAACAGATATTGTATGTATTGATTACCTTGTCAGAAAAGTGATTACTGATATGGGATACATTCAAAGAAAGCAAAACACATGTCCGTTCCATAGAACACACTTTTGGACCTTGGGTAAGCAAAAAATCCATCTTGTAGTTTCGAAAGATATTTTTGATGCGACCAAATTGGCTATATGAAGAAATATGATCATCACTCAGCTGAACCAAATGAAAGTGTGTATGGTCATAGAAAAGTTGGGATAGATGGTCGACTGGTTCTGCCAAAGGGGAATTGTTCGGCCAACATTTGTTTAATGTCTATGGCCACCTTAAAAAATGTGACTTTTGGAAGACAATGCAAAGCACAAATTCTAACATGAGAAGAAGAAGGAGAAAAAGGCAACTTGAAGAAAATAAGTAACAGTTAATCAGTTAGACTTCATGCACATTGTAGCGCTGTGTGCATGGAACCCATTAAAAAGTACATGGGGTCCCTGCAGCTCCGCTCTCCAGAATAACACTCTGTGCCGCTGTATGGCACTTAACCATATTGTGTCAATTTTCTCTCCAAAAGCATTGCTAGTATACCCCCATAAAGCCAGCTTCACGCATTCCCATTTTTCGTTCCATCAGTGCAGAGCCTTCAGGACCAGCCGATAGTCTCCTCACCAGGACTAAACAGTCTCATTGGCAGATATGAGGCTGTCAAGTTGGGGTCAGGAGATCAGAAAAAAAATCACTGCACACGTACAAGAAAAATAATGCTTCAGGTGAGTATTTATTAGATCCTCCACTGCACCACCAATGACTCAAGCCCAAACTCCCTGGAGATCGGCTCCTTCTGAACCCATTGCACTTATTGGGCATTGACTTACCCGGACTTATTATGCTTTATGACAAATTTCATTGCGGTGACACCTCTTACCTGTTTTTTCCATGATGCTTATTTAAAAGGGCGACTATATGATAAAGGCCATTTGTTGGCCAAAACGTCAAACTGTCGCTTCACCTATCAGCATCTAATAAATACTCACCTGAAGCATTATTTTTCTTGTACATGTGCAATGATTTTTTTCTGAACTTATGCCTATAGGACCCTGGGTTCCTTTCACTAGCACCGTTTCACATAAAGTCGAGTGCTGACCATCTGTCCTTCCTATTCCTAAGTTGGGGTCAGGAGCATGGTGGTGCGGAGATTGCAGTCTGTTCCACATCCGTGAAACTCGGACACATGAAGCCCGACTGACAGCATTTTGACAGAGCATAGAGGTTTTCTGTTGTATGCTATACAAAAATATTCTGCATCAGTCCATATCAATTTTGGGAGGATAAATGTGTTAATTTTTTTAAAATATTGAAAAAGAAGAAGAGGAAAACTGCTAGGCTAAAAAAAAGGGAAAAACAAAAAAAATGGACTTTAAATAGCATGAAGACAACTTATACTAAGTGTGGTATACAGTGCTATAGTGTGTGTCCCATTTCAGGGCTGTAAAAAACTACAAACACCCGAAGGATGTAGACTGCACTAAAAGATGAAGACTCACATGCAAGCTATTAGAACATCCATAACACAAGACAAAGATGGAAGATGAGTAAAAGAACAAGCAATACTCAACAATATAGTCTGCAATTTACACTAACCGCTCACAAAACGCTCTCACTTCCCTTCTCACTCTCTGGGCTCCATTTCCGCTGTGCCCCCTCCTCCTCCCACAACCCAATGCAGACATGCTGTACTACACCCCCCATCCTTGGCTGACCTCATACTTCCTGGCGTGACTACCAGCTGTGCCCGGCAAAATGCCACTTCCTGTCACTAGCACTCACGGGTAGACAATTCAGACTCTCACTTCCTGAAAATTACCCCCCTACATTTTTGTATTATTTAAATGCACATTTTATATCTCAATAGCATACAACTTGAGGATGTAAGTCCCAGTCTGTGTTTTTTCTGGTGTTTTTTTTTTTTTTGCAGATACAGGGCTGAATTTCCTGGAAATATACATGGTGAAATGAACCCGAATGACTGCTAGATTCCAGGAATTCCACCCTGAGACAGGTGAAAAAGAAAAAAGCTACAGACATGACAGCTACAAACAACTAATCACTTAGAAAAACTAAGGCTTGGTTGAATTTATGTTTTTCAAAGCAATGTTAACAACTCATTTACATCGGGAAATATCTCCAATGTCCCCACAGGCCACCATTTGCTAAAAAGTCTACTTTTGGCATACAATCTGCTGGCATGCGCAGGCATACCTTTTCTTCTATAGTATAGGTGTGCGTAGTTTATTTTGTTTTCCTATGCAGACGGACATAATTATTAAAACTTTTAAAGTGCGGTGTACTTTGTTTACAGTGTTAGCATTTAAGAGATGTGTATGTACCAATACTACAGGATATGACACAGGCTTCCACTTGAGGTAGTATCAGGAGATACCCCTGATGCTTACCCAATGTAGGTTCAAAACGAGATGTGAACAGAAACGAAGTCATAAAAAAACCTATACTGCTAGACCAGGAAGCCTATGTAGTTAGATCAGGAGATACCCCTGACGCTTACCTCCAATGTAGGTTCAAAACGAGATGTGAACAGAACTTGCGTCATAAAAAAACCTATACTGCTGATAGACCAGGAAGCCTATGTAGTTGGATCAGGAGATACCCCTGATTCTTACCTCCAATGTAGGCTCAAAACGAGACGTGAACAGAACCTACGTCATAAGAAACCTATACTGCTAGACGAGGAAGCCTATGTAGTTGTCAGGAGATCTCAGCTACTCAGTAGGCTCAAACGGTTGACAAACACGTATAAACCTTCTCTAGATGAGAGCTATTATAGATAGGATACCCTGCGCTTACCTCCAATGTAGGCTCAAAACGAGATGTGAACAAAACCCAAGTCATAAAAAAAACTATACTGCTAGACCAGGAAGCCTATGCAGTTGAATTAGGAGATACCATTGACGCTTACCTCCAATGTAGGCTCAAAACCGAGATGTGAACAAAGCCAAAGGCATACAAAAAACCTATACTACTAGACCAGGAAGCCTATACAGTTGGATCACGTTGTCATTCTCATTCACTATAAAGATGAGAAAGCTAAACAGTCATAGTAACGTTAGCCATCAGTGCCAACTATGACAAGTTATGCACAGAAAACTGCACTTTCCAAGACCTCATTCACAATACAATAGACAATCTACAAACAAGTGATGACACTGTTCGGTCATGGGGCTTTCCTCTGTCCACCAGAAAGTCCAATCTATCACATGGCGTTAGTTTTATCTGGCGCTGGGTGGTGTATACTGTATGTTATCCTCATAAAGTAGGCATGTATACAGCACAAAACGCCCAGAAAAACTATCTCCATGGTGTAACACATTGGACAAACTGATGGTCTGAGGAAGGCCCCTATGACCAAGCATGTTCACCAACTGTTTGTGCATTGTGGAGTGTTTCATGAATAAAGTCATATGTTTGGTGGGTGCAGAGCTTTTTTATGCATATCTTAATCTTAGTGCAAGCACCTTGCAAATACCAGAGTGGGGAGCTTCAGCCATGACAATGGGGAATCTTCTAAGTCTAGTGTAAAGGAGGTTTCACCATCATCAGACACCAGACAAGGATTCTTTACCGTAAGTGACAATGGAATTAACATGTTCTGATTCATTGAAAAAGTTCAACAAGGTCGTGGATAGCTTTCTTAAAAAAAATAAATAATATGACCAATTTTGATGCTTGATATCTGAAATTGAGATCAAGGAATTTATTATGATTGCTGTATTTGGAGTTGGGAACAAATTTTTCCACCCAAACAAAGGGTCTTTGTTAATCCCAAGAAAGTTAATGGACCTTTGTACCTTTTTTTTAACCTCATCAACTATGCAACTATACAAGGATCCTCTCATGATAAACTACAGTCATACATTACATATACACTTAGAATTATGTGATCCTGTCCTTATAATCTATACTCAGAAGATCACTGTACATTATATAGATACCCAGCACTGTGTGATTCTGTCCTGATAATCTACAGTCAGGAGATCACTGTACACTATAGAGATCCAGCACTGTGTGATCCTGTCCAGATAATCTACAGTCAGATCACTGTACACTATATAGAGATCCAGCACTGTGTGATCCTGTCCTGATAATCTACAGTCAGGAGATCACTGTACATTATATAGATACCTAGCACTGTGTGATCCTGTCCTGATAATCTACAGTCAGGAGATCACTGTACATTATATAGATACCCAGCACTGTGTGATCCTGTCCTGATAATCTACAGTCATGAGATCACTGTACATTATATAGGGATCCAGCACTGTGTGATCTTGTCCTGATACTCTACAGTCAGGAGATCACTGTACATTATTTAGAGATCCAGCACTGTGTGATCCTGTCCTGAAAATCTACAGTCAGAAGATCACTGTACATAATATAGAGATTCAGCATGTGTGATCCTGTCCTGGAGATCTACAGTCAGGAGATCACTGTACATTATATAGAGATCCAGCACTGTGTGATCCTGTCCTGATACTCTACAGTCAGGAGATCACTGTACATTATATAGATACCAGCACTGTGTGATCCTGTCCTGATAATCTACAGTCAGAGGATCACTGTACATTATATAGATACCCAGCACTGTGTGATCCTGTCCTGATAATCTACAGTCATGAGATCACTGTACATTATATAGGGATCCAGCACTGTGTGATCTTGTCCTGATACTCTACAGTCAGGAGATCACTGTACATTATTTAGAGATCCAGCACTGTGTGATCCTGTCCTGAAAATCTACAGTCAGAAGATCACTGTACATAATATAGAGATTCAGCATGTGTGATCCTGTCCTGGAGATCTAGTCAGGAGATCACTGTACATTATATAGAGATCCAGCACTGTGTGATCCTGTCCTGATACTCTACAGTCAGGAGATCACTGTACATTATATAGATACCCAGCACTGTGTGATCCTGTCCTGATAATCTAATCACTAGATTGCATATATACCGTATATACCCTGTACCGTGTAATCATTTCCTGATAATTTGCATCACAGTGAACTGTACAGAAACCCAGCAATGACTCAGGGACTTGTGCATGGCCCGGGCCCACACACGCTCACACACCAGGACACAGAATAATTTCCATGTTCTCCACATGTGTGAGGTTTTACTACAAGGACTGTGACTCTATATTTAGGTATAAACATGAACTACACTCCAAAAACAGATCCGTGTGCTTCCAATTAACACTTCTAGTGGGAAGATGTAACTCGTTCTGTGCCACTGTGCCAGAAATATGCTGGTGAAGACAATTCCTTGATCCCCCTCCTGGGACCTCTCTACTATAAACTCTGGCACAATTCTACTTAAGGGGATTGCACATTATTGCACATCCCCAGCTTCATCACTTCAAGATCCTAATTCAAGTAAAACCAATCTATGCTCATCTCCGGCAGTTGTGACGTTGGAGCGATGTCAGAATTGCTGTTCCCGGAGAGTGACGCGACTTGCGGTCACTCTCCTGGATCTGTGTTGTGGGGACATCTCTGGAATTGCACTGCTGCAGTAGGTGAGTATCCACTGTTTCTGTTTTAATTAGGGTCCTGAATTGATTACACTGGGGTTGACCAGTAGTAGACAAACCATTTAAAAGATATTTCCAAATTTGTCTCAAAATATTAGTAATGGGTAAAGTTGAGCAAATATGTTCGGAATCGGTCACCGAATCAGAATTTGCCATATCCGTGCCGAATTTATGCTTAACGATTGATTCCGAACATATTCGTGATTTCTACTCCCATTGACCCCAATGATGTTCAGCGAATATTGCAAATATAATATTCACCGCCGATCGTAATTGGAACTGAATTTTGAAAAATTTGCTCAACTTTACTAATGGGTCACAATCTAAACTGCTTATAGGTAACCGTAAATTTGGGTAAAAAAAAAAAATTGATAGTTAAGAAGTTAGGCCCAGAAATGGAGGGCTTTGTTAACACATTGTACAATTAAGATTAAGAGCACAGACCCAGGGAGTCACTGTGGGGCAATTGTGGTTAACACTAATTGATATCATATAAATATAAATGGAGCTATATTCATCATTGTAGATAGCGGAGTACGCCCCACTATGTCAGACAGTCCTATAGTCAATGGAAAGAAAGGTGATGCAAATGGGGCATTTCAGAGCCTTGTTGTCAGGATCGGTCAGGTCCCTGCAGATAAGTAACAACTTGACAAGTGGGACAACCTCATTAATATGCGTGTTACGTAATAATAAAATTATTTAAAAAATCTCTCTTATAATTGGAAGTATGTAACCTATACATAACTGGTCTTGTGCTTTTGTGTAGTGGTTACAATTTCAGTATAGACAATGCTCTTTACAATTAATAGCCCTGACTGATACATTGCACCAAAGTAGCAGAAAAACTTGTGTGACTAAGGCTGATGGGTTTAGTTTTTTAACATCTCATCTGAAAGCTGGACTAGGTATCTACCGGTGTGCCGCCACTGACTGCAAACATGAGTGCTCTCATTCACTGACAAAAATCTAATATCATGGAAATGGTGAAGAATTGAACCACTAAGGGCCGTTTCATAAACCGGTCTTCATCAATAATTCGTAAAAGTAAAGAGAGACAAATTTATTACGGAACATGCATCTCTAAATAAATTTGTCATTTGAAACTAAATGCTTTGAGCAGGTGTAAGTTTATATAAAAAATTATACTAGTTTCTGTTGTTAATAATTTCAGACATGTCAAAAAGTAAAAGGTAGTAAATTTTAGTGCAAATAGGATGTGTGCCAAAATTTACGACTTCATGAATTCTCCTAAAAATAGAAAGAAGTAAATCATTATTGGCATAAAACAAGGAATACTTTTAATGGGTGTTGTCCAATATATGGACAACCACTTCTTAGATACTATATTACCCAGTGTGAAACATAATTAACGCACTGGCGGTATTCCAGCAATGTCGGCGCCGGGTCTCCAGGGACATACTCACGCTGCATTGTTTTCCACACATTTTCAAGTGTAAAAAAACAATTCACTTTACAAAGTGAATAAGATTTCTGAAATCTCATGCCCACGTTGCTTATTTTTTTCTGTGTGGATTTGAACCACCAAAGCATTTTTTTTTTTTTTAAATCTGCAGCATGTCAGTTGTTTCAGCGTTTTTCCTTTTTCAAATATTTTATTGAAGGGTATTAACAATTGTGGGGAGGGGTAGGAAAATTGGAAGAGGGAGATGAAGGGAAGGGGGGGGAGGATGGGGAACAAAAGTAGGCACCAAGTGGTCCTATCAAATACATGACAAACTGATAGTTTATGATTCCAACAAAAACCATAACAATAATATTATGTAATCATGTACACAAATCTAGTAACCACGTAAGACAATAACTTGATTTAATTGCCTGGAGAAGGACTTTAACTCAGAGGGAATAAGTTGATCCATCTAGACCATTTGTTTGTGAATTTATCAAGTTTATTGTTAATAGTAGCCATTTTTAGCTCAAAGGACTTGTGAAGTGCAATTCTCTCTTAAATATCTTGGATTTTTGGAGCATCAGGTCTTTTCCAATGGAAGGCTATGGAGCTTTTTGTAACTAGGAGTATATGAATTGTTAACGGGATGGCTGAGTATTCTATATCTTGAGAATTAAGGGATAACAAGGCGAGTTGAGGAGTGAGTGTGATAGGTTTGGAGAGGAGAGAATTAATGAGGAGGGATATATCTCTCCATAGGGGTTTCACTAATGGACAGTACCAAAACATGTGTAGGATGTTTCCATGATGGCCACAACCTTTCCAACATAAAGAGGAGTTTTCTGGGTTAATTTTAGATAGCCTAGCCAGGGTATAGCACCAACGGGACAGAATCTTGTGGTGGGTCTCTTCTAGAGACATTGGTACCGTAGCGGACATAGAGATAGAGCAGGCATGTTCCCAGTCTGATGTATTGGGGGTTAGGTGGAGTTCTCGCTCCCATTTCAATATGTTGCTGGTCTTGACTAGTTCGTGATCATTATTTAACCATAGGTAGATGTATGGTATGCTCCAAAAGATTTTGTGATTAGTATTATTCAACAAATTAATGGCGTGTTCTGATATTTTCGGTTTTATCCCTGAGAATTTTTCTAATAGATTTTTTAGAATTATATAGTTAAAAAATAAGGAAGAGGAGATTTTAAATTTTTCCTTGATTTCACTAAAAGGGGTAATGGAGTGATCTTTCAGCGTTTTTCACCCGCTCAAATGAATGGGGAGAAAACCCACAAAGACACATAAAAATTGCATGCATTTCAAGCAGCATTATTTCTGCCAACACTGCATTAACAGTATCTCGTGAGCCACTCGAGTCCCAACGAAGGCATCTCTAGAACGGCGCTGGTGCAGGAGGCAAGTTGTCTGTTAATTTTATGTTACACCTGAGAATATAGTATTTAGAAAGGTGTTGTCCAAGTAGTGGCCAACCCCTTTAAAAGGATATATCCGGGACTTTGTGAAAAACAAAAAATGTACCTAAGCACTAACAGGCTGGTAGTTGCTACCTACCTGCCTATTGTGCCCGGCACCTTTTTCCACCGGCACAGAGCAGTCACAGACTTCCTCTGACATCAGGTCAATAGAGTGTCAGTTTATTTTCCTGTTGACAGGGCGGGACTACTGGTGTCATGCTGATTGACAGCTGGCTCACCGCTGCCTAATTGGAGGAAGCTGACTGTGAATCAGCATGATGTCAGTAGTCCCGCCATGTCAACATGAAGAGAAACTGCTGCTCTGTCGACAGGAAGCAGCTGAATCTGTGGCAGTTTCTTTCCAAGACTGGCCTGGGTACAACAGGCAGGTAGTTGACTCTATTAGTAACTACATGACTGTTAGTGATTAGGCACATTTATTTTAAAAGTCCCAGATATCCCCTTTAATTCAATTCTCCAAACGCTCCAGTAGCTTGCCACAATGTATCAGTCTAGAATTTAGGCTGCTTAGCTTACAGTGTATTGTTCAGATCTATTAAAATAAAGGAACGAAAGTTCATAGAAATCTTTGTTCCCCGATTATCTGCCCATCTAAACAGGCCAGCAATCATCCGACAAGCAAGTAAAACCCCTGATATGAACCTAGAAAAATGCTCCAGCACACCAAGTGCTGAGAGGGTTTAATCGACCATATTTAGGGCTAGGTTTAGTTAACAGCTTAAGAGTGGGTGGGAGGCTGTTCACCATATCTCCATCACAGGCTGGAATCCAGAGGATAAATACACAGCCTTCTGGCTCATTCAGGGTTGGGTGTGCCTGGAGATGGAAACTCCAGAGCTGAGTTTGAGGATAAAAAAAGTTGAACTTTTTTTTTTTTAAGCTTGTTTCCGGCGCGGGTAGATACCTGCAGCAACTTGGACTGTGCTATTTGTTTTGTTTTCCCGTTAGGCCATGATTATATTGCTAATCCTACCCTGGTTTATGCTATACCTCAATAAACCAGTGGAAAATTTAAAGAGACAGTGTTCCTTTGTCTACCTCTAAGAGCAGCCGAGTGACCTGATCAACAAAATTGGTGGAGAATGCGGGAAATTTCCCCATGGAGCACGCGTGACAGCTGTGGATAAACTGCATGTCTTGGATGAAGGCAGGAGTGAGCCAGGAAGCAAAGTCAGACAGCATGGAGGAGCTGATCAAGCATCTGGTCCAAGCCCAACACCACCAGCAGCAACTAACACAGCAGGAAACAAACTGTTGATGCAGCAGATTCAACAGCAGCAGCAATGGCAACAGGAGGTGCTTATGCGGCAGATGGAACTCCTCACAGAGTTCATTCGTAGAAGGTTGACAGCCCCTCCCACAAGTCCACGTGATAACTCATGTCCAGAAGGAGGTAAGATGAGCATTGCAAAAAATGATTCCTTGGGATGATGTTGAGGCATTTTTTACTGCATTTGAAAGAGTAACAGAGAAGGAGAAGCTGCCGCCGGAGCAGTGGGCCGAGATGCTGGCCCCCTATTTAGCTGGTGAACCCCAAAAGGCTTATTATGACAAGCCCTTACAGGATGCACAGGAGTATGCAAAATTAAGAACTTAGATATTGGCACGCTCATGAGTGACTATTTCTGTTAGAGCTCAAAGGGTCCACCACTGAGCGAATTGCAGCAACAAACCCCTCACTCTCAAACGTTCGACCTATTACATCTGGTACAGAAGCGGCTGCAGCCGGAGTCCTCCACGCCAGCCTAGATGGTCGAGCAAGTTGTTATGGACAGATTCATCCACTCCCTTCCTAGGCCGATGTAGAGCTTGGTTACTCAGGGAGATCCCTGGAATGCAGACAACCTGGTTGGTCTAGTGGAAAGGTACAAGGTGGTCGAGAAGTCCCTAAGGAAACTGGGCAGGGTTGCAACACTATACTATGGTACACAGAAGGCGCGTGACTCACAAAAGAGGGGTAATAGAGCCACAACTGGTGTGAGTCCGAGGTCCCAAGAGATCAATAAGGGGTTGCCAAAGGGCCCTTGAAATTACTTAATTTGTTGGAGATGTCACGGTCCTGGACATATAGCCGTTCGATGTCCTATGTCCACCGAACAGATGGACTGCAGCCTACGAGATGCTGTTCGTATTATGCCTATCTAGCCTGCAGAGTGGACTATCAGCCCAGTGAGTGGCCCAAGATGTGTACCATAACAATAAATGGGATACTGGTGTCTGGACTCTTGGTCATGGAGAGTTTGGTAACCCTGGTACGGATCACTCTCTCCCATCAGTTGATTGCCTGAAAATTTTTGGGAGTCCGCTATATTCAAGGTGACGCCAAGGACTACCCTGTTGCTAGAATGACTATAAAATGAACTAGCTGTCAAGATGGTAACAAATTGCAAGCTTTCGAGACTACTCAGGTCTCTTCATCAGGCAAAGACTAAAACAAAAACTGAAGAATCACATATTTATACACAAGAGGACACAGGAATAATGCAATAGGTAAGACATGTGACGTGAAGCAGAACTGTCATTATGGCAGAGGGATGAACATAAATATTGGAACAGTTCATAGATAAGGAGTGAGAGTTTTATTGCCCTCTGATTGGGGTCTGGTATTGTGTTTTGATGCCCCAGGTCAGAGAAGCAGATTCCTTAATTGATGTACACAGACATGAATCCATGTACATAATTATTTGTACGAAATGTCCAACTGGGGGTCTGTATGTGGGGGAGACCGGGCAAAAACTGAGAACAAGGATGAATTCTCATCGCCACACAATAAGAGAAAAAAGAATGGATCTACCTGTGGCCAAACACTTTTGTATGCCCGGTCATAGCATGATGGATATGGAATTACTGGTATTAAAAGCTAACTTCAAATCTGAGAAAGATAGAAAGATTTGGGAATATAAACTTATGATGACCTTTGACACTCTTAGTGCTGGAATGAACGTGTCACATGGATTCATGTCTGTGTACATCAATTAAGGAATCTGCTTCTCTGACCTGGGGGCATCAAAACACAATACCAGACCCCAATCAGAGGGCAATAAAACTCTCACTCCTTATCTATGAACTGTTCCAATATTTATGTTCATCCCTCTGCCATAATGACAGTTCTGCTTCACGTCTTACCTATTGCATTATTCCTGTGTCCTCTTGTGTATAAATATGTGATTCTTCAGTTTTTGTTTTAGTCTTTGCCTGATGAAGAGACCTGAGTAGTCTCGAAAGCTTGCAATTTGTTACCATCTTTTCAGTTAGCCATTAAAAGGTATCAACCACTGAGGACTCTCAAGTCTAAATATTTTTCTATCTACTGGCTAACACGGTACGAAGATATACATCTTTGCTATATAAAATGAACTGACACACTGAGTCCCATGAGGTCAGAGTAGTTAAAGACCTGCTATACCCATTACTAATAGGGCGGGACTTTAGCTTGTTTTGGGACTTATGGGAAAGGTGTGGGGGCCAAGTTACTCAGATAGGGATTCTTCATGGTTGAACTGGCTCCTATCGCAGCTGGAGGCGGATGAGTTCCCCCTGTGTGTCCTTGCTGGCAATGAGGATGAGACGGTGACCCATGAGGCCGAGATTCCTGAGTTGGGAGTTTCTGGGGTGAATTTTGGGACTGCTCAAAAGTATTAGAGCAGCTGTTAGTACCGAAACCCTATAGGCGTAGGGTGCTAGACATTGCCCATTCCCATGTCTTAGGTTTTGTCTACACCCAGTTGCCCACCTAAGAGCGGGTGCTTCAAAGGGTCTACTGGCCTGGGTGTCACTGAGAGATTGTTAATTATTGACAGTTCTGTCCTACCTGTCAGCTAACTGCTCCCGTCTCCCATTTCCGCAATCCACTAGTGCTGTTACCCATTATAGAGGTCCCATTTGACCGAATTGCCATGGACCTTGTTGGGTCCCCAGTTAAGTCCGCCAGAGGTTACCAATATATCATCGTGATGATGGACTCTGCAACATGGTACCCAGAGGCAGTACTATTGAGAAACTCCTCCGCCAGGAGAATAGCCCGAGAGTTAGTTTACATTTTCTACTGAACACCGTTCATGTCCAAGGTAATAGGAGAGTTATGTCAGGCTCTCTAGATTACACAACTCAGGACGTCGGTGTACCATCCGCAGATGGTCAGCCTGGTGGAGAGGTTCAATAAGACCTTGAAGTCCATGCTTATGAAGGTTGTAGAAAAGGATGACAAAGACTAGGATTGCCTACTCCTGTACCTGCTGTTCTCCATCAGCGAAGTTCCAAAGGCCTCTACTGGGTTCTCACCGTTCAAGTTGTTATACAGACAGCACTCTCAGAGACTTCTAGATTTTGCGAAGGACATCTGGGAAGCCGGGGCTACACCCCACTGAAGTATCATCGAGCATGTGGCCCAGATGCAGGACAGAATCGTGAGGGTTAAGCCAATCGTGAAGGAAAGCCTCCTTCAAGCACAAGAGACCCAGGCAAGGGTCTACAATCAGTTGGCGAGGCTGAGACAATTTAGTCCTGTAGACTGGGTGTTGGTCTGGATCCTCATGGTCGAAAGTAAATTCCTGGCCAAGTGGCAATGGCCATATGAGGTGGTTAAGAAGCTGGGTGACGTCAACTACAAGGTTCACCAGCCTGAAAGGAGAAAGTCGTATCAGGTGCACCACTTCAACCTGTTTAAACCATGGCGAGACAAAGTACTGGTGGAAGTTACGTGCTTGGGGACCAATCCAGAAGCCAAGATCGAGGATGTCACAGTTGCAGAGACACTGACACCGTCCCAGAAACAACATTGCTGAGAACTGCTTCAGCGGAACCAGGACCTGTTTTTGAAGTTGCCAGGACATACACAGGTTGTGGTGCATGATATAATGATGGAACGACATGAGCGGGTGAACCAAAAGCCTGCTGCGAGGTGATTTAGAAGGAGGTGAGGAGAATGTTCCTGTTGTCTACCTCTATGATCAGCCGAGTGACCTCATCTACCACAGCCCATAAACAACCGGTGATTGCCATTTATAAATGAGCTTGTGTAAATGGGCCATTATATTAGTGGGTACAGTTACATACATTAAATACCATACTACAAGGTGCCAAATATGAAAGTCCTAAAATCAGTCAGTATCTCTGATCATGATCATTCAAGGAAGTACATGACACAAGTGTCTTATGAGTCAGTCAAGAGTACGTCACATGAGCTGTCTGAACTATGCAGTCATAAACCAGATATCTAAGTATGGGGTTTCCCTTTATCAATTATGGTTTCTGGTTTTATCATCATGGATATGGGTATCTTAATAATAGTTAATTAGGGCATTGCTGATAATTTAAGTAATTGCATTATGTTTTAACCTTCTCATAAGCTAAAAAGGACTGTCCTATTGCGCACACAAATGGTCTCACCCAGGCCCCGTTGCCTAAATGTATTTGGGTGGTAGAAGAAAACACTAGCATTACAGTTGTGCCCAAACGTTTACATATCCCGGCAGAATTTTTGCTTTCTTGGCATTTTTTTTCAGAGAATATGAATGATAAGACCAAAACTTTTTCTCCACTCATGGTTAGTGGTTGGGTGAAGCCATTTATTGTCAAAATACTGCGTTTTCTCTTTTTAAATCATAATGACAACCCAAAACATCCAAATGACCCTGATCAAAAGTTCACATACCCCATTTCTTACTACCATGTATTGCCCCCTCTAACATCAATGACTGTTTGAAGTCTTTTGTGGTAGTTGTGGATGAGGTTCTTTATTTTTTCAGATGGTAAAGCTGCCCACTCTTCTTGACAAAAAGCCTCCAGTTCCTGAAAATTCCTGGGTTGTCTAGCATGAACTGCATGCTTGAGATCTCCCCAGAGTGGCTCAATGATATTGAGTTCAGGAGACAGATGGCCACTCCAGAACCTTCACTTTGTTCTGCTGTAGCCAATGACAAGTCGACTTGGCCTTGTGTTATGGATCGTTGTCATGTTGGAATGTCAAAGTACATCCCATGCACAGCTTCTGGGCTGATGATTGCAAATTTGCCTCCAGTATTTGTTGACAATGTGCTGCATTCATCTTTCCTTCAACTTTGACAAAGTTCCCTGTTCCTCTGTAGCTCACACAACCCCAAAACATCAGCGATGCACCTCAATGCCTTACAGTAGTTATGGTGTTCCTTTCATCAGAGGCCTTGTTGACCTCTCTCCAAATGGAACGTTTATGGTTGTGGGTTGTGGACAAAAAGTTCAATTTTGGTCTCATCACTCCAAATTACCTTGTTCCAGAAGTTTTGAGGCTTGTCTATGTGCTTTGTTGCATATTGTAGGCGAGATAATTTGTGCCATTTGCGCAATAATGGCTTTCCTCTGGCGACTCGACCATGCAGCCCATTTTTCTTCAAGCGCCTCCTTATTGTGCATCTTGAAGCAGTCACACCGCTAGTTTCTTCGCATCCTGCAAAAATTTTTTGGTCTACCTGACCGCGGTTTTGTATTTACAGAGACCCTGATTTTTCATTTGTTAATCACTGTTTCAACACTACTGACTGGCATTATCAATTCCTTGAATATCTTTTTGTATCCCTTTTCTGTTTTATACAGTTCAACTACCTTTTCCCGTAGATCCGTTGACAATTTTTTTGCTTTCCCATGACTCACAATCCAGAAACGTCAGTGGCAGGATGAAAGATGCAAGAATCTGTCTGGATCCCAGAAACTCAGCTTTTATGCACACACACTGATTACAAGCAAACAGTTCACAGGTGAGGATGTTACCTTTAGTAGCTATTCAAACCTATTTATGTCAACTTTTGTGCATGTGATCAGGCCAAAATCACCAGGGTATGTAAACTTTTGATCAGGGTCATTTGGATGTTTTGGGTTGTCATTATGATTTAAAAAGAGAAAACACAGTAGTTTGACAATAAATGGCTTCACCCAACCACTAACCATGAGTGGAGAAAAAGTTTCTCTGTAAAAAGGCCAAGAAAGCAAAAATTCTGCCAGGGTATGTAATTTTTTGGGCACAACTGTATAATAGTCATCATACGTTATGCATTGGGGCCAGATTTGAATTGAAAACTAAAATAGGTGCCAAATTAATAGACAAGGATTATGTCAAATGGCCATATCCAGAAATGTCTAATGTTCAACCAAACACATAGGATTGCTCCATAAGAAGACCTGTACCTGTCATGTCAGCACTGTGATATACATGCGATTCGTTCGTGGAGAAATAATAATTGCCAGGCACACATTTGCAAGCTTCAGTACTTACTGGCATCCCTTTTTTACTGTCTGACACATTGTAAACCGCAATGACCTAAAGAAATTGCACAACAGATACCTTTTCATAGTTACACAACTAAAACAGTGGGTTCGGAAAGTGTTCAGACCTATTTAAATTTTTCACTCTTTGTTAGATTGCAGCCATTTGGTACATGTAAAAAAGTTCATTTTTTTTCTCATTAAAATATATAAAGTATACTCGCGCTACCATTGGAGCATATCAACAAAACTGATAAACCCTTACCTTAGAATGTGTGAAAATAAAAGGGGTCAATGGTAAGAGAAGTGCAGAATAAATTCCAGGTATGAATGCGCCTTTTTCAGAATTTGTTTCAGCAGGCTAAAAAGAAGAATAAATATTTAAAGGAATACATCCAGAAGGTAAAAATACTCAAAGAATAAAAAGGTAGCGGTATTACCATAAAATAGTTACATAAATGAGCAAATTAGATAATTAAATAAAATAAATAAAATAAAATAAATGGCTGTGCAAATGCTACAATTGCATGCGTGCGGATAGGTGCTTACACAGAAATCCTAAAATACAGAGGAGAGATAATGGTAGTGAGCTAATCTCTCTTATATAGAAAGCAGATAGTAGCTCCTGTATATGAAATACTTTGATTTTCAGAAATATCGCAATAAATAGCTAACAGGGAGATAAAAGGATGAGTGTATATTAGGTGCTGATGTGCAACAGAAAGAAAAACAATAGTGAGCTAATTTCTCCTATTTAGGGAATAAATAAAAGGCCCTATATATATGGTATGTAAAGTGCACTAGTGCTCAATGAAAGATCCAACAGGCGAGGTATGAGGGTAGATAACTAAAAGCCCCCACACAAATGTGCATCAGAAAGTGCAGTTAAAACTATATCGTTAGTGTTAGCTTAAAAAGCAATGCAGTAATGGTTAACTGCTGATAAAATGGCAGCACATGCGAGCGTATTTCCAGTAGGACAGCGTTGCGGTATAATAGTGTCTGTGAAGACGCGCAATAGGAAAATCAGCTGGACAGTACTTATCTGAGGAAAAAATGGGGATCGCAGTTCGTTGAATCCAGGGGGTCTTCACAGCAAAGCGTGGGTCCCAGAGAGCGGCCCCGGCCGGTGGCACGCTCCTGGTATACCCAGGTGTAGAGAGCTGGATGCTGTAAATAGAAGTGCGGTGAAGGCGCGCAATGGCGTCAGTGGAGCTCGGCAGTTCGGGTCACGCGGCACGAAGTGGTCACATGGTGCCCAGGGAGCAAAATACGATGTGCAGGAAGAGCCAAGTTTAGATCCTACGCGTTTCGGAATCGGTCGGATTCCTTCCTCAGGGATGGCTCTTCCGGCAGCGTTGGTCCATATATATATCCTCTCAATCAATCAGGTTCATATGAATCAATCAAATGCAAACAGTTCAATGTCATTATTCAGGCCCTTAGGCTTTAAGGTGTCTAATTGAAAAATGCAGCGTGTTTCTTCTCTGGACATTTGTTTAATGAAATCGCCTTTCCGCCAGTCTCTTTTAACTCTTTTTATGCCTGTAACTTTGACACCTTTTAGTGATCCCTTATTAAAGTGTCTGGATAAAGGATGGTTATCAAAGCGATTTCTGATATTGCGAAGGTGTTCCCCAATTCGCTTGCAAAGGGGGCGTATTGTACGGCCTACGTATATTTTTTGACATGGGCACTCAATAGCATATATCACTCCAGTAGTTTTGCAACTGATAAAGTCCCTAATAGGGAACTCTGTTCCGTTTCGGGTTTTAATCAATTTCTGTTTTGTAAGTTTTAATGTTTTACACATTTTGCACTTTTTACAGGGGTGGAAGCCTGTTATTGCAGTTTTAAAGGGGTCTGTCGGTTGGTTCGTGATGCTGGATTGTTCCAAGTTCCGTACAGTTGGTGCGATAATGTGACCTATATTTTTAGCTTTTCTGAAAATAAATTTCGGGTGCATAGTGATTTTGTCCCCAATTATTTTATCCTCTTTTAGCAGTTCCCAATGCTTTTTCACTATGCGTTTAAAAATGTGTACATTGGAATTATACTGGGTAACAAAGGGGACAGAGATAGTACTGAAAGTGTCCGAATCTTGTGTTACTTCACAATTATTGTCCTGAAGTAACTAATCTCTGGGTATATTTTTCACATTATCTCTAATGTTCAATAAATGGTCCCTGTTATATCCCTTGTTTAGGAACTTGGTAATCAGCGTATCTGCTTCCTTGCTGTAGTTCGCTATATTTGAGCAGTTCCGATGTAGCCTTAAAAATTGGCTGCGTGGAAATATTCAGAAGCCACCT
This sequence comes from Oophaga sylvatica, assembly GCA_033576555.1. Lineage (NCBI taxonomy): Eukaryota > Metazoa > Chordata > Amphibia > Anura > Dendrobatidae > Oophaga > Oophaga sylvatica. The sequence goes on from JARQOD010000003.1 coordinate 147,863,764, forward strand.
GGGTAGGTGACAACCATTCATGGCAATATAACTGTTTGAATCCGTTGGTTTCATGTATGTCCGTGTCTGGACAGTCCCCTGATAGATAGATATATCTATGTCTAAAAAGTGTATATTCTCC
>JARQOD010000003.1:147863984-148037742 GCA_033576555.1 Oophaga sylvatica
TTTTCCTGTGTCCTCTTGTGTATAAATATGTGATTCTTCAGTTTTTGTTTTAGTCTTTGCCTGATGAAGAGACCTGAGTAGTCTCGAAAGCTTGCAATTTGTTACCATCTTTTCAGTTAGCCATTAAAAGGTATCAACCACTTAGGACTCTCAAGTCTAAATATTTTTTCTATCTACTGGCTAACACGTACGAAGATATACATCTTTGCTATATAAAATGAACTGACACACTGAGTCCCATGAGGTCAGAGTAGTTAAAGACCTGCTATACCCATTACAAATAGGGCGGGACTTTAGCTTGTTTTGGGACTTATGGGGAAAGGTTGTGGGGCCAAGTTACTCAGATAGGGATTCTTCATGGTTGAACTGGCTCCTATCGCAGCTGGAGGCGGATGAGTTCCCCTGTGTGTCCTTGCTGGCAATGAGATGAGACGGTGACCCATGAGGCCGAGTATTCCTGAGTTGGGAGTTTCTGGGGTGAATTTTGGGACTGCTCAAAAGTATTAGAGCAGCTGTTAGTACCGAAACCCTATAGGCGTAGGGTGCTAGACATTGCCCATTCCCATGTCTTAGGTTTTGTCTACACCCAGTTGCCCACCTAAGAGCGGTGCTTCAAAGGGTCTACTGGCCTGGTGTCACTGAGAGATTGTTAATTATGACAGTTTCTGTCCTACCTGCAGCTAACTGCTCCCGTCTCCCATTTCCGCAATCCACTAGTGCTGTTACCCATTATAGAGGTCCCATTGACCGAATTGCCATGGACCTTGTTGGGTCCCCATTAAGTCCGCCAGAGGTTACCAATATATCATCGTGATATGGACTCTGCAACATGGTACCCAGAGGCAGTACTATTGAGAAACTCCTCCGCCAGGAGAATAGCCCGAGAGTTAGTTCACATTTTCTACTGAACACCGTTCATGTCCAAGGTAATAGGAGATTATGTCAAGCTCTCTAGATTACACAACTCAGGACGTCGGTGTACCATCCGCAATGGTCACCTGGTGGAGAGTTCAATAAGACCTTGAAGTCCATGCTTATGAAGGTTGTAGAAAAGGATGACAAAGACTAGGATTGCCTACTCCTGTACCTGCTGTTCCCATCAGCGAAGTTCCAAAGGCCTCTACTGGGTTCTCACCGTTCAAGTTGTTATACAGACAGCACTCCAGAGACTTCTAGATTTTGCGAAGGACATCTGGGAAGCCGGGGCTACACCCCAACTGAAGTATCATCGAGCATGTGGCCCAGATGCAGGACAGAATCGTGAGGGTTAAGCCAATCGTGAAGGAAAGCCTCCTTCAAGCACAAGAGACCCAGGCAAGGGTCTACAATCAGTTGGCGAGGCTGAGACAATTTAGTCCTGTAGACTGGGTGTTGGTCTGGATCCTCATGTCGAAAGTAAATTCCTGGCCAAGTGGCAATGGCCATATGAGGTGGGCTAAGAAGCTGGGTGACGTCAACTACAAGGTTCACCAGCCTGAAGGAGAAAGCGTATCAGGTGCACCACTTCAACCTGTTTTAAAACCATGGCGAGACAAAGTACTGGTGGAAGTTACGTGCTTGGGGACCAATCCAGAAGCCAAGATCGAGGATGTCACAGTTGCAGAGACACTGACACCGTCCCAGAAACAACATTGCTGAGAACTGCTTCAGCGGAACCAGGACCTGTTTTTGAAGTTGCCAGGACATACACAGGTTGTGGTGCATGATATAATGATGGAACGACATGCGCGGTGAACCAAAAGCCTGCTGCGAGGATTTAGAAGGAGGTGAGGAGAATGTTCCGTTGTCTACCTCTATGATCAGCCGAGTGACCTCATCTACCACAGCCCATAAACAACCAGTGATTGCCATTTAAAATGAGCTTGTGTAAATGGGCCATTATATTAGTGGGTACAGTTACATACATAAAATACCATACTACAAGGTGCCAAATAAGAAAGTCCTAAAATCAGTCAGTATCTCTGATCATGATCATTCAAGGAAGTACATGACACAAGTGTCTTATGAGTCAGTCAAGAGTACGTCACATGAGCTGTCTGAACTATGCAGTCATAAACCAGATATCTAAGTATGGGGTTTCCCTTTATCAATTATGGTTTCTGGTTTTATCATCATGGATATGGGTATCTTAATAATAGTTAATTAGGGCATTGCTGATAATTTAAGTAATTGCATATGTTTTAACCTTCTCATAAGCTAAAAAGGACTGTCCTATTGCGCACACAAATGGTCTCACCCAGGCCCTGTTGCCTAAATGTATTTGGGTGGTAGAAGAAAACACTAGCATTACAGTTGTGCCCAAACGTTTACATATCCCGGCAGAATTTTTGCTTTCTTGGCATTTTTTTTCAGAGAATATGAATGATAAGACCAAAACTTTTTCTCCACTCATGGTTAGTGGTTGGGTGAAGCCATTTATTGTCAAAATACTGCGTTTTCTCTCTTTTTAAATCATAATGACAACCCAAAACATCCAAATGACCCTGATCAAAAGTTCACATACCCCATTTCTTACTACCATGTATTGCCCCCTCTAACATCAATGACTGCTTGAAGTCTTTTGTGGTAGTTGTGGATGAGGTTCTTTATTTTTTCAGATGGTAAAGCTGCCCACTCTTCTTGACAAAAAGCCTCCAGTTCCTGAAAATTCCTGGGTTGTCTAGCATGAACTGCATGCTTGAGATCTCCCCAGAGTGGCTCAATGATATTGAGTTCAGGAGACAGATGGCCACTCCAGAACCTTCACTTTGTTCTGCTGTAGCCAATGACAAGTCGACTTGGCCTTGTGTTATGGATCGTTGTCATGTTGGAATGTCAAAGTACATCCCATGCACAGCTTCTGGGCTGATGATTGCAAATTTGCCTCCAGTATTTGTTGACAATGTGCTGCATTCATCTTTCCTTCAACTTTGACAAAGTTCCCTGTTCCTCTGTAGCTCACACATCCCCAAAACATCAGCGATGCACCTCAATGCCTTACAGTAGTTATGGTGTTCCTTTCATCAGAGGCCTTGTTGACCTCTCTCCAAATGGAACGTTTATGGTTGTGGGTTGTGGCCAAAAAGTTCAATTTGGTCTCATCACTCCAAATTACCTTGTTCCAGAAGTTTTGAGGCTTGTCTATGTGCTTTGTTGCATATTGTAGGCGAGATAAATTTGTGCCATTTGCGCAATAATGGCTTTCTTCTGGCGACTCGACCATGCAGCCCATTTTTCTTCAAGCGCCTCCTTATTGTGCATCTTGAAGCAGTCACACCGCTAGTTTCTTTGCATCCTGCAAAATTTTTTTGGTCTACCTGACCGCGGTTTTGTATTTACAGAGACCCTGATTTTCCATTTGTTAATCACTGTTTCAACACTACTGACTGGCATTATCAATTCCTTGAATATCTTTTTGTATCCCTTTTCTGTTTTATACAGTTCAACTACCTTTTCCCGTAGATCCGTTGACAATTTTTTTGCTTTCCCATGACTCACAATCCAGAAACGTCAGTGGCAGGATGAAAGATGCAAGAATCTGTCTGGATCCCAGAAACTCAGCTTTTATGCACACACACTGATTACAAGCAAACAGTTCACAGGTGAGGATGTTACCTTTAGTAGCTATTCAAACCTATTTATGTCAACTTTTGTGCATGTGATCAGGCCAAAATCACCAGGGTATGTAAACTTTTGATCAGGGTCATTTGGATGTTTTGGGTTGTCATTATGATTTAAAAAGAGAAAACACAGTAGTTTGACAATAAATGGCTTCACCCAACCACTAACCATGAGTGGAGAAAAAGTTTCTCTGTAAAAAGGCCAAGAAAGCAAAAATTCTGCCAGGGTATGTAATTTTTTGGGCACAACTGTATAATAGTCATCATACGTTATGCATTGGGGCCAGATTTGAATTGAAAACTAAAATCGGTGCCAAATTAATAGACAAGGATTATGTCAAATGGCCATATCCAGAAATGTCTAATGTTCAACCAAACACATAGGATTGCTCCATAAGAAGACCTGTACCTGTCATGTCAGCACTGTGATATACATGCGATTCGTTCGTGGAGAAATAATAATTGACAGGCACACATTTGCAAGCTTCAGTACTTACTGGCATCCCTTTTTTACTGTCTGACACATTGTAAACCGCAATGACCTAAAGAAATTGCACAACAGATACCTTTTCATAGTTACACAACTAAAACAGTGGGTTCGGAAAGTGTTCAGACCTATTTAAATTTTTCACTCTTTGTTAGATTGCAGCCATTTGGTACATGTAAAAAAGTTCATTTTTTTCTCATTAAAATATATAAAGTATACTCTCGCTACCATTGGAGCATATCAACAAAACTGATAAACCCTTACCTTAGAATGTGTGAAAATAAAAGGGGTCAATGGTAAGAGAAGTGCAGAATAAATTCCAGGTATGAATGCGCCTTTTTCAGAATTTGTTTCAGCAGGCTAAAAGAAGAATAAATATTTAAAGGAATACATCCAGAAGGTAAAAATACTCAAAGAATAAAAAGGTAGAGGTATTAACATAAAATAGTTACATAAATGAGCAAATTAGATAATTAAATAAAATAAATAAAATAAAATAAATGGCTGTGCAAATGCTACAATTGCATGCGTGCGGATAGGTGCTTACACAGAAATCCTAAAATACAGAGGAGAGATAATGGTAGTGAGCTAATCTCTCTTATATAGAAAGCAGATAGTAGCTCCTGTATATGAAATACTTTGATTTTCAGAAATATCGCAATAAATAGCTAACAGGGAGATAAAAGGATAAGTGTATATTAGGTGCTGATGTGCAACAGAAAAAAAAACAATAGTGAGCTAATTTCTCCTATTTAGGGAATAAATAAAAGGCCCTATATATATGGTATGTAAAGTGCACTAGTGCTCAATGAAAGATCCAACAGGCGAGGTATGAGGGTAGATAACTAAAAGCCCCCACACAAATGTGCATCAGAAAGTGCAGTTAAAACTATATCATTAGTGTTAGCTTAAAAAGCAATGCAGTAATGGTTAACTGCTGATAAAATGGCAGCACATGCGAGCGTATTTCCAGTAGGACAGCGTTGCGGTATAATAGTGTCTGTGGAGACGCGCAATAGGAAAATCAGCTGGACAGTACTTATCTGAGGAAAAAATGGGGATCGCAGTTCGTTGAATCCAGGGGGTCTTCACAGCAAAGCGTGGGTCCCAGAGAGCGGCCCCGGCCGGTGGCACGCTCCTCGTATACCCAGGTGTAGAGAGCTGGATGCTGTAAATAGAAGTGCGGTGAAGGCTGCAATGGCGTCAGTGGAGCTCGGCAGTTCGGGTCACGCGGCACGAAGTGGTCACATGGTGCCCAGGGAGCAAAATACGATGTGCAGGAAGAGCCAAGTTTAGATCCTACGCGTTTCGGAATCGGTCGGATTCCTTCCTCAGGGATGGCTCTTCCGGCAGCGTTGGTCCATATATATATCCTCTCAATCAATCAGGTTCATATGAATCAATCAAATGCAAACAGTTCAATGTCATTATTCAGGCCCTTAGGCTTTAAGGTGTCTAATTGAAAAATGCAGCGTGTTTCTTCTCTGGACATTTGTTTAATGAAATCGCCTTTCCGCCAGTCTCTTTTAACTCTTTTTATGCCTGTAACTTTGACACCTTTTAGTGATCCCTTATTAAAGTGTCTGGATAAAGGATGGTTATCAAAGCGATTTCTGATATTGCGAAGGTGTTCCCCAATTCGCTTGCAAAGGGGGCGTATTGTACGGCCTACGTATATTTTTTGACATGGGCACTCAATAGCATATATCACTCCAGTAGTTTTGCAACTGATAAAGTCCCTAATAGGGAACTCTGTTCCGTTTCGGGTTTTAATCAATTTCTGTTTCGTAAGTTTTAATGTTTTACACATTTTGCACTTTTTACAGGGGTGGAAGCCTGTTATTGCAGTTTTAAAGGGGTCTGTCGGTTGGTTCGTGATGCTGGATTGTTCCAAGTTCCGTACAGTTGGTGCGATAATGTGACCTATATTTTTAGCTTTTCTGAAAATAAATTTCGGGTGCATAGTGATTTTGTCCCCAATTATTTTATCCTCTTTTAGCAGTTCCCAATGCTTTTTCACTATGCGTTTAAAAATGTGTACATTGGAATTATACTGGGTAACAAAGGGGACAGAGATAGTACTGAAAGTGTCCGAATCTTGTGTTACTTCACAATTATTGTTCTGAAGTAACTAATCTCTGGGTATATTTTTCACATTATCTCTAATGTTCAATAAATGGTCCCTGTTATATCCCTTGTTTAGGAACTTGGTAATCAGCGTATCTGCTTCCTTGCTGTAGTTCGCTATATTTGAGCAGTTCCGATGTAGCCTTAAAAATTGGCTGCGTGGAAATATTCAGAAGCCACCTGGGTAGGTGACAACCATTCATGGCAATATAACTGTTTGAATCCGTTGGTTTCATGTATGTCCGTGTCTGGACAGTCCCCTGATAGATAGATATATCTATGTCTAAAAAGTGTATATTCTCCCTACTAGTTGTGGCATTGAAATTAAGATAAAAGTCATTTTTATTGATATCATTTAAAAACAAATTTAAGGATTCTTTTCCCCCTTTCCAAATAAAAAATATATCATCGATAAAACGAAGCCATAGGGCCAGGTCCGCGCGCAGCTCGCCGCCCCTATAAATGTGGAGGTTTTCTCACCTACCTACATACAGGTTAGCGTAACTGGGCGCGAACCTGGTCCCCATAGCTGTACCCCATTGCTGGGTATAGTAGTGCTTTCCATGCTGAAAGGAACTCCATTGTCGAGACCTCTGGTCTTTTGCTTTGGACCTTTTGCTTTAGTTCTAGTGTGAAATTGACCGTGGGGTCTACAGTGGACCTCTTATAGGTTTTTGTATCACCAATTATGGATTACCCTCAGTATGAGGAAGAATGCAAGCATATTCTTGGTGATACAAAAACCTATAAGAGGTCCACTGTAGACCCCACCGTCAATTTCACACTAGAACTAAAGCAATTAATAACCAAAGTTCTCGACAATGGAGTGCTGAGTAAACAGGAATCTGAGTATATCAACACTCCACACCCTAGAACTGCTGTATTTTACCATCTTCCTAAAATCCACAAAGATTTGCAGAATCCACCAGGCCGTCCCATTATTTCGGGAATAGGTAATCTTACGTCTAACCTATCACACTATGTTGATTGCTATCTGCAGAAATTAGTACCGAAGTTACCAGCCTATCTGAAGGATAGCAAACATATCCTCCAGATTCTGGATAAATTCCAATGGAACAATAGCTTCATTTTAGATACAGCAATGGGGTACAGCTATGGGGACCAGGTTCGCGCCCAGTTACGCTAACCTGTATGTAGGTAGGTGAGAAAACCTCCACATTTATAGGGGCGGCGAGCTGCGCGCGGACCTGGCCCTATGGCTTCGTTTTATCGATGATATATTTTTTATTTGGAAAGGGGGAGAAGAATCCTTAAATTTGTTTTTAAATTATATCAATAAAAATGACTTTTATCTTAATTTCAATGCCACAACTAGTAGGGAGAATATACACTTTTTAGACATATATCTATCTATCTATCTATCTATCAGGGGACTGTCCAGACACGGACATACATGAAACCAACGGATTCAGTTATATTGCCATGAATAGTTGTCACCTACCCAGGTGGCTTCTGAATATTCCACGCAGCCAATTTTTAAGGCTACATCGGAACTGCTCAAATATAGCGAACTACAGCAAGGAAGCAGATACGCTGATTACCAAGTTCCTAAACAAGGGATATAAAAAGGACCATTTATTGAACATTAGAGATAGTGAAAAATATACCCAGAGATTAGTTACTTCAGGACAATAATTGTGAAGTAACACAAGATTCGGACACTTTCAGTACTATCTCTGTCCCCTTTATTACCCAGTATAATTCCAATGTACACATTTTTAAACGCATAGTGAAAAAGCATTGGGAACTGCTAAAAGAGGATAAAATAATTGGGGACAAAATCACTATGCACCCGAAATTTATTTTCAGAAAAGCTAAAAATATAGGTTACATTATCGCACCAACTGTACGGAACTTGGAACAATCCAGCATCACGAACCAACCGACAGACCCCTTTAAAACTGCAATAACAGGCTTCCACCCTGTAAAAAGTGCAAAATGTGTAAAACATTAAAACTTACGAAACAGAAATTGATTAAAACCCAAAACGAAACAGAGTTCCCTATTAGGGATTTTATCAGTTGCAAAACTACTGGAGTGATATATGCTATTGAGTGCCCATGTCAAAAAATATACGTGGGCCGTACAATATGCCCCCTTTGCAAGCGAATCGGGGAACACCTTCGCAATATCAGAAATCGCTTTGATAACCATCCTTTATCCAGACACTTTAATATGGTCCATAAGGGATCACTAAAAGGTGTCAAAGTTACAGGCATAAAAAGAGTTAAAAGAGACTGGCGGAAAGGCGATTTCATTAAACAAATGTCCAGAGAAGAAACACGCTGCATTTTTCAATTAGACACCTTAAAGCCTAAGGGTCTGAATAATGACATTGAACTGTTTGCATTTGATTGATTCATATGAACCTGATTGATTGAGAGGATATATATATGGACCAACGCTGCCGGAAGAGCCATCCCTGAGGAAGGAATCCGACCGATTCCGAAACGTGTAGGATCTAAACTTGGCTCTTCCTGCACATCGTATTTTGCTCCCTGGGCACCACGTGACCACTTCGTGCCGCGTGACTCGAACTGCCGAGCTCCATTGACGCCATTGCGGCCTTCACCGCACTTCTATTTACAGCATCCAGCTCTCTACACCTGGGTATACCAGGAGCGTGCCACCGGCCGGGGCCGCTCTCTGGGACCCACGCTTTGCTGTGAAGACCCCCTGGATTCAACGAACTGCGATCCCCATTTTTTTCCTCAGATAAGTACTGTCCAGCTGCTTTTCCTATTGCGCGTCTCCACAGACACTATTATACCGCAACGCTGTCCTACTGGAAATACGCTCGCATGTGCTGCCATTTTATCAGCAGTTAACCATTACTGCATTGCTTTTTAAGCTAACACTAACGATATAGTTTTAACTGCACTTTCTGATGCACATTTGTGTGGGGGCTTTTAGTTATCTACCCTCATACCTCGCCTGTTGGATCTTTCATTGAGCACTAGTGCACTTTACATACCATATATATAGGGCCTTTTATTTATTCCCTAAATAGGAGAAATTAGCTCACTATTGTTTTTCTTTCTGTTGCACATCAGCACCTAATATACACTCATCCTTTTATCTCCCTGTTAGCTATTTATTGCGATATTTCTGAAAATCAAAGTATTTCATATACAGGAGCTACTATCTGCTTTCTATATAAGAGAGATTAGCTCACTACCATTATCTCTCCTCTGTATATTAGGATTTCTGTGTAAGCACCTATCCGCACGCATGCAATTGTAGCATTTGCACAGCCATTTATTTTATTTTATTTATTTAATTATCTAATTTGCTCATTTATGTAACTATTTTATGGTAATACCTCTATCTTTTTATTCTTTGAGTATTTTTACCTTCTGGATGTATTCCTTTAAATATTTATTCTTCTTTTTAGCCTGCTGAAACAAATTCTGAAAAAGGCGCATTCATACCTGGAATTTATTCTGCACTTCTCTTACCATTGACACCTTTTATTTTCACACATTCTAAGGTAAGGGTTTATCAGTTTTGTTGATATGCTCCAATTGTAGCGAGAGTATACTTTATATATTTTATTCTCCTTTTTCCTATGCTTTCTCTGTGGTAGTAGGCTTATTTATACTTGCAGCTGATTGGGTATATGTGCGCCGCTATACATACCCTTTTTTTCTCATTAATGTACATTCGGCACCCAATCTTGACTGATAAAAACCAGAAATGTAGACATTTTTGCAAATTTATTAAAAAAGAAAAACTGAAATATCACATGGTCATAAGTATTCAGACCCTTTGCTCAGACACTCATATTTAAGTCACATGCTGTCCATTTCCTTGGGATCCTCCTTGAGATGGTTCTACTCCTTCATTGGAGTCCAGCTGCGTTTAATTAAACTAATAGGACTTGATTTGTAAAGGCACACACCGGTCTAAGACCTCACAGCTCACAGTGCATGTCAGACCAAATGAGAATCATGAGGTCAAAGGAACTGGCCAAGGAGCTCAGAGACAGAATTGTGACAAGGCACACATCTGGCCAAGGTTACAAAGAAATTTCTGTAGTACTCAAGTTTCCTAAGAGCACAGTGGCCTCCATAATCCTTAAATGGAAGAAGTTTGGGACCACCAGACGTCTTCCTAGACCTGGCCGTCCAGCCAATCTGAGCAATCGTGGGAGAAGAGCCTTGGTGAGAGAGGTAAAGGAGAACCACAAGATCACTGTGGCTGAGCTCCACAGATGCAGTAGGGAGATGGGAGAAAGTTCCACAAAGTCAACTATCACTGCAGCCCTCAACCAGTCAGGCCTTTATAGCAGAGTGGCCTGACGAAAGCCTCTCCTCAGTGCCAGATATATGAAAGCCCGCATAGAGTTTGCTAAAAAAAAAAAAAAAAAAACACATGAAGGACTATGAGAAATAAGATTCTCTGGTCTGATGAGACGAAGACAGAACTTATTGGTGATAATTCTAAGAGGTATACGTGGAGAAAACCAGGCACTGCTCATCACCTGCCCAATCCAATCCCAATAGTGAAACATGGTGATGGCAGAATCATGTTATGGGGGTGTTTTTCAGCTGCAGGGACAGGATGACTGGTTGCCATTGAAGGAAACATGAATGTGGCCAAGTACAGAGATATCCTGAATGAAAACCTCTTACGGAATGCTCTAGACCTCAAACTTGGCCGAAGGTTCACCTTCCAACAAGACAATGATGCAAAGCACACAGCTAAAATAACAAAGGAGTGGCTTCAGAACAACTCTGTGACCATTCTTGACTGGCCCAGCCAAAGCCCTGACCTAAACCCAATTGAGCACCTCTAGAGAGACCTGAAAATGGCTGTTCACCAACGTTCATCATCCAATCTGACGGAACTGGAGAGGATCTGCAAGGAAGAATGGCAGAGGATCCCCAAATCCAGGTGTAAAAAACGTCATTCCCAAGAAAACTCATGGTTGTACTAGCTCAAAAGGGTGCTTCTATGCAATACTGCACAAAGGGCCTGAATACTTATGACCATGTGATATTTCAGTTTTTCTTTAATAAATTTGCAAAAATTTCTACATTTCTGTCTTTTTCAGTAAAGATAGGGTGCAGAGTGTACATTAATGAGAATAAAAAATAACTTTTTTGCATTTACCAAATGGCTGCAATGAAACAGTGTAAAATTTAAAGGGGTCTGAATACTTTCCGAACCCACTGTAAATGTACAAAAAAAATGCGAGAGAACAGCACAATCCAATGTTATAGTAAGCAAAAAGAACACACCACTATACTGAAAGCCAGCAAAGTACTGGACAATACCACCGCTCCATTGAATCATTAGCCAGTCTATGCTATGGAAATGCACTTGACAGTTGCCAGAAACACAGAAAATGTGTTTGTGTACTGAGTTGTCAGCAATCAAATCTTTACAAATGTATGGCAACAGAAGATCCATTTAAGCCTCAGGTTTTACTGCCTGTCCACTTTAAACTGTTTTATTTATTATGATCTGCCATTGTATAGAAGCAACATCTACAGTATGATCAGTAGAAAGTATTGCCCACACATAGATCTATTTTTGTAAAAATTACACATATCAAATACACTATGTCATAAAAGCCATGATGTAAGGTCCATATTATGTATCATACACAAGTGGTACTCAAGCACAGACAAGCACTTCCAGGGGACTTGCTGTGCCTTGCTGTCTGTGAGAGATGTAATTTTGGCAAGCTTTGTAATAAACAGACCAAACACTGGGCATAAAGTAAGCGAGGACACTGATTCGAATGGCCAGCTTTTCCTGGATCATTCCAGAAATGAAATCAATTAGTTGATCGAGAGCTTCTAAACTTTAAACTTTCCACCTATACATCTATTGAGCCATAATACATTTAGCATAATTGGAACCATTGGCAAGGTGTCAGATGTCAAATGCGAAAATGGACTGTCAATACTACGACAGGGGTGGGCATCAAATTCAGTGCCTGAAGATGAGCAGAGAAGATCTGAGAATGTATGCTGCCGATATCATCCAGTTCTTTCATGGTCATGTGTCTTTCAGTTGAGACCTGATATCACACCTGCCCTCTATAGAGCTACAGTGACTGCTGCAGGATACATCTTTTGGATCAGGTAGTGAGGAGAGATCCCATATCTGCCCTTCTGTGTGTTCCGATTTACTAATTTTGTAAATTTTTGATGGGGTACTTGACTGGGAATCCAAAACTGGTTCCATTTTGCCCAAATCTGGCTTAGAAAAAAATGTATTTGATATATTTTACTCACTTATATAGTGCCATTAATTCCACAGCGCTTTACAGACATTATCACTGTCCAGATTGAAGCTCACAATCTAGATTCCCTATCAGTATGTCTATGGAGTGTGGAAGAAATCTGGAGAACTCGTAGGTAACCCACGCAAATACGAGGAGAACATATAAACTCCTTAAAGATGTTGTCCTTGGAGGCATTTGAATCTGGGACCCAGTGCTGGAAACAGTGCTAACCACTGAGCCACCATGCTGCCCACAATCATTGTCTACTATATTAATTAGATGTTTTACAATTTGGAACTTAACTGCTAACCTTCATTTGCTAGTATATCATGCATACCAGCTTTATGGGCAGGTCCTCATTTCTGTGATACTTGACCTTATTTTGTAGCACCCAGCTGCCCTCCAGATCCCATAGTGCCATGCTCAGCACTCTAGCCAATAGTAAGAAAGCATCATATCCCGCTCCTGACCCTCGTCGAGTATAATTTGTCTAAAGTGTACAATATACTGTAAATGAATATTCTGTGCTGAAGGCAGAAATTATCCTGCTAGACTGAGAGGATGACACTTGCCCTAGCATAAAAAAAAATCATACCCCTAAGAACCTACCAACTTAAAAACAGTCAACTAAAACAGCATAAAGTATACGAACCATACACAAACTTGAGAAAAACACACAGATCTTGTGTGTCCAGCAGATCGCCCATTTACAGAATTAATACGCGTCAGTCCCAGCTCCACCCTCCACACTGGACTTTGTAATGAGGGCAAAGATCCTTGTGTTACGGTATATAATTAGTGCCCACATAACACATCAATGTAAGAAGTATATGAAAAACAACACTAATCCGCTCTCACTTATTCCATAAACATGCATGGCGTAACAACTATCACTACCAGCAGATGCCTGATCTAGAACCATTTTTCTTCTAACCATTGAAAACAATCAGAATAAATCACCATAAAAATGCCACACGTAAAGCAGTTAAAGTCAACCCAAGACATTTCCAACCAAGAGTCTAAGACGTGGGCCTTGGCTTCACCATTAGCTGCCAATAGGAGGTCAATGAGTAGAGACACACATTGCACTATGCATTTACCATGTACTAAATTATAAAGAATATGAATGAAATTATGGAAAATCAGCAACACAATAGGATGCGAATAAGACGGTAACGATGAAGAAAAGCCCTTCCTTTTGGCAATTTATCAATGATGGGGAAAAACCTTTTCAAAACAATCCCACTGCCCGCACGCCCCTCAAATTATTTCCAGCATCCACTTACTAACCTGGAATCTTTCTCATCATATTGAAGTATGTCAGAGTTATGTCCCTGCTCACCCCCAACCTATGTGACTCACTTGATTGTTCAATTTAGGCAGAACAATGGAGGAACAGCTTCGTGTTTCTTAACCTTTTAAGGTACTGCCACACTAAACAATCCCGCTAGCGATAGCGATAAAGACGCATACTAATGCGATCGCTAGCGGGATTGTTTCTATATCGCTAAGTGCGGCTTAACTTAGCGATATAGTTAACGACGCTATCGCGGTTAGCGATCTTCTTAACGACTTTAGCGGTACAAAAGTACCGCTAAATCGCTAAGAAAAGGTGCCACACTTAGCGATATATACTTACCCAGCGGGGCGCCAGCGACGAAAATAGGGTCCGGAACGATTCCAGCGACGAGCGAGATCACAGCAGGAAGCTCGTCGCTGGCAGCTGCCGCACACAACAACATCGCTAACGGGATCGCTAAATAGTGACGTTTTTTAGCGATCCCGTTAGCGATGTTGTTTAGTGTGGCATACCCTTTAGATCGTTGTCAGCCAAACATTGTGTCTTGACTCCTCCATAAAAATGATTGCTCAGCTAGTTAATATGTTCCCTATAAGGAGAGTAGAACTAGGAACTCCCACTATTACCTAGTAGGAGAATAAAAGGCATTTGGATTAAAATGCCCAATTCTTATGTCCACCTGTTGTTGGAAAGTCAGGATTATATCACACACATCAAATGGAAAAGGGCCCCTGTGCAAGAACAATACATGGGCCCTTTGGAGCCCAAGATCTTCTAAAAATGTAAAATTGCACCTGCTTTGGAAGTATAAATGGGCCCCATCACCTCTTGGATCCCTGTGCGGCTGCACAGGTTGCACCAATGATATGTCCGCCACTGGGTCTGTGGATTGGGCTAACTTTAATACGTGTAAGGGCCTTTAATACTGTCCATGATTATGACTAGTAGGTATAACAGCCCAAGCCCGGAGGGCAACCGATACTCCTAGGTGAAATTGACAACTATGGAGAATGGAAGTGAAAAGTGAACAGGGCAACTGAAAATTAAATGCAGATCGCTGGGTGATGAACAAATAGAGGAACAGACACATGAAGTTTTCCTTATTCTGTACCAGGGGTGTTATAGAAATCATGGGGCCCCATAGCAAAAGTCTTAATGGGCCCCCCCCAAAAAAAAGCCAGAGCCATTGTAAATGTAAAGTGCCAGCACAGCGAGGGGACACATTTAACAAAAAAAAATCCACCCCGTCCCCCAGCCAGCCGGGCTCACCGTCTTGTGTGTGTGTGTCCCTCTCCCTGAGTGAGAGAGGCTCATGAATGTTTTCTGCTTCTGCTTCCTGCAATGCACGTGTGCTGCTCTCTGGCTGCCAGGAGGCGTGGCGTTCTTATGCAAATCCAGTCAGAGACTTCAGCCAACTGCTGACCAGGAAACAAGGAAAGGGGAGCTTCAAGGGGGTATACAGCGGCCGTCGCTTACATCTAATTAAAGGAGATACCGTATATACTCGAGTATAAGCAGACCCGAGTATAAGCCGACCCCCTAATTTTGCCACAAAAAACTGGGAAAACTTATCGACTCGAGTATAAGCCTAGGGTGGAAAATGAGATTATGCCCCATATGCTGCCCCATGTATTATGCCCCACAAGATGCTCTATGTATTGTGCCCCATATGCTGCCCCATGTATTATGCCCCACAAGATGCTCCATAGATTGTGCCCCATATGCTGCCCATGTATTATGTCCCATAGATGCTCCATAGATTGTGCCCCCATAGATGCTCCATAGATTGTGCCCCTTAGATGCTCCATAGATTATGCCCCCATAGATGCTCCATAGATTGTGCCCCATAGATGCTCCATAGATTATGCCCCCATAGATGCTCCATAGATTGTGCCCCCATAGATGCTCCATAGATTATGCCCCCATAGATGCTCCATAGATTGTGGCCCCATAGATGCTCCATAGAATGTGCCCCCATAGATGCTCCATAGATTATGCCCCCATAGATGCTCCATAGATTGTGCCCCATAATGCCCATAATTAGCCCATAATGCTCCATAGATTATGCCCCCATAGATTATGCCCCTATAGATGCTCCATAGATTGTGCCCCCATAGATTATGCCCCTATAGATGCTCCATAGATTGTGCCCCCATAGATTATGCCCCTAGAGATGCTCCATAGATTATGCCCCCATATGATGCTCCATAGATTATGCCCCCATAGATGCTCCATAGATTGTGCCCCATAGATGCTCCATAGATTGTGCCCCATAGATGCTCCATAGATTATGCCCCCATAGATGCTCCATAGATTATGCCTCCATAGATTGTGCCCCCATAGATTATGCCCCCATAGATTATGCCCCATAGATGCTCCATAGATTATGCCCCCATAGATGCTCCATAGATTGTGCCCCCATAGATGCTCCATAGATTATGCCCCCATAGATGCTCCATAGATTGTGGCCCCATAGATGCTCCATAGAATGTGCCCCCATAGATGCTCCATAGATTATGCCCCCATAGATGCTCCATAGATTGTGCCCCCATAGATGCTCCATAGATTATGCCCCCATAGATGCTCCATAGATTATGCCCCCATAGATTATGCCCCTATAGATGCTCCATAGATTGTGCCCCCATAGATTATGCCCCTAGAGATGCTCCATAGATTATGCCCCATATGATGTCCATAGATTATGCCCCCATAGATGCTCCATAGATTGTGCCCCATAGATGCTCCATAGATTGTGCCCCATAGATGCTCCATAGATTATGCCCCCATAGATGCTCCATAGATTATGCCCCCATAGATTGTGCCCCCATAGATTATGCCCCTATAGATGCTCCATAGATTTAGCCCCCATAGATGCTCCATAGATTATGCCCCCATAGATGCTCCATAGATTATGCCCCCATAGATGCTCCATAGATTATGCCCCCATAGATGCCCCATGTATTATGCCCCCATAGATGCTCCATAGATTATGCCCCCATAGATGCCCCATAGATTGTGGCCCCATAGATGCTCCATAGAATGTGCCCCCATAGATGCTCCATAGATTATGCCCCCATAGATGCTCCATAGATTGTGCCCCCATAGATGCTCCATAGATTATGCCCCATAGATGCTCCATAGATTATGCCCCTATAGATGCTCCATAGATTATGCCACTAGAGATGCTCCATAGATTATGCCCCCATATGATGCTCCATAGATTATGCCCCCATGATATGCCCATAGATTATTGCCCCATAGATGCCCCATGTATTATGCCCCCATAGATGCTCCATAGATTATGCCCCCATAGATGCCCCATGTATTATGCCCCCATAGATGCTGCATTGAATAGGCCCCTTATGCTGCTGCAACCAAAAAAAAAAAAAGACATACTCACCCCTCGCCGCTGGGGCCAGGTGCCGGTGTCCTGACCAGGCGGGGACACCGGCGCGCTATGGGGGACAGGTGCCGGTGTCACCGCTTGCTCAGGGCCCCGGCACCTGTGATATTTACCTGTCACCGGTCCACCGCTGAGCGCCGCTGTCTTCCGGGTCCTCTAGCAGTGAATGATCAGGCAGAGGGCGCGGCGCGCAGTAACCACGTCATCGCGCCCTCTGCCTGAACATCGCAGCAAGAGGACGCAAGGACACAGCGGCGAGCAGAGGTGGAACGGGACAGGTAAATATCACTTATACTCACCCTCCCACCGGCGCGGTCTCTGCAGCCCCTGCTCTTCTCCCGCGGTCTCCGGCGCCAGTGTTCAGCGGTCACGTGGTACCGCTCATTAAAGTCATGAATATGTGCATATTCATGACTTTAATGAGCAGTACCACCTGACCGCTGAACACTGGCACCGGAGACCGTGGGAGAAGAGCAGGAGCTACAGAGACCGTGCCAGGAGGAGGTGAGTATATAGCACAGCTGTGCTCCGCCTCCCCCGCCGACCCCCTGGTAGTACTGTGTCAGCACAGCGGCCGTCGCGGGCCCCCTCACCTGTCCGGGCCCCATAGCAGCTGCGTGGTCTGCTACTATTGACGGTACGCCACTGTTCTGTACTCACTGTTGGAAGTGATCAGTCGTCTGAAGGGATAACCAAATTCCTCTTTTTACCAAGGGGTTTTATTAAGAAGTTGCACACTTAAAGCCCCCATACACATTAGATAGCTGTTTGACAGACAAAAGGATAGGCTGTTGAAATTTCAATGGCCAGATCCCTATAATTCCCCAACATCACCTGCTGCCCCCCTATTAGACTGCTGCCTATCCCAACAATATCGTCTGACTTTAGTCTAATGCTTATGGGGGCCTTTAGTCCTTTAGATGGTACAATTTGAGTCCATCAGCTTTATTAGGACATCTCTAAAACCCCTCCACGGCTTACACTCCACAATTAAGACACATATATTATTGAACAAATGAATAAAGATTTAGAAACGGCATAACATTTAACAATTACCCAGCTGTAACCTTCACCATGTCGGCTTACCTCCAAACAATCGACTTCTTGGGAATCAATTTATGATTTGAGATCCAAAAACAGACAATTACGCTTTACTTTGGATTTTAAAATGCAAATTGTCAACTAATGCTCACCAACTAAATCCAATAATGAGGAAAAAAACTAAATGAAAAAGAGATCCTTAATGGAATTTACCCCCAAAGATACCAAAATCACCTTTATTCATAGTCGGAAGATCGCTCACACACTTCATGCTCCAAGTAATCTTTGTGAAAACCCTTGCTAAAACGGCCAACTGGAAGTTATACATGCAGTAAACTACAGACACAAACATTCTGGACAACTCTTCCTCACTTAGGATATGTGCACACATTGCGTTTTTTTTCCCAGAACAGTTTTGTCACAAAACCTGAAGAATTTCCTAGTACCAGCAAAGTGAATGAGATTCCTGAAGTCTCATGCACATGGTGCTTATTTATGTCAATTTTTCAGCGTCTCTTTCTCATACTAATGAGTGGAGACAATTGTACAACAAAAGCATATGTAAAAAGCGTGTTAAAAGCATGGCAAAAATGTGCGTATTTTACACAGCGTTTTTCCTGCCAACACATCAGGATTTGCAGCAGAATTTTGTGGTGCAAATCCTGAATGTTTGCACATATCCTTAAAGGGGTATTCCATCTTGGACATCCATGTCATAAAATAATGATAGATACTGGATAATTTTTGGAGCCCAACATAGAAGTGGATGGAGAAAGCTGTTATGGTGTTGGTCCTACAGTTGAGGCCCACAACTGTAGGCCATTTATGGCCTATTTACAGGATATACCGTAAGTTTCTAACATCGGAATACCGCTTGACTGTACTGTGCAGTATATGTGGCCCTGTCACAAAGAGCTTGGCAAACACAGGTGAAAAACTACCAGAGGTTTTCTTCGGCACAAGATTTCAAGACCCTGGAGAAAATTTAATAAAAGCATCTAAAAGATAAACTATTTTGCCGACCACAGCAACCAGTCGTGGTGAAGTGCTCATTTTCCAGAACTGTTTAAACATGTAACCTGAGGTCTGATTGGTTGCTAAATATTTTTACAAAACAAGGCCCAAATTTATTCAAAAATTTTCTTTTGCTGAAAACTATGAATGTCTCTGTTGATCATAGCAACCAATCTCAGCACAGCTTTCATTTTGTTTAGTGCTCCTGACAAAAATTTAATTATCAATTCATTTTCAATTCTCAAGTTCATCCTTTTTTACATCTTGTCCTATCTGGCACTGGTACACATGTGACATCACTATGTCGTGAAGTATTTCCGTAGCAACAAACAACATGTAGAGCTCACAACTTCCACATTTGGGACACAATGCACATGAAGAGATTGCTCAGTTTTGTAGGTTTAGTAACAGGAACGGATTAATGGCTACTGGATGTCGATAACCGGATCGGCAGGAATCAGTTAACGAGTTTCAAGTATCAAAACATCTTACAAAACCCGAGTGCTCTTTTCGGCACAACAACCAATCACAGTACACTATCCACTTTCTTAACAGCACTGGAAAAATACATAAATTAGATATTAACTATTGAAATAATGTGAAGGCTAAATAAAGATCCAAAGTAGACTTTGGAAATGTTAAGTTGAGGTGCTATCAAGGAGGAATACTCGGAAAATATACCAGGACAAACAGTGCTGTGCAAAAGGCAGATGTGAAAAAAATGCTGCAAGTTAAAAAATACTTTAAAAAGAAAAAGAGTTAATAGTTAATTTGCATCAATTAACAAAATGCAAAGTATAGAAACAAAAGAGAAATCAATAAAGCAAATCAATATTTGATGTGACCAATCTTTGCCTTAGTACTCATGCAGACGTCTTGGGATCTTGGTCCAATCACGGACCACAATGCACGGACTAGTCACGGATCTCCCGAAGCCAATCTGTGCTTTGAGATCTGTGATCAGACCGAAGTCCATGAGCATCTGCATGAGCCATTAAGACAAAAAACAGAAGAGATATGATGCAATATGGTGCAAAAAAAAATATATATAAGGGAAAGTGTCAGAAAAATATATAAAATAAATAAATCTATATACACCTCTCATTGGAATCACACCTCAAAGTGCGGATGGGTAACCATCCAATTACATATAACAAACACCCAAGTGCAACATAAACAGGGGAAAATGACCACCAAGGCAGGATTAGACACAATATGTATTTTTATTGAAAATAAGACATAGAAAATTGCACATACAAAATAAGTAAAAAATGTATGTTTAAAAGGAGGCAAACACCCCACCCCACAATACCCAATACCCGGGATTTTATATCCACATTACCAGGCAAATATATAACATAAAAAATAACAGCCACAACGTGCCAGTAAAGTGTGACAAAAAATAAAAAAGTGCCTAATGGAAACACAATGTGAAAAACAGTATGCTCAGAAATACTGAACCAATTCACACAAATTGTGATAAAAAATATATATGTGTCAGATACTGTTTGTGAATCAAAGCCTGCAACACAAGGAAACTAAATGTGCCATGTAATCAAACTGCATATGGTACACCAGTGAAAAATAAGGCACCATCAACCAAAATAAGTGCTGCAGCTCAAAAGAAACAGAATCTAGTGTGTGCTACCATAAAAAGCAATAGAACAACCGAAATATACCTGGAAAATCCCGGGGGGGACCACCGAAGGTGGGTGGGAGTGCTGCCAAGAACGCGCGTTTCACACTAGATTCTGTTTCTTTTGAGCTGCAGCACTTATTTTGGTTGATGGTGCCTTATTTTTCACTGGTGTACCATATGCAGTTTGATTACATGGCACATTTAGTTTCCTTGTGTTGCAGGCTTTGATTCACAAACAGTATCTGACACATATATATATTTTTTATCACAATTTGTGTGAATTGGTTCAGTATTTCTGAGCATACTGTTTTTCACATTGTGTTTCCATTAGGCACTTTTTTATTTTTTGTCACACTTTACTGGCACGTTGTGGCTGTTATTTTTTATGTTATATATTTGCCTGGTAATGTGGATATAAAATCCCGGGTATTGGGTATTGTGGGGTGGGGTGTTTGCCTCCTTTTAACATCATTTTACATATTTTACTTATTTTGTATGTGCAATTTTCTATGTCTTATTTTCAATAAAAATACATATTGTGTCTAATCCTGCCTTGGTGGTCATTTTCCCCCTGTTTATGTTGCACTTGGGTGTTTGTTATATGAGCCATTAAGAACAGCATCAATTCTTCTAGATGAACTTACACAAAGTCAAGGATTTATTAGGATTATAGTCAGGTGTATAAGTAACCAAGTATACCAAACTGTAACAATCATAATTTTCATATGTAGATTGAAACAGTCATTAACTGACATGGAAACTGCCATTTAGGAGGATTAAATCTGATTTGAGGAACAAACTATGCTATAAAAGGTGAGATTTTGGAAGATAATTTCATGTCACAAGTCATAAGCAGGACTGAGCACAGCAACAAGACACAAGGTAGTTAAATTGCATTAGCAAGGTGTCTCCCAAAGAATTTGCAGCAGACTGGGTTTTCATGAGGTGTTGTTCAAGCACTTTTGAAGAAGCACCAAGAAATGGGCAACGTTGAGGACTGTCGATTCAGTGGTCGGCCAAGGAAACTTAGTACTGAAGATGAAGGACACATCATGCTTACTTCCCTTCAAAACTGAAAGATGTTCAGCAGTGCCATCAGCTCATAACTAGCAGCAATCAGTGGGACCAACCCAACCAGTTACATCCATCAACTGTTTTATGAAGACCACTTCTTGCAAGACTTCACCGAAGAACTGCAGCCAAAACATACTTTTATCACGGAAACAAGGCCTAGTGACTCAACTATGTACGAAAACATTGGAAATAAGGTGCAGAAAATGGCAATAGGTGCTCCTGACTGATGAGTCAAAATGTGAAATATTTAGCTGTCACCGAAACAGTTTTGTTTACCTAAAGGCCAAAAAGCGGTACAATGATGAGTGTCTTTCAGCAACAGTGAAGCATGGTGGAGGTTCCCTGGAAGTTTGGGGCTGCGTTTCAGCCAATGGGTTTGGTCAGGATTAATGGTGTCCTCAATTCTGAGAAATACAGGCAGATGGTACTGCATGATGGATACGGTAACTATCAGGAAGGCATTTGATTGGCTCAAAATTTATTCTGCATCAGGGCAAGGACCCCAAACATACAATCAATGTCATTAAGAACTACCTTCAGTATAAAGAAGAGCAAGGAGAGAGACAGCCCTGATCTTGATATCATTGACACAGTCTGGGATTAGACAGAAGGATTTGCCCAAGCCTACATCCATAGAAGATCTGTGGTTCTCCAAGATGTTTGGAACAACCTCCCTGTCGAGTTCCTTCAGAAACTGTGAGGAAATGTACCTAGAAGGTTTCATGCCGTTTTGATATGATTTGATTTAGATTTCCCTTTTTTTATTCATTTTGCATCTTGTTGTTAGTTGATAGAAATGTTAATAATTTTTTTTTTTTTAGAACTAAAAACCCAAATATGTATTAGATGAAAGTCTCCTGAATCTGCTAGCTGACAATCTTATGTGTATAGGCGCCTCCCAACTCTCCCCGACCGATGATGTTGGGGAAGAGAAGGATTGGGCAGCAAGAATTTCAATGGCTTATCCTTTTCTTCTCAGGGAAGATGAGCTGCTGCCTTATCAGAGGAGTCGGGAAGCGGCTTTCTCCTCTTTGCCCACAGAAAACACATCAGCTCTCACGTGTATGGGGGAGGCAGGAGAGATGCCTGTATATATGTCGAATAAACATTTGGCTGGCAATTATCTCGTGTGTATGGACAGCTTAAGGCTTTTCACATGTTCAAAAACGAGTGATCGGTTTCATTCCCCCGTTTTCCTTTCGAGCATCTTGTTCGACCCTTACCCATCACTGCTACATGAAAAAAAGTAAAAAAAAATAATAATCAAATTGTAAGATGATTAAAGTTCTCTGCTTTGATCCATCATGTATGGTCAATACTGCGCCAAGCACCATGGTCCATTGTGACATGTAGTATGATCACTATGTTTTCACAATGGCCTTCTTCTGTAATGACTACGGTGTACACTAATACGTTCCACTCTTGACCTAATCTTTAAAGCATTTGTCTTTGTGATCGATCCTGATGTGTGTGTGATCAATAGTGTTTTCCATTACCATCCATCCAGTACACTATATAGTGTTTGCCATTATCCACCAATATACATATACAGAGTTTGCTATTATTCTCCAGTTCACTATTTTTTCCATTATCCTCCACTACAATATGTAGTACGTGCCATCATCCACAAGTACAGTATATATTGCTTTCCATTACCATCCTCCAATGCACGATATGTTGTTTCCCATTCTCCCCGGTGATTGCCATTATCATCCTCTAGTACAGTATACAGTGTTTTCAGGTATCCACCAGTATACTATACAGTGTTATCCATTATTCTCCAGTACACTATACACAAGTATATTCAATTTCTGACAGGTTGGCGCACAAAACTATTATATCGGTTCCCATAAACTCCATTTGACAATATATGATGGTCATACAAAGCTCTGCCGGCATGACACAAATTACTTTTATAGTGTGTAGTCTCGAAAGCTTGCAATTTGTTACCATCTTTTCAGTTAGCCATTAAAAGGTATCAACCACTGAGGACTCTCAACTAAATATTTTTTTATAGTGTGGACTTTCTTGTAGTCCAGTCTTGTGGTCAGTGAGATGAGGCTGTATCATTGGGTTCTCTATAATAAGGACCGACATGGCAGTATTATGCAATTCCATATCATGTTGGACTATTTATGCAATGCTTGGCATACACTTAGCCTGGTCTCTGATGTATGAGTGTTTATACGTACATCATCAGTTGTAGTAGTCCAGTTTGGAATGCACGAGTCTCCGCCACAGCTTTCTTATTTTTGTCCAATCTTGCACGTATAATACCATGCAGTCCAGTCTAGAACGTATAAGTATTTTATACACAATGTTTCTGCTCAAGTATTCCACTTTAGCACGTGTAGGCGGTTTATAACCTGGCATTGCTATCTCATGTAGTCCATACTGTATTATCTCCTACAGCTCAATCTTGCATGTACATCACTTTACACATGCATTGTCATGTCTCATGTTGTTCTGGCTTGTATGTAGATCTATTTCATACACATGCGTTATCACATCTCATGTAGTACTATCATACAAATGCATTTGTGGTGCCAACTTGTATGTAGATGTGTTTCATACAGATGAATTGGCACATCTCATATACTACTATCATACACATGCACTATCACGTCATGCTGTTCTGTCTTGTATGTAGATGTTCTTCATACAGACGCATTATCATATCTCATGTATTACTATCATACAGACGCATTATCACATCTCATGTATTACTATCATACAGACGCATTATCATATCTCATGTATTACTGTCATACAGATGCATTATCACATCTCATGTATTACTATCATACAGACGCATTATCACATCTCATGTATTACTATCATACAGACGCATTATCATATCTATTATTGTCATACAGATGCATTATCACATCTCATGTATTACTATCATACACATGCATTATCACATCTCATGTATCTACTATCTTGTATGCAGATGTGTTTCATACACAAGCATTCTCAAATCTCGTGCAGTACTATCTTGTATGTAGATGTACTTCATACACATTCACTATCACATATATAGGTATATATATGTCATACACACACCATATGGTCCAGTCTGTTATGGAGGAGAATGTTGCATACATGCATAATGTCTAATTCAGTCTAGTCCATTCTTGCATGTATCATTATTTTGAGCTCTTGCATTACGATATTCTTTGATATCCAGCTTTGACTATATCAGTATTTTATCTTCTTCTTTATTGTTCTTTCATTAGTCAGTTTCACATGTTCCTGCGCTCTCCCATAAACTCCAGTCTCAGGGAGTACCATTGTCCCATGAGGTTCAGTTTCACACCTGTCAGTCCATCTTGCATGTGTTTCTGTAAGTGCCATTATTTTATATATCAGTATAGGGTAAGGGATGAATTAATATTGTACTGTAGGTGATATCATGTTTATTAGCATCACATACATTTTCACAAATGTAGTTGATCGTCGGAAGTATCCGTACTGTTCCCAGCATACTCTCTCATACAGCGCCATGTGTACGAGCATGTATGGCTATGGAGCCTAGTGTAAGTGTACTGTAATGTTTCTCACAATAATGAAGAAGATACTTGTCAACGATATCCCTTATTTGTAAACAGTAGTAATAGTAAGGAGGATGTATGAATTATGTATGCACCATAGACGAGAGGGAGGATGCGTATACTGCAGCTATACAAATATATATAAATATAATATGTATATATATATATATATATATATATATATAGCGGTAATTTACGACAAACTATGCACACAGTTCATCAGTAGCGGACGGCATATATTATAGTATAGGCATCATTATTACCTAATAATACGCCGTAGAGCGACCCATACTAATGCGTACGATACACGAGACGATTAATGCACGTGTTCTGCGCTTTCCGCTGCCATACACATGTGCATGCCCTTGCACCCATTGTATAGGGGGACCCCTTCCATCTCACAGCTCTGTATCAGGACGCCCCCTCCCCCATGTCCCCATTACCACAGCTGCCAGTGCCCCTTATTACCTGTCTCGGCTCTGCTTTCTGGGGGTATGCCGCAGCCCTCCAGGGTGAGGTGCCAGCCTTTTGCAGGGTCCTAGAAAAGAGGCAGACAAAGTGTAGACAGTGTGCGTCTGCTGCTCGTGTAGTGTCAGCCTCCTCTCTCTGCAGCCATAGCGGGTATATAGTGAAACTTTATCCTACAGCTCAGCCTCTCAGCCGGGCCCTCCCACAGCTCCCACCCCCCATAACCAGCCAGACCTGCCACCCTCCAGCTTAACCTTTCCACTGCCAGTCAGGGCACCACACGACAGTGACAAAGCAAGGGTTAAAAGGAAAGCTCCCACACCTCCTGTCAGTTCCCATACTACACCACAGACTATGCTGCTCCTGCAGCCATTAACACTCTGACAGAAAATGTCAACATCTCCCTCAGTACAAGGGTTAAACTCACGGCTTTAACCCATTGATATCTCCAGACCTGGAGTGTTTGTTATGGAGCAGTCAATACTCAGTAACCCTTTCAATGGCGACTCATTATGAATACAACCGGCGGCAGGAGCGGCGCACAGTGTGATTAATGGCCTTTGTCTTGTTTTGTAATCATTAGTCTGTTTTGCCAAGTCATGGCAACCCATTGACTCAATTAATTTCGTGGTTCCCCCCCTCGCCCTCCAGCCCATTATATAAAACTGGAGGAACTTCTGACCATTTTGGCGTTTACAGAAATTGGATTATTTTTTTATCGGTCGCCCGCGATACAGACAGGTTAATCGGCTTCCTGTGACAATGACCCTAATGTGTAGGAGGCAGAGAAATGATGGGTGGCGCCACTTGGGATAGTGATGGCATTCTGTATACACCGCCGTGGAATATGTTGGTGCCATAAAGGCAAAGTGAATCAGATAAAGATTATTTCTATGGGCAGCGTACCGCCGTTCACAGTTTATGGGATCGTCTAACATAGACCTTGTGCAAATTCAACCGAAAATTAGATATGGATGAGAAATGAACAATAGGTAAATTTAGACAAGCCTGGGATAAACATGTAGGCCACCCGTGCTTTTTCTGCAGGTGTCTGCACCCAAATACACAAGGGCAATCTGCTCTGATTATTGCCCTTTTGTTTGTTTTCTTGTTGCCTTTTCGCCTTTCTTTGATGCGTTTTTGGTGCGGATTCGACAGCTTATTTGTTCATGTGTTATTTTTAGTGCTGGGATTCTACATTTGATAACGCAATTAAATTTTTACATGTATTTTTCAGGCTCTGCATAAATCCCTTAGGCCAGGGTCACACTTGCGAGAAACTTGCACCTCAATACCCGGCACTGCCACTGGCACTCGGGACCGGAGTGTGCGGCTGAATGTATTACTATGCAGCTGAACGCTCTGGTCCGAGTGCCGGCGGCAGTGCCGGGTCCTGAGGTGCGAGACTTGTGCGAGTTTCTCGCAAGTGTGACCCTGGCCTTAGGGAAAAATACAAACAAAACATTCACAACTTAACAGTGCACAAGTTTTCTAGAACATCACATTTGCTTGAACTGTTAAACGCAGTGGATTTTCTGCACAAAAAAAGCCCTAAAGGACAACACGCAGCATTTACGTTACTGGGCCTATAGATACATATAAAGTGCATCACTGGCGGTCGCGGACACAGAGAGAAAAGGGTCCCTGTGCAATGGGCCCATTACAGCCCAAGAGCTCTTAAAAATGCAAAATTGCACCAGCTTTGGAGGTAGAAATGGGCCTCCTAACCTCTTGGGCCCCTGTGCGACCGCACAGGTTGCACCAATGATATGTCCGCCCCTGAAGTGCATGTTATCAGGAAAGACAAGATGGACCATGAGGTCTTTTTCTGCCAGTAATATTTTATGTTTCTATCATAGGCCATAGACACAAGAACTTGGGCAACGGTCCTTCAGTGCTACCTATCTACCCAACAAGTTCTTGGAAGTACAGTAGAAGTCATCAAGCTAGAAGCAGAGGCAAAGCTCACTTCGTAATAAATAAGTCACACCACAAAGATCTGGCAGGTAAACAGACCTGGAGTCAGGGGCCTGAGGGGACAAAATAAGAAGGTCATTACTGCCAAACACGAGACAGCAGATAACTGCTAGCAGATCCACTTCAAGTTAGTGGGAGAATCGGCCTTTTGGGTGACAATTCTTCCATGTCTCGGCCACCATAAAATGGGACCAGATAGTACCTCACCAGATATGGAGGCATGCTGTATTAGGGGTCAAATGCTCCTAGGGGAGTCAATAGGGAGACGTCATATGGTACCGATGGTCCCTTAGGCACTTTGTGTGGCTATACTCATACCCATTGGCCTTCACTATGCTCTGCAGATTTTGACACGTGACTTGAGGAACAGTTTCCTGAATCCATAACTTTCTTTTTTTGCATCTGACTAGCAAATTAATGGCTGTGCTATTTCTGTGTCACTGTAGCTTTAAGAACCTTCTTTTGAGCTCTAGCACACAGACTTGCTTCCTATCCTCACCTGTTACACAGACAGGGCAGGTATGTGGGCTGGCCCAGGGACTCAATCAGCCAATTGGTCAGGTTGGCAGGAAGCCAAACCCTGCCCATCCAGACATGGTTCAGAAGTAAGAACTCCACAAGCTGGTAGAAAGCTGAGGATGAAAACAACACATTTATACACAATGTCAAGCAGAATTATAGGGCTGACGGAAGATTCGCCTTTCACATTCACAGATGAGGTCTTGCTCTATATTTAACACGGATGCATCAGTCATCTAAACTTCTGCGGAAATATCGAGTTCTGGATATGAAAACATTTCCAAAGAAACAGAAATTCTATTTGATAAAGGTTTGGAGTCTCTTCAGTTTCACAAAGCAATATTTTCAGTGGAAAGTGGTGTGGAAGACTAAGGTTAAGTTCAGATTTGCTGTGGATTTTAGCAGCGGATTTGTGCAGGTAAAATCCACAGTGGAATTGAGTACAACCCAAGTGAATAATATTTGCAAAAAAGTCTCATGTACGAACTAATTCAAATTAAAAAACAGATTTTGACATGCGATGGGAGTTAGATTCTGAAGATTTAACCCCTTCAATACGTAGGGGCAAAATCTACTGTGATCCCACAGCAAAATCTGCATGTAACGTATGTAGTTATTGAATTACAATCATACAATAAAAAATGAACACTTTTCATCCTTCTTGGAATGCACTGAATCACTGTAATTAAAACATTATGTTGGCTAAGCATTTCATTTTGTAGACTTTTGGCCCCGGAGAGGTAAGTCTGATATAAATTGTTAGGGTCCTACTAAATGTACCGTATTTTTGGTCTATAAGACGCACTTTTTCCCCAAAAAATTTGGGAGGAAAATGGGAGGTGCATCTTGTAGTCCAAACGCAGGCTTACCGGAGGGTTGCGGCAGTGGTGTTGCAGCGGAACCGGCGGCAGAGGTGTGTCGATGCTGAGGCTTGGTGTCGGCGGTGAGCGGTGCAGAGTGCACCTGAGCAGAGTCCCTTCCTCAGGATGCCGGCAGCAGAAATGTGGCGACACCGCAGTCCAGTGTCCACGGCCAGCAGAGCTGAGTGCATGACTGGTTTCCCTGCGGCCATCTTCCTGAAGCCGTGGGCCGCAGGAGGCGGCGCGTAGGCAGATTGAGAGCTCTGCTGCCCTCGGCTTCAGGAAAATGGCCACCAGAGGCCGCGCATGTGCAGATAGAGATCTCTGCTGCCATTATCCTGAAGCCGAGGCCGCAGAGATCTCAATCTGCGCACGCACGGCCTCAGGAAGATGGCCGCCGAGAAACCGGTGATGATCCTGAAGAAGGGACCCTGCTCCATGCTCTGCCTCACCCACGACACCGGACCCGCAGCATCGCACCCCGGGACTGTGTGTAGCCCAGCTACGCAGGCACACATAAAAGTCCAGGAGAGTGCACTAGAAGGTAACAGCAACGCTTGATATGCATTCACTGTCACTCACACTTTCAGACACGCCCATCTGAGATATAAGGGGGAGTGACACGTGGCAGGAGTGATTAGTTAGTCTGGAGGGAGAGTGAGAGAGAGGAGCTCAGATCAGTTAGCTCCGGGAGGCTCAGGAGTGAGTCATCCCTTGGATAGTTATCTGTCTGAGATAAGATCAGTCTGAGTGGAGCTAAAGGGTATGCCACACTAAACAATATCGCTAACGGGATCGCTAAAAAACGTCACTATTTAGCGATCCCGTTAGCGATGTTGTTCAGTGCGGCAGCTTCCAGCGACGAGCTTCCTGCTGTGATCTCGCTCGTCGCTGGAATCGTTCCGGACCCTATTTCATCGCTGGCGCTCCCGCTGGGTAAGTATCTTATCGCTGTGTGGCACCTTTTCTTAGCGATTTAGCGGTACTTTTGTACCGCTAAAGTCGTTAAGAAGATCGCTAACGGCGATAGCGTCGTTAACTTTATCGCTAAATGCGGCAGCATTTAGCGATATAGAAACAATCCCGCTAGCGATCTCATTAGTATGCAACGCTAACGAGATCGCTAGCGGGATTGTCTAGTGTGGCAGTACCTTTAGTGTTCAGTGGAGTTCAGCCTGTTAGCTTCTGTCTCAAGGACAGAGCAGCCATTCAGTCTCGGTCCTGTGTGGACTTTGGAGGAAACAGAGCTGTGCAGCGAGCTCTGGATGAAGCTGACATTATTCCACAACTGCCACAAGTGCTTATGTTAAAAGCGGGAAGCAGGGCGAAGGGCACAGTGGAGAGGACATAGAGAAGTGCTACAGGTATTGGATTGCCTGCACTAAATTGCCGGACACCGGAGTCCGAGGCGTTGCTACAGTTTCAAGCTTAGTAACAAGAAAACCGGAGGCATCTGGACTACAGGTCGCAGAGAGCAGCCCTAAGTGTCAATACGTAACCGGAGACAGGGATAACGGGTCTAGCCTGATCAGCAATATAGACTTAAGGTACTGCCACACTAAGCTATCCCGCTAGCGATCTCGTTAGCGTTGCATACTAATGAGATCGCTAGCGGGATTGTTTCTATATCGCTAAATGCGGCCACATTTAGCGATATAGTTAACGACGCTATCGCCGTTAGCGATCTTCTTAACGACTTTAGCGGTACAAAAGTACCGCTAAATCGCTAAGAAAAGGTGCCACACAGCGATTTAGATACTTACCCAGCGGGAGCGCCAGCGATGAAATAGGGTCCGGAACGATTCCAGCGACGAGCGAGATCACAGCAGGAAGCTCGTCGCTGGAAGCTGCCGCACTGAACAATATCGCTAACGGGATCGCTAAATAGTGACGTTTTTTAGCGATCCCGTTAGCGATATTGTTTAGTGTGGCATACCCTTTAGTTTTCACCACTTAGAAGTCTCCACCACAATGTTGGCCGGGCAGGACAGCTACTGAGAAAGCTGGAGATACAGAGTTAACTTCGCTTCAGGCAAGTTGGACTCACCTACACATTGGAAGTTAAGGAGGCCTCTAACCTGCTCAGCGGTTACCCGAATGTGCATTCTCCACCCCGACCAGCTCCCCGGGATCTACGTGAACCATCTACCAGTAAAAGGTATGAAAAGAAGCTATTTCGTGTGTGACTGAATTATTATCTATACCCTGCATCATCATCACCATAGACTTCCAGGGACCCGTCTCACCTGTGGGAGACTACCACCCAGCTGCCCCCATAACATCCCCTGTGAAAGTCCTTATAGCAGCGCTGGTTCAATTAACCAGATACCACAGGTGGCGTCACGAACTACCTATCCTAAATATCCCCTGTAAATATCCCCCCCATTGCACGACCGCCAGGGCCACGGACCGAGCCACCGCTACCAGTGACAACTCCCATAGATTTCCATGGGCTCGGCTCCGAGTACCCCATAGCCCTGGTATCCACAATTGTGGTGCGTGGTCGCAACAACCAACTTGGCGTCACGAACAGGATGCGAAACTTGCAAGTGTGAGTCCTGTGTGCCTATTGAACTGTTTATTTCATGAAAAAGACTGTGTGCTACTTTTGGCGCCAAATACCGCCATTTTACCGCCAAGTTGGCGCCCTGAAGTGCTGGTGAAGAAGGTGGGCGTGCATTCGTGGGCGTGTACCCCCCTGAGGCGCGAAAGATATGGCCGCCCTCTCCAAGGCCTACTACAATGTGAGATCCAGCCCCACTGCTAAAGAAATACGCCTCCTCTTCATCCTCTATGCGAAGAGGAGGAGATGCAAATCCCGCCTCCACGGAAAGGACCAGAATGTTCCTGTTGGATATCACAGTGGTACCTGGAGCGAGATGGCGGAAGGACAGGAGGATCTGGGCCGAGGACCGGATGATGTCCTACCTGTGCCGGAGCTGTCCCCAGATAGGGACACCGACCCCGCCATGATGGAGCTGCGGAGGGAGAATGAGGAGCTAAAAAGGAAGCTCCAGTGTCGTGCTGATCTAAAGGAGACGGAGAAACATTGGCGTGCCCAAACACAGCGGCTGCTGTGGGACGCCATGTTCTCTCCTACAAGCCAAGCGCCGTCTCCTGAATTCCTGAAATCGCTGCTGGAGAAGGCTGAGGGACGACCGGAGGCGACCACCGAAAGAGCTGTACCTGATCCCACCGATGGAGCGGTGGAGGCGAAGGAGGCTGAGGAGGTCCTGCCCGTTCCGGAGTGCCAGCCCGGCCAGGAGGCCGCAGCGGATTGCCGTTCCCCGGCGCGGACACCGGAGGGTTCCTGTCCATCGTTGCCGGAAGTCGACTGGGACGAGATGGAGCGTATTGATGACATCACGTATGCCGTCCAGTGGGAAAGAGAGATGCAGTGTCGTGAAGAGGAGCAGTGACGCCGGCAGGAGGAAGAGCGGGAGGTGCAGCGGAACCGACAACGGCAGTATGAGCAGTTGGTCGCTGACAAGGAGATGGTCCGCAACGACAAAGGTACCCGAAGGGAACCGCGGCGGCAGGGGTGCGTGGTAGAATTCCAGCTCCGCAAGGGCTGGGGTTTCATCCGGGAACCGGGACTCTATCCGGGGGTATTTGTGAGCCGCCGGGACGTAGAGTCCCACCTGCCCATCGGTCATCCGGGAAGGGACCTAGCTAATGGGGACATAGTGAGCTATACACGGCACTGGGGTTTAAAGGGCTGGTATGCCCTCAATGTGTCCATCGTCAGTGACCCCGTCCCCGACGCCGGTAACGTCAACACTACCGAAGCGTCCCCGTCTCGAGCGCCCACAGCACTAGGCCGTACTCCAGCATCGCCGCCTGCAGGCCCATCGCAATCTATGTCGCAATCGGCATCGCCTCCTGCTTACTCAACGCAAACCAAGTCGCAATCTGTACAGCAGCCCAGGTCTCAGCCAGCGCTGCCGCCTAAACCGCAAACTGCGACCAAATTAGTATTGCAAAATGTTGTGGCACCTGTAGCGACGCAATCGGCGTCCCACAAAGAGGAAGCACCCGGCGTGCCCCTAGCGGTTCGCACAAGGACTGTAGCGACCCAGACCTTGATAGCAGGTCATGACCTGTTTGTAATGCGCTCTAAAGAGCATCGCGTTGTTCCAGCCCCCGGGGTGGAAGACGTAATTGAAAGCAAGAAAATGTGAAGACCGGTAGGACCCAGACAGGGGTTTACCGTATTCTAGTAACTGTAGAAAGTTTTGAAAGAAAATTGCATTTTTGCACTTTAGTATTGTATACTGATGTTTTACATATTCGGAATAGAATACCCGGCTGGGTAAAGAGAGTTAAAGAATTTAGAAAGTTAAATAATGTGTTGATTGCATAGTATACCCTGGTTGGGTACAGTAAAAGTTAAATTATAGTGTGGATTTCTAAAATGTATATATGTGTCTATTACTATGTCATGGACTGAGAGGCTGTGGACTGTGCCAGCCCAAGAACTGATCTTTGTAAATAGTTGCGCTTCGGTGCATTATCTTGGTTTTACATGAAACCATTGCTAACTACCTCAGAAGAAAAACCCGTATGGTGGGGCCCAGAGTGAGGTCTGCAATAAAGTCCTGCAGCCCACCCAGGACCCACGTGGGAGGTTTTTGGTGCGGGTCCTCCACAAGAATACTGCCTATACTGTGAATATTTAAAAAATGTTTTGATACTTTTGTATTATTCTTCCTTGTACAAATTGTAACGTTCAAGAATCCTCACCTCCCGGATGGGATGAGTTTGAAATGTTATTGTTATTGCAAAACAAAATGTTTCTTTTTGTCTTTTACAGCCCGGGAGTGCTGTGTTTTACCAAGGGGGGATGTGTAGCCCAGCTACGCAGGCACACATAAAAGTCCAGGAGAGTGCACTAGAAGGTAACAGCAACGCTTGATATGCATTCACTGTCACTCACACTTTCAGACACGCCCATCTGAGATATAAGGGGAGTGATTAGTTAGTCTGGAGGGAGAGTGAGAGAGAGGAGCTCAGATCAGTTAGCTCCGGGAGGCTCAGGAGTGAGTCATCCCTTGGATAGTTATCTGTCTGAGATAAGATCAGTCTGAGTGGAGCTTAGTGTTCAGTGGAGTTCAGCCTGTTAGCTTCTGTCTCAAGGACAGAGCAGCCATTCAGTCTCGGTCCTGTGTGGACTTTGGAGGAAACAGAGCTGTGCAGCGAGCTCTGGATGAAGCTGACATTATTCCACAACTGCCACAAGTGCTTATGTTAAAAGCGGGAAGCAGGGCGAAGGGCACAGTGGAGAGGACATAGAGAAGTGCTACAGGTATTGGATTGCCTGCACTAAATTGCCGGACACCGGAGTCCGAGGCGTTGCTACAGTTTCAAGCTTAGTAACAAGAAAACCGGAGGCATCTGGACTACAGGTCGCAGAGAGCAGCCCTAAGTGTCAATACGTAACCGGAGACAGGGATAACGGGTCTAGCCTGATCAGCAATATAGACTTAGTTTTCACCACTTAGAAGTCTCCACCACAATGTTGGCCGGGCAGGACAGCTACTGAGAAAGCTGGAGATACAGAGTTAACTTCGCTTCAGGCAAGTTGGACTCACCTACACATTGGAAGTTAAGGAGGCCTCTAACCTGCTCAGCGGTTACCCGAATGTGCATTCTCCACCCCGACCAGCTCCCCGGTATCTACGTGAACCATCTACCAGTAAAAGGTATGAAAAGAAGCTATTTCGTGTGTGACTGAATTATTATCTATACCCTGCATCATCATCACCATAGACTTCCAGGGACCCGTCTCACCTGTGGGAGACTACCACCCAGCTGCCCCCATAACATCCCCTGTGAAAGTCCTTATAGCAGCGCTGGTTCAATTAACCAGATACCACAGGTGGCGTCACAAACTACCTATCCTAAATATCCCCTGTAAATATTCCCCATTGGATGAGCGCCCAGGGCCACGGACCGAGCCACCGCTACCAGTGACAACTCCCATAGATTTCCATGGGCTCGGCTCCGAGTACCCCATTGCCCTGGTACTAAGTGCGACTCAACTGCAGAATTGCCCCACTTCTGCCGCCGCTGGCATCCTGAGGAAGTGACCCTGTTCCATGCTCTGCCTCACCGCCGAAACCTGACCCACAGCATCGCTGGGTATGACAGAGAACAAAAAAAATTGTACTAATAAATAATAACATGCAATAAAATCCACCTGTTGGTGTGATATGTATCACAGAAATGGAATAACTGAGCCACTTAATGCGGTCCCTGTATGAAGGAAAGCGTTTTGGAGTATTAGTCCTCAGGTGTACCACACTGAAATATAGCCACTTTAGATCTTTCTTTAAAAGTGGCCTTATCACTGGGGAAAGTTTAGTTGAAATGAGCAATGCCCAAAAGTGTACTGTAGAGCAAAATATACAGGCCCACTCGGTTAGTCACTTACCCGGTGTTGGTAAGTTACTGCTATGTGTCACACGTAGCGAGATTGCTGGCAAGGTCGCTGTTGCATCACAAAACCTGTGACGTTTCAGCGAACTCGCTAACGATCTCGCTATGTGTGAAGTACCCTTAAGTCTACGATTATAGGAAGACTTCATAAGAGCAAATACAGAGAGATCACCACAAGGTGCAAACCATTAACCCCTTAACGACCGCCGATACACATTAAAACGGCAGTCGTTAAGGGTACTTATTCCCTCATTGCCGTTTTAAAATTGTGATGAAGATTAAGGGAACAACAGTGATTCCCGTGAGTGTCTGCTGTACGTGACTGCTAACACTCTGCAGTATACACAAAGACTTTGTGCGCACATACTTTAACCCTGTGGCAAAACCTCACCATCTACTGAGAAATTTCTCCACCTATGGCCTCCTTCAGACGTCAGTTTTTCTCACGTGGACAGATTATTTTGATCAGACTCTGATCAGAGTGTGGTCTGAGTGTCATTAGTTTCTCTACCTCAATGTCCAAGGCAGTCCAATTTTTTCACGGACCCATACACTTGTTTCCGCAATTTTGAAAAATCATGTACATATGAATAGCCCCGTAGACTATCACAGGTACAAGCGCTATCTGTGAAAACCACGGATAGCACTCGCATGTGAAAATTGGTCGTCTGAATGAGGTCTAAGGTTAGGTTCACACAGGAGTATTAAAAAATTGTTCAGAATTTCATCCATTAAAGTGGGACGAGTTGATTTCTCACTTGTCCAGTCCGTAGGCAATCCACTTATTACAACAGCCGCAATTAATCATTTACAGGACCATTTATAGTTTCCTATGTTACAGAATTGCAATGTAGCCATAAAAATCAGATGCTATCCTGTGGATTCTGATTTCTTCCCATATACTTGAATGGGTGAGTCTCATCCAATTTGTTGAATAAACTAGTGCCTGCTGCGATTTTTTCACATGCAGATTTGGTCAGTGAAAAAAAATGATTCATCTGCACTACACCATTGAATAACATTGGACTGTGTGCTGTCTGTTCTTTCCATGGACAGCACTTAGATCAATAAGGTCGTGTGATGGAACCCTAACAAGGAGGACCTAGGACCAACTTCCAAACCAAGTCAAAGTTTAGAGTACCTAATTTTCCATTTACATCATCCTACAAATCCAACAGTTCTCCCAACCTTTGGTTCTTCATGTAGACCAGTTCTCAGGACTTCATTCTTGAGGAGTACAGTAGGCAGTAGGGTAGATTGGATTCTAAACTCCTTGATGCAAGGTTAAAATAAAATTATGCATGCATGGACCATCACCCAATCCTGCAACTCTCTGATCTTTCAGTTTCCATGCCGAGGTGTATGTTTTTAATGGATGGTGTTTGATTTCTCTCAGCATAATGGTTTGGGTTTCCTCTTTTTGCACACATTTTTGAGGAAACTGAAAGTGGTTTTAAATTAATTTAATAAACACTAGCTTTTAATTTGCATTATTTCTCATATCATATTAATAATGCAGGAATTCAGCTAAACTATCCCTTCTTCAGCCACAGCTACAACAACCGGGAACACCCTCTTACAATTCAACCCGTGAAAAGATGTTGCTGCTGGAATTCAAAGTGATTCTTTGTCGAGGCGTTCAGAAGAAGTGGTAAATCCCATACTGGAAACAATGAGTTCAAGAGCAGTCTTGATTGATCAATTGTAGTGGTTAAAAAGAAAAAAAAACACTCTTCACTTTGATTCTATGAGGGCTCTCAGGAACCAAGTGCAAGCCTTTGTTGAAGACTACTTTACGATATCACTAGACTCACGACTCATAGATATATTAATCTGATACCACTATGGAAAGGTCCTATCCGAGTTTTACAGTAGATGAAAAGAATGGAAGATATATGAAAGCAGGTCCCAAAACACATCCAGAATATACCGGTAATTAGGAAATGTGCTAGGAGGATTGTCCTCTATCAACTACTTTACTGTATCTGCTTCTTCTCTGCCAGGTTTTGGTGACACAAATCCTTTACCTTCTGATTCTGAATGATTTTAAAAGATTGTTCTTAAAGGGAATCTGTCACCCCATTTTTCGACCATCAGCTGAAGCCACTGCCATCAGCATCAGGGCTTATCTACAGCATTCTGTAATGCTGTAGATAAGCACCCGATGTCACCTGAAAGAGAAGAAAAACAAGTTATATTATACTCACCCAGGGGCGGTCCGCCGTCCGGTCCGGTCCGAATGGCGTCGCGGTCCGGTCCGCGCCTCCCATCTTCTAGTGAAGCCCTCCTGGTGAGGACAGAGCAGAGTACTGCAGTGCGCAGGCGCCGGACCTCTCTGACCTTTCCCTGCGCCTGCGCACTGAAGTACTCTGCGCTGCCCTCACCAGGGCAGATCAGTGTGCCTGCGCCAGAGCCGCGACGGGAAGCTAAGAAGAGGAGGGCTTCGCTAGAAGATGGGAGGCGCCGGACCTGACCGAGACGCTCATCGACCGGACTGGATGGCGGACCGCCCCTGGGTGAGTATAATATAACTCGTTTTTCTTCTCTTTCAGGTGACATCGGGGGCTTATCTACAGCATTACAGAATGCTGTAGATAAGCCCCTGATGCTGATGGCAGTGGCTTCAGAGAGAGAATGCTGTAGATAAGCCCCTGATGGTGTTTGCTTCAGCTGATGGTCGAAAAATGGGGTGACTTCCCTTTAAGGGGATAAAGCAAGGTCATCCAAAGTAGAAAATACAGTATACAGACAGAGAAGATTCCTTAAGAGAGAGAAATGTCACGCTGTCTCTGCGTACAGGAGGTCAGGGGCCTAAGCTGACCCTAAGCTGGGGCCCTAACTAATCCCTCTACCTGGAGGTACTGTTAAAGGTACAGAGGTCCAGGTCGCCAGCGTAACCCCTATCTCCTGAGGATCCCTGAACCTCAGTAATCTAGTCCTGAGAAGGACCCCGATCACAACAACAGGGGACAGGATAATATAAACCAACACACAGTACTAGACGAACGAGACAGTACAAGGGGAAAACCAAAAAACCACCTTGCATACAAAAACTCGCACCACAACAACAGAGGGAACACCAACGGGTAAGGAGATAAATAATAAGGCGAGGAAGGGAAAAAAAACACACAAAGAACACTTCACTCCAAACTCCAAAATACCACAAGCCGCTCTGTTTGTCTGCAAGGAATGCTTTCACCGACAACTTCCCTAACAGACTGGCAGGTATTTGAAGGAGTCTCACTTCTGCAGCATTGACTGCAGCTGGGCGAGGCTGGGCCTCATCTAGCACAGACAGAGAGAATTAACTCCCTCACTGCCGAAAAATACAAAGCACCAAAAACTCAGCTGCGAGAAGTCAGGCTGTGTAATCGTGACGATCTTCGTGGCGACACACCCGTGACAAGAAATGACTCATACTAAATTTATTAAGCCATCAAGGTGGTGAAGTTAATAAACGACTGCCGCATATCTCTGGTTCTCACACAGGATATTTGTATTACGGTATACCAAAAAACTTCACTCACAAATAGAAATACCTTGCTTGAAAACCCAATAAATATCTTGATACTGATGGTATTGGATGTTCTGCCTTCATACACTTTGACACGGTGTGCAATCTAGCATACAGCCTAAACCACAACTCTATCTTCCAAATAAGCAGACTGTCTTCTGTAGTGTAACTTGTTTATTGGTGAACAGTATAGAACATGCGCGGTAAAACTATAAAAATACAAATGACATAGATAAGTATTGGGCAATAATCACACAGCTGACACTTTATAATTAACAGAAAAGTATACAGTATGATGCAAACTTTACACAGGATTCTAATAACATCTCATATGCACTGGCTGCTATACAGTTAATAACCTCCTAAACACTGCATTGCTATAGAAGATATTGATCTTACCAGATATGCTTTACCAGGATAGCTGTTATGTTACGGTAGCTGAGGAGTGCAGGTAAAAAAGGCAATACACCAGAGCAGTTGGAATCTATGAGATTGCAGTACCCTGACTAACCACCGCAACTAGAGGCAGCCGTGGAGCGTTCCTACGTTGGTCCTAGACGCCTCGTCACAGCCTGAGAAACTAACTACACCTAAAGATAGAAATAGGAAAGCTATCTGCCCCGGAGCAGACCCCAAAGATAATAGAAAGCCCCCAAACATGTAATGGCGGTTAGACAAGAGGAAATACTGACACAGAAAGAAAATAGTATGAGCAAACGCTGGGGCCAAAACTATCTAAATAGAAAAGGACAGGAAGGGTACTTACTGCAATCTCAGAAAACCCTGAAAAACACCAACTCTACTAATTTCAAAATCACCTGAGATCACACGACCTCTACCACCTAAATTAGTTCTCTGGTGTAACAAAATCAAGACAGCAGCCACTGAAAAAACTGGAAAAGCAAAAGTACAAAACTCAGTGGCTGAACAAACTGAGAGGGCAAAAGCCCCCGGAGGGGACCCAGAAGGCCCCCACAGAAGTGCAGGAAAAAATGCAAAAATATAGCACAAACATAAAAGAAGAAAATGTCTTATCTGATAGCAGGAGATGCAGACACGACACAGCAGGCTACAAGGGAAACTGGAAAGAAGGATTCAGACCAGAACAATTGATCACCGGCAACCCTGATGGAAAAATGACTCCCTTATATAAGACCAGTCAGTAACACCTGATTCCCAGTCCTCACAATCTTCACTAGTACCGCTTGTAACCACCAGAGGGAGCCTCTGCTCAGAACTCATCTCAAACCCATTCACAACAGATAGCAAACTCAAGTTGGAGAGGTTACAGGAGAGCACATGAACACGTGTGTTCCCTGAAGTACATGGAAGAAAATGGAGCTTCTTCTTCCCAGCATACCTTGCTTCAATCCCACAATGCAATACTCTATCTGCTTGTTAAAGGCAAAGGCTATAAATTCAGCCACCACTGGATGGTGCTGTAACAAACAAACCAGCACACAGTACAAAACATACTGCCCTGTACTCAGATGGGCAGAACATTGGAGGCCAATCCAAAATGATTGAATCATCAATTCTGCTTATAAATAGGAGAGGAATCTCCAGAGGTTTGGTTTGGCCAAATACGTAGGTTAACTCAATGGAGGTGGTGTGGTTGCAAGATACCTCTGTTATCAAACTATTGTTTTTCAAAACTGATAGGAGAAAACTACCTGTCCAGTTTATTATCACTACATCTGATTTTGGGCGAGGGTCTCTTAATTCTCATGAAGATTTGTTTATCAGTAGATTTTAATAACTCTAAGGGGTTCTCTACTACTGGGAC
Source organism: Oophaga sylvatica (assembly GCA_033576555.1). NCBI lineage: Eukaryota > Metazoa > Chordata > Amphibia > Anura > Dendrobatidae > Oophaga > Oophaga sylvatica. The sequence continues at coordinate 147,905,044 of JARQOD010000003.1, forward strand.
ACTCCCTTCTTAAATGCTGTATTCACTCATTTAAAATAAAGTAAAACCGGATACTCACCTCCTGCACAGATGCTTTTTCAGCAATGTCAGATCCGGTTCTGCCGGTGTGTACGTGACATTGTTATGCCATGTGAGTGCTGCAGCCAATACGATGTGAATGCCAGCAGAGCCAATATTGATGTAGCTGGAATGGCGCCATTGCAGTAGGTATCTATTTTTCTATTTTAAATGGAGGAATACAGCATTTAAGAAGGGATTTTCCAAATAGTAAACAACCTATTTAAACTCTCCCTCCCCTAAATATTACATAAAAGTCAGTTAAACCTATCAATTTTGGTTGGTTTGAGGGACAAGGGAGACTCCATTTTGGATTTATTAATTCTGGCCCAAAATATTGTCCAGAGATCTTCCTCCACTGCTGAAGTGGCCCCCACCCTTGGGAGAAGTACACAAATCCCCAAAAGAGCAGATCTTTTGCCAAATGGCCAGAGAATTAGAGGCCACGTGTTAATGAAGGCGAGGAGGGTCAGAGCTAGGACCCCTTGCTGTCTTTTGTCCAAGGCAGAAACATCAAGGGAAAGCACTAGACACTTGGGCACTGACACCCAGAGATGAATTACAAGAGTACTGTGAATCTCAGGGGTAAGTCCAATATACCATCAGAACCCTGGGAGCCTCCGCACGCACCCCTGCATCTCATATTTCTCTTGCTGTCCTGGATACTGAGCCTTTGAGACTGGCTCTCCAAAACCTCTTAGCCGAACCAAGTTTGGACTCTCTGTATCGGTCCAGCCCCAACTAACCCGTTGAGATGTCAGTTGTCCCGTTTGGACCTCCCTCTAGGAAGTTATGACCTATCCTAGATATTGGGAATTATTTCAGCTAGGAGATCAAGGGAGGAGAATTAAGTCCAACCCAGATGGGTGGTGGCAAATATTTAAGGGGGCGAGCTAGGGGTTAAAAGCTAGTTACACACCTTTAGCCTTTGTCTTTGTTCTGCCATGGAAGCTACGTCACGTCATGTGTGGAGACGGACCAAAAACTAAGAAGGTGCCTGTGGATACGATAGCTTCCCCTCATCCCCTCATCCACAAGTGATAAGAAACGGTAACGTGACACATCCAGCTAGCTGCTATCCCTAACCTGTACCCTACTTTTATCTGTACTTCTGGCTGTAATATCTGTATATTACTCTGTATATGTTTGTATTATCCAGTGTGCCTTTCGGCAATTAAAATATCAATTAATCTTGGGCTGCTCTTTTATCTCGAAACCCGATTTCCCACATCCGTGAGTTCGGCTAGAACTTATTCGCTACCTAGGGTTGGTTTCTGACCCGATATAAGCTTGTTAACGGACCGGGCTTATATCTAACGAGGAACTGGTGGCAGCATACCGTTCTGGTGTTATTGGGGGATCATGGCAGTGATGGATCGGAGGTTTATATACATATATTCCCAGCCTGTACCCCGATAACCAGTATGTGACAAGGCAGCCTCTCCGTCGACTACTTATCCTAGGTGCAGTTCCCTGACTGACCTGAGGGTTAAGGGGGCACCAGAGAGCTGTGAGTGTGTAAGCTCCATCACAGATTGGTGACGGTGGGGTGATATCCTTATCCCCCGGCTCTCTTATGTGTGTTTTCTTGCAGCTGGATTGGCCAACCACCTAATAAGTATGGGGTACAGATGATTTAATGGGAGAGAAGGATGTAGCAGTTCTATTTTCGACGGCTGTTCCTTTGGTTGGGAAGGAAGGTAAGCCACAACCAGAAGTGTTCAGCAGCAGCTCTCTCATAGAGAACACAAGAACATTAGGCCAGGACAAGCAGTCCTATGTGGGGAACTTGGGAGTGATAGCTATTGGCAGAACGATCAAAAGCTGTCCAATGGGTATTGGAGCCTTTACATAGAACTTGATGATAGCCAAAAATCTGTAATCCTTACATCAACAAAAACGATACAACGGGCCATTTCATAGAAAGTATAGTATGACCAAAATAGGGAGTTTATGTTGTAATATAGTGGATGGTGGCAGTCAAATAACAACGCTGTGATATGTTGGCAATATATGAGCAATATGGAAAAAAATCCAAAAAGTAATGACTGCTTCGAGAACTGTTTCTTAGAGCATTCTGGTGGATCCGGACCATCTATGTCAGCCATTTGCAAGTATCCTGCAATGCTACATTTTCAATACAGTGGCTGTTTTAAGTTCAGATGATATTACCTTTGACAAAACAGACCATTACCAAGGGTTAAAAGGACTGGATCAGTGGTTATCACCACAGGTTATCAATGAGACAACTCCTTAACTTCTGAAGACAGAACACTCTGAAGAATGAAGAATAAAGTCAAATCACTAAGTAAACCTACAAACCGTCTACAAATGGTCATAAAATAAATTATAAGTTCTAAGAAAGTGGATGTTTTGTTTTTTTACCCTGTGAATCTTGTGCCCTTGAGTCTCTCTATGCGTGATGTTATCATTCAGGTCTATAAAGTTACGCAATATCGTGTACTTTTCCTTTTAAAAAACCTTTGATCCAGAAAGACACTTTGGCCGTTAGATATAAACACAAAGGCCCACATTTTCAATAGGTTTAATGTCAGTTTTTGGAATAAACAGAGCACAAAAAAGGTAATGATGTCAGAAATCTGTGAGTAAAAATTTGTGACTTTTCATAGCACACACCAGTTTGAGTGGTAGGAAAAATGTGCATGGCTTTCTGGGAGAGGGTTAAAGAGCAGATTTATTGATTTTACTTCAAAAAATGGCCTAAATGTTGGCACAATCGCACATCTAATTGTAGCAAGCAGTGTCGGACTGGGGTGCCATGGACCCACCAGAAACATCAACTCCAGGGCCCCACTATTCAGCTACTTGCAAATATAACTTTATCCTGTCTCTATCATGTCTATAGAAATAAACTTGATTGTTAAATGAATAAGATGCTGCCTTTGTCTATATAGTGAATCAAGTGTACTGTGCAAGTACTGCTCATAGAAGAGGGTGGTGGCCCACTCCTGCACAGGTGCCCATCAGAGGATTCTCCTGTTCTCCTGTGGGCCAGTTCGAGCTTGATAGCAAGCATTGATTTTCTGACAATAAGACTGCCCAAAATGCAGCAAAGTTTTGCAGAAATTTTTTTGAACAAAATTGGAACAATTCATTATTATTTTTTTTTTTTAGACTGGTGTAAGGAATGCCAGTTATAGTAAAGGTAAGAAATAGTGTTGTTCATAGCAACTCATCAGATTCCAGGTTTGTTTGTTTTTCCAGAGGCTTGAAAATGATTTATTTATGCTGCATATGTAAGAAACACTGTCACTTTCTGAATAGGTTTTATGTACTTACACAATGGGTTTTATTGTACTAAATATTTTTGGTTATTGTAATGGCATCAAGGTTGTCCATATATTTTTCTTAGGGCACAGTCAAACGGCCATATAAATCAGACGGGATCGGAACACAGTGCACGGACTGACTGGCTGCCCACCCAACCCAAGTGTGACAACTGCATAGAAATGCATGTAGCTGTCACACTCTGGTTGGGAGAGCCGCCGGCCAGTCTGTGCATTGCGTTCCGATTTCGGTCCAATTTATACGGCTGTCTGACTGCGCTCTTATTTTAAGTTCCTACAATGAGTTTCTGATGATGAAATACGGATTGTAGCCTCTATGTGATCTATTTTTTTGTGCGCCCAATTGACTTATAATGAGCGAGACTGATTGATTATGATGGGCGAGTCTGAGTATGGATCAAAGTAGTCCATTCTGCGAATCTTACATTCAAACCATCAGTCTGCATGTAAAAATGTTCATGTAAACTACCATATTGACTTGCATGGGTCAGTGTGTTGTCTGTATGCTATCAGTTTGGCATATAGATAGCACATGGACAATTGATATGCTTGTCTGAACAAGTCTTATAAACCAGATGATACCATGACTTACGCAGCTCACACTACTGAAATTGCCTTTTAATGGAAAAATAGAATTAGTCTTACCGGTAATTTGGTTTCTAGGAACCTTCCACGACAGCAGCATCGGAGGATGACTCCCCGCCCTAATGGGGGACAGGAAACACAAAGAGGTTAAATACCCCTCCCCTTCCTGCAACCATCAGTGTTTTTGCGGACACACTAGCATGAATAGTTACCATCACAGTGCAGGAAGCATCCAATAAGAACATCAGATAGGGAGGGAAATTAGTGCTGTCATGGAAGGTTCCTAGAAACCGAATTACCGGTAAGACTAATTCTATTTTCTCCAGTCACTTTCCACAACAGCAGCATCGGAGTAATGCCAACAACTAATTTCTTAGAGAGGGACAACAGCCTGCAGAACTCATCTACCGAATGTTAAATCCCTATTAAAATCTAGTCTATAATGTCTGGTAAACGTATGGACAGACGACCAGGTGGCGGCTCTGCATATCTGTTCAGTAGATGCGTCCCCTCTCTCTGCCCATGATGCTGATATTGCACGAGTGGAATGCGCCCTTAAAGATGCAAGAGGAGATAAATTCTGTGACAAGTATGCGAGACAGATAGCTTGCTTGATCCAATTGGCAATTGTATTCTTAGCCGCCTTCTTGCCTTTATTCCATCTGAGAGTTGAATGAATAGGTTACGGTTGATTCTCCAACCTTCGGTCTCCTGGAGATAGAAGAGAACCACCCTACGAACATCAAGGGTGTGAAAGTTCTCTTCTTTTGTTTTGGAAGGTTTTGGGCAGAATGAGGGTTAGCACTATATCCTGACGTCTATGGAAATCCGGGGACCACCTTAGGCATAAAAAGAGGGATCTAAGCGGAGAATAATACTATCTGCCGTCACCTTTAAGTAGGGCTCTTGTATTGATAGTGCCTGTAGTACCCCTATACGCCTAGCAGAAGTGATTGCTACCAAAAAGACAGCCTAAGGGTAGGATTCTTAAAACTAATGGATAACAAGGGTTCAAATGGGTCTCTGGTTAAGCTATTAAGCACGAGATTTAAATCCCAAGGGGGAATACGGCTACGAAGTCTGGGCCGGATTCTAGATGCTGAGGTCATAAATTGCTTTATCCAGCGATGACTCGCTAAAATTCTTGTCGAAGAACAAACTAAGAGCTGACACCTGCACTTTCAAGGTACTAGGTGTAGGACAAAGAAAAAGTCCCTTTTGGAGAAAGTACAAAATCTGCGCTATGTTAGGTGAAAGGGATCAGGGATGTGTGGAGAACACCAGGATGAGAATTTCTTCCAAACCTTGACACAGATGGCGTTGGTTACTGGTTTCCTACTCTTCTGGAGAGTATGAAATCACCTCATCTGAAAGCCCCTTTGCTTTTAGGTTTCTGGCTTCAGTAGCCAGACCGCTAGGTTTAATCTGTGAAGGTCCGGGTGTAACAGGGGACCTTGGTGGAGGAGGTCGTCTTTATGGGGTAGTGGTAGTGGACCTTCCTGGGCCATGTTCATCAGAGCGCTGAAACACCTCCTGCCAGGCCACATGGGAACGATTAAAATCGTGGTGACCTGATCGTACCGTATCTTTTGTAAAGTCCAAGCCAAAACCGGGATCGATGGGAAGGCATAGGCCAGATTGAACCTCCAAGGATGAGAAAAGGCGTCTATGCCTAACACCCTGTCTGCGGAATTCAGGGAGAAGAATGTCTTCACTTTCGCATTCTGGCCATTGGCAAATAGATCCATGTCCGGAATTCCCCATCTTGTCACTAGGGATAAAAAGATTGCCTGGTCGAGGCACAACTCCCCAGGGTGGACATCTCTTCTGCTGAGGAAGACTGCTTGAACATTGGCGGACCCCTTCAGATGGACCGCTGTAATGGACAGAAGCTGTTTCTCCGCCCAGGAAAAAATTTTTGCAGCCAATTTCAATTTTGTGCCTCTCTGTGATGAAGGTATGCCACTGTGGTCATATTGTCGGAATAGACACATACGTGATGACCACGGACCAGGGCAGATGAGGCTTTCAATGCTTGCTCTACTGCCTTCAGTTCTCTGAGATTTGAGGAGCTGGCTCTGATGTTTGGGGGGCCATAAACCCTGGTAGTGGGTTTCCTCCACCACGGCACCCCAACCCCTCTGACTGGCATCTGAAGTGAGTATCTTCAGGGGAAGCTGATCCCAGCTGACTCCTCGCTGGAGGTTCGGTAGTTTAGCCACCACACAAGGGAAGACTTCAATAGCCAGGAAGAGGGAACTCTCTTGGTCAGAGAATCCTGATGCATGTCCCAAAATGAAAGAATATGAGTTTGGAGGACTCGGTGTACAGTCATGGACAAAAGTTTTGAGAATGACACAAATATTAATTTTTACAAAGTCTACTTGCTTCACTTTTTCTAATGGCAATTTGCATATACTCCAGAATGTTATAAAGAGTGATCAGCTTAACAGCAATTACTTGCAAAGTCAATATTTGGCTAGAAAATGAACTTTATCCCCCAAAACACATTTCAACATCATTGCATGCCTGCCTTAAAAGGACCAGCTAACCTCTTTTCAGTGATTGCTCCATTAACACAGGTGTGGGTGTTGATGAGGACATGGCTGGAGATCAATCTGTCATGATTAAGTAAGAATGACACCACTGGACACTTTAAAGGAGGCTGGTGCTTGGCATCATTGTTTCTCTTCTGTTAACCATGGTTATCTCTAAAGAAACATGTGCAGTCATCATTGCAATGCACAAAAATGGCCTAACAGGGAAGAGTATCGCAGCTAGGAAAGATTGCACCTCAGTCAACAAAACTATCGCGTCATCAAGAACTTCAAGGAGAGAGGTTCCATTGTTGCCAAAAAGCTCCAGGGCGCCCAAGAAAGACCAGCAAGCGCCAGGACCGTCTCTTAAAAGTGTTTCAGCTGCGGGATCGGGCTACCAGCAGTGCAGAGCTTGTTCAGAAATTGGCGCAGGGCAGGCGTGAGTGCATCTGCACGCACTGTGAGGCGGAGACTCTTGGAGCAAGGCCTGGTCTCAAGGAGGGCAGCAAAGAAGCCACTTCTCTCCAGAAAAAAATCATGGACAGACTGATATTCTGCAAAAGGTACAGGCAGTGGATGTGAGGACTGGGGTTAAAGTTATTTCTCTGATGAATCCCCTTTTCGATTGTTTGGGACATCGGGGAAAACGCCTCATTCAGAGAAGACAAGGTGAGCGCTCCCACCAGTCTTGTCTCATGCCAACTGTTAAGCATCCTGAAACCATTCATGTGTGGGGTTGCTTCTCAGCCAAGGGGAATCGGCTCTCTCACAGTCTTGCCTAAAAACACTGCCATGAATAAGAATGGTACCAGAATGTCCTCCAAGAGCAACTTCTCCCAACCCTCCAAGAGCAGTTTGGCGATCAACAATGCCTTTTCCAGCATGATGGAGCACCTTGCCATAAAGCAAAGGTGTTAATAAATGGCTCAGGGAACAAAACATAGAGATGTTGGGTCCATGCCTGGAAAACTCCCCAGATCTTAATCCCATTGAGAACTTGTAGTCAATCATCAAGAGACAGGTGGACAAACAAAAACCTAAAAATTCTGACAAAATGAAAGCATTGATTGTGCAAGAATGGACTGCTATCAGTCAGGATTTGGTCCTGAAGTTGTTTGAGAGCATGCCAGGGAGAATTGCAGAGGTCCTGAAGAAGAAGGGTAACACTGCAAAATATTGACTTGCTGCATTAACTCATTCTAACTGTCAATATAAGCTTTTGTACTCATATGTTTGCAATTATTATATTTCTGTCTGTGATAAAAACATCTGTCAAACACACATAAAAACCAGAGGGCAGCAGATCATGTGAAAATATAATTTTTGTGTCATTCTCAAAACTTTTGGCCATGACTGTATGGGCTTGGGGCCCGGGACTGCCTGGGATGCATGATGTTAATGATCCTAGGAGTGACATCAAGCCCCTTTTAGGTTGGGAGCCCTCTGGTCTCTGAACTTTGAGATCCTCTGAAAAAGATCGAGCTGGGCGATCTCTTGGTAAGAAGGATGCTCTTTTTCCCGAATCCAGGGTATTGCCAGGAATTTCTTTTCTTGGTGAAGTATGAAGATCCGACTTTTCCTGATTTGGAATCCAGCCCAGAGATTCCAGAATTTCCAAAGTCTTTGCCACATCTAAGTTTAGGATGGTAGACGGTGCAATGATGAGGAAATCGTTCTAATATGGAACAATGCAAACCATTTATCGCGAATGTAGATTACTGCCTCTGCCATAATTTGGTGAACACCCATGGTGCTGATGAAATGCCGAACGGGAGGACGTTGAATTGGTAATGGCTGACCCGGTGACCCTGGGAAACTGCGAACCTGAGGAACTTCCGATGGTCTGGATGGATTGGTACATGGTAAAAAGGCATCCTTCAGATCTATCGTAGCCATGCCCCCAATTCTGTCCAATGAGGGGGATTGCTGACTTGATCGATTCCATCTTGAAATCGTCTGTACGTGATGACTCGATTCAGGGGTTTCACATTGATAATAACTATGTTGCTTCCATGATGGCTTCTCGACCAGGAAGAGGCGAGAATAGTGGCCCCTGCCGATTTCCTGCGTGGTACCCGAGAGATCACTTTCGCTCTAAGCAACCCTGGAGGTCCAGCAGCAGGGAGTTTTGGAGCTGTAGACTGTGCAGTGAAGTGATTCTCAAGCATTGAGGGGGAAGGCTCTCGAATTCTAGCTTCAATCCATCCTGAATGGTATGTAGAACCCACTGGTTTGTGGAGATGGATCGATAGATCGAGAGCCAACCCCCGACGGGAAGCAGTCACTGTTTTCCGGAGCTTGTTGGTGGTGGGGGACAATGTATTTTTGCCCTTACCACCTTTTCAATAGCTCCAACGGCCAGATTTGCCTTTCCCTTTATATTCCCTTGGGAAGACTGATCCCGGAGGGACAAAAAAAACCTAGGGCTCCTTTGTACAGGGAGCGCTTTCTTTTTGTCCATAACTTTTTCTAAGATCTCATCAAGAGCCAGACCGAAAAAAGTAGGTGTTTCCTAGAAGAGAATGGCACAAAGCTTGGCTTTGGAGGTGACATCGACCCCTCCATGATTTCAGCCCAGCGCCCCTCCTAGCTGAGTTGGACAGAACTGCGGACTTGGCTGCTACATGTACTGATTCTGAAGTAGGGGAAGAGAGTCAAGGATTTCCTCCCCTAGAAGTCCACTGAGTGAGGTGATTTTCTAATGTACGGAGCCAGCAGAATAGGGATCTAGCGACACAAGGTGGAAGCTACAATTTGCTTTTAGCAGATTAGTGGAGGCCCTCCCAGGACTTTCTAAGCAAGCCTCTTGATCTTGCGATTCCATAGGATCTTTAAGCTGAGACAAGTCCCCCAAAGGGAAGGGCTGTCTTTTTTTTTCCACTTGGATACCTGCACATCTACTAGTCATGGCCAAAAGTTTTGAGAATGACACAAATTATTTTTCACATGATCTTGTGCCCTCTGGTTTTTTATGTGTGTTTGACAGATGTTTTTTCACAGCCAGAAATATTATTGCAAACATATATATAAAAAAGGTTATATTTTACAGTTAGAAGGTTAATGCAGCAAGTCAATTTTTGGGAGGGGTTGGCCCTTCTTTTCGGGGCCTCGCATTTTTCCCTGGCATTCTCTCAATCAATTCTGGACCAAATCCTGAATGATAGCAGTCCCTTCTTGCACAATCAAAGCTTTTTATTTTGTCGGGGAATTTTTGGTTTTTTTTTTGTCCACCCGTCTCTTGATAAATTTTAAACCCAAGTTTTTAAAAGGGTTTTTAAGGGGGGGGTCTGTGGAGTTTCCAGGCATGGCCCAAAAAAACTCTATGTTTTTTTCCCCGGGGCCTTTTGTTATCCCCTTTTCTTAGGGGATTTTTCTAACATGCTGGAAAAGGCTTGTTGATCCCCAAAAAATTTCTTTTTGGGGGGTTTGGGGGAAAGTTGCTCTTGGGGAGGACATTCTGGTACCATTCTTTATTTTTTGGTGTGTTTTTGGGAAAAACTTTTTTAGGAGCCGTTTCCCCCTTGGGGTGAGAAAAAAAACCCCACATGTTTTGGTTTTTTAAAGGTTTCTTTACATTTGGGCCCCTGAGAAAAGGGGCTGGTGGTACCCCTCCCCCTGTTTCTGGGGTGAGGGTTTTCCTAAAAGTCCCAAACAATCGAAAAGGGGATTCATCAGGGGGAAAAAAATTTCCCCCCGTCCCAGTCGTCCATGCCTTTTCCTTTTGCAGATTATCAGTTGTCCATGATGGTTTTTTCTGGAGGTGGGGCTTCTTTGCTGCCCTCCTTGAGACCGGCTTGCCCCCATGAGTCTCCGCCTCCAGTGGTGCAGATGCCTCACACCTGCCTGCTGCCCTTCCTGGAAAGGGGGCTCTGCATGCTGGTAGCCGGATCCCGCAGTTGGAAACATTTTAAAGGGAAAATGGTCCGGCGCTTGCTGGTCTTTCTTGGGCTCCCGGGAAACCTTTTGGCAACAATGGAACCCCCTCTCCTTGAAGTTCTTGATGATGCGATAGATTGTTGATGGGTGCAATCTTTTGCTGCGATACTCTTCCCTGTTAGGCCATTTTTTGTGCATTGCAATGATGACTGCACGGGGGTTTCTTTAGAGATAACCTGGTTAAAGAAGAGAACAATGATGCCAAGCACAAGGCCTCCTTTTAAGGGTCCAGTGGTGTCATTCTTATTTAAAATCATGACAGATTGATCTCCAGCCTGTCCTTTTTAAAAGACCCACACCTGTGTTAGTGGAGCAATACTGAAAAGGGGGTTAGGGGTTTCCTTTTAAGGCAGGGCTGCAATGATGTTGAAATGTGTTTTGGGGGATTAAAGTTCATTTTCTAGCCAAATATTGACTTTGCAATGTAATTGCTGTTAAGTGATCACTCTTTTATAACATTCTGGGTATATGCAAATTGCCATTAGAAAAGTGATGCAGTAGACTTTGTAAAAATTAATATTTGTGTCATTCTCCAAAACTTTTGTCCATGACTGTACTTTGGGGGTTTCCCAGAGGAGCAGTTCCAGGGGGAAAACGATTTTTTAAACCTGACGGAACGCTAGCGCTTTCTCAGGAAGGTCCATTCATGGAGGATAAGGCTTGAATGTTTTCATGTATGGGGAGGGGAAACCTTGTGTTTTCCTAGGTTTTAGCCCCAAACATTTATCCTGCACTGACTGTTTCCTCCTCCTTGACCCCTATGGTGCTTTTCCCATACTAATCAATTCCTCCATATCCTCGGAGGGAAAATAATATTTCTTATTATCGGACCTGGGGGTGGAAGTGGAACCTCATTCTCCCAAACATCCTGCGTACCCGAGGGTGCAGATCTCGCCTGAGTCTGAATCTGACTCCGCAGGTTCTGTCTTCCTATTTTAGGAGGAGGGAGTTGTGGTTTGGGAGCCTGGGACAGGGTGGACATAGAGGATTGACCCCTGTTTAATTAGGGTCTTGATGATGTCCAACAGAGATGGCTGTCAGAACATGCACATCGTCAGTGCAGGGCGGCAAAGCCTCTTCTTATAAGCTAAGGGATGTTGATAGCACATACGCCACACTTTCGGCTGGATATTCTATCCTTCCTGGGGAAAGGGGTTTGTCTCCCTAAAAGAGAGAGCGAAAGGTGGACTACGTTTCCCTTAGGGACACCCGAAATAGAAAAGGACCTTCATCCACTACTTACAGCAGAGCAGAGGCTCAGCAGAGGCAGAAAGTGGGGTTTTGTCACTGTCCATGGTCGGTCTGTCAGTGGTCACACAGAGGACATAGACAAGGCCTTACCTGGAGGCGTCCCCAACCAAGGATTAAATAACCGAGGTCCAGCGTCAAACAATTGTTCTCCTCCTCCCCCCGGTCGACAGACCACAGAGAGATTTCCCCCAAACCATGCCTGAGGTCGGATACTCCCAGCACTTGCCAGGGCGCGCTGTGCGTTTCCAACGTGGAATTGCACAGGGGAGTGAACCGGAGAATTCACCCGACGTCACTTCGGTGCACACAGTATCCGGATACTGCCGATGTGGAGAGGAGGACGCCGGGGAGCTGCAAGAGAACCCCAGCTCCACTCCCGCTCCGCTTTACCCCACAAGGGGGGCACAGGAAGGAGGTAGGAGAGGGGGGTCCCGAGTCACATGGCACGCATGGAGAGTGGGATTATTAAGGACATGTTTGCTAAATGTTCATTTTAAAGTCCAGTTAGAAAACAATACAGTATGTGCATATCCACTTTATGTACTGCGTGCTGACCATAGGCAGCGCTGGCTTCTCCCTTTTTTATTTGATATTGGTTTGTGGCCGACCACACTTTTTTGCCGTGCGCACTGGGTTATGCACGCCATTCTTTCTGTCTTTTTTTGTGATTGACCTAGGCTGCTGTACAACACATACAGCAGCCCTGCTCTGCCTAGGCTCTATTTGATGGTTGCACCTGTGTCTGGGCTGTTTCACCCTTCATCTGGTGGTTGCTGGTTTGGCAGTGTGGAGGTCTGATCTGAAATATCCATGTTCCGGCCTGGTCAGCCTTTGTCTGCGCTTGCCCTTCTGGGCCATAGGAGTGATTCAGAAACGCTTCAGGTACATTTTGCATTTACTTAGTCTTGCTTTTAATACATTTAGGAGGCCGTAATGGCACAGCGGATATAAAAAACAATTTAGAGTAGGAACGCCCCATATGAGAATGCCTTGTCGTTGGCGAGGTGCTCAAAGAATTGATTAATTGTTTGCTAAATGTCTCATTTTTAAGTACAGTTAGAAATCAATATGTGCATATGCACTTTATGTATTGCGTGCTGACCATAGGCACGTTTGGATTCTCCCCTTTTTTATTTGATATACTAAAAGAATCATAGAATGGTTGTAAGGGACCTCCTAGGTCATCTGGTCCAACCCCTGTTTCAAAGCAGGATTCACTAAATCATCCCAGGGAGATGTCTGTCTAGCCTCTGTTTGAAGACTTCCATTGAAGGAGAACTCACCCCTCTCATGCAGCCTGCTCCACTCATTGATCACCCTGTCAAAAACGTTTTTTCTAATATCTTAATCTGTGCCTCCCCCTTTATTCAGTTTCATCCCATTGCTTCCAGCCTTTCCTGGTGCAAATGAGAATAAAGATGATCCTTCTACAATGTGAGAGCCCTTGAGATATTTGTAGACAGCTATTTAAGTCTCCTCTCAGTCTTCTTTTTTTGCAAGCTAAACATTCCCAAATCCTGTAACTGTTCCTCATAGGCCTGGTTTGCAGACCAGTCACCGTTCTGGTTCGCTCTTCTCAGAACTTGCTCGTTTGTTGATGTCTTTTTTAAAATGTGGTGCCCAAAACTGGACACAGTATTCCAGATGAGGTCTGACCAAAGAGGAGTGGAGGGCAATAATGACTTCACTGATCTAGACTGTATGCTTCTGTTAAATACATCCAGAATTGTATTTGCCTTTTTTTGCTGCTGCATTCACACTGTTAACTCATGTTCTGTCTGTGATCTATCAGTATACCAAGTTTTTTCACATGTGCTGTTGCTTAGCCCTTTTTCCTCCCATTCTGTATATGTTTTTTTTCACTTTTATTGCCCAGATGTAGTACTTTACATTTTTTCCCTGTTAAAAACATTTGTTAGTTGCTGCCCACTGCTCCAGTTAATTTATATCTTTTTGAATCCTCTCTCTTCTCTATTTATTAGCTATCCCTCCTAGCTTTGCGACATCAACAAATGTAATCAGTTTACCCTCAATTCCTTCATCTAAATCATTGATAAAGATGTTGAACAATACAGGGCCCAGGACAGAGCCCTGTGGTACCCCACTTGAGGACATTCTTCCAATGGATGTGCAGTCATTTATGACCACTCTTTAGGTCCGATCACTAAGCCAGTTATGAATCCACCTAACAGTTACCTTGTTCATTCCATACTTAGTCATTTTTTCAATAAGGATTGTGTGAGATACTTTTTTCAAATGCTTTGCTAAAGTCAAGATATACTATATCTACCGCATTTCCCTGATCCACAAAGTCAGTGATTTGTCATAGAAGGAAATTACCGTATATACCATGTATAAGCCGAGATTTTCAGGCCCATTTTTTAGGGCTGAAAGTCCCCCTCTCGGCTTATACGCGGGTCATATACGGGGGTCGGGGGGAGGGGGAGCGGGGTGTCGGATTATACTCACCCCTCCGCCGGCACGATCTCTGGGAGCCCCCCTGCTTCTCCCACGACCTCCGGCTCCTTCCTGCAGCTGTCATATGGCACCGCTCATTAAAGTCATGAATATGCACATATTCATGACTTTAATGAGCGGTAGCACGTGACCGCTGCAGGACTGAAGCGCTGCGGAGAGCGCCGGGAGAAGGGAGAGGCTGCGGGCACGCGCGGCGGAGAGGTGAGTATAGCGATATTTACCTGTCCTCGGTCCACCGCAGCGCACTAATCCCTCGGTCCCCACTCCTCTGTGTGTGAATGATGAGGCAGAGGGGCGCGTGACGTCGTTTTGTGTGCGCCCCGCCCCCCTGCATGATCATTTTACACACAGCGGAGTCGGACGGGGAGCAGTGCGCTGCAGTGGACGAGGGACAGGTAAATATCTCAGGTGCCGGGGTCCTGAGCGAGCGGGTGACACCCCCCCCCTGCTCAGGACACCGGCACCTAGCCCCCGCGACGAGAGGTGAGTATGTCATTTTTTTTTTTTTTTTTGCAGCAGCATATGAGGCCTATACTATGGGGCATAATTGTGCAGCATATGGGGGCATAATCTGGAGCATATGGGGGCATAATATGGAGATATGGGGGCATAAGCTGTGGAACATATGGGGATAATCTGGAGCATTGGGGGCATAATATGGGATATGGGGGCATAAACTGTGGAACATATGGGGCATAATCTGGAGCATATGGGGGCATAACATGGAGCATATGGGGGCATAAGCTGTGGAACATATGGGCATAATTGGAGCATATGGGGGCATAATATGGGAGCATTATGGGGCATAATATGGAGCATATGGGGCATAATATGGAGCATATGGGGGCATAATATGGAGCATATGGGGGCATTAATTGTGGAACATATGGGGGCATAATATGGAGCATATGTGGCATAATCTGTGGAACATATGGGGGATAATCTGGAGCTATGGGGGCATAATCTGTGGAACATATGGGGCATAATCTGGAGCATTATGGGGGCATAATCTGTGGATCATACGGGGGCATAATCTGTGGGAATTATATGGGGGCATAATCTGGAGAATATGGGGGCATAATCTGTGGAGCATATTGGGCATAATCTGTGGAGCATATGGGGGCATAATCTGTGGAGCATCATATGGGGGCATAATCATTTTTCACCCTAGGCTTATACGCGAGTCAATAAGTTTTCCCAGTTTTTTGTGGCAAAATTAGGGGGGTCGGCTTATACACGGGTTGGCTTATACATGAGTATATACGGTAAGTTAGTCTGACATGAACTATTAGTTACAAACCATGCTGGCTCTGGTTAATCACTTCATTCTTATCCAGGTACTTACATAGATGTTAGCTAAGTTGTTTCCTCACTATTTCCTCACTAAGTGTTTTCTCAATCATTTTCTTTAATGTGTAATGTATATGGGATCCTAAAGCCTCCACATTCAAACCCCAACTAAAGTTGTCCAAACCTGCTGTTTTCGGCTGGACCATTTGACCATTTATTGTCTACGAAAGCCTTCCAACCCTCCCAAAGTCTCCCTCAGTTGGTTTCAGCGACAATAAGGATCAGTCACTCTAAATTTAAAGGCCCAATCTTTTTTTTCTTTCTTGTTCTGCACTGCCCATACCAAAACACATGCATGCTCTGCCAAGCCAGCCCTGCATGTGTATGGGCAGGTGGCAGAGATAATAGTCAAAGAAGTATACAACCTACAGCCTATTGTCAGATGTCCTGTGCACAGGTCCTAGTCTAATGAATAGGACAGGAGCATGCATCCCGGCAGATATGTTTAGATGTGACATCGTGGGTGCAGCTCACGTCCTGATGTGGAAATGATTGGCACTGGACAACCCCTTTAAGCCAAGTAGACAGGAATACCTTAACTAGTTTCCCATTAGAAAGAGAGTAATAGGAGAAGATCTCACCCTACCCAGAATCTGATCCAAAGTAATGTATGAAGGAAAAATAGGAACACAATACATACCTCTACAAACACGCAAAGGATACTTGTCTACATTGTTGTATGAACAGAAACCAAACATGAAAATTGAACACTAAATAAAACACATACTAAAAGGATTACTGTAATATCCTCATCCTCCTTGATAATAATGTTCTGTTTCACAGCAATCAAAACAATGACAGACAAAATATTTTCTTTTCTAAAGCTCCTAGTGGGAATCCCTCACTCTGTTCCCCAAGCAAGTTTGGGGAAAAGTAGAATGACTTAAACTGGAATATATCACCATGTTTTTGCTACCCCATCTGAGATCTGTATATTAGAGACAGAAACACTGATTCCAGTAATGTATCACTGCTGGGCTTCTTGCTGTAATTTTGATAAAACCGTCTGCAGATCCACCAGTTCTCTGAATGCTGAGCTCTGTATAACCCTGTTGACACCATTGATTGACAGCTCTCTGTGTACACTGTGTACAGATAGAAAGCTGCCAGTCTCTGGTGGGGAAAGCTCATGAACATGGAGGAGTACATTGGCAGCAGGTTTACTAGTCCTCTAGTGATAATCTCCTGCTAATACAACAGTGATTTTAACAAATTATAAACAAGCAACCCAGTAAAATACACATCGGTGGGATCAGGGTCCCTGCCCCCACACTATGCTGCTCTCAGATTAGGCGGTAAAAAATTATTTTCTTTCAAAGAGATGGCCAGGATAACGACACTCATCTCATGAACTTAGTTTAGGATAGATCATAAATATTAGATCTATGGGGGTCCGACACACGGCCACCCCACCAATTCATCAATATTATAACCTTAACCACTTAGTGACGGAGCCAATTTTGACCTTAATGACCAAGCCAAATTTTACAACTTTATGAGGTAATAAATCTGGAACGCTTCAACTAATCCCACAGATTCTAGGATTGTTTTTTTTTTCATGACATATTGTACTTCATTATAGTGGTAAAATGTTTTCGATATGACTTGCATTTATTTATGGGGAAAAAAGGGAAATTTGGCAAAAATTTTTAAAGTTTAGCAATTTTCAAATTTTAATTTTTGTGCACTTAAACCAGAGAGTGGTATCACACAAATAATTCGTAAATATAAATAACATTTCCCACATGTCTACATCAGCACAATTTTGGAAGCATAATTTTTTTTGTTAGGACGTTATAAAAGGGGTTAAAACCTGACCAGCGATTTCTCATTTTTACAACAAAATTTACACTATTTCATTTTTTTTTTGGGACCACCTCACATTTGAAGTGACTTTGAAGGGCCTATATGACAGAACGTACCAAAAGGTGACACCATTCTAAAAACTGCACCCCTCAAGGTGCTCAAAACCACATTCAAGAAGTTTATTAACCCTTCAGTTGCTTCACGAGAACTGAAGCAATGTGGACGGAAAAAATTAACATCTAACTTTTTTCACAAAAAATTTACTTTAGGCCAAAACTTTTTTATTTTCACAAGGGTAACAGGAGAAAATACACCCCAAATATGTTTTGCAATTTGTCGCATTTGGAGAGCACCCCCCGATGTGCCCAAACAGGGAAACCCCCCACAGTGACTCCATTTTGGAAACTACACCCCTCAGGGATATTATCCAGGGGTATACTGAGCATTTTGAACCCACAGTTACGACACGGAATTTGATAACATTAGATCGTCATATCGAATATGTCATCATTAGTGTTGAGCGCAAGTGCTCGCTACTCCAGTTTGCATAGGTTGCTTTTGATCACTGTGATAGGGTCGATCACAGTGATCAAAAGAACCAATAGGAAAAAGGAAAATTCCCTATTGTTGTTGAGTACCTGCCGGCAGATCTCGGTGGGCACACTGCGAATGCCACCAATTTTTTTCTTGGAATTTATGACCGAGGGACAGATCTGGAGGGCCCGGGGATGGAGAGGATATTTGAGGGGCTCGGGGGGACCCATTTCTCTCTTCTATAACATGTTAGATCATATCAGAGGAGAGAGAAATGAATTGTAAATCTGACTTTTTTTGTGATCCCGTTATTCGGTGAATAACGGCAATAACGTGACAGGGGACTGTAAAACCCGACCCTGATCATGTTCTCTGGAGTCTAAGCTACCCCGGTAGCTGAGACCCTGGAGATTTTCCAACATGGGGAGTGATTTTACCCTCATTTCTTAGAGCAGTAAAAAGTGGAGCTGAGGAATAAGTACCCTTAACTGCCACCGTTAAAAGGAGTATCAGCAATGGGTTAAAGCAGCTTGCTGCGCAGAAAACTTCCCTATTGCTTTGCCTGCAGTGGTGGTAGGCAAGCTAAGCCTTGCCGCATGCTTTTTTTTTCTTTCCAAAGATGCACTGTTTGCTTCGCAATATCTACATATTTCTACCCCCTTGTTTGTTTTAAGGAGCTGCAAACGACGGTATATCTTAATTATTTTAATGTCTCCTTCACATGTCCGTGCTTCCAATACCAGTGGAATCGGTTATTTTCACAGATACCACACATACCCATATAACCTATGGTGCTATACACATGTCTGTGTTTTTCTGGCAGCACAGATGACAAGGGCCAATACAAGTCTATGGGTCCATCAGAAAACACGTACAGCACACAGATGGTATCCATGTGTAATCCGTGTGCAAAGTATAGGGGAAGCTTTATAATTTCTTTCTTTCTTTCTTTCTTTCTTTATCCATACCGGAAAAACACTGATAGCACAATAAGGCCGGCGTCACTCTCACCGTAGAAAAAAACGGACCTTATTGTAATACGCCGAAAAGTTGCCGGCACACTAATCCGTATTCATCCATTGTCAAGGTGTGGCTGCGTATTTTGCTCATGTAAGCATCCGTATGCAATCCGTATGGCATCCGTACAGCGTATTTTTCTCGCAGCCTTTGCAAAATGGACATTTAACGGTTTTTAGGCCTGAAAATCATTGAAACCATCATCAGCAAGCCTATTTATTGGCTCTGCATCAGGTGCCAGCCCCAATCTGGCCATTTTGGTGCTGTGCTTGTGTTGGAGTACCGCTGCTTGGTTGCCAAAATGTCTGACACTTTTCAGTTCACCCCAACTGATCGAGTCTTGTACAACTGGTTTTGTCCCGCCGCTTTGGGCAGCCATACCCAGTGATCGTTGATCCGCGGAGGAGGAGGCGAATGTGGGTGCATCCGCATTTGAGGCAACGCCTCACTAAAGGCCATTTTCACCAGCTTTATGCATCTCTGCGGATCATCCTGACAAGTTTTTTCTCTATTGTCGGATGAGCATTGCCACATTTGATGTTTTGTTGGAGATTGTGCGCCCTGGGCAGGGCCGGCGTCAGCACCCGGCGTACCCGGCAAGTGCCGGGGCCCTGAGCAGGCGGGGGGGGCCCACTCACAGTCGGTGACACCGGCATGCTATGGGGGCCCGGTGCCTGTGCCAGTACCAGGGCCAGTGCCTCTAAGCAAAGCAGGCGGCCAGTGAGGAGAGGTATTTCATTTTTTTTTTTTTTATGTTTGGCGCAATATATGGAGACCATCATATGGGGCCCATCATACACTGGAGTATAATATATGGGGCCCATCATACACTTGAGCATCATATATAGGGCCCATCATACACTGGAGCATCATATATGGAGCATTACATGGGGCCTATCATACACTGGAGCATCATATATGGGGTCAATTATATATGGAGTATTTTATGGGGCCAATCATGCACTGAAGCATCATATATGGGGCCCATCATATACTGGAACATCATATGGGGCCCATTATATATGGAGCATCATTTGGGGCCTATTATATATGGAGCATCTTATAGGGTCCATTATATATGGAGCAAATTATATTGGGGCTCATTATTCTGTATGGAGCTCTATGTGGTGACCATAATACTGTATGAAGCAATATATGGAGCTCATTATACTGTATGGAGCAATATATGGGGCTCATTATTCTGCATGGAGCACTATGGGGTGCCCATAATACTGTATGGAACATTATATGGAGCCCATTATTCTGTATGGAGCACTATGTGTTGCCCATAATACTGTATGGATGACTATATTGTTTGTCTTTTGAGCTATTGTAGAATTTACAATAGATATCACTCATGTAAGGTAAGAAGTGAAGTATTTGGCATTGTACTATACCTATATTTCTCTGCCGTATCTGTGCATCATGAATTGTGGTATGTGTTAAAGTGGCCCATTGAGACTCTTTCGCCCGGGGCCCATGAAAACCTGGAGCCGACCCTGGCCCTGGGATCACCTACCAGGACACCAGGATGCGAAAAGCTATCTCTGCAAAGGAGCAACTTCGCCTGACGTTACGGTATGTATTCTTCACCTACATACTGTATGTTGATGATGTGTTTTCCCACAAGTTTCACTTTACCCTTATGGCTGTTGCTTAAATATCCTCATAATATATCCCATATATCAGGCTGAACTACCAGAACAATGATGTGTATGTCCCAATCACATAGACCTTTGACTTGTGTAAAATTTAAGTTCGGATTGTTTGTAAATGAAAGCCTTTTATGGTTATGTATAGTGCATTTGTGAAACCTTTGCCCATGTGTAATGATTGTTCTCTCTACATTTGTTTACTTGTAGGTTCCTAACTACTGGCATTTCCTATGCCGCACTCCATCTGGAGTTTTTGATTGGGAGGTCCTCCATATCTGGCATTGTGCGTGATACATGCTCACAACTCTGGGACAGACTTCAAGTGGTCATGCCTGAGCCAAAGATGGAAGACTGGATGAGGATTGCCAGGGGATTTGAGGAGCAATGCCAGTTCCCAAATTGTATAGGAGCCCTTGATGGGAAGCACATCTGTGTGCGTAAGCCGCCGAACTCAGGGTCCCAATTCTATAATTATAAACAATATTTTTCTGTTGTGCTGTTGGCTCTGGTTGACAGTAACTACAGGTTTATAATTGTAGACATTGGGGCCTATGGAAGAACTGGAGACTCTAGAGTCTTCAATTCTTCCATTATGGGTCGGCAGCTGCGCAATAACCTATTGGACCTACCACCAGCATGGCAACTTCCTGGCTCCAATCTAGAACCTGTGGCGTATGTTGTAGTTAGGGATGAGGCGTTCCAACTGTCTAGGAATGTCATGAGGCCATATCCACGACAAACCTTGACCACCTTCGTAGGAACTTCAACTTGCGCCTATCACGGGCCAGGCGCCTGGTGGAGTGTGCCTTTGGCATTCTATGTGCAAAATGGCGGGTCCTCCAGTCTGCAATTCAGCTTAGTGAAGCCAGTGTCAATGAGGTCATCAAAGCATGTGTTGTCCTACACAATTTCACTCGAATGCATGATTGTGGCCCATCTGATGTTGGTGAAAGTGTGGTGACCAATGGGGATATGCCTAGGCCCCATGTCATCCCTTTACATCGTCCACTGTCAGGACTGAAAACCCGTGATATCTTTACCCAATATTTTGTGTCACCTCAAGGTACTACAACATGGCAAGATGATGCATTATCTGTGCTGTAATGTTTTTCAGTGTGTATAGTTATTTTTTTTCTCAGACATAGTCTGGTGTTAAAGTTCATAACAGATGTGTTGGTGATTTAGTACAACTTACTTATGAAAGAACACGCCAAACTTTCTATAAAAACATAATTTTATATGTGCAAACTCTCCCTTGAGGTAGTGACAACCATATTTTAGTCATATGGTATATGTCTTCATAGCACAATACTGTAAGTGTGCATGATTACACAACAAGTACCAAAATAAGTCATGAAAAAATAACAAACATTTGCATAAATAATAATACATAAGGAAAAAAACAAACTTTCACTATAACTAGTGAGCACCATATCTGACCCATATGGTTAAGTTGTAAGACTAGACTAATGCAATTATGCATAAGCCAACATGGTTTAAAAATAAATATAAGAAAATAACAAACATTGGTATAAATTATAAGATATAAAGAAAATAAACTTTCAGGCAGCCCATTTAACACCATATCTGTACAGATATGGTGTTTGTAGGCATTCAGATTAGTGCAAATATGCTTTACACAACATGGAGTAAAAATAAATATAAAAAATAACAAACTTTTGTCTAACTAATAAGAGATAATGAAAATAACAAACTTTGACTATTCCTACTGAAGACCATATTGGTACCATATGGTGTTTTGAGGCATTTAGATTAGTGCAAATGTCTTTGACACAACTTGAGTTCAAAATAAATAGAAAAAAACAACAAATTGTTTTTTAAATCATAGTATATAAGTAAAATAAAAAATCACAGCTGGTGGTATGTGGGTGGTGGGGTTGGCGGTGACCAGCGTCTCTGTGTGGTTGGCTAGGCTGGAGAACCTTGACCATCACGCTGTTGGGGTGGATTTTCTGGGACCTGAGCTAACATCTGCCCACGGTCAGGTTGGTGTGTGGCCACATTGCCACAAAGATAAGGGAGATTATATTCCTGGGTAAGATGGTACCCACGAGAATCACACCCCCCAATATGACCATGTTGAGCAAATCCAGGTTGGGACCAGCCTCCAACACTGGATCTGTACAAGTGGCCATATTGGGAAATCGGGTTATAGCCTGCCATTTGACCCTGTTGTTGCCAAGGTTGGTTTTGTGGGGGAATGGGTTGAGGTGTAGGCGCACGTGCAGGAGCATGCACATTTTGGTGGGGGGTAAGGCGCAGAAAGTTACGGGGTGAGAGCTGTCACCTCTCAAGGAATTCAAGCACCTCATATGGGGTATTGGGGGGTGTGCATGCGTCAATTAGTATGTGAATTGATCCTCGCACACGGAGCCTGATCTCACGGGGTAGGGGACGAAGGTAGTGGGCAAGGCTACGTGCATAGGCCTCCTCACCCTCATCCGCAGCTGCCCTTGACAGATAATTGAGGACCCCAGTGTCCACATGCCTCCGGGTATCAGAAGCTGTGATGTCTCGACGTCTTCTCCCACGGCAGGATATTGCAGCAGCCTGGGGGGAGACCCCCAGAGGTATAGTGGGGCTGCTGCTATTTGCTGCTTCCTCAACACTGGGGCCTGCTGCTGCAGCTGGTGGGTCAAGTACAGGTTGCGGTGCAGCTGCTTGGTCAGGTCCTGGTACTTGGGAAGCTTGGAGGATGCAGCAGGGAGGGTCAGACGATGGGCCAGCCACCTCTTCACCTCCCCCAACCGGGTCTATTATGGCCTCTGAGTCGGAGCCTGTCTCGCTCTCAGTGAGGTTGGACTGAGTTCTGTTAGGAAATTAAATGGTATTAGAACATGTTGTAGATGTGAGCCTAAACTGCATATGTGGTGTGATGTAGGTACTTACGGTCTCAGATCCAGAATAGGAGCCAAAAAACCAAGGCGATCGAAATAAACATACTTCCTCTTGGTGGATGTTGCAGAACCGCTACTTGACCTCTGCTGCCGTTCCCGCCGGTACTGGTCGCGGATGCTTCTCCATCTTCTCATGACATCATCAACTGCAATGTGACATATAATTTCATAATTTAACTAGCTGCACAATGCCAAATTGTTCTACATACACTTCACATAGTCATGGGGGCCTAGTGGGATGTGAGTATCCTAACATTCTGGCACTAAAAATAAAAATTATAACATACAAAAGTATATTTTAGGGAAACTCATCGCAATTATTACGCTCTGACTGTTAAGAAGCTTGCTAAAAAATCATATAACTTACTCATTCGCTGCTGCTCCTCGCGTGGGCTGTCCCCAAAGTGGGGAAACATCTGCCCACAGATGCCTCTCCATGCTGCCTCTTTTCTTGCGCGGTCTGTATAATGTGCATCTCGTTGGTCCCAAATTTTGGGCCTCTCCTGCACTAACACTATCAACATCTCCACATTGATGTGCGTAGACATTATGGCCGACTCCGTGGAGGCGTTCTTCCAGGATGTCTGACGCTCTTTTTGAGCTAATTTGCATGTGTCAGCTTCCTCCTGCATGTGTTGCACCATTTCCTGTGAGCTGCAGAAGTCTTGCGTATTTCTCGCAAGTCACACGTGTGGTCCGTGTGTAATCCGTTGTTTTCTCGCACCCATGGACTTTCATTGGCGTACAACGGGAGTAATACGATGACAATCGCAGCATGCAGCGGGTGTCTCGCACAGTAAGATACGGCCGAGAAAAAAACGCATGATCAGAGCTGCCCCATAGAGAAATATTGGTCCGAGTGTAATGCGTGGCTTTCACGCCTCTCACTCGTCCGTTTTCCTCCTTAGGCCGGCGTCACACTGGCGAGAGAATCGGAAGACTGCAATACGATGAAATATCGCATTGCAGTCTGTACTATGTTAATCTATGGAGCAGCTCCCAGTATCAGATTTTTTGTGATCCGTTTTAAAACGTCCGAGTGCAATCGCAGCATGCTGCGATTGTCACCGATTGTGGGTCGACTATCGCCAATGCAAGTCTATGGGAGCGATGAAAAATCGGATTACAAACGGACCGCACATGTGACTTGCGATTAAATCGCATCGGTGTCCTTTAGAAAAGCCGGCAATTCATCCCCGGCTATACTGTAAAATCAGACTGACAGCTTTAATAAAGAATAGAAAGAATAGATATACACACATAGAATACATATATATATATATATGTCATTGTGACTATATTATAATACAGTTAGGTCCATATATATTTGGACAGAGACAACATTTATCTAATTTTGGTTCTAGACATTACCACAATGAATTTGAAACAAAACAATTCAGATGCAGTTGAAGTCCAGACTTTCAGCTTTCATTTGAGGGTATCCACATTAAAATTGGATGAAGGGTTTAGGAGTTTCAGCTCCTTAACATGTGCCACCCTGTTTTTAAAGGGACCAAAAGTAATTGGACAAATGACTCCAAGGCTATTTCATGGACAGGTGTGGGCAATCCCTTTGTTATGTCATTCTCAATTAAGCAGATGAAAGGGCCGGAGTTGATTTGAGGTGTGGTGTTTGCATTTGGAAGGTTTTGCTGTGAAGGAAACATGCGGTCACAGGAGCTCTCCATGCAGGTGAAACAAGCCATCCTTAAGCTGCAAGAACAGAAAAAAACCCATCCAAGAAATTGCTACAACATTAGAAGTGCCAAAATCTACAATTTGGTACATCCTGAGAAAGAAAGAAAGCACTGGTGAACTCATCAATCCAAAAAGACCTGGGAGCCCACGGAAGACAACAGTGGTGGATGATCGCCGCATACTTTCTTTGGTGAAGAAGAACCCGTTCACAACATCAACTGAAGTCCAGAACACTCTCAGTGAAGTAGGTGTATCTGTCTCTAAGTCAACAGTAAAGAGAAGACTCCATGAAAGTAAATACAAAGGGTTCACATCTAGATGCAAACCATTCATCAATTCCAAAAATAGACAGGCCAGAGTTAAATTTGCTGAAAAACACCTCCAGAAGCCAGCTCAGTTCTGGAAAAGTATTCTATGGACAGATGAGACAAAGATCAACCTGTACCAGAATGATGGGAAGCCAAAAGTTTGGAGAAGAAAGGGAACGGCACATGATCCAAGGCACACCACATCCTCTGTAAAACATGGTGGAGGCAACGTGATGGCATGGGCATGCATGGCTTTCAATGGCACTGGGTCACTTGTGTTTATTGATGACATAACAGCAGACAAGAGTAGCCGGATGAATTCTGAAGTGTACCGGGATATACTTTCAGCCCAGATTCAGCCAAATGCTGCAAACTTGATTGGACGGCGCTTCATAGTACAGATGGATAATGACCCCAAGCATACAGCCAAAGCTACACAGGAGTTCATGAGTGCAAAAAAGTGGAACATTCTTCAATGGCCAAGTCAATCACCAGATCTTAACCCAATTGAGCATGCATTTCACTTGCTGAAATCCAGACTTAAGAGGGAAAGACCCACAAACAAGCAAGACCTGAAGGCTGCGGCTGTAAAGGCCTGGCAAAGCATTAAGAAGGAGGAAACCCAGCGTTTGGTGATGTCCATGGGTTCCAGACTTAAGGCAGTGATTGCCTCCAAAGGATTCGCCACAAATATTTGAAAATAAAAATATTTTGTTTGGGTTATGTTTATTTGTCCAATTACTTTTGACCTCCTAAAATGTGGAGTGTTTGTAAAGAAATGTGTACAATTCCTACATTTTCTAACACATATTTTTGTTCAACCCTTCAAATTAAACGTTACAATCTGCACTTGAATTCTGTTGTAGAGGTTTCATTTCAAATCCAATGTGGTGGCATGCAGAGCCCAACTCGCGAAAATTGTGTCACTGTCCAAATATTTCTGGCCCTGACTGTATATTTATAGTTCTTACACTTCTACATACTGTAATAGCCGCTAATTCAATTGCCGGCTTTTGTGAAATCACAGAAGCCGACATGAAATGATACATTGTTTAGACACAGTTAACCATGTCATTTCCTGTATTTTGATATATGGTTTGAACTTACAATTACATAAGTGTATGTGTGCCAAATTTCAGACATGTAGGGGTTAATTAAAGGTGTAAATTCGTTGAAAAAAAATGCGTGGGCTCCCGCTGTATTTTCTCCACCAGACAGACAAAGCAAGCGAGTGGGGGCAGATAATAATAGCCTAGGGAGGGTACATTTTTTTTGTGCCCCCCCGGCTACTAACATCTGCCCCCAGACACCCCAGAAAGGGCAAATCTATAATTAGATTTGCCCTTTCTGGCACTTTGCCCGTCTAGTCCCATTGCCCTGTAGCGGTGGCGAATGGGTTAATAAGGGGTAACAGCCACCTTGCAATTGAAAGGTGACTGTAAGCCAGGTTAATAATTGAGAGCTGTCAATTAGACAACTATCAATTATTAATCCTATTGAAGTAAATAAAAAAACACACACACTTTAAGAATAAATAATTTTAATGAAATAAAAACACATTTTTTTGACCATCTTTTATTTTACTCTTAATCCGTGCGAAGCCCTTGATCTCCTAAAATAAATATAAAATAATAAAACAACATTATTCTTACCTATCTGGCGATCTGTCACGTCCCATGATGTAATCCTTCACAAAGGGTTAACTAGCAATCAGCTAAGCAGCGCAACTAATGCTGCGTGCTCAGCTGATAGCTCCTGAATGAATGAGCTTATCTCCTGCCGACAGGAGAGGATTGTGATTAATGAATGAAGCTTAATTGATTGTATCCCACTTTCACCTTAGGTCAGGTCACTGAAGTGAAAGTGGCAATAAATCAATTAAGCTCCATTCATTAATCTCTTCCTCTCCTTTCGCTGGGAGAGTAAGTTATTCATTCAGGGTGTTACAGCTAGCAGGCAGCATTATAGCTCTCTGCGAGCTGTAACCTGTTAACCCTTTCTGATGGATTACACCGTGGGACCTGACTGTACATCGGATTGGTAAGAATAATTTTGCTTTTTTATTTTATTTTTATTACAGGAAATGGTTTTAGCAGGAAAATAAAATATGGTCAAAAACTGTGTGATTATTTCATTAAACTTCTTTTTTATTAAACTGTGTGTGTTTGATTTTTCTTTCATACAATAGGATTAATAATTGATAGTTGTCTAATTGACAGCTCTCAATTATTAACCTGGCTTACAGTCACCTTTCAATTGCAAGGTGGCTGTAACCCCTTATTAACCCATTCGCCACCGCTACAGGGCAATGGGAATAGACGGGCAAAGTGCCAGAAAGGGCAAATCTAATTATAGATTTGCCCTTTCTGGGGTGTCTGGGGGCAGATGTTAGTAGCCAGGGGGGGGCACAAAAAAAATGTACCCTCCCTAGGCTATTATTATCTGCCCCCACTCGCTTGCTTTGTCTGTCTGGTGGAGAAAATACAGCGGGAGCCCACGCATTTTTTTCAACGAATTTACACCTTTAATTAACCCCTACATGTCTGAAATTTGGCACACATACACTTATGTAATTGTAAGTTCAAACCATATATCAAAATACAGGAAATGACATGGTTAACTGTGTCTAAACAATGTATCATTTCATGTCGGCTTCTGTGATTTCACAAAAGCCGGCAATTGAATTAGCGGCTATTACAGTATGTAGAAGTGTAAGAACTATAAATATATGTATATATATATATATATGTCACAATGACATGTATATATATATATATATGTATGTGTTCTATGTGTATATATCTATTCTTTCTTTTGTGATTTAAATACTATTCTTTTGGATCCATTATATGTCAGTTTTGTAAGCCTGTGAGAAATTCTCACAAGTCGGATGAAAATCGGATGTTACAAGGTACACACACATGCGACTAAATCGCATCTTTGAAGGAAAATCGGATGCCAGGCGGATGTGTGATGTTTTCATTTTGGTACGATAATCGACCGACTAAAACGGTCCGATTTTTTGTAGTTGTGTCTGACCCCGGCCTTAGTGTGACGCCGGCCTAATGGTAAAAACGGACACACGGATGTCACACTGATCCAAAACACGGATGACACCGGTACCATTTTTTTTACGTTCATGTTTAAACACAGACGTGTGAATGAGGCCTAAAGTGTAGCACCGCTTTAATTAATTCCTACCCTAATATACTTATACTAGAACATAAAATAACCATTAACATAGCACGTAAAAAAAAGATGCCAATTCATTTGAGCACTTGGTTCATATACAAAGACAATAGCTATAAATCTAGCCCAATGAATCGATATGGAACTACAACTACAGCATTCTCTGCCAACAAAACAATAGCCATTCAACACCAGTAGATGACAGATAGATATCAGACATAGCACTGGAAAACTTTGCACTAGTTTCACTGTTTATACCAACATTTTTTATTTTATTAATCACAGATTTTTTAACTTGGAAGAACAAAAAAAATCACTTATAAAGAACAGATAGAGATTTCTACAGATAAAGCTCTAGTAACCCTCTAGGCCGTGATAGATTTGCAGCACATAAATCTCCCCACCCCTCGTCAGGGCACACAATATACTTCTAGAGGGTCTGAGTTGTTGGCAGATCTTCTCTCAAGAGACCACAGAACAGACCAGTGACCCATAAAGAGACATCAATTCTTTTCTCACTTTAGCTGCCAATTCTGGGTCCTATAAAATCTACCATTCAGGCTCCACCACTAGCTTCATGTATCTGCCGCCATTCAAGGGGAAATATTTTGTTGAATTAGTGACATTTCAGTACCTATGAAGAGTTTAGGATTGTAAAATGCTTCTTTATTCTAGTGTTATTGGAGAAAGAAACAGGCATCTTAAATCACAGTAGTCATAATTTCAAAGGGTTTTTTCATCATAGACAACCCCTTTATGTTAAATAAGAGCCACCGACTCAAGATCCAGCAAACGACTCATTAGAGAAGTTGTAGCTACTGGTTCATTTCCCATGCAGCGGCCACTACAGGCAAAATGTAGAATTACAGCCAGCCATCCTTGTAGTACAGTTAGGTCCATAAATATTTGGACAGAGACAACATTTATCTAATTTTGGTTCTAGACATTACCACAATGAATTTGAAACAAAACAAATCAGATGCAGTTGAAGTTCAGACTTTCAGCTTTCATTTGAGGGTATCCACATTAAAATTGGATGAAGGGTTTAGGAGTTTCAGCTCCTTAACATGTGCCACCCTGTTTTTAAAGGGACCAAAAGTAATTGGACAAATGACTCCAAGGCTATTTCATGGACAGGTGTGGGCAATCCCTTTGTTATGTCATTCTCAATTAAGCAGATGAAAGGGCCGGAGTTGATTTGAGGTGTGGTGTTTGCATTTGGAAGGTTTTGCTGTGAAGGAAACATGTGGTCACAGGAGCTCTCCATGCAGGTGAAACAAGCCATCCTTAAGCTGCAAGAACAGAAAAAAACCCATCCAAGAAATTGCTACAACATTAGAAGTGGCAAAATCTACAATTTGGTACATCCTGAGAAAGAAAGAAAGCACTGGTGAACTCATCAATCCAAAAAGACCTGGGAGCCCACGGAAGACAACAGTGGTGGATGATCGCCGCATACTTTCTTTGGTGAAGAAGAACCCGTTCACAACATCAACTGAAGTCCAGAACACTCTCAGTGAAGTAGGTGTATCTGTCTCTAAGTCAACAGTAAAGAGAAGACTCCATGAAAGTAAATACAAAGGGTTCACATCTAGATGCAAACCATTCATCAATTCCAAAAATAGACAGGCCAGAGTTAAATTTGCTCAAAAACACCTCCAGAAGCCAGCTCAGTTCTGGAAAAGTATTCTATGGACAGATGAGACAAAGATCAACCTGTACCAGAATGATGGGAAGCCAAAAGTTTGGAGAAGAAAGGGAACGGCACATGATCCAAGGCACACCACATCCTCTATAAAACATGGTGGAGGCAACGTGATGGCATGGCCATGCATGGCTTTCAATGGCACTGGGTCACTTGTGTTTATTGATGACATAACAGCAGACAAGAGTAACCGGATGAATTCTGAAGTGTACCGGGATATACTTTCAGCCCAGATTCAGTCAAATGCTGCAAACTTGATTGGACGGCGCTTCATAGTACAGATGGATAATGACCCCAAGCATACAGCCAAAGCTACACAGGAGTTCATGAGTGCAAAAAAGTGGAACATTCTTCAATGGCCAAGTCAATCACCAGATCTTAACCCAATTGAGCATGCATTTCACTTGCTCAAATCCAGACTTAAGAGGGAAAGACCCACAAACAAGCAAGACCTGAAGGCTGCGGCTGTAAAGGCCTGGCAAAGCATTAAGAAGGAGGAAACCCAGCGTTTGGTGATGTCCATGGGTTCCAGACTTAAGGCAGTGATTGCCTCCAAAGGATTCGCCACAAAATTTTGAAAATAAAAATATTTTGTTTGGGTTATGTTTATTTGTCCAATTACTTTTGACCTCCTAAAATGTGGAGTGTTTGTAAAGAAATGTGTACAATTCCTACATTTTCTAACACATATTTTTGTTCAACCCTTCAAATTAAACGTTACAATCTGCACTTGAATTCTGTTGTAGAGGTTTCATTTCAAATCCAATGTGGTGGCATGCAGAGCCCAACTCGTGAAAATTGTGTCACTGTCCAAATATTTCTGGCCCTGACTGTATATGGACTTTCTGTGGACCAGGTCTGTAAGTTCGCTTCATTTCTATCCCTTAGGTGAAGAACAATAAAAGGCTGTCTAATGGTAGCAGACAAGGGTAAAAGTAAAGGCACATTTCTGCCCATACTGAGCGCCAACATTTATAGAAGAGGATATGCTGCCGATGTCACAAAAGAAAAAAATGACGCAATCGGCTGACAAACATTGATTGCTGCCATATTCCTATGGGCCAATTAAATGTTTATTTGTTTGATTCTTGGACCATGTAAAAGGGTCAGACTAAATGCACTATGCTCCTGCTATGGTTTCCAAACCACACCCTGCTTCCTACCAATCAACCATATTTTTGCCTATTATCCCATTAGGTTGTAGGTTCAGCTCTGATTTCATGCGAGGGGGTTCACGGAAAGAAAACACCTACATGGATCATTTTACACCCACATGTATGCAAATCTAAATGTCTTAATATGGAAATGAGGAAACTTTCTTATTTAAAGGGGTTGTCCCACAAACACAGTTACACTTTAATCAGTAGATCTTGGAATAATAATTTCCACAATTGGATGTGGTAAAATAAAATGTTCCTGTGCAATCTTATAAATGTGCCACAGCAGTGTACTGTGCAATGGCCATGTCTGACCATAGAAGGACATGGTCTGTACATATCACATCTCCTGGGCAGGGGAGGAAGCAAAAGAGAGAATACAGACAGTACAGCACGAGATCACAGCATGGTTTCTGTAAGGAAAAACATTTCCCTCCCTGTTTAAAAACTTGTTTTACCTCACAGAAAGAATCAGCTGTGATCAGTAGCGTAGCTACCGGGGACCAAAGGGGGCAGTTCCCTGGCCACGTTCTCAAAGGGGCCAACCCAGAGCTATGGTACCCTCAACTGACCAGCGTGTGTAGCGCACCAGTACAGTTAAGCCCTGCAGTGGATCAGAGAGACACAGTCTCCATGCACTACTGTTCTGCTTCTGTAGACAGTAGAATTTAAGCCTTCGGTCTACAGAATGACCGAGGTGCCGACGTGTGTGTGTGGTGACGTCATTGCACCGCGCTGGGACTTTGAAGTCTTGTGTATGTGTAAGGAGAAAGACTGTGCCGTGGGTACCTGTCCCGTGCCGGGTCCAGAACTGTCGGGACTGTCTCCTATGTTGTCCGGGGGAAAGAATAAGAGACTGGACAGACCTTTACACCAGGAAGCAGGGGGCGTGGCTAAGCAGGCTGCGCGGAGGCAGTCAGGCTTGGCGGGAGCAGTCAACGTGCAGCAGGGAGAGAGGAGTGCTCCGGCCCTCGAGCACCGACACTGTGCAGGCCAGCGTCTGTTGAACCCCGCCATCACCAGCGGGAACGTGAGCGAGAGAGGTGCAGAGTACCCAGTGACTAGCAGAGAGCAAGGTGCCTCAGTACCTCACGCATACCGTCTGAGAGAAACTGGGTGCGGGACAGATGTTTATGCCCAGAGTTGCCAGTATTGTGTTGGACCCAGATAGTGCTTTGGCCTTTTCTGTCACAGCTACATCAAACTATGGACTAGGGGCTCAGCGGAAGGTACCGGAGACCGACCGCTGCCACCAGAAGATGGATCATTGTTGTTCACAGGACTTCATTGGATCAGCATCGCGCCAGCCATCGTGGCGCTATTGCTTCCCTTGCTGCTCCCAGGAACTACTAATAACATAAGTTACTCCCAAAGAACTGCCATTACCTTACCCATTGTTTATTGACTTTGCATTCCCTTGCCATTGAACTGTTTGAATCTTCAGTTGACTGTTTACTTTCTGTATTTAACTGCTGATCTCCCTGCGTGGAGTCTGCCGCTGTAAATGTAAAGTTATTAACCCTTGCTCTGCCTCTCGTGCCTTCTGTCTGTCACTGCATCCCGCTACCTGCTCACATACGCGTCAGAACTTGTGGTGTGACTGTGGGGGCATCATAATCAAAGGGGGACCATGAAACATCATGTGGGGGACCCTGAAACAGTGTGGGGGGCCCTCATTTAATTTACGGACTAATGCAGGGGCCATTATACAGCTTGGGTACTAATGCAGGTGTCAGGGACGGACTGGACGTTAGTTATGGCCATGGACACTAGGATCTCGGTGTCCGGACCGTCCCCTACAGAAATACAAAGCCCTTTGCTGTGCATACCTGCATCTCTAGGTTCTCACAGCATATCCACAATGGTTACATTTCTGGTTACAAATTCTTCCATACAGGATCCTTCAACTTTCCCTGCACTGCTGACACTTCCTTGCAGTACACGCCCAGATCGGACCGTCTTAGACTGCTTCTCAGCTTCCTCCCAGCTCAACCTTGCCTCCGTGACAATTCCCTCTGCCTGCTTCGCCCCAGGATGGAGATCATCAGTCACTAGACTAAGCTGCCTCTAACAAAGCATGCGACCCGTCCCTACTGTTCCCTGTGAAGCTTCAGCGTTCTTTCTTCCTCGCTCACTGCATCTGAGCGTCCTTGGTCCTTTCAACTTCAGACCTCCGGGCGTCAGCCCAGACCAACATCTCCCACAACTTCTGCATTCTTCTGCCCCACTGTTCTTATGTTCCTTAACTGTGGATACCAGGGACTAACACTTGCTGAAACGTTGCGGTGCTATCGAGACGTCCTGGGCCTAGAGCCTGTGTGGACACTTAGGGCGCCCTGGCCCCGTCTGACTAAACTTCCCTTAAACCTCGTAGCTTAACACCTGACAGCCCCTCCTATGTTAACCTCTTATTGTCTAACTAAGATCTACACTAATACGGGATGCTAGTATGCCCCATCTAGTGGTCCCAAGTGGAACTACACTTACCCGAAACTATCAACACTAAAGTACCCACCTCTAGTGTCTGGCAAGAGTACTACGAACTGTCCCTATCTACTAAGCATAAAATACAGTTTTTTATATTACAAGTACAGCACACGTCTATAAAATGGTAACACAGGAAAAGTGTGGCAATACCATTAGCTATGCGGGGTAATACATATCTCAAATGTAGCAATACCACCGAATATTAACAACGACATAATAGTAATCAACACATGTAAAACATTTATACATTAAGAAACATTGGTGAGCAAAGATGCCATTTTTTTTATTGATACCACTTTGGGGTACATACAGTGTTTTGCTTGCCATTTATACTGCTCGGGTACAATAAGGACATGTATTTATTTTTGTTCAATTGACCCAATATTATATCTTTACAATGCTTATTTACCCTATAAAAATATGAATCATTTCTTATAGTTATATCAGGGTATGTGCACACTTTAGTTTTTGCAGCAGAAAAATCTGCAAATCAGAGTGTTGGCAAGAAAAATGCTGCTTAACCCCTCTCTGCCATTGGACGTACTATCCCGTCCATAAAACCCGTGCCAATCTGCCCATGGACGGGATAGTACGTCCAAGGCGATCAGTTGCGCTCAGAGCAGGCGCTGAGGAAGCGTCCTGCACTGCCTGTGAGATCGCTGGTCTCACAGAGTGCTGTGCACACTGTGAGACCAGCGATCTGATAAAATACAGTGATGTCCCACCCTGGGACAAAGTAAAAAAGTTAAAAAAAATCAAAATCACGTGTGTAAAAAAAAAATTTCAAAATAAAGGAAAAAAAATAAGTATTCCCCAATAAATTAATTTCTTCCTGTAAATAAAAAAAAGCAAAACAATAAAAGTACACATATTTGGTATCGCCGCGTACGTAACAACCCCCCCTATAAAACCGTCCCACTAGTTAACCCCTTTAGTGAACCCCTTAAAAAAAAAACAAAGCAAAAAATCAATGCTTTATCATCATACCACCGATCAAAAAGAACAAAAATAAATAAACATGGTACCGCTGAAAACGTCATCTTGTCCCGCAAAAAACGAGCTGCCATACAAAATGAAAAAATGAAAAAGTTATAGCTCGCAGAATAAAGCGATGCAAAAATAATTCTTTTTTATATAAAATTGTTTTTATTGTATACAAGCGGCAAAACCTAAAAAAATGATATAAATGAGGTATCGCTGTAATCGTACTAACCCGAAGAATAAAACTGCTTTATCAATTTTACCACACACCGAACGGTATAAACGCCCTTCCCAAAAGAAATTCATGAATTGCTGATTTTTGTTCATTCTAACCTCCCAAAAATCGAAATAAAAAGCGATCAAAAAAGTCACGTACTCAAAAATGGTACCAATAAAAACGTCAACTCATACCACAAAAAATAAGACCTCACATGACTCTGTGGGCCAAAATATGCAAAAATTATAGCTCTCAAAATATGATGCAAAAACAATTTTTTGCAATAAAATGCGTCTTTTAGCGTGACAGCTGCCAATCATAAAAACCCGATATAAATAGTAAATCAAACCCCCCTTTATCACCCCCTTAGTTAGGGAAAAATAATAAAATTTAAAAAATGTATTTATTTCCATTTTCCCATTAGGGTTAGGGTTGCGCCTAAAGTTAGGGTTAGGGTTGCGCCTAAAGGATTAGGGTTAGGATTAAGGTTAGGGGTGTGTTAGGGTTAGGTTTGTTGTTAGGGTTATGGTTAGGGTTGGGAGTAGGGTTAGGGGTGTGTTGGGGTTAGGGTTGGAGTTAGAATTGGGGGGTTTCCGCTGTTTAGGCACATCAGGGGCTCTCCAAATGTGACATGGCATCTGATCTCAATTCCAGCCAATTCTGCATTGAAAAAGTCAAACGGTGCTCCTTCACTTCTGAGCTCTGCCATGCGCCCAAACAGTAGTTTACCCCCACATATGGGTTATCAGCATACTCAGGACAAATTGCACAATAATTCTTGGGGTCCAATTTCTTCTGTTACCCTTGGGAAAATAAAAAATTGGGGGTGAAAATATCATTTTTGTAAAAAAAATGATTTTTTTGTTTTTACGGCTGTACGTTATAAACTTCTGTGAAGCACTTGGGGGTTCATAGCGCTCACCACACATCTAGATAAGTTCCTTTTGAGGTCTATTTTCCAAAATGGGGTCACTTGTGGGGGGTTTCCACTGTTTAGACACATCAGGGGCTCTCCAAATGCGACATGACGCACGCAGACCATTCCATCAAAGTCTGTAATCCAAAACGTCACTACTTCCCTTCCGAGCCCCGACGTGTGCCCATACAGTAGTTTTCTCCCACATATTGGGTATCAGCGTACTCAGGACAAATTGGACAACTTTTGGGGTCCAGTTTCTCCTGTTACCCTTGGGAAAATAAAAAGTTGGGGACTAAAAGATCATGTTTGTGGAAAAAATATGATTTTTTTATTTTCATGCTCGGGCGTTATAAATTTAGTGAAACACCTGGGGGTTCAAAGTTCTCACCACACATCTTGATGAGTTCCTTGAGGGGTCTAGTTTCCAAAATGGTGTCATTTGTCGGGGGTTTCCACTGTTTAGGCAGATCAGGAGCTCTCCAAACACGACATGGCGTCCAGCCAATTCTGCGTTGAAAAAGTCAAACGGCGCTCCTTTCCTTCCAAGCTCTGCCATGCACCCAAACAGTGGTTTACCCCCACATATGGGGTATCAGCATACTCAGGACAAATTGCACAATAACTTTTGGAGTCTTGTTACCCTTGGGAAAATAAAATTTGGGGTGATCATTTTTGTGGAAAAAATATGATTTTTTAATTTTACGGCTATACGTTATAAACTGTGTGAAGCACTTGGGGGTTCAAATTGCTCACCACAGATCTAGATAAGTTCCTTAGGGGGTCTAGTTTCCAAAAACGGGGTTATTTGTGGGGGGTTTCCACTGTTTAGGCACATCAGGGGCTCTCCAAATGCAACATGGCGTCCAATCTCAATTCCAGCCAATTTTCGTTGGAAAAAGTCAAATGGTGCTCCTTCCATTCAGAGCTCTGCCGTGCGCCCAAACAGTGGTTCCCCCCACATATGGGGTATTAGCGTACTCAGGACAAATTGGACAACAACTTTTGTGGTCCAATTTCTCCTGTTACCCTTGGGAAAATAAAAAAATTGGTGACTAATAGATAATTTTTGTGGGAAAAAAATAGGATTTTTTATTTTCATGCCCGGGCATTATAAACTTGTGTGAAGCACTTGGGGGTTCAAAGTGCTCACCATAGATCTAGATAAGTTCCTTAGGGGTCTAGTTTCCAAAATGGGGTCACTTGTGGGGGTTTCCACTGTTTAGGCTCATCTGGGGCACTGCAAACGGAACATGACCCCCATCAACGTCTGCATTCCAAAACGTTATTACTTCCTTTCCAAGCCCTGCCGTGCGCCCAAACAGTCCCCTCCCCCACATATGGGGTATCAGCGTACTCAGGACAAATTGGACAACAACTCTTGGGGTCCAATTTCCTTGGAAAAAATCAAAAATTTGGGACTAAAAAATCATTTTTGTGGAAATTTTTTTTTTTTTCACACCCAGGCATTATAAACTTTTGTGAAACACTTGGGGGTTCAAAGTGCTCACAACAGATCTAGCTATGTTCTATAGGGGGTCTAGTTTCCAAAATGGTGTCACTTGTGGGGGTTTTCCACTGTTTAGGCGCATCAGGGGCTCTCTAAACGCGACATGGCATCCAATCTCAATTCCAGCCAATTTTGGTTTGAAAAAGTCAAACGGCGCTCCTTCCCTTACGAGCTCTGCCGTGTGCCCAAACATTGGTTTTCCCCCATATATGGGTATTGGTGTACTCAGGAGAAATGGTAAAACAACTTTATCTGTCCATTTTCTCCTTTTACCCTTGTAAAAATAAAAAAAATTGTTTGTAAAAGATCATTTTTGTGACTAAAAAGTTAAATGTTTATTTTTTCCTTCCACGTTGCTTCAGCTCCTGTGAAGCACCTGAAGGGTTAATAAACTTCTTGAATGTGGTTTTGAGTACCCTGTGGGGTGCAGTTTTTAGAATGGTGTCACTTTTGGGTATTTTCTGCCATATAGACCCCTCAAAGTGTGAGGTGGTCCCTAAAAAAAATGGCTTTGTAAATTTAGTTGTAAAAATGAGAAATCGCTGGTCAACTTTTAACCCTTATCATTTCCTAACAAAAAAAAAATTTTGGTTACAAAATTGTGCTGATGTAAAGTAGACATGTGGGAAATGTTATTTCTTAACTATTTTGTGTGACATATTTCTTTGTTTTAAGGGAATAAAAATTCAAAGTTTGAAAATTGCAAAATTTTCAAAATTTTCGCCATATTTGCATTTTTTAAAAAAAAAAAACGCAAGGTATATCGAAGAAATTTTACCACTATCGTGAAGTACAATATGTCACGAGAAAACAGTCTCAGAATCGCGAAGCTCCTTTGAAGCGTTCCAGAGTTATAACCTCATAAAGAGACAGTGGTCAGAATTTAAAAAATTGGCCCGTCATTAACTTGCAAACCACCCTTGGGGGTGAAGGGGTTAAAATACGTTCATTTTTTCCTGTTCATTTGAATGGATGAAAAATGCTGAAAAAATTGATAACACACTTTAATGGTTCAAATCCACAAGAAAAATAATAAGCAGTGTTTGCATGAGCTTTTAAAAATCTATTTCACTTTGCTGGTCTTTTCTCCCGCAGAAAGAAAAACGCAGCATGTGAACAAGCTGTGAAAATGGCTCTGTAAATTGTTGTGACAGAAGTGTTATTTGGGTATAAACCTATAAGAATGCATATACAGACTCTACAGCTGACAGCAAGGGCTCGTATGCACGGCCATAAAAATCGGACAATTCGATGGTTTGATGGATAGCACTTGTCCACATGTTATTTTATGGGGCTGTGCACATCTGACTTTTTCCTCGGACAGTGTCGGTCCAAAAGAAAAAAAATGGCAGCATGCACGAGTTGCATTCGATTATCGGATCACACTTGGTCAAACATGTCTATAGGTCTGTGGAAATAAAATTCGGACTGCACTCGGATCACATTCGAGTGCAGTCTGATTGTCACAGACTAACAGAATGGAGAATATGGTGAAAGTTATTTGTTTTCACTCTGCACCTCCAAGAAAATTGGATGACACTGATCAAACTGTGATTAGCCATTTTTTCGGACGAGAGTAAATCGGTGACGTGACCCTGGCCTTATACTGGCGATGTATATATTGCGGTGTCACTTATAATAACTATTCCGGGCGGTGTTTTTTGGTGACAGCTCCAGAGTACAATGCCTCTCCACCTTCTGTCTGGTTGTGTTTCAGCGCAGAGCAGAGCCTCCCATAGAACTGTTTCCTCCGCTTCCTGCACAACCCTTGGATGTAGAGGCCTCTTCTTGTATAAATATCACATCTATTTGCATCTTTTCTTTCTTTTTGTTGGTGAAGGGATGTGTTTGTTTTGGGTCAGTGCCAGAGAGACGCACACAGAAAAAAAAAAAACCTCAGAGCTAGAAAAATCCAGCTACATATTTAAACGGAAATGACCCAGAATGCCTTGCTTGGCAGACTGATGATATCAAGGGAGGGAGAAGCAGAAGAATAAAGATCCCTGACAGTAGAACACCACTTAACACTATCATACACCGCACACCCATTTATTTCGCACCGAGCATGGGCAAACTAAAAGTACAGAATTCAACAGATTTCTATAGGAAAATACAAATACCTAAAATGTTAGAATTCTTTCACTGTGATTCCATTCTCTGACATTTTTCTAATGACGTCTGCGTACACATAATTGAGCTAGGTACATTGTATTTGCTCTTGGAGGAAGCCCCAGCTAGGAGATGAAATGCGTATTTCTGCTCCACACTCTTCCACATCTGGAGGTGAGCAGGGACGCTGACGTTACATCTACTGACACCTGCCAGGACGGTGCGCAATCGGAAGGCATTATGTTGTATTCTAAAGAATAATACTGGTGCACGATACCTGGCGATCACACAGGGCTCCCAGGAGGTGTCGATAGACTTGGCCTCACCATCCTCGCTCACCTTCAGATGCAGAAGTCATCAAAGTCTTCTGAAAGGAAGCAAATCATTATATTGCTCAGGTGAACAAAACTTACAGTAAATGCAATTTGACAAGTCGTCACATCACAGTTTTTTTTTATTTGCAAAAGAGAAGAAAAGGTAAATTTTTGTGAAATATAACCAGTGGATCCACTGTACGGGTATGTGCACATAGGAGCCGATGCATCAACATTTTTATGTCACAAAAGTGGCATAAAAGCTTTGAAAGGGCACCTTTTTTTTCTCACAAAGCGGAGTTGCACAAAGATTTTGCCACTTTTGGTATTTGTACACCACTTTGGATCAGCTCCACCGAGATGAGAGAAGGAGGTGCGGGGTCACGCCCATCCCATCCATGAAAGGTTCTAGCATTTTTTTTTTTTGCCAGAAATGCTATTTCAGTATCCGTCTCCGACTGGAGTAGCTTTTCTGGTGTGGCGCATGGAGACGCAAGCCACTCAGAAGAATCGTTGAATTCATTAAATGGCCTGCGCTTCTTAATGAAGTTGGCGCCTCGTCTACTCCATCAAGACTGACGTAGCACGAGAATGCTCTTTGCCAGTTTTGATGAAACGGCTCCATAGAATTTTTTTGTCGTGGTCAATACCAATGCGTTTTCTAGTAGAAACCTTCTTTTGGGGAATTTTTGAAGGAATTTTTTGTTTCGATAGAAGAGATTATTCAGATCTATTTTATTTTTCTCTTATGGACCTCAGAACTTACAGGCAGGTAGCTGCTTACTGATATCTGCCATCTCTACTGTTTCCTGCGATTCTGTGGCTTCCGGTGACGTTCACTTTAACAAAGCATCTGCTTCTCTCCTGCTCTGATCCGTTGATCAGACTGCTGAGTCATCCTATTTGGCATCTGGCTCCCCACTGCATAACTGCGGGGAGCAAACTGTCAATCAGCATGACATCGGCAGTCATGTCTCATTGACAGAGAAGCCAGAAGAGAAAGAACTTCTCTGTTGATGTGAAGCAGCAAAATCTGCGGCAAAAGCGGTCTGTGATCGCTCTCAGTCGGCGCTGGGTAGAATAGACAGGTATTTAGCAACTACCTCCTTGTCAGTTCTAAGCCCCCATGAGAAAAAAATAAAATAGTCCTGGATAACCTCTTTGAGCAGGTTTGAAGAGTTTTTCATGCGTTTTTGCAGAGTTTTCCTGGAAGCATTTTTTTGCAGGCTTTTGATTGGACACTGCGGAGTTTGAAGTATTTTTCCATTAGGAGATACTTTCAAAGAAGTGACATCCACTTTTTTCTCCTAAGAGACATTTTTCAAAACCAGAATCAGAAATAAAACGCTGTAAAGACCAAACATTTGAAATAAAAAAGAAAAGTCTTTCTAACATTTTTTAACGATTTTTCAAGAGTTTAATTGAGCAGACCCAGTCCAAAAGACTCCACAAAAATCCTTTTGTGCATATATACTTAGATGTTCACAGTATTTTTTTACATATATCTATTCCAAAATCCACATTAAAAATGTCTAAATTCTTTGACTATGGTTCCTATTGGTAGCAATGGGAAATCCACATTGCTATTTTGAAAACTGCACAACAGGAAGAAAAAAGAACTGAGCTATTATTTAATTGATGACTTCTTTTGTAATCTGCTCCAAACTTGACACCACCGTTAAAATTCTGCAAAAAAAAAAAAAAAAACTAAATGAAAAAATTAATAAGAGTAAAAATAAAAAAACTAATGAAAACCAGAGTCAAAACCTTTATCAGGACTATGTGTTTTTTGGGACAAGATTTTGAGGTGGATTTCACGTCAGAATTTTCCACTTCAAAATACAGTGGCATGTAACAGTTTGGGCACTCTTGGTCAAAATTAGTGTTATTATGAACAGTTAAGCAAGTTGAAGATGAAGTTATCTTTAAAAGGGCTAAAGTTAAACATGACACATTTCCTTCATATTTTAGAAAAAAAAAAAATATATATACAGTAATTTTTTACATTTTAAAAATTACAAAAAGGAAAATGGCCGAATGCAAAGGGTTGGGCACCCTGCATGGTTAGTAGCTAGTAACACCCCCTTTTGCAAGTATCACAGCTTGTAAATGCTTTTGGTAGGCAGCCAAGAGTCTTTCAATTCTTGTTTGAGGGATTTGTTCACCCATTATTCCTTGGCAAATTCTTCCAGTTCTCTTAGATTTCTAGGTCATCTTGCATGCACTGCTATTTTGAGGTCTAGCCACAGATTTTCAATGATGTTCAGATCAGGGGACTGTGAGGGCCATTGTAAAACCTTCAGCTTGCACCTTTTGATGTAATCTATTGTGCATTTTGATGTGTGTTTAGGATCATTAACCATTTGTAGAAGCCATCCTCTTTTCAACTTCAGTTTTTTTTATAGATGATGTTATGTTTGCATCAAGAATTTGATGAAATTTCATTGAATCCATTCTTCTTTCTACCTCATCAAAATACAGTGGCATGTAAAAGTTTGAGCACCCTTGGTCAAAATTGCGGTTATTATAAACATTTAAGGCCTCTTTCACACATCAGTTTTTTGCAATCAGGCACAATTCGGCAAATTGTTTAAAAGACGGATCCGGCGTAGATTGTAAAAAACTGATGTGCCGGATCTGTTTTTTAGCTGGATCCATCCTGACCTTTTTTGGCTGGAAAAAAAGGTAGTAGTAGTAGTTTTCCAGAATCCGGATCAGTCTTTTGCCGGATTGCACAAAAGACTGATCCGGTACCATAGACTTCTATTGTCTCCGGCCGCCTGATGCTCTGCTTCAGGCGCTGTCAGGCGTTTCCGGCAGAAAAAAAAAAATGTTACATGATGCGTCCTGTCCGGCCGCCGAAATTAAAATCTATGACGGATCCGGCAGAAAACGTCCTAAACGCAATGACATGGGCGCGGTCCGGCGCTAATGCATGTCAATGAGAAAAAAACGGATCCGGCGGTAAAAAAAAAGATCAGTTTTTTTTTTTAAAATGCCGGATCGCGCCTGACGGCAAAAAACTGATGTGTGAAAGAGGCCTAAGAAAGTTGGAAATGTCTGTCTCTAACAAAAAGAAGAATGCCTTCACTGGCCATGTAGAAAGGGCCTGCTATTAGAGATGGGACTATGCTTGATGGCTTTACTATAAAATCTAGAAAATGGCAGCTCATTGATCTTATTGCACTTACTATTGAAATAATCTGTAGATCTCATGGAAATTAGTCCTCTCCAGTTTGCATGAAGTAGGACAGGTGTTTCAGCTTTTCATTTGTCACATGGTTATTTTTCTTGGCATTACAGTTGACTATGGATGTTTTATTGTAAGGGTATGTGCGCACTGTTGGCCTGATTCATCATTGCATTTCTGCCAGCTTTTTGTCTTGAATAGTTCTCATCTTGTGACTTTTTGATTTGTGACAAATTCATCAAACAATTTGCGCTTTTATTCCAAGTTGTCTTTTGTGGTTTAGTTGGTATTCCGATTTTTATATTATTGTGGCTTTTTCAAATGTTTTTTAAAAAAGTTGCATAATTTCACGCCACTCTACTCCAGTCCCCTCCTGGAGTGATTTATGCATGGTAAAAGTCCCATTTTTTGCGACATTTTGCAGTAAGCACAACTTTTTGACTACAAATTCTCAAAAATAATGAAGGCAGAACTAAAAAGACAAATATTAGGACTTTGCGCAAAATTCAAGAATCGCAAACACTATTTTGCCCAAAAAAAACAATCAGTGAAAACCACAAGACAAAAAAAGAAAAGCGACTTGAAAAAACACAAATGATGAATGAAATTCCAAGTCTTTGAGGTTGATTTGGAGAGTTTCTGCTCCAAATACTGCTAAAAACCCTTCAGTATGTATATACCCTAATGATTCAATATTGGAGTAGTTTTGTTCCTATAGTTCCTTTGCAGTGAAATTTATAGACCTTTGTGAAATAATAACTGCGAAGAGAGAAATAATGACCAAGAACAATAATAAAGCCATTCATTCAGTTGAGAATATAGATATTTACTATAACAAATTAGGAGTCTTAAGGGGTCCTTTCTTAACTACGTTTCCAGAACACATCCTCCAAGTGCTGTTTTTTTAACTCACCAGGGTGGAGTTAATGGAAGATGAAGCTGCCATCACAGGAAATTAACAGAGAGGGATGGTAAGGCCTGGCATGGAAGACAATCCAAAAATACATTTGGTAAAGAGTAAAAAAATTAAAAATACCTTGGTATCCAAAATAAATTGAATGGCCCGGGTACATGTCTGTGGTTTCCGTGACATTTATAACTAGGCGTGAGAAGAATTTCAATGCTCTTACTTGGTTGTATGTTTGTGAGCAGATATGGCTGATCTATAGCTAGTTGCAAGATGTGAAACTCTCACCATCCTCCACCCAACGTTAAAATGGAGACACCCAGATCATGAGATCATTTTTTGAATGCATACTCAGTATTTTTGTTGGTAAAGGGACAAGACTATCTGATGTGCCACCAAAACCACACCGATATCCTAAAATGCATCACACACATCGAGGCATCTAAATGATTGTATGATAAAAGCAAGATATTTCTTCAGAAATTGCCTCCTCATAACACAAATTTAAATGTTTTTTTCTGCCTTTAGTTAAATTATTTTTATTTTATAGTGCTCTCAATTCCTGGGAGCTATAGATACAAAAATCAGGTTCACGCTACATAGCAATTCTTTACCAAAACATAGAAGGGTACAAGAAAAGTTTATTTAAATATGACTAAAGTGACAGACTGGTAAAATGTGAGAGTAGACCCTGCCGAGAGAGGCTGCAGTCTACAAGGGGAAGGATACAGTAGGTGAAGGTAAGAACTGCTGATGGGGCAGTACGGTGGCAGCAGGGTTATTGCACCTGGTAGGAGTTCTTTAAGAGGTGGGTTTTTGAGGT
The DNA here is from genome assembly GCA_033576555.1 of Oophaga sylvatica. Taxonomy (NCBI): domain Eukaryota; kingdom Metazoa; phylum Chordata; class Amphibia; order Anura; family Dendrobatidae; genus Oophaga; species Oophaga sylvatica. The sequence goes on from JARQOD010000003.1 coordinate 147,949,987, forward strand.
TTTGTTTGAAGGCTTCGGAGGTCGGGGAGAGTCTGATGGTTTGGGGTAGTGAGTTACAACATATGAGTGAGGCACAGGAGAAAACTTGTAACGAATATAAAAGGACTGGACAAGAGGAGACCAGAGAAGGACATCTTGTGATGACTAGAGATTACATGTGGGGTGGTAGTGGGAGATTAAATCAGAGATGTGTGGATGAGACAGGTTATGTATGGCCTTGTAACTCATTGTTAGTAGTTGCAACTAGTGTTGAGCGATATTGCTCGATATCTAAAAATATCGTATCGAAATTGTATCGCCGATAGCACTAAATATCGTCGATATCCGATTTCGATACCGGAAGTCCCATGTAAGTCTATGGGAACAAAATATCGCAACAAAAAAAACCCTTTCTTTCGTTGTAAACACAAAATAAACACACATAGAATACATATATATATATATACATGTCATTGTGACATATATATATACTATATTTATAGTTTATACACTTCTACATAGTAAAATCGACTCTAATTCAATTGCCGGGTAAAGACGTGACATACCCCATAGAAGTCGACGGGCTCGGTGCCGAGTACCCCGAAAACCTCTGGCTCTGTGCGACTCAACTTGGGCGTCACGAACAGGATTCTGTAGCTCGCTATAAGCGAGTCCTGTGTGCCTGAATTGAACTGGTTTTGTGCTTGAGAATTGCTAAAATCATCAGAGAATGTATTTGCCATTTTTCCGCCATATCTGCGTCACGACGAGGCACTGGTGAAGAAGAAGGGCGTGCTCTTCGTGGGTGTCACTCACTCAGTGGCGTGAAAACGATGGCCGACCACTCTAAATGGTACTGCAATGTAAGATCGTGCCCCACAGCTCTGGAGTTCCGCCTCCTCATCCTCCTCAGTGTGCGGAAACTAACACGAAGGTCCCGCCTCCCTACAAAAGAGGGGCCCTCTCCAGATGCTAATGACACATGTGACTTGGCAGAGATGGCTAATGGACACGACGAGCAGAAGTGGGAAGGGATGGAGCAGTCAGAGCTCTCCCCCCACGGAAGCGACCCGATCGCCACAGAATCACCGTTGGGCACCCGGCCTGTAAACCCTCCTACGCTGCAAGAAGCGGAGGATACCCTAAGAGGCCTGGCCCGGCACCGGGAGGAGGTCGCCAGGATGGAAGCCAGCTGGCGTGCCCTAAAAATAAACTTGGAGCGGCGCCAATCCCTCTTACCTGAAGTGTCTGTACCGGAAGGTGAGGCACCCGTTCTAGTAAAGGAGTCCTTGCAATGTGATCCGGTTGACGTTGTCGCAGTGGAGGCACCCGTTCCTGCAAAAACCGCAGCACCGTCAGCAGCACCCCAGATCCCGCTGTCTGCCCCCGTCGCTGAGGCAGAAGAAGCGACACCCGTCCTCATGGAGGAGGCCGCGCAGGCACCAGAGCACTACCTGCCTGTACCGGAGCCCCGACTGTCATCTGATTTAGAGCCGTCTGCTTCCTCCGCAGGGGAGCGCCGCCAGGACTGGGGGGCGACAGGAGAGCTGCCGCAAACCGGACACTGTAAGCTGCAATGGAGTGGTGGAGACATGGAGCAGCTGGTGGAGGAGAATTACAACCGGCGTCAGGAGGAAGAGTGGAGACGTTGGGAGCGGGAAGCAGAGCGACAAAGGGAGCAGTGAGAAACCCTAAAACTTCGCCAACGTCACCTGGAGAAGGACCGGGCAGATAAGGACCGGATGAGAAAGGATAAAGGAACCCTGAGTGAGCCGCGGCGTAAGGGTGCAGTACGGAGCTTTAAATTGAAAGGTGGTTGGGGCTTCATCAAGGAGCCTGGACTTTATTTAGAAGTCTTTGTGACCCGGCGGGACATGGAGGCTCACCTCCCAGAAGGACACCCGGGGAGGGACCTGTTGCCAGGAGACTTGGTGACTTACACCCGACACTGGGGTTACAATGGGTGGTATGCCCTAAATGTTACCAGGTGCGACCCCTACTCCCCAGTGTGTCAGGAACCTGTGAGACCCTCGGAGCCTTCAGCCTCCCACATACAGGCCTCTGCAAAAGTGCCCACCCCACGCCGTAAATCTCCCAAGCCTCCCTCAGTGGTCTCCTCAGCAGCCCCAGCTATGGACATGATAAGTATAGCTGGCCCGTACCCGGCGCCTGTTAGGCCCCCTGGGGTTCGTTCAGTCCGTGACATAGGGCTCCAGACCCGGAGGGAGATGAAAGAGGTGGCCACACAGACACAGATAGCGGGTCACGACTTGACTGTACAGGCCACACGACGTCATCAGGTCCTGGTGGTCCTTGGAGCCTCGGATGTTTGGCAAGCACCAGAAGAGTACCATGTGGTACCTGGAACACCCCTGCCAAAGAATTATAAATAACCCGGACAGGGTCCCTGTATGTAAATAGTTAAATTGTTTATGTACCCGGACGGGTGAATGTTCCTAAAAAAGTTTTTTAATTTAATAAAAAAAAAAACAACACAGTTTTCATTACTTTTATTACAGTCTCATCCTGCGACGCCATCGATCTCCTGTAAAAAAAATGAAAAAAAAAAAAAAGTATACCACCTGACCGACGCAGTCCATAGTAACGAGTGTCCCACGACGATCCAGCTCTGCTACATCAGAATGACAGGCAGAGCCTGTCATCCCGGCGCAGCACAGCTGATTACCTGCTTCCCCGGCGGTGACGTCATCGGACTGACTGCTTTACGGCCGGGATTACCCTGCAGTCACTGCAGTTATCACGAAAAACTGCATGTGACCGCCAGGGAGAAGATAATGGCGGCCATCAAGCAGTCCAGGCCGTGACCGCCGGAGATCTTCTGCCAGGTAAGTGCCGCTGACTCCTGACAGACCCGACCGACGGACACTCACAGTGACAGTGACAAATCCGATTCCGGTATTCGATAAGACGAAAATATCGAAACGAATTATCGAAAGGCCGATAGAGCTAATATCGGCCGATAGCCGATATTTGCATTATCGTATCGCTCAACACTATTGCAACTGAATTTTTTGAGCAATGGAAGCACGGGATTTTTGGCAAATTTGCGCGTCGGGGCAAGCACACCGCAATGGGCCCACCTTATTTGTGTTTACCTCTGCTTTCTTCATAAAGATAAAAATGGTACAAGGCTTTAAAAAGCTTAAGTTGGTGTAATGGTGGGATAGTTGTTGTCCAATGCTGACTAGATTCTCATCCACTTCTCTCTGTGTCTCGTCGTGCTACTGAGAGAGGCGGCAGAGACTCCAGTTGGCATGTCACTAAAACTATGCAAATGGCATACTTGAGGTCACTAGATTGAAATAGAGAGGAATCGTGTGACAGTGTGTGCATAACAGACTACAATGATTCAGCAATCTACAGTGACTACAGAAATGTGTCCTAGAGGACGGAAAACCCCTTTAATCTATAGAGGAATAACATATCCATGCGTACTGCACAGATACAATAACAGAACCAAGTTTACTACCACTACTTGCTTTACAACTAATAGATACTTTAACTGAAGCAACAATACTGCAAAGGTACTTGAAACTGTTGGGAAAAAAAGGTGTGTCTGTTAAATGCATGCTGTCCTCATAGAATTCAGTCCTAAAATTGTCAACTCCATTGTAAAATAGACAAACAAAATAGTCGACTTACAGGGGATCTCCAAGAACCTATCCCAATATGTATAGGTGTAATAATAATAAATTATTAACCCCTTTAAAACCCCGAGGTGGTTTGCACGTTAATGACCGGGCCATTTTTACAATTCTGACCACTTTCCCTTTATGATGTAGTAACTCTGGAACGCTTTAACAGATCTTGGCGATTCTGAGATTGTTTTTCCCCGTGACATATTGTACTTCATGTTAGTGGTAAAATTTCTTCGCTATATCTTTCATTTATTTATGAAAAAATTAAAATATGGCGAAAATTTTTGAAAATTTTTCCTATTTTCAATCCTTGAATTTTATGCCCTTAAAACAGAAAAATATGTCACACAAAATAGTTACTAAATAACATTACCATATGTCTACTTTACATCAGCACAATTTTGGAAATAATTTTTTTTTTGTTAGGAAGTTATATGGGTTAAAAGTTGACCAGCGATTTCTCATTTTTACACCATTTTTTTTTAGAGACCATATCACATTTGAAGTGAGGGGTCTATATGATAGAAAATACCCAAAAGTGACACCAATCTAAAAACTGCACCCCTCAAGGTGCTCAAAACCACATTCAAGAAATTTATTAACCCTTCAGGTGCTTTACAGGAATTTTTGGAATGTTTAAAAAAAATGAACATTTTAACATTTTTGCACAAAATATTTACTTCAGATCCAAATTTTTTTTATTTTACCAAGGTAACAGGAGAAATTGGACCACAAAAGTTGTTGTGCAATTTGTCCTGAGTAGGCTGATACCCCGTATGTGGGGGGAACCACTGTTGGGCGCACAGCAGAGCTCGGAAGGGAAGGAGCGCCGTTTGACTTTTCAATGCAAAATGGCTGGAATTGAGATCGGACGCCATGTTGCGTTTGAAGAGCCCCTGATGCGCCTAAACAGTGTAAAAGCCCCACAAATGACACCATTTTGGAAAGTAAACCCCCTAAGGAACTTATCTAGATTGGGTGAGCACTTTGAACCCCCAAGTGCTTCACAGAATTTATAACGTAGAGCCGTAAAAATAAAAAATCATAAGTTTTCCTCAAAAATTATATTCTCCGCCCCAAATTTTTTATTTTACCAAGGTTAACAGGAGAAATTGGACAGCAAAAGTTGTTGTGCAATTTGTCCTGATACTCTGATACCCTAATATGTGGGGTTAAACCACTATTTGAGTGCATGGCAGAGCTCGGAAGGGAAGGAGCGCCGTTTTCCACTTTTCATTGCAGAATTGGCTGGATGCCATGTCGCGTTTGGAGAGCCCCTGAGTGCCTAAACAGTGGAAACCCCCCACATATGACACCATTTTGGAAACTATACCCCTCAAGGAACTTATCTAAATGTGTGGTGAGCACTTTGAACCCCCAAGGGCTTCACAGAAGTTTATAACGTAGAGCCATAAAATTCAAAAGTCATATTTTTTTCCACAAAAATGATCTTTTCACCCCTAATTTTTTATTTTCCCAAGGGTAACAACCACAAAAGTTATTGTTCAATTTGTCCTGAGTACCTGATACCCCATTGTGGGGGTAAACCACTGTTTGGGCACATGGCAAAGCATACAAGGGGAAGGAGCACCGTTTGACTTTTCAAAGCAAAATTGTCTGGAATTGAGATCGGACGCCATGCGTGTTTGTAAAGCCCCTGATGTGCCTGAACATTGGAAACCCACCACAAGTGACCCCATTTTGGAAACTAGACCCCCCAAGGAACTTGTCTAGAGTGTGGTGAAACTTTGAACACACATGGGGTTTCACTAAAGTTTATAACGCCCGAGCGTGAAACTAAAAAAATCAAATTTTTTTCCACAAACATGATCTTTTAAGCCCCCATTTTTTAATTTTCCCAAGAGTAACAGGAGAAATTGGAAGTTGTCCAATTTGTCCTGAGTATGCTGATACCCCCTATGTGGGAAAAAACTACTGTATGGGCACACGTCGGGCTCGGAAGGAAGTAGTGACGTTTTGGAATGCAGACTTTGATGGAATGGTCTGTGGGGTCATGTCGCGTTTGGAGAGCCCCTGATGTGCCTAAACAGTGGGAAACCCCCCACAAGTGACCCTATTTGGGAAAGTAGACCCCCTCCAAGGAACTTATCTAGATGTGGGTGAGCACTTTGAACCCCCAAGTGCTTCACAGAAGTTTTTAACACCCGAGTGTGAAAATAAAAAAAATCATACTTTTTCCACAGACATGATCTTTTATACCCAAATTTTTTATTTACCCGAGTAACAGGAGAAATTGGACTCCAAAAGTTGTTGTCCAATTTGTCCTGAGAACGCTGATACCCCATATGTGGGAGAAAACTACTGTATGGGCATACGTTGGGGCTCGGAAGGGAAGTAGTAACGTTTTGTAATGCAGACTTTGATGGAGTGGTCTGGGGGCGTCATGTCGCGTTTGGAGAGCCCCTGATGTGCTTAAACAGTGGAAACCTCCATTTTGGAAACTAGACCCCCCAAGGAACTTATCTAGATGTGTGGTGAGCACTTTGAACCCCCAAGTGCTTCACAGAAGTTTATAACGTAGAACCATAAAAAGAAAAAATCATATTTTTTTCCACAAAAATGATATTTTCGCCCCCAATTTTTTATTTTCCCAAGGGTAACAGAAGAAATTGGACCCCAAGAGTTATTGTTCAATTTGTCCTGAGTACGTTGACACCCCATATATGGGGGTAAAACACTGTTTGGGCGTATGGCAGAGTTCGGAAGGGAAGGAGCACTGTTTGACTTTTTCAACGCAGAATTGGCTGGAATTGAGATCAGACGCCATGTCACGTTTGGAGAGCCCCTGATGTGCCTAAACAGTGGAAACCCCCAGTTCTAACTCCAACCCTAACCACAACACACCCTAACCCTAATCCCAACCCTAACCATAACCCTAACCACAAACCTAACCCTAACACACCCCTAACTCTAATCCTAACCCTAATTCTAACCCTAACGCTAACCCTAACCTTAACGGGAAAATGGAAATAAATACATTTTTTTTTATTTTATTATTTTTCCCCAATTAAAGGGGTGATAAAGGGGGGTTTGATTTACTATTAATAGTGGGTTTTTATAGCTGGTTTTTATGATTGGCAGCTGTCACACGCTAAAAGACGCTTTTGTTGCAAAAAATTGTTTTTGCATCACCACATTTTGAGTGCTATAACTTTTTCATATTTTGACCCACAGAGTCATGTGAGGTCTTATTTCTTGCGGGACGAGTTGACGTTTTTATTGGTACCATTTTTGGGCACATGACATTTCTTGATCGCTTTTTATTACGATTTTTGTGAGGCAGAATGAACAAAAACCAGCAATTTATGAATTTCTTTTGGGTGCGTTTATACCGTTCTGCGTGTGGTAAAATTGATAAAGCAGTTTTATTCTTCGGGTTAGTACGATTACAGCGATACCTCATTTGTATCTTTTTTTATGTTTTGGCGCTTTTATACAATAAAAACTATTTTAGATAAAAAATAATTATTTTTGCATCGCTTTATTCTGCGAGCTCTAACTTTTTTATTTTTTTTGCTGATGATGCTGTATGGTGGCTCATTTTTTGCGGGACAAGATGACGTTTTCAGTGGTACCATGTTTATTTATATCCGTCTTTTTAATCGCGTGTTATTCCACTTTTTGTTCGGGGGTATGATGATAAAGCATTGTTTTATTTGCCTTGTTTTTTTTTTTTTTTAAGGGGTTCACTAAATGGCTTAACTAGTGGGACAGTTTTATAGGGCGGTTCGTTTCGGATGCGGCGATATTAAATATGTGTACTTTTATTGTTTTTTTATTTACATAATAATAATGTGTTTATTAGGAAAATATATATTTTTTTTATTTATTTAGGGATTTTTTTAAAAATATCTTTACACGTTTATTTTATTTTTTTAAATTTTTCAATTGTCCCAGGTTGGGACATCACTGTATAGTGTCAGATCACTGATCTGATAGTTTGCAGAGCACTCTGTCAGATCAGCGATCTGACAGGCAGTACAGGAGGCTTGACGGCGCCTGCTCTCAGCAGGCACTGACAAGCCACTTCCCTGCAGGACCCGAGGGACCCCGCGGCCATCTTGGATCTGTGGGCCTGCAGGGAGGAGGCCCTCGGAACAACGCGATCACATCGCGTTGCTCTGAGGGTCTCAGGGAAGCACGCAGGGAGCCCCCTCCCTGCGCGATGCTTCCCTATGCCACTGGAACGTGTGATCATGTTTGATTGCAGTGTTACGGGGGTTAAAGTGCCGGGAGGGGTCCATGACTGATCCTGGCACTTAGTGATGTGTGTCAGCTGTGAGAATCAGCTGACACCCGGCTGCGATCAGCTGCGCTCCCCCGTGAGCGCGGCAGATCGCTTATGACGTATTATTCCGTCTTTCAGAATTAAGTCCCAGGTCACATGGACGGAATAATACATCCAATGGCAGTGAGGGGTTAACAAATACCAGTTAGAAATGTAATAAAGTTCTTCTGATTTGCTATGTCACTTTCAACATGTGCAGTAGCTTAGGTTTCCATTGCTATGACGACTCACATAGAGACAGTTAGGCTACTTTCACACATCAGTTTTTTTAAAAAAACGGATCCGGTACCGGATGCGTTTTTTTGTAATTGACTTACATTAGCGCCGGATCGCGCCTGATGTTGTTGCGTTGCATCCGTTTTTGGCCGGATCCGGCGGAAATGTACATTCCGGCGGCCGGACAAAACGGTCACTGCAACGTTTTTTTTTTTCCGGACCCGCCTGATAGTGCCTGAAGCGGCGCATCAGGCGTCCGGAAACAATACAAGTCTATGGTGCTGGATCAGTCTTTTGTGCAGATTCTGGAAATCAAGGACTACTACTACTACTCGGTCCAGACATGCATACCTGCATTTTCCGGCTGCAAAACTTCTTTTTCCGGGTTCAAAAGTTCAGGTCGGATCCAGCAAAAAAACTGATCCGTAAGGCCTCTTTCACACATCCGGCGGGCGCCTGGCGGTGCCCCTGGCATTTTACCGCAGCGCCGCATGTGAAAAGCTTTCACACTTCCGGCGCCCAAAATGCGGTTTTTTGCCGGATGGTTTCTGATGCTTGGAGAGATAAGAAACCATCCAGCAAAAAAAAAAAAACGTTACATGCAGCGTTTTGTCCGGCCACCGCAATGTACATTTGCGCCGCATCCGGACAAAACCGCATGCAACGCATTGACATGCGGCGCCATCCGGCGCTAATGCATGTCAATGCGAAAAAAGCCGCATGCGGCGCATCAGATTTTCAGATGCGGCGCTGCGGGAAAATGCCGGGGGCGCCGCAAGGCGCCCGCCGGATGTGTGAAAGAGGCCTTACATCAGTTTTTTCATTTATGCACCGGATCCGTCCTATCAGGTATTCGACGGATTATACCTGACACAAAAAAACTGATGTAGCTACTGCAATGCTTTGCACATGAGGTAAGCGTAATAGAAATACAGAAGTACAGTTCTTCTGATAAGCTAATTGGAGGTATTTGCCAATATTGTTATTATTACACCTACTAGATATTGGGATAAAATCTTGGAGACAGGAACACTCTATTAACAAAGTCTCACATGAACATTCCTCCCCCTGAATCTGTGTGTATGTGCTTTTAGTGTAGTGTCAGTGTGTTAATAAATTCACCTTCCACGGTCTTCTCCGGGATTCAGTGCAGCTCCGCTCCTATTCTGAGTCACATGACGGCGATTCAGATTCTCCAGATCACACTGCACTCTTTGTGAGACATAAGTCTCTTTTACACTGTAAATCTGTGGAGCGTCAGTATGAGGCTCCATAGACTTACATTGTAAGGATTCGCTCACATTTGGGTATATAAACTCGCTGAGATTCTCAACCAGAAAAGTTGGTTAGTGTCAGGAGAACGTCATACGTTTTTTCTCACTTACCATTGGTAAGTCATGCGGGTGAATTGCGAGTGTGCGTTTTTTGTCGCGTACCAAACATATCACATCTTGTATGACAGGTGTATGCAATGCATTTTTAACATCATCTTTTACATACAGTAATTCTCTGTCAGTTCAAGCTAGTTTTCTAACTAATAAAACAATCTTTTATACAGATATAGATAGTCAGTGATATATGTAATCAGTGCTTTGCCTGTGTAGTTTTCTGTATTTGTTTTTAGCTAATAAATAAAAGAAAAAAATGGTGTGGGGTACGCCTTATTTTTAATAACCAGCTAAGGAAAAGCAGACAACTGTGAGATGGCCTTAGCATGGAAAGGGGCCAATATCCATGTCTCTTCCCAGCCTATTAATATAAGCGCACCACTGTCTGCTTAGCCTTTTACTGGTTATTAACCCCCTTCCCGACATGTGCCGTTTATGTATGGCGGAGTCTGAGCTGCATTCCCGCAAACCACATACTGCTTCACAATCGTATGGGCTCAGGCTGAGGGATGCGGGAGTCAGCTCTATATGAGAGCTGACACTGCAGCAACGCCCACGATCGGCGCTACCGCCGAACACGGGCGTCTAACCCCTCTGATGCCGCTGTCAATAGAGACAGTGTCATCGATGGGCATCACAGAGGGAGAAAGCTCCCTCTCTACTCATTGGTTACCACGGGCCAAAAGATGGCAGCGGGGTCACTCGGCTGCACACAGAGGTGGAAACAGGAAAGCTGTCTCTTTAAATCTTCCACTGGTTTACTAAACGTATTGCATAAACCAGTGTAGAGTTAGCAAAATAAACATGGCCTTTCTGGCCTAACGGGAAAAACAAAACATAACATATGGCACAGTCCATGTTGCTGCAGGGATCCACCTGCTCTGGAAACAAGCATGGGTTCAGCTTTCCATATCACGAAACACAGCTCTGGAGCTCTCATCTCCAGGCACACCCCACGCTGAATGAGCCAGAAGGCTGTGTATTTACCTTCTGGACTCCAACCTGGGGTGTAGATATGGTGAACAGCCTCCCACCCAATCTTCAGATGTTCACTAAAACTTAGCCCTTAACATGGCCAATTAACCCCTGTGTTCTGGAGCATTCGGATAGGTTCATATCACTGTAGTTAACAACCTCAGTGACACATATCTCCCCTCCAGTACTTTGCCAATGACTGTGTCACATTGATAATATTACCTATTTATTGGCTTTTACCTAATCAATGAAAAATAAAAAAAACTTTTTAAATTAAAATATACACATCCAGATAACATAATATTAACCTATGCCACACTTACAAATAAAACAACTAAATGTATTAAGAAAGTAAGAAGCAAGGATACATGTAAGTGGTTTATAAGGACACTTTCAACAAATGTGCTACCACTGCTGATGCCTGCATGTGTCTGCTGTTCACGTGTGCCAGCACAGGCTGAAACGCTGCCTAGAACTTGTAGGCATGGAGAAAAGGAACATGTAACTGCAGAATTTTTTTTAGAGAGCTCTGCCTAATCCAGTCTGGCTTTCTAATGATCTCACTACAATTTAAAATACTATAAATTTGTTGGCATATCACATTTTTATTCAATTATGTCTAATTATATATATTTTTGTTCATTTTCTGTTACTAATATTCCTATAATAACATCATTTCTCTTGGCAGCAGCCACTAGGGAGAGATTACTGAAGATAGATTTCTACAGCTTCCATTTATCTTAAAGGAGTTTGCCCCATTTCAACAAAGTTTTGCTCATATGCATAATTGCATATACATATTTGCCATATGCAAAAAAACAAAGAACACCCTCTCAGTGTTTAGCCCAATCCAGCAGTAGAGCTGCTGAACTCCTCAGTGATTGATTGCAGCACTGTAGATGTGACATTATCGCTGCAGCCACACAACACAGATTGGGGCAGTGGCAGAGGGTAAGTAAAGGGAATGGAAGTCGCAGGCAGCCATGGAACGTCCTGAATGCTTCAGGCAGATTGCAGAGATACTGAAGGTGCAGATAGACAGGAGGCTGAGGGAATGGAAGCCGCTGGCAGCCAGGAAACATCTTGGGGACCGCAGACAGGTTGCAGAGATACAGAAGGCCAGGCAGACAGGAGACTGAAGGACTGGAAGCCCCAGGCAGCCAGAAGACATCTTGGAGAACACAGACAGGTTGCAGAGATACTGAAGGCCATAGGCAAACAAGACTCAGGAACACAAAAGTCTTAATACCAAGACACAGGTGTGTGTCTTGGTGAGCTTTAAATAGGTCTAGGTAGATGATCACATGGGATCATGCAGGGCCCTTAAAGCCAGACGTGGAGCACAACAGAGTTTAGCAGACCCGAGAGAGGGAGGTAAAGCTCTGATCTAGGACAGGTGTGTAAAAATAGCTCCGTTAGGCTGGGTGTGCTCCGATGTGGCAGCCACAACATCCAGAGTCCTGGCTGATTTACTTCCAGTCCTGTGTCTGCACCTTATCAGTGTAGTGACTGAAGGGGCCGACTGACTTATTTTTTTCAATAGCCAAGAAAGCCCTCTTCTTAGTCACTTCTAGGTTAGTTTTGTTACTTTACCACATTACCATTACATTTATCACATGATCATATTTTATGTTTATTGGAAATTTTTATAAAACAAATATGACAATACAAAAGAGGTACAGAAGAGACAAAAAAGGGGATTCTTAAAATGTGGTTGTTTATCTTCTAAGTAATTTGTTCTCCCTATTCAGTGATTAAGTGGGTTTGGGAACATACATCGCGAACAGACCAACCATCACTTATTTATTCATAATGCCTCGCTTATATAGAGCCATCATATTCTCCAGCGCTTTACATACATTATTATCACTGTCCCCATTGGGGCTCACAATCTAAACTCCCTATCAGTATGCCTTTGAAGTGTGAGAGGAAACCGGAGCAAACTGGAGGAAAGAAAGGGGAGAACATACAAACTTTTTGCAGATGTTGTTCTTGCTCGGATTTGAACCCAGGACACCAGGGCTGCAAGCTACTGTATAATGATAACCACAGTGCTGCCTTACCAAGTGATCAGACTGGATCTCTGCAGATCTTTATGAAAGATGTGCCACAATTTAACAAAATGAATGAAACCTTTTGGGACAATTTTCCTATTATACAGGGGAAGGTGAGAGAGAATACAATAAGAGTCTTATATCATATTATGACTGCAAGGATCTGCACAAGTCCTGTCTCTTGTCCACTTATCAGATTATGCAATTTCCAGGCTGTATATAATACACAGCAAATATTAATTTACAATTAAACACTCCAGGAATTAAACATATATATTTTTTTATAAGAAAATAATATATTTTAATAATGTTATATATAAATACCAATTATATGTGAATAATAGTAATATATGGTATATATTATATGTTATATGTATATAAATATGTTATATACATTTAATATATATACAATATATTATATATAACATTATTATTAATATCTTATATATATATATATATTTTTTTTTTTTATATAATTTTCTCTCAAAAAGTTGGACATACACCCAACCCTCAGAATTATTTTACTGCACCTAAATCCCTATATTGCAAAATGTGAGAGGGGCAACTAAACTCCGGATTCAACAGGGTACATTAATTACGAGAAGTGACACATGGAACGTCATATCATGACTGTAAAGAACAGAGAGCCCAAGGCTGGATCATAACCCATTCTCCCCATTATCTAGGGAGAAATGTCAGACTTCCCTTTAAGTTTTCTCCGATATTTCTTGACATAAGATATACACATTTGTGCCATTATTAATAGCTCTATACAGTAAGATTGTCCGTCTTTCGGGTTAAGTGTCTATTTAAAACGCCAATTGGGAAAAGATGCCGTGAGCTTAAGAGCAGCTGTGTAACTGGCAGTAAAGTGGTTAATTCTCAGTTGCCATAAATCGGATGTTTTTATTCCTCTTAAATGCTGTAATTATCACCCAGTGCCGCAAAGCTTCAATTTTAAGCAATTAGGGCCAACTGAGTCATATCAACACCAGTTTATTCCTATGTGCTGAATAATTACTTGATACCTACTTAGAGGTAATAATGCTTATTCAGTGTTTGCCCCTGGGGAATGTGGCTTTCCCAGCGCACGTGCCAGAGGTGGCGCTCTGTATTCCTAGTGCATTATGGGGCATGTAGTTATTTGAGCGTTGGCGGGAAAGCTTTCCTTGTTCCGTCAGATGTCACTCTCCACATGCTTTAAAGAGTAACCATCATTTTAATTTTTATTTCATAAATCAATAGTACAGATGAAAATAAGAAACTTTGTAATATATCTTATCAGAGAAATCCGCTTCTCCTCCTGGATTGATTATTTTAAATTCAGGGGAAAAATCTGTGTTCAGCAAAAACAGACTTTCCCATTTCTGAGATAGGAGACGACAGTTGGGGCTTTTATTTCATTCTATGGAGGTTTGTTCCATGGAACTTTATCAGCACCAACTGTCATCTATCTCAGTCATGGGAAAATCTGTCTTCACTGAAGACAGATTTTACCATTGAATTGAGAATTTTGAGAGTAAAAGATCAGTCCTGATGGAAAAATAAGCAGGTTTCTGTAATAAGATATATTACAAGTTTCTCATTTTCACATATACTATTGATTTATGAAGAGAATTAAAACAGTTACTCCGTATAAATACAACTGATACAGCCATATAGCTCAATATTCCTTGATAATATTATGTTTAACTTTGGTGTTTGGCAGATATCTGTAGCTTTATGTGATAACGAAAATATTTTCTGATTGATGAATTGCTTTTAAAGCACCACTCCAGCATTTTGGTTTCTTTCAGCGTTGGAGTGGCGCTGTAAGTCCCCTGCCTCCCAGTCATATACACACCCTCTGGTGTCTTCACAATTTTCCGGTTCCGCGGCGCCATCTTGTGACTGCAGGTTCTGACTGTCCGGAAGTCAGAAGCTTCCTCACAAGCACTTAATCAAGTCTATGAGAGCCAGAATGAGGCCAAGACGAGGCTCTTATAGACTTGTATTGAAAAGTGACCTCCGTGCAGCTCCCTGAAACACAAGTTACCGGCAGGGCCCTTTTCAGCGGAGACTAATGGGAGAGACGCTAAAAAATAATGAAGGCGGCAGCAGGTGAGTATGAGAAAAGGAACTTACATTTAAAGCATCACTCCAGCGGTGCAATAAAAAAAACAGCTGGAATGGTGCTTTAATTTAACAGTCCACTACCACAGTTCCAGGGACTGTCATGTTAATAACATCACTGTCACCCGTGGACTAAAACTTCCTTTCGGTGGCAGCGGCGATATGTATTGTCTTCTGGACACTCCCGCTCTGCACAAGAGAAGACATATATATTGCTTGCACTTCTCCCTTGAATTTCCTTGACAGGAAGTAGCTATCTGACCGCTACCTCTCGTCAACCACGTAGGTTTCATGGTGCTGTTTTTCTGGTACCTGGTCATTAAAGAATATCATCTTCTTTTTCAGCTCTCTAGTCCACCCCCTATTATCCTTTGCACTTAGATCTACCCCTAGCTTAGGTATCTCTATTATTAGAGATCTGTGGCCAAATATAGAGGTTGCAAAGGTAACATGCACTTAGGGGGCCTACAGTAGCCACATAATATATTGTAGCATAGCACCACTGGTCTTATCACACTGTACATACAAATTCAGTGTAGTGCATATCCAGATCCTAAACTGTAGGCTGTATATTTCATGTGTGTCATGTATACAGGGATATTTCAGTCACAAGCGGTTAGCTAGAAGGCTTCAGAATCTACGACTGTTCTGCTGACTGGACGGTTTCTAGAAAAACAGGACCTAAAGAATAAAATCATTATCTTGATTCCCTCATTATACCACCAATTAAGAACAAGGGGATAACTTGGCGATGCGACTGCACATGCACCGCCGGTTGCCATTTTATTGAGACAATGTTTTTGTTAGAGATGACAACAATTATTGTGCTGGCGTGATATTTAACCCCGTAGTGACCAAGCCAATTTTGACCTTAATGACCAAGCCAAGTTTTACAATTCTGATCACTGTCACTTTATGAGGTTATAGCTCAAAGGATTCCACTGATTCTGAGAATGTTTTTTGGTGGCATATTAAACTTTATGTTAGTGGAAAAATTCCTTCGCTATGACTGAAAAAATTTTTAGACTTGAGAGTCCTCAGTGGTTGATACCTTTTAATGGCTAACTGAAAAGATGGTAACAAATTGCAAGCTTTCGAGACTACTCAGGTCTCTTCATCAGGCAAAGACTAAAACAAAAACTGAAGAATCACATATTTATACACAAGAGGACACAGGAATAATGCAATAGGTAAGACAAGTGACGTGAAGCGGAACTGTCATTATGGCAGAGGGATTAACATAAATATGACTAGTTCATAGATAAGGAGTGAAGGTTTTATTACCCTCTGATTGGGGTCTGGTATTGTGTTGTGATGACCCTAAAAGGTCAGGGAAGCAGATTCCTTAATTGTTGTAGAAAGACATAAAACTCTGGGATATATTCATCCCAGCACTAAGAGTGTCAAAGGTCATCATAAGTTTATATTCCCAGACTTTTCTATCCTTCTCAGATTTGAAGTTAGATTTTAATACAAGTAATTCCATATCCGTCATGCTATGACCGGGCATACAAAAGTGTTTTGCCACAGGTAAATCCATTCTCCTTTCTCTTATTGTGTGGCGATGAGAATTCATCCTTGTTCTCAGTTTTTGCCCGGTCTCCCCCACATACAGACCCCCAGTTGGACATTTAGTACATATAATTAGGTACACCACATTAGATGTGATGCAGCTGAAAGTACCTGGTATCTTGTAGTCCTGATGTGAGTTGGGGATCTTTATCCTGTCCGTGGTCATTATAGATGTACAGGTTTTGCATTTCTTTGTTTGCAAGGAAATGTACCTGCAGCTGTTGGGGAGGACAGGGAGCTTCTGACAATGATGCTTCTTAGATTTGGGGGCTGCCTAAAACATAGTAGTGGGGGGTCTGGAAATATGGATTGTAATCGGGCATCTTTTTGTAGTAAAGGTTGTAGTTTCCGTGCAGCTCCCCTTAGCATCTCCAGACTTGGATTGTAGGTGACCACTAGAGGCACCCGGTTATTTTCTTCTTTAGCTTTGTAATGTAGCAGGTGATTCCTTGATATTCTGGTGGCTCTTGTAATTTGGTTTTCAATTGTTCTTGGATGGTAGCCCTGGTTCAAAAAAGTCTTTCTGAGGCGACCAAGGTGTTCATCTCTATCCATGGGGTTGGAACATATACGGTTGTATCTGATGGCTTGGCTGTAGACAATAGAGTTTTTTATGTGTTTTGGATGGAAACTGTCCCATTTAAGATATGTTGGACGGTCGATTGGCTTCTGATACAGGGATGTCTCTATTTCATTGTTCTTTAGCTTAATGGTGGTGTCTAAAAAGTTAATTTCAGTGCTGGAGTAGTTAAGTGTTAAGTTGATGGTGGGATGAAATTGATTGAACTGTTCATGGAACGTCTTTAGCTGTTGTTCAGACTCCGTCCAGATGATTAAAATGTCATCAATGTAGCGGTAGTAGGCCCGAGGCCTGATGGGGCATGAGGACAAAAATTCGCTTTCAAGCTTGGCCATGAAAAGATTTGCATACTGTGGAGCCATTTTACTTCCCATAGCTGTGCCAGTCTCCTGAAGATAGATCTAGATGTCAAATTCGAAGTAATTGTGGGTGAGGATGAATTTTGTGAGTTTCACCACAGAATCAGCATCATTCCCGGTGTTTCCCATGAAGACTTTGCAGGCATTTAATCCATCCTGGTGTGGGATATTAGAGTACAAAGATTCCACATCCATGGTGGCCAGGATGGTTCCTTCTGGTAGAGAACCTATTGCTGCTAGTTTATTCAGTAGGTCAGTTGTGTCCTGAATGTAGCTGGGTGTATCCTTTACCAGGGGTTTAAGAACACCCTCTACCCATCCAGATACTTGCTCGGTAAGGGTGTCCACACATGAAATAATCGGCCTCCCTGGATTTCCGGCTTTGTGGATTTTGGGAAGCATGTAGAATGTCCCTGTTCTTGGACTTTCTGGTATCAGGTCATCAGCTCTTATGGATTTGTCAGACAGACAAGATACCAACTTGCTTAGTTCCTTGTAATAGTCCTGTGTAGGGTCCGACTCCAGTTTTCTGTAGTAGCGTGTGTCCGTAAGTTGTCTGTTTGCTTCCTTCATATAGTCTGATGTGTTCATCATGACTAGAGTTGAGCGATACTTTCCGATATCCTAAAGTATCGGAATCGGAATGGTATCGCCGATATCACTAAAATATCGGCGATACCCGATACCGATACCGGAAGTCCCATGTAAGTCTATGGGAACAAAATATCGCAACTAAAAAAAACCCATTCTTTCCTTGTAAACACTAAATATACACACATAGAATACATATATATATATATACATGTCATTGTGACATATATATATACATATATGTATAGTTTATACACTTCTACATAGTAAAATATCCTCTCATTCAATTGCCGGGTAAAGCCGGCTTCAGTGAAAAGACAGAAGCACCCGACATGAAATGACACTTGGTGTACATAGGGTTAATCATGTCTTTTCATGTCGTTTGCTATCTGATTTGCACAAACAATTAAATCAGACTATGTGTGCAAAATTTCACACCTGTAGGGGTTAATTAAAGGTGTAAATTCGTTGTAAAAAAAACGGACTTTTTTTGCTACGAATTTACACCTTTAATTAACCCCTACAGGTGTGAAATTTTGCACACATAGTCTGATTTAATTGTTTGTGCAAATTAGGCTGGAGTCACACACAACCACAAAAAATCGGTCCGTTTTAGACGGTCGACAATCGGATCAAAATAAAAACATCACACATCCTTCTGGCATCCGATTTTCCTTCAAAGATGCGATTTAATCGCATGTGTGTGTACCTTGTAACATCCGATTTTCATCCGACTTGCGAGATTTTCTCGCAGGCTTGCAAAACTGACATATAATGGATCCAAAAGAATAGTATTTAAATGCCAAAAGAAAGAATAGATATATACACATATATATATATATATATATATATATATATATATGTCATTGTGACATATATATATATACATATATTTATAGTTCTTACACTTCTACATACTGTTATAGCCGCTAATTCAATTGCCGGCTTCAGTGAAATCACAGAAGCCGACATGAAATGATACATTGTTTCCACACATTTAACCATGTAATTTCATGTATTTTTATATATGTTTGAAACATACAATTACATGAGTATATGTGTGCTAAATTTCAGACATGTAGGGGTTAATTAAAGGTGTAAATTCGTTAAAAAAAATGCGTGGGCTCCCGCTGTATTTTCTCCACCAGACAGACAAAGCAAGCGAGTGGGGGCAGATAATAATAGCCTAGGGAGGGTACATTTTTTTTGTGCCCCCCCTGGCTACTAACATCTGCCCCCAGACACCCCAGAAAGGGCAAATCTATAATTAGATTCGCCCTTTCTGGCACTTTGCCCGTCTATTCCCATTGCCCTGTAGCGGTGGCGAATGGGTTAATAAGGGGTTAAAATGACCTTGCAATTGAAAGGTCACTTTAAGCCAGGTTAATAATTGATAGCTGTCAATTAGGCAACTATCAATTATTAATCCTATTGTATGAAAGAAAAATCAAACACACACACTTTAATAAAAAATAAGTTTAATTAAATAATCACACAGTTTTTGACCATATTTTATTTTCCTGCTAAAACCATTTCCTGTAATAAAAATAAAATAAAAAAGCAAAATTATACTTACCAATCCGATGTACAGTCAGGTCCCACGGTGTAATCCATCAGAAAGGGTTAACAGGTTACAGGTCGCAGAGAGCTAATAATGCTGTCTCAGACCTGTATTCCCCTGAATGAATAACTTCCTCTCCCAGCGAAAGTAGAGGAATAGATTCATGAATGGAGCTTAATTGATTTCTTGCCAATTTAACTGTAGTGACCTGACCTAAAGGGAAAGTGGACACAATCAATTAAGCTTCATTCATGAAACACATCCTCTCCTGTCGCCAGGAGAGGAACTTATTCATTCATGAGCTTTGAGCTGAGCATGCAGGATTACTTGCACTGCTTGGCTCAAAGCTAGTTAACCCTTTGTGAAGGATTACAGCGTGGGACGTGACAGATCAGCGGAATAGGTAAGAATAATGTTGTTTTATTTCTTTTTCTTTATTTTAGGAGATCAATGGCTTCGCACGGATTTAGTGTAAAATAAAATATGGTCAAAAAAATGTGTTTTTATTTCATTAAAATTATTTATTCTTAAAGTGTGTGTGTTTTTTTATTTACTTCAATAGGATTAATAATTGATAGTTGTCTAATTGACAGCTATCAATCATTAACCTGCCTTAAGGTCACCTTTCAATTGCAAGGTGACAGTAAGGTGAGATTAACCCATTCGCCACCGCTACAGGGCAATGGGAATAGACGGGCAAAGTGCCAGAAAGGGCGAATCTAATTATAGATTTGCCCTTTCTGGGGTGTCTGGGGGCAGATGTTAGTAGCCAGGGGGGGCACAAAAAAATGCACCCTCCCTGGGCTATTATTATCTGCCCCCACTCGCTTTGCTTTGTCTGTCTGGTGGAGAAAATACAGCGGGAGCCCACGCATTTTTTTTCAACGAAATTACACCTTTAATTAACCCCTACATGTCTGAAATTTTGCACAAATACACTCATGTAATTGTATGTTTCAAACATATATAAAAATACATGAAATTACATGGTTAAATGTGTGGAAACAATGTATCATTTCATGTCGGCTTCTGTGATTTCACAAAACCCGGCAATTGAATTAGCGGCTATTACAGTATGTAGAAGTCTAGGAACTATAAATATATGTATATATACATGTCACAATGACATGTATATATATATGTATGTGTTCTATGTGTATATATCTATTCTTTCTAGTCTTTATTAAAGCTGTCAGTGTGATTTTACAGTATAGGCGGGGATGAATTGCCGGCTTTTCTAAAGGACACCGATGCGATTTCATCGCAAGTCACACAGTGTGGTCCGTTTGTAATCAGATTTTTCATCGCTCCCATAGACTTGCATTGGCGATTGTCGACCGACAATCGGTGACAATCGCAGCATGCTGCGATTGTACACGGACGTTTAAAACGGACCACAAAAAATCTGATACTGGGAGCTGCTCCATAGATTAACATAGGTCCGACTGCAATGCGATATTTCATCGCATTGCAGTCGTCCGATTTTGTCGCCAGTGTGACTCCGGCCTTAGATAGCAAAGGACATGAAAAGACATGGTTAACCCTATGTACACCAAGTGTCATTTCATGTCACCCGACATGAAATGACACTTGGTGTACATAGGTTAACCATGTCTTTTCATGTCCTTTGCTATCTAATTTGCACAAACAATTAAATCAGACTATGTGTGCAAAATTTCACACCTGTAGGGGTTAATTAAAGGTGTAAATTCGTTGTAAAAAAAACCGGACTTTTTTGCTACGAATTTACACCTTTAATTAACCCCTACAGGTGTGAAATTTTGCACACATAGTCTGATTTAATTGTTTGTGCAAATTAGATAGCAAAGGACATGAAAAGACATGGTTAACCCTATGTACACCAAGTGTCATTTCATGTCGGGTTCTGCATTTTCACAAAAGCCGGCAATTGAATTACGGCTATTATACTATGTAGAAGTGTATGAACTACAAATATAAATATATATATATATGTGTCACAAATTCAATGACATGTATATATATATATGAGGTGTAAAATTGCTGAAAAAAAATGCGTGGGCTCCCGCCCTATTTTCGCAACCAGACAGACAAAGCCAGTGAGTGGGGGCAGATAATAATAGCCCAGAGAGGGACCATTATTTTTGCCCCCCCCGGCTACTAACATCTGCCCCCAGACACCCCAGGAAAGACAAATCTATAATTAGATTCGCCCTTTCTGGCACTTTGCCCGTCTATTCCCATTGCCCTGTAGCGGTGGCGAATGGGTTAATATGGGGTTAAAGCCACCTTGCTATTGAAAGGTGACCTTAAGCCAGGTTAATAATTGAGAGCTGTCAATTAGACAACTATCAATTATTAATCCTATTGCATGAAATAAAAATAAAACACACACACTTTAATTAAAAATCATTTTAATGAAATAAAGACACATGTTTTTGACCATCTTTTATTTTACTGCAAAAACCATTTCCTGTAATAAAAATAAAATAAAAAAGCAAAATTATTCTTACCTATCCCATGCACAGTCAGGTCCCACGGTGTAATCCTTCAGAAAGGGTTAATGTTTACTGCAGGGACCGCAGCTAATGCTGCAGCCTCACAGTAAACCCCAAATGAATGAGTTCCTCTCCTGCCTGACAGGAGAGTAAAGGCTGGGTGTCACATAACGATACACCAGCGATCCCGACAACGATATGCACTTGTCAGGATCGCTGGTGTATCGCTACATGATCGCTGCTGAGCTGCCAAACAGGCAGCTCAGGCAGCGATCTGGGACAGCGACACTGCGGGTAACATCGCTTAAGGGCCCGTCTCACATAGCGATATCGCTACCGAGATCGCTGCTGAGTCACTAGTTTTGTGACGCAGCAGCGAGCTCACCAGCGATATCGCTGTGTGTGACATTCAGCGACGATCAGCCCCCTGCCGGGTATCGCTGATCGTCGCAGAAATGTCAGGACCTTTTTTTGATCGCTGGTTTCCCTCTGACAGGCACGCATCGCTGCGTGTGACAGGCGGGAGACCAGCGATCCGCTGGTAACCAAGGTACACAGCGGGTTTCCAGGCACCGCGCAGCGCTTGGAAACCCGCTGTGTACCTTGGATACCAGCTCCCTGCATCAGGGCGCTGGTATCCAAGGTACACAGCGGGTTTCTAGGCACAGCCCCGCGCCTGGAAACCCGCTGTGTACCTTGGTTACCAGCGGATCGCTGGTCTCCCGCCTGTCACACGCAGCGATGTGTGCCTGTCAGCGGGAAACCAGCGATCAAAGGTCCTGACATTTCAGCGACGATCAGCGATACCCGGCAGGGGGGCTGATCGTCGCTGAATGTCACACACAGCGATATCGCTGGTGAGCTTGCTGCTGCGTCACAAAACTAGTGACTCAGCAGCGATCTCGGTAGCGATATCGCTATGTGAGACGGGCCCTTAAGTGGAAAGCTTAATTGATTGCTTTCCACTTTCACTTCAGGTCAGCCAGGGACACAATCAGTGACGTCAGAGGGAACTGATTAACAAAAATAGGGGTTCCCTTCGAAAAAAAAATGGCGTGGGGTCCCCCCTATTTTTGTTAACCAGCCAGATGAAGCAGACCGCTGAGGCCTGGATTTTCAGGCTGTTAAGGAGCCAAGATCCATGGACCTTGCCAGCCTGATAATACCAGGCCACAGCAGTCTGTATATCTTGGCTGATTAACAAAAATAGGGGATCCCCTCGAAAAAAATTGGCGTGGGGTCCCCCCTATTTTTGTTAACCAGCCAGATGAAGAAAACCGCTGAGGCCTGGATTTTCAGGCTGTTAAGGAGCCAAGATCCATGGACCTTGCCAGCCTGATAATACCAGGCCACAGCAGTCTGTATATCTTGGCTGATTAACAAAAATAGGGGATCCCCTCGAAAAAAATTGGCGTGGGTTCCCCCCTATTTTTGTTAACCAGCCAGATGAAGAAAACCGCTGAGGCCTGGATTTTCAGGCTGTTAAGGACCAAGATCCATGGACCTTGCCAGCCTGATAATACCAGGCCACAGCAGTCTGTATATCTTGGCTGATTAACAAAAATAGGGGATCCCCTCGAAAAAAATTGGCGTGGGGTCCCCCCTATTTTTGTTAACCAGCCAGATGAAGAAAACCGCTGAGGCCTGGTTTTTCAGGCTGGTAAGGATCCAATATCCATGAACCTTGCAAGCCTGATAATACCAGGCCACAGCAGTCTGCTTAGCTTGGCTGGTTAACAAAAATAGGGGATCCCCTCGAAAAAAAAACGGCGTGGGGATCCCCCCTATTTTTGTTAACCAGCCAAGTAAAATGCAGACTGCTGCGGCCTGGTATTAAAAGACTGTCAAGGCCCATGGATTTTGGCCCTCAACAGCCTGATAATACCAGGCTACAGCAGCCCCACATTTGGCGCATCAAAAGATGTGCCAATTGTGGCACTTTACCCGGCTCTTCCCACTTGCCCTGTAGCGGTGGCAAGCGGGGTAATAAGGGGTTATTGTCACCGTTGATTGCACGGTGACAATAAGCCCGGTTAATAATGGATAGGCGTCAATAAGACACCGATCCATTATTAATCCCAAAGTTATTAAATGTATAAAAAAAAGACACAGCAAGAAAAAAGTCTTTTAATGAAATAAAAGAGACAACACAGTTTTCATTTCTTTTATTATACACTCATTCCTGCGACGCCATCGATCTCCTGTAAAAAAAGAAAAAAAACAAACCAACAGTATACCACCTGTCCGACGCAGTCCAGAACGACAGTCCCACGACGATCCAGCTGTGCTACATCGCAATGACAGGCAGAGCCTGTCATTGCAACGCAGCACAGCTGATTACCTGCTTCCCCGGCGGTGACGTCATCGGACTGACTGCTTTACGGCCGGGATTACCCAGCAGTCACTGCAGTTATCGCGAGAAACTGCATGTGACCGCCGGGGAAAGAAGATGGCGGCCATGAAGCAGTCCAGCCCGTGACCGCCGGAGATCTTCTGCCGGGTAAGTGCCGCTGACTCCTGACAGACCCGACCGACGGACACTCACAGTGACAGTGACAATCCCGATTCCGGTATCCGATAAGACGAAAATATCGGAACTCGGAATCGGAATTCCGATACAGCTAATATCGGCCGATACCCGATATTTGCAGTATCGGAATGCTCAACACTAATCATGACTATTGCACCTCCCTTGTCAGCAGGTTTAATGATGATTTCTTTGTTGGTTTTCAGAGACTGTATGGCCTTTCTCTCCTGGGCACTGATGTTGGAGGCTTGTCTCTTGTTGGTGGCTATGATGGTGGATTTTATCAAATGTCTGAATGAGTCTATATATTTATCCAAATGAGGGTTACGTCCAGGTGGAGGTGTCCAGTCTGACCTCTTCTTGGTTATTGGGATCCCTCTTCCTTCAGTCCGAGTGTTTTCTGAATCTTCTGTATCATTGAAGTATTCCCTCAGGCGCAGTCTCCTGAAAAAATGTTCCATATCACTGCAAAGTTCGGTTTTATCCAGGGCCTTAGTAGGACAAAATGAGAGTCCTCTAGAAAGCACGGCAAGCTCCACTTTGTTGGGTTTGTAATCTGAGAGATTGATGACACAGTTAGATGCTTTTGTGTCTGGAATGGAGTGGTTGTCAGAGTTGTCAGGTTTTGGTTTTGTTTTGTATCTGTTTGTATAGAGTCCGGAATGGAGGCGCAATCTGTGTAGTTCCTTTTCCTTGTTTTGAATCAGAAAGGTCCGTAGTTTGTTATAGTATTGTTGTAATTTTTGCTCTGTGCTTTCTGTAAGTGTTTTCCTCAGAGTTTCAAATTGTCCTTGGACTTTACTCCTTATGCTGTAGCAGACATGCAAAAGATGATTCCTTAGTCTTTCAGAAGTCCTGTGACAAAGGTTTTGTGCATAATGGGTATTGTAGGTGTGAAGAATTGGGTTTGTAATCCAGAGTCCTTTGGGAATTAGATTCTCCTTTTTGCATTTAGATAAGAAAAAAATGTCGCTGTCCATTTGTGCACGTTTCTTCAGAAGTGGTTTCAGTTCCATAAAGATGCGGTACATTCTGGTATCCTCCATTTTGATATAGGAAAGATGTGTATCTTCGCTATGACTTGCGCTTATTTATGAAAAAAAAAAAAATTTGGCAAAAATTTAGAAAATTTTGCAATTTTCAAACTTTTCATTTTTGTGCCCTTAAATTACAGAGTCGCATCACACAAAATAGTTAATAAATAACATTTCCCACATGTCAACTTTACATCAGCACAATTTTGGAAACAATTTTTTATGCTACTGTGTAGCCCTGGTGTGTAAGGCACACATAAAATCCTGGAGGATGTGCGGAGAGGTAACAGTTTAATGCTTGATATCCATTCACTCCATCACACACTTGGACACACCCATAGGGTATATAAGGTAGTGACATGCAGCAGAGAGAGTCTGTTCTGTTTCCTGTCTTCGGACAGAGGAGTCGAGTCTGGACTTGGAGGGAGGAAGGAGTTCAGTCTAGCTCGGGTGGCTCAGGAGTGAGTCATCCCACCAGTGTGCAGTCTGTGCAGGAGGAGAGGAGATCAGATTGCATTTCCTGTCAGAGCTCTGGGTGAGCTAAAGTCAGACAGACGGAGACAGCTTTGGAGAAAGAAGAGTTAGCAGCAGAAACTTCAGTCGCCTGTCCCAAGGACAGTGAAGTTCAGTTGATGTGTTCCTGAACTAGGAGAATACTGAGAATCTGTCAGCGAGCTCCAAGGAAGAAGTAAGAAAGGATTGACTTGTACTATCCTAGGAAGTGTGGAGTGCTTATGTTAAGAGCGCGAGCAGGGCGAAGGGCGCAGTGGAAAGAATTAGAGAAGTGCCTTAGATATCGGATTATCTGCACTATTAGCCGGTCACTGGGGACCGAAGTGTTGCTATCGCTTCACGCATAGTAACGGAACAACCGGAGTCTTACTGGACCTTAGGTCGCAGAAAGCAGCCCTTAGTGTCGGTACGTAACCGGAGTCAGGGAGAACAGTCTAGCCTGATCAGCAAATATAGACTTGGGTCTCACCACTGGAAGGCTCCACCACAATGCTGGCCGGGCAGTACAGCTATGGAGTTAGCTGGAGTATTCGGAGTTAACTTAGCTTCAAGCAAGTTGGACTCATCATATTGGAAGTAAAGGAGGCCTCTAACCTGTTCAGCTGTTATCTCGAAGCACATTCTCCACCCTGACCAGCTCCCCGGGACCTGCCTAAACATCTGACAAGTAAAAGGTATGGAAATACGCTGGATGGTGTGAGACTGATTCATTTATCTGCACCCTACATCATTATAACCATAGACTTTGAGGGACCAGTCCCACCTGTGGGGGACCCGTCATCTAGCTGCCATAACATCCCCTCAGAGATCTACAGCAGCGCTGGTCTTAGTGACTAGAAAACTACAGGTGGCGTCACGAACTGTTATCTACCAATCCCCTGTAAATAATCCCCCCCATCATACGCCTGACCGCCAGGGACACGGAACGAGCCACCGCTGCCAGTGACACAAATCCCATAGACTTTCATGGGCTCGGCTCCGAGTACCCCATATCCCTGGAAACCCACAATTGTGGTGCGTGGTCGAGACAAAAACTTGGCGTCACGAACAGGATCCGAAACTTGCAGCATTGCGAGCCCTGTGTGCCTGTGGACTGTTTTAGTGAAAAAGACTGTTTGCTGTATTTGGCGCCAAAATACCGCCATTTTGCCGCCAAGTTGGTGCCCTGAGGCGCTGGTGAAGAAGGTGGGCGTACCTTCGTGGGCGTGTACCCCCCTGAAGCGCGAAAAGTTATGGCCGCCCTCTCCAAGGCCTATTACAATGTGAGATCCAGCCCCACTGCTAAAGAAATACGCCTCCTCTTCATCCTCTATGCGAAGAGGAGGAGACGCAAATCCCGCCTCCACGGAAAGGACCAGAATGTTCCTGTTGGATACCACAGTGAGACCTGGACCGAGGTGGCAGAAGGACAGGAGCAGCTATGCAGTGGAGCAGTGGTGGGCAGGCCCTGCTCCCCAGAAAAGCTGTTGCTTGAACCGGAGCCATCTCTAATACAGGAACTTCAACAAACTATGCTGGAGCTGCAGAGGGAGAATGCGGTGCTCAGAAGGTTAATCCAGCGTCATGCAGACTTGCAGGAGACAGAGAGACGCTGGCGTGCCCAGATACAGCGGCTGCTGTGGGACGCAGTGCTCTCTCCCACAAGCATAATGCCGTCTCCTGATTTCCCAAGTTCCCTGCTGAAGAAAGCTGAAGGAAAACCGGAGGCTGCCCCCAAAAGTGCTGTACCTGATCCCACTGATGCGGAGGTGGAAGCGAAGGAGGCTGAGGAGGTTCTGCCTGTTCCGGAGTACCAGCTAGGCCAGGAGGCCGCAGCAGATTACAGATCCCCGGTAGGGACGCCGGAGGAAGCCCAGCCGTCTGTGATGGAGCAGCGACAGCAGCAGGTTAGTGCGTCCCCAACTGAGCCATTGTGCACACCTGCTTCCTGCTCTGCATCACACCAGCATTGTGCATCAGCATCGCCCCTGCGTACACCTCCATATCGCAATCGGCGACCCAGCCTAAACCGCAAACTGCGACCAAAATAGTACCGCAAAATGTTGTGGCACCTGTAGCGACGCAATCGGCGTCTCACAAAGAGGAAGCACCCGGCGTGCCCCAAGCGGTTCGCACAAGGACTGTAGCGACCCAAACCTTGATAGCAGGTCACGACCTGTTTGTCATGTGCTCTAAGGAGCATCGCATTGTTCCAGCCCCCGGGGTGGAAAATGTAGTTGAAGTAATTAAAAAGTAAAGACCGGTAGGATCCAGAAAGGGGTCTACCGCATGTAACGTTGTAGAAAGTTTGAGAATTTTTGCCAGATTTGCACTTTATTGCCAAATGTATGATGATGAGATATATCTATGTTTTCTATAATGAGTAGAATACCCGGCTGGGTAAAAGGAATTTTGAAAAGTTGAAGAATTTTGAGAAATTAAAAAGTAATGTGATAATTGCATAGTTTTACATATAGAATACCCTGGTTGGGTAAATATCGTTAGAATTATAATGTAAATATTGAAGTGAAAAGTATATATATGTGTCCTTAACCATGCCATGGACTGAGAGGCTGAGGACTGTGCCAGCCCAGAACTTATCTTTGTACATAGTTGCGCTACGGTGCATTATCTTGGTTTTACATAAAACCAGCACAACTACCTCTGAACATAAAACCCGTATGGTGTGGCACTGAGCGAGGTCTGCAGTCGGATGTCCTGCAGCCCACCCAGGACCCACGTGGAAGGTTTGGTGCGGGTCCTTCACAAGAATACTGTATATTTATTGAAAGTTTTGATAATTTTGATAATGTTTTACTGTCATTGTACATAATGTAACGTTCAAGATTTCGTACCTCCCGGATGGGATGAGTTTCATGTTATTGTTTAAATGCAAAACAAAAATGTCTTTCTTTTTGTATTTTACAGCCGGGAGTGCTGTGTTTTACCAAGGGTGGATGTGTAGCCCTGGTGTGTAAGGCACACATAAAATCCTGGAGGATGTGCGGAGAGGTAACAGTTTAATGCTTGATATCCATTCACTCCATCACACACTTGGACACACCCATAGGGTATATAAGGTAGTGACATGCAGCAGAGAGAGTCTGTTCTGTTTCCTGTCTTCGAACAGAGGAGTCGAGTCTGGACTTGGAGGGAGGAAGGAGTTCAGTCTAGCTCGGGTGGCTCAGGAGTGAGTCATCCCACCAGTGTGCAGTCTGTGCAGGAGGAGAGGAGATCAGATTGCATTTCCTGTCAGAGCTCTGGGTGAGCTAAAGTCAGACAGACGGAGACAGCTTTGGAGAAAGAAGAGTTAGCAGCAGAAACTTCAGTCGCCTGTCCCAAGGACAGTGAAGTTCAGTTGATGTGTTCCTGAACTAGGAGAATACTGAGAATCTGTCAGCGAGCTCCAAGGAAGAAGTAAGAAAGGATTGACTAGTACTATCCTAGGAAGTGTGGAGTGCTTATGTTAAGAGCGCGAGCAGGGCGAAGGGCGCAGTGGAAAGAATTAGAGAAGTGCCTTAGATATCGGATTATCTGCACTATTAGCCGGTCACTGGGGACCGAAGTGTTGCTATCGCTTCACGCATAGTAACGGAACAACCGGAGTCTTACTGGACCTTAGGTCGCAGAAAGCAGCCCTTAGTGTCGGTACGTAACCGGAGTCAGGGAGAACAGTCTAGCCTGATCAGCAAATATAGACTTGGGTCTCACCACTGGAAGGCTCCACCACAATGCTGGCCGGGCAGTACAGCTATGGAGTTAGCTGGAGTATTCGGAGTTAACTTAGCTTCAAGCAAGTTGGACTCATCATATTGGAAGTAAAGGAGGCCTCTAACCTGTTCAGCTGTTATCTCGAAGCACATTCTCCACCCTGACCAGCTCCCCGGGACCTGCCTAAACATCTGACAAGTAAAAGGTATGGAAATACGCTGGATGGTGTGAGACTGATTCATTTATCTGCACCCTACATCATTATAACCATAGACTTTGAGGGACCAGTCCCACCTGTGGGGGACCCGTCATCTAGCTGCCATAACATCCCCTCAGAGATCTACAGCAGCGCTGGTCTTAGTGACTAGAAAACTACAGGTGGCGTCACGAACTGTTATCTACCAATCCCCTGTAAATAATCCCCCCCATCATACGCCTGACCGCCAGGGACACGGAACGAGCCACCGCTGCCAGTGACACAAATCCCATAGACTTTCATGGGCTCGGCTCCGAGTACCCCATATCCCTGGAAACCCACAATTGTGGTGCGTGGTCGAGACACTACAACGTTATAAGGGTTAAAGTTGACCAGCGATTTCTCATTTTTCTAACAAAATTTACAAAACCATTTTTTTTAGGGACCACCTCACACTTGAAGTGAGTCTGGGGGTCAATATGACAGAAAATACCCAAAAGTGACACCATTCTAAAAACTGCACGCTTGAAGGTACTCAAAACCACATTCAAGAAGTTTATTAACCCTTCAGGTGCTTCACAAGAACTAAAACAATATGGAAAGAAAAAATGAACATTTTACTTTTTTCACAAAAAATTTACTTTAGACCCAAACTTTTTTATTTTCACAAGGGTATCAGGAGAAAATGTACCACAAATTTTGTTGTGCAATTTCTCCTGAGTATGCCGATACCCCGTATGTGGGGGAAAGCCACTGTTTTGGCGCATAGCAGGGCTCAGAAGGGAGGGAACACCGTTTGACTTTTTAAACCCAAAATTGTCTGGAATCAATGGCGGGTGCCACATTGCGTTTGGAAACTTCCTGATGTACATAATCAGTGGAAACCTCCCAATTCTAACTGCAACTCTAATACAGCTCAAACCCCAACACACCCTAACCATAATCCCAACCCTAATTACAAACATAACCCCAACACAACCCTAACCACAACCCTAACCCCAACACCATCCTAACCCCAACACCACAACCATAACTCCAACACAACCCTAGCCCCAACGCTAACCCTAACCCAACCCTAATCCTAGCCCCAAACATAGCCCCAACCCTAACCCTTCCGTAACCCTAGCCCAACCCTAGCTTTAACCCCAATCCTAACCTAGCCCCAACGCTAACCCTAACTGCAAAGAATGGAAAAAGTACATTTTTTTTATTATTTTTACCTAACTAAGGGAGTGACAAAGGGGGGTTTGATTTACTATTTTTTTTTATTTTGATCACTGTGATTTTATATGAATGGAAAAGCGGAATAATAGCGACCACAAGACAGGGTAAAAACTGACCCGAATCATGTTCTCCAGTAGCCAAGACCCCAGAGATTTTACGATGCTGGTGAGCGCTATATACTTATTTCTCAGTGCCGTTAAAAAGCGGTGCTGAGTAATAAGTACCTTTAACTACTGCCGTTAAAAGCCGTATTGGCGGTCGTTAAGTGGTTAAAATAGGAGACAGGCACTGATGGATCAGTGACCTGTCATTCAAACAGGAGGATGAATAAGGGACTAGAGCACCAACAAAAGGCACTGCCCACAGGCAGTTTCCCAGAGCCATATCTTTTTCATTTTTCCATCAATACTGCCATGTGAGGGCTTGTTTTTTGTAGGACGAGTTGTAATTTTGAACGACACCATTGGTTTTACCATATCATGTATTGGAAAACGGGAAAAAATTCCAAGTGCGGTGAAATTGCAAAAAAAGTGCAATTCCACAACTGTTTATTTTATCCCATGTTAACCAAATGCTAAAACTGACCTGCCATTATGATCCTCCAGGTCATTACGAGTTTGTGGATACCAAACATGTTTGTATAGGTTGTTTTTTATTAAAGTGGTGTACAAAAAATCCAATGTTTGCTAAAAAAAAAAAAAAATTGCCCCATTTTCCAAGACCTACAGCATCTCCAATTTTCGGAATCTGGGGCTGGATGTGGGCTTATTTTTTGTGTGCCGAAATTACGTTTTTAATGATACCATTTTGTTGCAGATACGATCTTTTGATTGCCCGTTATTGCATTTTAATGCAATGTTGCGGTGACCAAAAAAACATAATTCTGGCTTTTGATTTGTTTTTTTTTGCAAGCCGTTTACTGATCAGATTAATTCTTTTTATAGCTTGATAGATCGGGTGATTATGAACGTGGTGATGCCAAACATGTATATTTTTAATTTTTTTTATTGTTTTATTTTGATTGGGACGAATGGGGGGTGATTTGAACTTGTATATAGCTCTGGCAAAAATTAAGAGACCACTGCAAAATTTTTGTTTGTCTGATTTTTCTCTTTATTGGTATATTTTTTAGTAAAATGTAAATTGCTCTTTTATTCTATAGACTACTACTACTACATGTCTCTGAATTTACAACCAATAAATTTTGAATTTATTTTCAGAAAATGAGAAAAGGTCAAAATAACAAAAAAATGCAGTGCTTGCAGACCTCAGATAATGCTAGGAAACAAATTCATTATCATTTAGAAACAACAATACTAATGTTTTAACTCAGGAAGAGTTCAGAAACCAATATTTTGTGGAATAACCATTATTTTTAATCACAGCTTTCATGCGTCTTGGCATGCTTTCCACCAGTCTTTCACACTGCTTTTGGGTGACCTTATGCCATCCTGGTACTAAAATTTAAGCAGTTTTTCTTTGATGGATTGTGACTGTCCATCTTCCTCTTGATTACATTCCAGAGGTTTTCAATGGGGTTCAGGTCTGGAGATTGGGCTGGCCATGACAGGGATTTGATGTGGTGGTCCTTCATCCACACATTGATTGACCTAGCTGTGTGGCATGGTGCATTGTCCTGCTGGAAAAACCAGTCCTCAGAGTTGGGGAACATTGCCTGAGCAGAAGGAATCAACTGTTTTTCCAGGATAACCTTGTATGTGGCTTGATTCATACGTCCTTCGCAAAGATTAACCTGCCCAATTACAGCCTTGCTGAAGCATCCCCAGATCATCAGCGATCCTCCACCAAATTTCACAGTGGGTGCAAGACACTCAAGACACTGGGGCTTGTACGCATCTCCAGGACTCCGTCTAACCATTAGACGACCAGGTGTTGGGCAAAGCTGAAAATTAGACTCATCAGAGAAGATTACCTTACTCCAGTCCTCTATGGTCCAATCCTTATGGTCTTTGGCAAACTGCAGCTTGGCTCTCCTTTGCTTCTCATTGATGAAAAGCTTTTTCCTAGCTTTACATGACTTGAGCCCTGCCTCTAGGAGCCTGTTATGATCTGTTCTTGCCGTGCACTTCACCCCAGCTGCCATTTGTCATTCCTTTTGTAGGTCAGTTGATGTCATCCTGTGGTAGCTGAGTGACATTCGAGTAAGATGACGGTCATCCCGGTCAGTGGAGAGTCGTTTTCGCCCTCTGCCAGGCTGTAGCTTTGTTGTCCCAATGTCTGCTGCTTGACCTTGTTGTAATGGACTGCCGTCTTAGAAAATTTTAAGGATGGAGGCAACATGATGCTCACTGTATCCTTCTGCTAGTAAAGTCAGAATTGAGCCCTTCTTTTCCTCACTCAAGACTTTTCTTTTCAACTCCTTTGGCATGGTTAATTTTTTCATTCCTATTACTTTTGGGATATTGCTAGCATTTGTTTTGCTATCCAGCTTGACCTATTGCAAGAGGATTTGCTTCAGGTGATCACCTAATCAGAAGCACATTAAGTAGAATGAGGTGTACTCTTATTGGAATTCAACTGACACTGGAATGGAATGGCTGTCAGACATGTAGAGAAGCTGAATTTGTATAAAACTGTGCAGTGGTCTTTTAATTTTTGCCAGAGCTGTATATATTTTTTTCATATTTTTAAAAACATTTTTTTTACAATACACTTGCTTCAATAGTCTCCATGGGAGACTAGAAGCTGTGATCATCCGATCACTTGTGCTACATAGAGCAGGGCTTCAGAGTAGAAATGCTCATTTGCTATGAGCGCTGACCACTGGGCAGCACTCATAGCAATGGCAACCACAGGGGTCTGCTGCAGACACCGGGTTGTCATGCCAATCCATTGACGACCCGCAGTTATGTGACACAGGCGCCGATGGGCGATGAAATCAGCTGACATGTGTCGGGAAAGATGTGGGCTCAGTGCCGGAGCCCACATCAAAGGGAAAGACATGACATGCGCTGTACAAGTAACGGCGCATGTCATGAAGGGCTTAAATGAAAACTTCACAGAAAGATTACACAAAAACCACAAAAAAAATTTCTTCACTGCAGGTATCATTTTAATCAGTATCCCAGAGCCAATATGGCTTTGTGTGTACTTTATTTTGCACAATCCTGCTGACAGGTTCTCTTTAAATAAGCTGTTAAGATCTATGGGTGGGACACATGTGGATGATAATCTGCCTATACAGCCTATTTTAAATTAAATAGGGCATTACCAGTGTGAGACAGGAGAGCAGACTGTCAGTCACTACATGTCTCGCATTTGTAACGTTGCCTTTCATGTAAAATAAGCTCTGGAGGCAGAGTCTCTGGGAGATCTATGTCTAGCCCATAGATCTTAACAGCTCATTTACATGTTAAGAAAAATGTGGATTTCTCTCGAATAAGACATCAGATTGCAGATGTCAAGGAATCATATGATTAAACTTTCTATGACCTGCATGCACATATAGAAGGCTTAAGGCTCTTACAGAAATTTGCGGATCTCAGTCTGATCACGGACCATAATACACAGACCAGCAGAGGGTTTCCCAATCCAAATGTGATAGCTTCATATTGATTTATAAAGCAGTCATGCTCCGGTCAGGAGACCCGCGGCCAATATGTGCATTGCGGTTCGAGATTGGACTGAGATCCACAGATGTCTGCATGAGCCCTTAGGAAGGTTCATCCTACTGACGGATTCCCTCTAAGTTTGGATAGAATTATTATTTAATTACCATTGTAAATAATAGAGTATGGTTTAGGCTGTAAGCCTATAGTGAGCAGCATCATCTATATCTGTTCTGTTCTTAGCTATTGTATTTTGGAGCATGATATTTTCGGATTGTTATCCTGATTATACAGCAGTGCTGGATGACTGGCTAATTAATTAAATTAGTTGGCTAGTTAATTAAATAAAAACACAACAAGCATCCAAAATGTAATGTTTGATCTCTTTTGCCTCTTGATTCTTTATTGGTTTTCTCCAGATCTCCAGTTGTCATGCCAACCCACCGGCCACCCGCGATCACGTGACGGTGGTCACCGGTGGGCGGATATCCGGCGTGATTGCTGGAAGCGCATGTTAAATGCCCCTGTCAGTGTTTGACAGCAGTATTTAACGGGTTAATAGCCGTGGATAGGAATCGCGAGCCGGGCACTTGTTCAAAACAACTGACATGTATCGGAAAAGATGTGGGCTCACCGCCGGAGCCTACATCAAAGGGAGGGAGTCTGACATCAGCGTAAATGTATGCCCGATGTTGGAAAAGGGTTAAAGAAGCACTCCTCCCATCAAACTTTTTATCCTCTTAATATAATCTATTGTAATCATCATATTATATAGCACTGTGTACGGTACTTACAATTACTCATTTTGCCTCTTTATCCAGTTAATCCTTCTCTTCAGGGGCGAACATATCATTGGTGCAATCTGTTCAGCCACACAGGGGCCCGAGATGTAAAGGGGCCCATTTACACCTCCATTATGATGAGCTATTGGACTGCAAAGAGCTTATATGTTCTTGCACAGGGGCCCTTCTCTGTTTGTGTCTGCTAGTGCTTCTCTTTCTGCTCTATATGGAAACAGGAAGTCTCTTGTCCCAGCATTTATCATTCCCCTCTTCAACTCCTGAGCCAGCTCCTTCGTTCCTACCCCTGCCATGGATTTTTGCAGTGATGACTCATGCAGGGAAAATTGACTTCCTGTTACTACATAGAGCTTAGAAGGACTCAGCCAGTTGATATTAGTCACGTGATGTCATAGACGTAATGGAAAAGAGAAGAATTAGCTGGGTAGAAAGTCAAAATGAGCAATTGTAAGTATACAGTGCTATATAATATAATGATTGCAATATATTAAGAGGATAAAAATTATGATGGGAATGCTTCTTTAAATGTATGTGTAAAGTTTCTTTACTATTTTAGTAAACACCATATATACATTCTTCTATTAAAAAAAAAAAAAATGAAATAAAAGAAACAATTCTGTAGCAACTTTTCATAGATCTCATAGGATAGTGTGATTTTTCCGCTATTCTTCTTGCTGATATATTAAGAAACTAATATTTGCTTCTTACCATTCCCTTCACTAATAAGTCAAGCAAGTACACAGACACTGTCATGTATAGTGTACAGTTCCTATAGCGTCTTGTGCTTGGGTGCGAGGAAAACACATGAGACATAGGTTGATATGAAATGACTTGTATTACTTCATACAAGCATGCAGAAAAGGTCACACAGTTTGCAGGAACAGAGGCAGGAGAACACAGCAGGCCAGAGTAACTTCAAGCTCTACAATAACTCTCCAAGCAGGTTCAGGATCTCTTCTCTGTACCGTAATTCCTCTGCAAACATGGATTCACTAGACAGCAGGTTTCCAAAGTCCAAAAGTGTTCCAAAGTTCCTCAGTAGGAAATAGCTGGAGTCCAAAATCCTAGGTTTCCAGGAGTCAGGTCACAGGCTGACTGAGGCTTGATTCAGAGCACTGATTGTTCAGCTGAGGCTGCTTAAGAAGCAAGAGGGAGAGAATCAGGGCGGGAACATGAAAACTGGAAACTCCATATTAACTGAGGGCAAGAGCTGCAGAAAGACAGAAAGCAAAATGGCCGACGGAAAACTGAGTTTCAAGGAACATGTCAAAAGAGACAAAGAACCTTATATTACTCCCCCCTTAAGGACAACCTCCGGTTGACCTCAGACCAGGCTTGTCAGGGTACCTCTGATGAAACTGGCGGAGCAGGCGAGGAGCATTTACATTATTGACTGGTTCCCATGAGTTGTCCTCCACTGGGTAGCCCTGCCATTTAATCAAATATTGCAACTGATTTCTGTACAACCTGGAATCTAGAATCCTTTCCACCATAAATTCTTCCTGACCATCGACCAGCACTGGGTCAGGGCAAGGAGAAGAGCGTCCAGGAAACGTATTGGGTGTTGCAGCCTTTAATAGGGATACATGAAAGACAGGGTGGATTCTCATAGTTCTGGGCAGTTGAAGACGACAAGCAACAGCACTTATAATCTTACTGATCTTATAAGGTCCAATGTACTTATGTCCCAATTTAGACGATGGAATCTTTATTTTAAGATTTCTGGTTGACAGCCAGACCAAATCTCCTACCTTGAAAGCTGGTGCAGGTTTACGAAATTTATCTGCTGCTTTCTTGTACCTTTCCTGAGCCAATTCTAGATTTTCCTTTAGAAGATCCATATTCTTTTGTAAAGAAGTGATTCTTTCAGCCACTGCCGGCAAGGGCGTATCTATGGGAAATCGAGGAAGAATGTTAGGATGATAACCTAGATTGGAGTAAAAAGGAGACTGCTTAGTGGAGGCGCTCTGAGAGTTATTATAAGAGAACTAAGCCAGTGGAAGTAGATCCACCCAATCATCCTGTAGGTGGCAGATAAAACAGCGGAGATACTGCTCCAGGGTCTGATTGGTTCGTTCTGTCTGTCCATTAGTCTGGGGATGAAAAGCAGAAGAAAGGTTTACTTTAATGTCCAATGCGGCACAGAAATTTTGCCAAAACCTTGAAGTGAATTGCACCCCTCGATCCGAAATGACCTCATCCGGTACTCCATATAAGCGAAACACATTCTTAATCATCAAGTCTGATGTCTGTTTTGCAGTGGGTAAGCCGACACAAGGGATAAAATGAGCTGCCTTTGTTAGATGATCAACCACCACTAGAATGGTGTTCTTCCCTTGAGAGGTTGGTAACTCCACAATGAAGTCCATAGAAATGGATCCCCACAGGCGGGACGGGGTGGGAAGAGGTTGTAACAGACCAGTTGGTGAGGAGCGAGGTGTTTTGCATCTTGCACAGACTTCACATGAAGTGACATAGTTTAAAACATCTTTCCTGTAAGTGGGCCACCAAAAGAAACGAGAAAGAAATTCTTGTGTCTTTAGAATTCCCCTATGCCCGGCTATCTTGGAATCGTGGATGAGTTGCAATACTCTCAATCTGACTGTTTCAGGTATATACAGACGTTGTCCCTGAATCCACACACCATTCTTAAAGACAAGACTTACGTCCCTTGGGGTTGAGCCAACAAAGAATCCGCATGGTATGCTTCCTTGATGTCCTTAAGTAGGTCTTGATTATGAATTACTCCTAGGAATCTAGAGTCAGGAAGAATAGTCTTAGGAGGAGTAAGTGGACGTGTCTCTGCTGAATGAATCCTAGAGAGTGCATCAGCCTTTCCATTGCGCGATCCTGGTCTATAAGAAATTACAAAATTAAATTGGTTTAGGAAAAGATTCCAGCGAGCCTGGCGAGGAGTCAGGCACTTAGCCGACCTGATAAATTCAAGGTTACGATGGTCTGTCAGGACGACTATTTGCTGTGCAGCTCCCTGAAGAAGGTGTCTCCATTCCTTGAAGGCGGCAATAATGGCCAACAATTCTCTATTGCCCACATCGTAGTTCCTCTCAGCCGAAGACAACTGCTGGGAAAAGAAGGCACAGGGATGCAAGACATTCTTCTCACCTGTTCTCTGAGAGAGTATAGCTCCAACGGCACAGTCTGAAGCATCCACCTCTATTATGAAGGCAAGCTCGGGGTTGGGATGTACTAAGGTGCAGTGGTAAATTTGTCCTTTAAACAGGAAAATGCTTCCTGAGCTTGCGGGGTCCAGGAGAACCTAGACTGTTTCCGGGTAAGTTGGGTGATAGGTGACACTACCTCAGAGAAATTCCTAATGAAACGTCTATAGAAGTTGGCAAACCCGATGAAGCGCTGCACCTCCTTCACATTTCTAGGAATTGGCCAATCCTTGATGGCTTGGGTCTTGCTTCCATCCATACTAATCCCTTGCGTAGATAGTACATACCCCAGAAATTGAATTTCGGTCCTATGGAATTCACACTTTTCAAGTTTGATGTAGAGATGGTTTTGTCTTAGGCGTTCTAAGACCATTCTCACATGTCCATGATGTTCCTCTGTGGAGTTAGAAAAAATTAGAATATCATCCAGATAAATCACCACAAATGTATCTAGGAGATCCCTGAAGATGTCATTCACGAAGTGTTGGAAAGTGGCTGGGGCGGTACTCAGACCAAAAGGCATAACTAGATATTCGAAGTGTCCATAGCGTGACCTGAATGCAGTCTTCCATTCATCCCCAGGTCTAATACGGACCAAGTTATAGGCCCCACGGAGATCCAGTTTAGAGAAAATTTTGGCGTGCCGCACTCTCTCCAACAACTCAGGGATTAAAGGCAATGGATAACGGTTTCTAATAGTAACCTTATTGAGTTCCCTATAGTCTATGCAGGGTCTCAGAGATCCATCTTTCTTCTTCGCAAAGAAGATGGGTGCACCTGCGGGAGATGAAGAGGGGCGTATGAAGCCTTTGGCTAGATTTTCATCTATGTAGTCCTTCAAAGCTTTTAGCTCGGGCCCCGCTAGGGGTAGATCTTACCAAAAGGTATCTCGGCTCCAGGCAATAATTCGATTGGACAATCATATGGACGGTGAGGAGGAAGCTGATCAGCGTTCTTCTTGTCACATAAATCCACATAGTCCTGGTATACAGCTGGTAGTTCAGGGACTGACATGGTTCCTTTAGGAACAGAGCAAGCTGAAACTCCTTGACTCATCTGTTTCTCCGGAAAGTGTAATTCCTTGGTCTCCCAGTTAATCGTAGGATTCTGCGCCTGCAGCCATGGTAGCCCTAGAATAATGGGAAAGTGGGGAGAAGAGATAAGCATAAAAGACATTTTCTCCTGATGATCTTTACCCATAAGGACCCTCAAAGGCTCTGTTTCCTGATCCACTGGTCCAGAGGTCAGCAGGGAGCCATCCACAGTCTCCATCTGTACTGGAGTAGCCTTCTTCACTGAACGTATCCCCTGTTTCAGAGCAAAGGAGATATCCATAAAATTTCCACTTGCTCCTGAGTCGATCATAGCAGAGCTAGACACCCAGACTGAGTCCACCCAGAGTTTGATGGAAAGGAAGCAATGAGAATTATTTCTTTTACAACTCAGCTGGGACACCGCTGAGGAAACTTGAAAAATTGCAGCGTTTATACCGTCATTGTCCCCAGAACTAACAGAGTTTAAGTCCGAAAAATCAAGATCTCTTGCAGCAGATCTCTCTGGAGTCTGAGGCTCGGACATGACAGAGCTCCTCTCGCAACACTCACAGTGAATGACTGCTGCAGTAGTCTTACGAGAACGGCTGGGGCAGTTTATAATGAAGTGCCCTGACTTACCACAGTAAAAACATAGATTTTCCTTTATACGATGTTCTTTGCGTGCATCACTAACCCGTCTTTGTAAAGAGTCCACCTGCATGGGTTCAGGTTCTGGTTCCCTTGTGATCCTACTCAAAGGTTCCTTAGCTGAGGAGGGAGGTAGGAAAAGGTTAGTGCGATTATTTTCGAACCATCTCTCTTGTCTGCGTTCAGTCAGACGAGCATCAATACGGATACAATAGTTAATAAAGTCACCTAACGCAGTGGGAGGGTCGGCACGAGCAAGTTCATCCTTAATCAGTGGAGACAACCCTTTCCGAAAAATAGATTTTTTGGCGGAAGTGTCCCAAGTGGTATCAAGAGCCCATCTCCTGAAATCCAAGGCATATTCGGCTACTGAACGCTTACCTTGGCGCAAAGTTAACATGGCTGCTTCAGCTGTTGCACCTCGATTGGGGTCATCAAACACCTGCCCCATGGCTGAAATAAAAGCATCAAGGTGATTCAAACAATCATCCTCAGTCTCAATCAGAGGGTTTGCCCACATCAAAGCCTTATTGGTAAGCAACATGATTATAGTAAGCACTTTGGATCGTTCAGTGGGAAATTGTGAAGCATGTGCAGAGAAAAATAGATTGCATTGGTTAATAAATCCCCTGAATTTCTCACGTTCACCGCCAAAACGAAAAGGAGGTAACTTGGGGATCCCAGAACTCGGGGTTATGGCAGGAGCCTGGACTCGTTCCTCTAGAGCCTCAATCCTGACTCGTAATTCCTGAGTAGTTTGTGCAAACACTTGCAAATTATGATTAGTGAGGTCCTGTAGGCTTGCAAAACGGGTCTTTATAGTCTGTATATCTGCAAGGATTGTATCAGTCACTCCGCAAAGCTCCTTTATGCGGGCCTCCATCTTCCAGATCTTTTAAGGCAGAAGTGCTGGAAGGAGAAGAGGAAAGGAAAAAAAAAAAAAAAAACAATAGTGTTTACCTGTGGTAACACTCCAGAGTAACATTTAAGGGAATGCGCTCACCTGGAATGGTTGTGAGAAGTCACAACCACTGTCATCACAGAAGGTATAACCGGACATCTGATATCCACAGTCACAGCAGACACGGCTTTCCCAGACCCAGCAGACACTAAACATTGGCTCCTGAATCTTGTCATGTATAGTGTACAGTTCCTATAGCGTCTTGTGCTTGGGTGCGAGGAAAACACATGAGACATAGGTTGATATGAAATGACTTGTATTACTTCATACAAGCATGCAGAAAAGGTCACACAGTTTGCAGGAACAGAGGCAGGAGAACACAGCAGGCCAGAGTAACTTCAAGCTCTACAATAACTCTCCAAGCAGGTTCAGGATCTCTTCTCTGTACCGTAATTCCTCTGCAAACATGGATTCACTAGACAGCAGGTTTCCAAAGTCCAAAAGTGTTCCAAAGTTCCTCAGTAGGAAATAGCTGGAGTCCAAAATCCTAGGTTTCCAGGAGTCAGGTCACAGGCTGACTGAGGCTTGATTCAGGAGCACTGATTGTTCAGCTGAGGCTGCTTAAGAAGCAAGAGGGAGAGAATCAGGGCGGGAACATGAAAACTGGAAACTCCATATTAACTGAGGGCAAGAGCTGCAGAAAGACAGAAAGCAAAATGGCCGAGGGAAAACTGAGTTTCAAGGAACATGTCAAAAGAGACAAAGAACCTTACAGACACTTTCTGATCAGTGATGACTGTGTAGGAATGCGCCCTAACGACAATGGGAATACTTCCACCCAGTTGTAAGTTTCAACATACATTTCCAAGAAAAATTATCAGAAAAGACAGCACAACATAGAGTTAATGGGAAAACAAATCTGAGTGCAGTCTGATTTTCACAAACTCTCAGAATGGAGAAGACAGAGAATATTAAATATGCAAATTGCCTCTTAAATCACAGTCTGAAGCCTCTCACCTAGCCCAATCTGATTTCATACTTAGCACTGATGAGGGGCAACACCCAGAAACACCATGTCTGCAAACTGAGATTCTAGTTTATCTTTTATCCAAAGTCATGTGGGAAGGCTCGGTAAAGGGTCAATATTGACTTTTAGGATTGCTACTTCCAATGGTTGGCACTAGAGTTCAAATCCACCTGCTCTCTGAAGAGACAATTTTCATATGTAATTTCCCAGATGAGCATGCATGGTATATAAATCTCCTCACTCTGACATGCCAGGCTTGGCATGTCAGGCTTCACAAGGAGAAATGTTACCCTATAGATCTCAATCTTAAGCCTCTCACCTTGCGAAATCTGATTTCATACTTTGCACTGATGAGGGGCAACACCCCCTAAAGAGTAAATTTGCATATCCATGTACAAGAAGATTGGATGACAATCGTTCCACACTCTGATTAGAATAATTGTTCCGATTTTCTTATATGGAAAAAAAAAATTGGACATCTGCAACTTGACTGGTGGTGGAATTAAAATTTGCCCTGCAGGTCAATTTCTGTTGAGACGTTTTTCCGCAGCTTGAGGAAGAGACTTAGTAAACTCTCATCCACTGTGAGATATTAAAGGTTTCCTGCCAGCAAATCCAGATGGAAAATCCGTAGCATAGCCACTATGTGTGAACGTACCCGAAGGCTGCTTCTACTGTGTGTAATAGAAGCAAAAAAGGGAAAATTTGTTGGATAAACTGCTTTCTTACTAGCACATCTGAACATTCATCCCCATATACCTAGGTATTGAAGAGGTGCAGGTGTGAAGAATGCAGAAGGATATTGCTACTGCGCCCCTAAAACTGAACAGTGAAGGATTGAAAATCCCCTTGAAGCAGCTGAGGGATATTACTGGTACTGTGGCAGGACAGCTGACACACAAATCTGATAATCCAACCACCACCACCCCTCCCTGGTCTATATCAAGATGGTAGTCATGTTACAGGCAGGGTTGGTGGCAAATGATAGACCCTCGGCCCAGTATGCAGAATTAAATATGTGGAGTAATGCAGGCAGATTAGAGCAGAGACTGTGCAATGTACGAGCTGGCATATACAGTCCCTTATGTCTGGCACTGATTATAAAGAATATGAGAAATAGGTTTATGTGGCATTCTTCTATATGAAAATGCATAATAGTATTTGGACACAGTCACGTATACATGAGAGCATGGTGTGATCAGAGCCTAAGGGTCTATTCACAATGAGTTAAGTGGATTCACTTAACGTCTACATGAATACATCTCCAACGTCCAACAATTGCATACATCTCTTATATTACTTATCCCAGGAATGATCGCCAGGATACATTCCAGACAGCATTGTTTTCACAGTTTATGAATGAATTAGTTTATCACAAAACTACTGGCTGTTGTATGATAATATATATATATATATATATATATATATATATATATATAATATATATATACTTACACGCAAAGAAAAAAATGTCCACTGAGGATGAAATCTAATATAGTCGTAAAAAGGCTCTAATTAAGTGAAATATTGTAATGTAATATACCGAAGCCAATCACAGAGAAGATCTAGCTTTTATTCCATCTCTTTGTGTTACAGCTGCTACGGACATATATTATTTGCATAAAAGCTTTGGTCTTGCCTTCTCTTCTCGAGAGCCGGGAACCTGATATATGTCCCCTAAATGCATGGCTGAGTCTATCTAGCCATCTACATAGTGAATATTTCCCCCACGTGCTCAGACTGACTAATCAATGGAGCAGTCACAAATCCTTAGATTTCCTAACT
Organism: Oophaga sylvatica; assembly: GCA_033576555.1. Taxonomy (NCBI): domain Eukaryota; kingdom Metazoa; phylum Chordata; class Amphibia; order Anura; family Dendrobatidae; genus Oophaga; species Oophaga sylvatica. The sequence continues at coordinate 147,993,946 of JARQOD010000003.1, forward strand.
ATTCATTGTGGATGGTTGGAAGGATAACAATTTCAGAGGTTCATCTCCGTGAGAGCCCCACTCCATGAAGATGGCAGCGACGTGATTAATAATCCAGCCGCACATATAACTGGAGGCCATTCTAATGACGGATTGGTTTTTAGGGAATAGTATATGTGGGAATGGTGTAAAAGCAAAAAAAACATAAGAGCAGGAAAAAATGGAATAAAACAAGTGAAATGCTGATATTACACTGCTGTACCATATGTTATAATGAAGAAGCGTTACCAACGAGGCATGAGGTACAATGAGCCTCCTAGTTCTTATCAAGCACTTTCACTCGAAATCTAAAATTCATTTGGTTGGTTGCTATTTAGTTATATCTGGAAAAGCTGGGGAAAATTAAAGGGAGCCTGTCACCCCCCAGAGCCTATTAAAGTAAAAGAGCCACCTTCAGCAGCACTAAGGCTGCATTCTGTGAAGGGGGCTCTTATGTTTCTTATCACTAGGATCGCTGAAATAATACGTTTTATAAATTTCCTGCCATACCTCTATTGAGTAAGGGAGGTACGTTTTCTCCCCCTGAGTCAGCCGCCTTGCAGCAGTCCATCATCCCCCTCTTGGCTCCGGCCGCTGCCTCCTCTCTTTCTCATGACATCACTGGCGCCTGCGCTGTGCAATCAGTTCTTGGGCATGCGCCGTGCACGCTGCCCTGGAACCAGGGCCGGCTCCAGGTTTTTATGGGCCCCGGGCGAAAGAGTCTCAGTGGGCCCCCTTAACACAGACCATGATTCATGATGCACAGATACTGCAGAGAAATATGGGTATGGCACAACGCCAAACACTTCTCTTCTTCCATTACATGACTGATACCTATTGTAAATTGTACAATAGCTCAAAAACTGCCAAATCCTCACAGCGCACAGTACAGACTGGACAGTACAGTCCTCCATACAATATTATGGGCACCACATAGTCTCCCCCTCATCACCCATATAATACCCCATGCAGGATGTCACCCCGCCATCCCCCATATAATGCTCCATACAGAATACTGGACCCAATATAATGCTCCATACAGAATACTGGACCACATATAATGCTCCATACAAAATATGGAGCTCTCCTCTACACTGTGCTGCGTTCTGCACTGTTACGGCTCAGGAAAGGGCGCTGTGGAAAGACTCCCCATTATCATCTTCATTGCCTGCCCATTATCATCATCATTGTCTCCCCATCATCATCATTGCCTGCCCATCATCATCATCATTGCCTCCCTATCATCATCATTGCCTCCCCATTAATATCAACATCATCATTGCCTTCCCATTATCATTGCCTCCCCATCATCATCATTATCATTGCCTCCCCATTAATATCATCATCATCATTGCCTTCCCATTATCATTGCCTCCTCATCATCATCATTATCATTGCCTCCCCATTAATATCATCATCATCATTGCCTTCCCATTATCATTGCCTCCCCATCATCATCATTATCATTGCCTCCCCATTAATATCATCATCATCATCATTGCCTTCCCATTATATTGCCTCCCCATCATCATCATTATCATTGCCTCCCCATTAATATCATCATCATTGCCTTCCCATTATCATTGCCTCCCCATCATCATCAATCATTATCATTGCCTCCCCATTAATATCATCATCATTGCCTTCCCATTATCATTGCCTCCCCATCATCATCATCATCATTGTCTCCCCATCATCATTGCCTCCTCACCACCATCACTGCCTCTCCTCACCACCATCACCGCCTCTCCTCACCACCATCACCGCCTCTCCTCACCACCATCACTGCCTCCCCCCACCACCATCACACATACAGCACCGCAGGCAGCACTCTCTCACATACACACACGCAGGCACACACACACACCTCACCTGTCCGCACGCTCTCTGCCACAGCCGGCCGCTGAATGATGACATCATTCAGCGGCGCTGCTGTGAGAGAGGAAGCGCCGGCGCAGGCGCCCCCTGGAGCCTGGAGCTGCGGCAGCGGAGGCACGGGGAGAGGTAAGTATTGCGCCGGCTCCTGCCAGGGCCCTGAGCAAGCGGGGGGGCCCAGTGGTGGCGCTGACACCGATAACGGGCGCCGGGGTGCCTGATGGCGAGTGGGCCCCCGCCTGCTCAGGGCCCCGGCACTTGCCCGGGTATGCTAGGTGCTGACGCCGGCCCTGCCTGGAACTTACATCAGGTGATTTAAGTTTACCACGCCTGCGTGTAGCGGAGGCCCAGATCCCGCCCCGCAGTGTGTTATGATTTAGTCACACTGCGGGGCTGGGAATCTGGCGCCAGTGAGGAAAGAGGTGGAGGAAAGAGGTGGAGGGAGATGGGGACAGGCGCAGAGATCCTCACTGCGCAGGCGCCAGATTCCCAGCCCCGCAGTCTGAATAAATCATAACACACTGTGAGGCGGGATCTGGGGCCTCCGCTACACGCAGGCGCGATATCCTTACATCACCTGATGTAAGTTCCCTAGCAGCGCACACGGTGCATGCCCGACTACTGATTGCACAGCGCAGGCGCCGGTGACGTCTCAAGAAAGAGAGGAGGCGGGGGCCAGAGACAAGAGGGGGGATGATGGACGGCTGCAAGGCGGCTGACTCAGGGGGAGAAAACGTACCTCCCTGACTCAGTAGAGGTATGGCGGGAAATTTATAAAACTTATTATTGCAGCGATCCTAGTGATAAGAAACATAAGAGCCCCCTTCACAGAATGCAGCCTTAGTGCTGCTGAATGTGGCTCTTTTACTTTAATAGGCCCTGGGGGGTGACAGGTTCCCTTTAATATATCTACAATGACAAGGGTACCACCCAATCTTCTACAGGCTAAACAGTATATCTCTGTAGTTAAAGAATCCCTCCTCTCATCAAAATGTTTATCCTCTTAATATATTGCAGTTATCATATTACATAGCACCATGTACTTACAATTGCTCATTTTGACTTTCTCCCCAGCTAATTCTTCTCTTTTCCATTAGGTCTATGACATCACGTGATTAATAACAGACTAGCTGAATCCTTCTAAGCTCCATGTAAAAATAGGAAACCTCTTTTCACTGCATGAGTCATCACTGCAAAGTCCCTTGCATGGGGGGAGGAGGTGGAAGCTGGGCCAGGAGTTGCAGAGGGAGATGACTCATGCAGGGACAAGAGACTTCCTGTTTCTAATAGAGCTGAGAAAAGAGAACAATTATCTAGGTAGAAAGGTAAAATAAGCAATTGTAAGTACATAATGCGGTATAATATGATGACTGCAATATATTAAGATAAAAACTTTGATGGAGGAGGAGAGCTTCTTTAAGTTCCAGTATTAAACTGGATATTTGGACCACGCTATAACCAGTCTGAAGTAGGGTAATCTGTAAATTATAGTGTGTGGCCTAGCTACGCCAGGCACACATATTCCAGGAAAATGCACAAGAAGGTAACCGTGAAGCTTGATATTCATTCACGTCACTCACATTTCCCACCACACCCACTAGGGGTATAAAAGGCAGTGACACGTAGCAGTCAGTGTTCAGTTTCAGTTCAGTCTGGACTTGGAGGGAGAGGAGAGGAGTTCAGTCAGAGTTCAGTCAGCTTCCTGTCTTAGGACAGTGCAAGTCAGTCTAGTCTTGGAGGAAGAGGAGTGCAGACTAGATCCTGACAGAGCAAGTTCATAAAGTGGAGTCTGGTTTGAGTGTAAGGAGTCACTCTAGCCCAGTCAGAACTGCAGGACCAGTACCTCAGCACAAGCTACCTGTATTCTTCGGAAGGAGGAAAGTAACCCTCGGAGCTACAGCATTTACACAGTTGACAGAGTACCTGTGTGCTGCTCTGGACAGGGTCAGAGAAAGGAAAGAAAGAAGGGAAACACAGGAGCTACAACAGTGAGTGTACTGAGAACTGTTCAGCGAGCTCTGGAGAAAAGCTGGCATTCACAACATCGCTACTTGTGCTTATGTTAAGAGCAAGAGCAGGACGCGAGGCACAGTGGAGAAAGATAGAGACTAGTGCATCAGGTACCGGATTACCCGCACTAATTCACCGAACACCGGGTCCGAAGCGTTGCTAGTGCTTCACGCCTAGTAATAAGATAACCGGAGGCTTTCTGGACTACAAGTCGCAGAAGGTAGCCCTAAGTGCTGATACGTAAACGGAGTCAGGGAGAACGGGGACTTTGAGTCAGTGCACGACAAAAGTAAGAACTTAGTTCTTTCCAACATCTGATAGTCAGAGACATAAAAGGCTCTACCACAATGTCGGCCGGGCGTTGCAGCTATTGAACAAGCTGGAGATTAACAGAGTTAACTTGACTTCATGCAAGTTTGTACTCACCTACATACAAAGTTAAAGGAGGCCTCTAACCTGCTCAGCGGTTATCCTGAATGTGCATTCTCCACCCCGACCAGCTCCCCGGGACCTGCCTGAAACATCTGCAAGTAAAGGTATGGAAAGAGATTGCCTTGTGTGAGACTGCTTTATTACCTACACTCTGCACCACCATAGACTTCCAGGGACCAGTCTCACCTGTGGGAGACCTACCATCTAGCTGCCCCATAACATCCCCTGTGAAGATCTATATAGCAGCGCTGGTCCAATTGATCAGATACCACAGGTGGCGTCACGAACTATCTAATCTACAATTCCCCTGTAAATATCCCCCCATTGCATGACCGCCAGGGTCACGGACCGAGTCCCGCTGCCAGTGACATTTCCCATAGAAATCAATGGGCTCGGTGCCGAGTACCCCATAGCCCTGGTACCACCTCACTTGTGGTGCGCGTCAATAGGGTTGGATCTTGGACATCTTACGGCACATCTTATATATTGTGCTGCACAACTGGTGCATGTAAATCTAGAAAAAGTTGCGTGTACCTGTAATACTATGTAACCCTGCATAGTGCAGCTGTCTCTGTGTGCAGCCCTGGCCTACAGCAGCTGAGAGGGGTTCAATCATCACATTTATGGTCTTTCACGAGGGGCACCAGCCATCTCCACTCATGGCTTCGCCTATGTTCATACGTTACGTCACGTGTTCTCGTTCCTAGAAACAAAGCTGCAATAACTTGTATTACAACAGTGCCAGTACAGCTGCTTTTTATTTGCACACATCTCCCCAGACATGTCCTCTTCTCCCCATCATTCACACTCTCCTCTCCCCTTCTCCAAGCTGCAGATTGATTCCTGTCTCCTCTATTCGGTCTCCCCCACCCTTCCAGCTGCTCTCCCTGGAATGCTGCAGATTGATTCATTTTTCAGATAAGCCCTCTGTCTACCCCTCATGTCTCCACCTCCTTCCCTGAGCATTCACATGCCTTCCTCCCTCCCTTCCATGTATTGCAGGATCTCCCCTTCTACCCCTTTATCTCCTCTCCCTCCCCTGTCTGTCAGTTGAAGTGATTCCTCCTCAGAAATGCCTCCCGCATTCCCCATGTTGTAACCTCCATGGAATGTTCAAACTGGTTGCAGATGTGTTCCCACTCTTCCTGGCCATCGGTTTAACCCCTGCAGCCCCTGGGTAGACTAAGCCCATGGTCAGTCGATCCCAGGCCTCAGCATAGCCATGTCTGATACTTTTATCCTCCTCACTCAGGGTTGTCCAGCTTGCATAGAAGGCCTCCAGGGCATCTCCTCCATGGGCACTGTGGGCATCCATACCAATTGGCCCTGTGCTGGTTAATCCGTATTGTGAAAGATACTAAAGCGCTGCGGAATATGTTAGCACTATATAAAAATAAAGATTATTATTATTATTATACTACACAAGCAACATGCGCCTTCTTCATATTTATATCAACATAAACACTTCATGTGGGAATCAGATATTTTAAATGGGGGATTGCAAAGCTTTCCTTCCTCATTAGAAGGCGCAGCGGGATACTCCTTTTAGGGTGGCGTCATTAACAGGGGTTAGCCTGCGCTTCCTGTAGGGACACATAAACTGCATGTTTTGGGATGTGTAGTACAACTTCTGGCACACATGCCGAATCCTTTCAGCGTCCTTGTTCTTACAAGCTAAGGACACGTCCAGTCCAGATGTAGTGGAGTGCGTCCTGGAGTCTGCGCAGCGACGAAAGGTTAACCCTTGCCAATCCAAAGCATGCAACAAGAATTGTAATATCAGTCCGTGTAAGGTCCTACTACGAGTTTGTTACACAGTGTAAGCCCCAGGTTTATATAGATTGCTGGAAGAAATTAGCAATATTGGCAAAAGTAGAGTAGATGCACATGGGACGGAATCGCTGCAGATTTTCCATCTGTATTTGTGGATGGAAATTCCACATCAGATTACAGAAGAGTACAATATGGTTGAGATTTTGACCAATTTCACCCACAGGGAGCTGAAAGTTTCCGCAGAGGAATTAAGTTTTATTGCAGATTTTCTCTATTTTCATGTAAAGGGGTAAAGCCTACAGTAAATCAGCAAGTAACACATGCAGACTTTGCTGCAGACCTGAAAAGGGTCAAGCTTAAAGAGGCAGTCCACTACTTTATCATTTATGACCTATCCTTAGAGTAGGTCATCAATGCCTGATGGGTCCGGGTCTGACACCCGGCACCTCGGCCGATCAGCTGTTCACAGTGTTGGCAGTGGCCCTCAGCCAGAACTAGTCAATTGCGGAGCTGCTCCATCTTCTGGTCGCGGCAGGTCACTGTAATCCGACTCCTATTCAAATCAATCGGGAGTGTATATGCAGTATCCTGCCACGGCCATTATCAGAAGACGGAGCAGCTCTGTAATTGAGCAGTCATGTCTGGCGGCCACCACCCACACCGTGAACAGCTGATCGGCGGAAGTGCCGGGTGTCAGACCCCGACTGATAAGACATTGATAACCTATTCTAAGGATAGGTTAGTAATAATAAAGTAGTAGACAACCTCTTTAAAAGTTTATTCTCGTGTTATTAAGATCTGAAGCGTCTGTACACTAGCTCTAGTTCCCGCTCGACGCCACCTCCTCTCCTTCTTGACTGACGGTTCCTTTGCCTGAACTAACAAAGCCTGGAGGCTGTCAGTCAAGCAAGAAGAGGCATTGTGCAATGAATAGAGCTGGAGTGACAGAAGCTTCAAATAGTTCTTCAGCCTCATTTGCATATCTATACAAACGCTGATTTCTCAGTAATGGAGAAACAGACCGGCCATCTAAAGGTATTGCTGGACTTGTCTTTGAAAAAGCTACTTGTTCCCTTTAAGATGCGGTCAGACTCATTGAGGTTTTTGTAGGCAATGCGACTTAAGAAAAAAAAAACAGCGTTATTTTTCCTGAAGTGATTTTTGCTGGTGGTTTTGTCATCATTTTTGTGGAAAGCAACGCCACCTGCTTCCTTTCACTGTATCTTTTCACTGTAGCTTCCCATGAACAAAGTACATTTTAATTAACAGATCTTGGAATAATAATAAGTTCCACAATTGGATGTGTTAAACAAAAATGTTCCTGTGCTGAGATAATCTTATACATGTGCCCCTGCTGTGTACTGTGTAATGGCTGCGTCTGACCGTACAGGGACATGGGCTGATCATACCACACTCCTGGGCAGGGGGGAATCAAAAGAGACATACATTACAAACATCACAACCAGGGCCGTACTGGGACTTAAATTGAGTCCTGGATTTTGCAGGTACACAGGCCCACTTGTGCAGCATCTTTGTACACCTGTAGGTTACAAGAAGTGAGGTGAGTGTAACATGACTATATAAATGAAGGGGTTAATATGGATATGGTCCGCGCTGCTGAATAATGATATGTCCAAACGTATTTCACATAAAGAAAGGTGGTTTATTCAACACATTTCAAAGTCTAAGTGACTTCTTCATGGAAATACATGCCCCATTGGTGCTTGCAATCTAGATTCCCTATCAGTTTGTCTTTGGAGTGCGGGAGGAAACCGAAGAACCCGGAGGAAATCCACATAAATGTTGGCATATGCAACAGATTAGGACTTATTATAAGTAAAAGGAGGACTTTATGCTGACCTGACAGTAGGATGGCAATGTTGTGTAACGTTTCCTTCTGTTTAACCCCTTCACCCCCAAGGGTGGTTTGCACGTTAATGACCGGGCCAATTTTTACAATTCTGACCACTGTCTCTTTATGAGGTTATAACTCTGGAACGCTTCAACGGATCTTCGCGATTCTGAGATTGTTTTCTCGTTACATATTGTACTTCACGTTATTGGTAAAATTTCTTCGATATAACTTGCGTTTATTTTTGAAAAAAATGCAAATATGGCGAAAATTTTGAAAATTTTGCAATTTTCAAACTTTGAATTTTTATTCCCTTAAAACAGAGAAATTTGTCACATAAAATAGTTAAGAAATAACATTTCCCACATGTCTACTTTACATCAGCACAATTTTGGAATCAAATTTTTTTTTTCTTAGGAAATTATAAGGGGTTAAAAGTTGACCAGCGATTTCTCATTTTTACAACAAAATTTACAAAGCCATTTTTTTTAGGGACCACCTCATATTTGAAGTCACTTTGAGGGGTCTATATAGCAGAAAATACCCAAAAGTGACACTATTCTAAAAACTGCACCCCTCAAGGTACTCAAAACCACATTCAAGAAGTTTATTAACCCTTCAGGTGCTTCACAGGAGCTGAAGCAACGTGGAAGGAAAAAATGAATATTTAACTTTTTAGCCACAAAAATGATCTTTTACAAACTTTTTTTTTATTTTCACAAGGGTAAAAGGAGAAAATGGACAGATAAAGTTGTTGTGCAATTTCTCTTGAGTACGCCAATACCCATAAGTGGGGGAAAACCACTCTCTGGGCGCACAGCAGAGCTCGTAAGGGAAGGAGCACCGTTTGACTTTTTCAACTAAAATTGACTGGAATTGAGATTGGATGCCATGTCGCGTTTGGAGAGCCCCTGATGCGCCTAAACAGTGGAAACCCCCCACAAGTGACACCATTTGGAAACTAGACCCCTAAGGAACTTATCTAGATCTTTGTGTGAGCACTTTGAACCCCCAAGTGTTTCACAAAAGTTTATAATGCCTGGGTGTGAAAAAAAAAATAAAAATTTCCACAAAAATGATTTTTAGTCCCAATTTTTGATTTTTCCCAAGGAAATTGGACCCAAAAGTTGTTGGCCAATTTGTCCTGAGTACGCTGATACCCAAGAGTGGAGGGGGGGAAACTGTTTGGGCGCACGGCAGGGCTTGGAAAGGAAGTAGTAATGTTTTGGAATGCAGATGTTGATGGGGGTCATGTTCGTTTGCAGTGCCCCAGATGAGCCTAAACAGTAGAAACCCCCACAAGTGACCACATTTTGGAAACTAGACCCCTAAGGAACTTATCTAGATCTTTGGTGAGCACTTTGAACCCCCAAGTGCTTCACACAAGTTTATAATGCCGGCATGAAAATAAAAATCCTATTTTTTTTCCACAAAAATTATTTTTAGTCACTAATTTTTTATTTTCCCAAGGGTAACAGGAGAAATTGGACCACAAAAGTTGTTGTCCAATTTGTCCTGAGTACGCTGATACCCGATATGTGGGGGGAAACCACTGTTTGGGCACACGGCAGGAGCTCGGAATGGAAGGAGCACCATTTGACTTTTTCCAACCAAATTGGCTGGAATTGAGATTGGACGCATGTGCATTTGGAGAGTCCCTGATGGCCTAAACAGTGGAAACCCCCACAAATGACCCCATTTGGGAAACTAGACCCCTTAAGGAACTTATCTAGATCTTTGGTGAGCAATTTGAACCCCCAAGTGCTTCACACAAGTTTATAACGTAGAGCCGTAAAATTAAAAAAATCATATTTTTTTCCAAAAAATGATCTTTTCACCCCAATTTTTATTTTCCCAAGGGTAACAAGACTCCAAAAGTTATTGTGCAATTTGTCCTGAGTACGCTGATACCCATATGTGGGGGTAAACACTGTTTGGGTGCATGGCAGAGTTTGGAAGGGAAGGAGTGCCGTTTGACTTTTTCAACGCAGAATTGGCTGGATGCCATGTCGTGTTTGGAGAGCTCCTGATCTGCCTAAACAGTGGAAACCCCTCACAAATGACACCATTTTGGAAACTAGACCCCTCAAGGAACTTATGTAGATGTGTGGTGAGCACCTTGAACCCCAAGTGCTTCACAGAAGTTTATAAGGTACAGCCGTAAAATAAAATTTTTTTTTTTTTTTTTTTACAAAAATGATTTTTTCGTCCCCAATATTTTATTTTCACAAGGGTAACAGGAGAAATTGGACCCCAAAAGTTGTTGTCCAATTTGTCCTGAGTACGCTGATACCCAATATGTGGGAGAAAACTACTGTATGGGTGCACGTCAGGGCTCGGAAGGGAAGTAGTGACGTTTTGGATTGCAGACTTTGATGGAATGCTCTGGGGGCGTCATGTCGCATTTGGAGAGCCCCTGATGCACCTAAACAGTGGAAACCCCCCACAAGTGACCCCATTTTGGAAAATAGACCCCACAAGGAACTTATCTAGATGTGTGGTGAGCACTTTGAACCCCGAAGTGCTTCACAGAAGTTTGTAATGTATAGCCGTAAAAATAAAAAAATATATTTTTTTTTACAAAAAATTTTTTCCCCCCAATATTTTATTTTCACAAGGGTAACAGGAGAAATTGGACCCAAAAGTTGTTGTCCAATTTGTCCTGAGTACGCTGATACCCAATATGTGGGAGAAAACTACTGTATGGGTACACATTGGGGCTCGGAAGGGAAGTAGTGACGTTATGGATTGTAGACTTTGATGGAATGGTCTGGGGGCGTCATGTCGCATTTGGAGAGCCCCTGATGCGCCTAAACAGTGGAAACCCCCCACAAGTGACCCCATTTTGGAAAATAGACCCCACAAGGAACTTATCTAGATGTGTGGTGAGCACTTTGAAGCCCCAAGTGCTTCACAGAAGTTTATAACGTACAGCCGTAAAAACAAAAAAAATCATTTTTTTTTAAAAAATGATACTTTTGCCCCCAGTTTTTTATTTTCCCAAGGGTAACAGAAGAAATAGGACAAATTGCACAATAACTCTTAGGGTCCAGAGTACGCTGATACCCCATATGTGGGAGTAAACTACTGTTTGGGCGCATGGCAGAGGTCAGAAGGGAAGGAGCACCGTTTGACTTTTTCAACGCAGAATTGGCTGGAATTGAGATCGGACGCCATGTCACGTTTGGACAGCCCCTGATGTGCCTAAACAGCGGAAGACCCCCAATTCTAACTCTAACCCTAACCCCAACACACCCCTAACCCTAGTCCCAACCCTAACCCAAAACCTAACCCTAACACACCCCTATCCCTAATCCCAACCATAACCCTAATACTAACTTTAGCGCCAACCCTAACCCTAACTTTAGCCGCAACCCTAACCTTCACCATAACCCTAATGGGAAAATGGAAATAAATACATTTTTGTCATTTTATTATTTTTCCCTAACTAAGGGGGGGATAAAGGGGGGTTTGATTTACTATTTATAGCGGGTTTTTATGTTTGGCAGCTGTCACGCTAAAAGACGCTTTTTATTGCAAAAAATAGTTTTTTGCATCGCCACATTTTGAGAGCTATAATTTTTGCATATTTTGGCCCAGAGAGTCATGTGAGGTCTTATTTTTTGCGGGACGAGTTGACGTTTTTATTGGTACCATTTTTGAGCACGTGATATTTTTTGATCGCTTTTTATTTCGATTTTTGGGAGGTTAGAATGAACAAAAATCAGCAATTCATGAATTTCTTTTGGGGGAGGCGTTTATATCGTTCCGCGTGTGGTAAAATTGATAAAGCAGTTTTATTCTTCGGGTCAGTACGATTACGGCGATACCTCATTTATATCATTTTTTTATGTTTTGGCGCTTTTATAGAATAAAAACAATTTTATATAAAAAATAATTATTTTTGCATCGCTTTATTCTGCGAGCTATAACTTTTTTATTTTTTCGCTGATGATGCTGTATGATGGCTCGTTTTTTGCGGGACAAGATGACGTTTTCAGCGGTACCATGCTTATTTATATCGGTCTTTTTGATCGCGTGTTATTCCACTTTTTGTTCAGCAGTATGATGATAAAGCACTGATTTTTTGCTTTGTTTTTATTTATTTATTTTTTTAAGGGGTTCACAAAAGGGGTTAACTAGTGGGACAGTTTTATAGGGGGGGTTGTTACGGACGCGGCGATACCAAATATGTGTACTTTTATTGTTTTATTTTTTTTATTTACAGGAAGAAATGAATTTATTGGGGAATATTTTTTTTTTTTTTAAATTTATTTTGGAAATTTTTTTTACACGTTTATTTTTATTTTTTTCACTTTTTTACTTTGTTCCAGGGTGGGACATTACTGTAAAATGTGAGATCGCTGGTCTCACAGTGTGCACAGCACTCTGTGAGACCAGCGATCTCACAGGCAGCGCTGCAGGCTTCTCAGTGCCTGCTCTCGGCAGGCACTGAGGAAGCCGCCTCCCTCCAGGACCCCGGCGCCATCTTGGATCTGGGTCCTGGGAGGGAGGAAGCCCTCAGAACAGCGCGATCACATCGCGCTGTTCTGAGGGTCTCAGGGGGGCGCGCTTGGAGCCCCCTCCCTGCGCGATGCTCCCCTGTGCCCCCAGTACACCGCGATCATGTTTGATCGCGGTGTGCAAGGGGTTAATGTGCCGGGAGCGGTCCGTGACCGCTCCTGGCACAGAGTCCCGGGTGTCAGCTGTGATAATCAGCTGACACCCGGTGGCGATTAGCTGCGCTCCCTCTGGGAGCGCAGCTAATCGCTATGACGTACTATCCCGTCCATGGTCAGATTGTCACGGGTTTTATGGACGGGATAGTACGTCTAATGTCAGAGAGGGGTTAATGTATTGTATAAGAAATAGTCTCACTTGTAGTTTCACTTTTGTTTTGTTCCTGTTTTCCTGATGCAATGCTAAAATGACTGTGCATTCTTCCTTTACCTCATGTTGATAGAAGTAAAAGCTTGTTATCCCATGCAGCCTGCTCTGTTAAGTTTTTTACTGCAATAAACACGGGGAGAACATACAAACTCCTTGCAGATGTTGTCCTTGGTGGGATTTGGACCCAAGACTCCAGCGCTGCAAGGCTGCAGTGCTATCCACTGAGCCACCAAAAATCTATACAAAGACCAAGATCTATATTACAGCCATATGGTGACCATATAGTGGTAGATACCAGTTCTGCTGAACATGTCTGGCCCAGACCAACATTACAACTTATCCAGCCAGGACTCGTCTGCAGAGATTATAACAAAGACACATTTGACTTTTCATATTTCCAGCCTCGTCCCCATCTATTCTCAACCTGCACAAACTCCTCATCCTGCTGATACCCCAATACTAAGCTGCTGCTGCCATATCTGTCCATATTACTGCACCTGCTGTATGGTACAATAATGGCTGCTCTCACTGCCCCACATAATATGCCACCACTGTACCCCTTACATAATAAGTAGCTCCTTTATACACAATATGATGTTCCAACAACTTCTCTCTACACATCATAATGGGCCCACAGCTCCGCTATACACAGTTTAGTTGGCCAACAGCCCCTCTATACACATTATGATGCACTCACAGCTCCGCTATATACAGGATGGTGGTCCCACAGCTTCACTATACACAGTATGGTGGTCCCACAGCTCTGGTATACACAGTATGATGGGCCCACATCTCTATACACATTATGATGCACCTACAGCTCCACTATACACAGTATGGTGGTACCACAGCTCTACTATACACTGTATGGTGGTCCCACAGCTCTGATATACACCGTATGGTTGTCCCACAGCTCCAATCTACACAGTACGATGGTCTCACAGCTCCGTTATACACAGTAGGGTGGGCCCACAGCTCCCTTATTCACAGTATGGTGGTCCCACAGCTCCACAATACACAGTAAGATAGTCCCACAGCTCCGCTATGCACAGTATGGTGGGCCCACAGCTCGCCTATTCACAATATATTGGGCCCACAGCTCCGCTATACACAGTATGATGTGCCCATAGCTCCGCTATACACAGTATGATGAGCCTATAGCTCACCTATATACAATATATTGGTCCCACATCTCTGCTACACAGTATGATGGGCCCACAGCTTTCCTACACATAGCATGATGTCCCCACTGCTACCCCAAAACATAGTGTAATGAATCTTATACTGTATAATGCCCCCCCCACATTAGCTCCCACATTAGCTGTATAATGGCCCCCGCATTAGTCACCAAACTGTATAATAGAGCATTAGTCCCCAAACTGTATAATGGCCCCTGCATTAGTCACCAGACTGTATAATGGCCCTTGCATTAATGGTCCCGCATGAAGCCTCAAACTGTATATGGCCCCTGTATTAGTCCCCAAGCTGTATAATGGCCCCCACATTGGTCCCCAAACTGTATAATGGCCCCTGCATTAGTCCCCAAGCTGTAAAATGGACCCTGCATTAGTCCACAAGCTGTATAATGGCCCCTGCATTAGTCCCCAAGCTGCATAATGGCTCCTTCATTAGTCCACAAGGTATATAATGGCCCCTGTATTAGTCCCCAAGGTGTATAATTGCCCCTGCATTAGTCCACAAGCTGTATAATGGCCCCATGCATTAGTCCACAACCTGTATAATGACCCCTACATTAGTACACAAGTTGTATAATGGCCCCTGTGTAAGGGGTTGGAGGTTTTACCCCTTAAACTCCTTATGCTGCTAATGTATACTTCGTTGCTGTGTGATTTTGTATAATGCTGTATTTAATATGTATATATATTTATATGTATTTTTTAGTGTAGTAATGTTTATGGGCCACTAGATGGGGCACTGAAGTGTATATAGTACAATAGAGGGTTTAATGGGAATGTAGATAGTTAATGTAGGAGGGGTCACTTAGTGTAAAGGAAGGGATCTTCCTGGTTTAGTTCAGTCAGAGCGGGCAGCCCTTAGAGCTCGGGTGGCTTCTTGCCCGGGCAAGTTAAATACCCCGCAACGTTCTTATAAGCAAGTGCCCAGTCATCCAGGAGGTGGGGAACAGCTACTGAAAGGAGCAGTAAAGTTAAAGCTGAAGGACCGACGTTTCCTAGAGAGGAAAACTACAAAGGAGTACACGGCAGGACAGATGGGCAGTTTACTCATCATATGGCAGTTCCTAGCATGGGCAGACGCCCTTAAGGCCAGGGCGAAACGGCCGAGGGAGCTTTCAAAGGAAACAGGGCTGCACAGGGAGGATAACGAGGAAACGTACAGGACGGTACGATCCGATCTCGACCAAGTAAGGCTACTTTCACACATCAGTTTTTTACGTCAGGCGCGATCCGGGTTTTAAAAAAAACGGATCTGGTACCAGATGCGTTTTTTTGGCATTGACTTCCATTAGCACCGGATCGCGCCTGATGTCATTGCGTTGCATCAGTTTTTGGCCGGATCCGGCGGAAATGTACATTCCGCCGGCCGGACAAGACGCTGACTGCAACGTTTTTTTTTTTTTCCCGGAGCCGCCTGATAGTGCCTGAATCGGTGCATCAGGCGGCCGGAAATAATACAAGTCTATGGAACCAGACCAGTCTTTTGTGAAATCCGTCAAAAGAGTGATCCGGGTTCTGGAAACCAAGGTCTCTCTTTCTCTCTTTCCTCGGTCCGAAAATTTCTTTTTCCGGGTTGAAAAGGTCAGGTCGGATCCGGCAAGAAAACTGATCAGTTGCATCAGTTTTTTCAAAAGCAGCGCCGGATGCGTCCTATCAGGTATACGACGGATTATGCCTGACACAAAAAAAACTGCTGTGTGAAAGTAGCCTAACAGAGCAAGTAAGGAAGGGAAGGAAGAAGTTTTGTGTGATGTGAATACTGCTGTAAATGCTGTACTGAACCTGGATGTACTGCGAAGTTCTGAGAGTAAAGTTTTGCATTTTGAATTATACTTCGACTGTGTCTCTGATCATTCACCCAAGGCTAAAGGTAACCCCATGAACAGGAGGGTGGACCTCAACAGCTCCGGGAATGGAGAGGCAAGTAAGCTGCAGCAGAAGTGTAATGTTTCTGTGAAGGGAGGCCAGGGCTCAGGCGCCCCGCTGTCCTAGGCCATGACTACGGCCCTGGCCCACCTTTGCAATTGGCATAGTTGGCAGGATGCCGACACCTTGTACTGCGGAGGAATCGCAGAAGATGTGAAAGAAGATGACAATGGTGATTCTTTTGTGAAAGATGTGAACCGAGAGGAGCTGGTTGAAGATTTTGAAAATGTGAGTAAACTACTGGATGTGACTAAAGGACTGAATTTGACTAAAGCTGTGATATGGACTGATACTGTGAGTAACAAGATTGTGGCCATGGAGTTGGAGAACTTTGGCACCAAAAAGGACTACAATCCCTGTGATGACACCCTTCGTGGGCATGATGGTGCAGAAACTGCGCCAAAAGGTGACTGTCAGTACCCCCTGGTCCGCCCTTGGTGGGTGCGACGAAAAAGAAGAGAGACTCGCCCATTAAAACAGATTACAAGAAAATGGGAGGAACGGCTGGAAGCGACCCCACCCTGGAACGGGTGGGGCCCAGAAGAAAGGCCTACGTGCAGCTGCACATGTGTTTCGACACGCACCACAATTGTGGGTACCAAGGCTATGGGGTACTCGGAGCCGAGCCCATGGAAGTCTATGGGAGTTGTCACTGGTAGCGGTGGCTCGGTCCGTAGCCCTGGCGGTCGTGCAATGGGGGGGAGATATTTACAGGGGATTAATAGAATAGGTAGTTCGTGACGCCACCTGTGGTTTCTGGTCAATATTGTACCAGCGCTGCTGTGAGGGTCTTCGCAGGGGATGTTATGGGGCAGCTGGGTGGTAAGTCTCCCACAGGTGAGACTGGTCCCTGGAAGTCTATGATGGTGATGATGCAGGGTGTAGATAAGGATTCAGTCACACACATTGCAGTTTCTTTCCATACCTTTACTGGCAGATGGTTCAAGCAGATCCCGGGAAGCTGGTCGGGGTGGAGAGTGCACATTCGGGTAACAGCTGAGCAGGTTAGAAGCCTCCTTTACTTCCATATCCTTGTGAGTCCAACCTGCCTGAAGCGAAGTTAACTCTGAATCTCCAGCTTTCTCAATAGCTGTACTGCCCGGCCAACATTGTGGTGGAGCCTTCTAAGTGATGAAACTAAGTCCTTACTTTTGTCGTGCACTTGACTCAAAGTCCCTGTTCCACCTGACTCCGGTTACGTATTGACACTTAGGGCTGCTCTCTGCGACCTGTAGTCCAGATGCCTCCGGTTTTCTTGTTACTAAGCTTGAAACTGTAGCAACGCTTCGGACCCCGGTGTCCGGCAATCTAGTGCAGGCAATCCAATACCTAAAGCACTTCTCTAACTTCTCCACTGTGCCCTTCGCCCTGCTTCACGCTCTTAACATAAGCACTTGTGGCGGTTGTGGAAAATGTCAGCTTCCTCCAGAGCTCGCTGCACAGCTCTCAGTTTCCTCCAAAGTCCCAACTGGACCGAGACTGAATGGCTGCTCTGTCCTTAGACAGAAGCTAACAGACTGAAGTACCACTGAACACTACTTCCTCAAGATCTGACTGACTGACTGAACAGCTCTGTCCGAAGACAGGAAACTGTCTGACTGCCTGCCACGTGTCACCCCTCCCTTATATCTCAGATGGGCGTGTCTGAAAGTGGGAGTGACAGTGAATGAATATCAAGCGTTGCTGTTACCTTCCTGTGCACTCTCCTGGATTTTCATGTGTGCCTGCGTAGCTGGGCTACACACATGTCAACACGTACTAGAGAAGGACTACGCCGCAGAAGAGTACTTGTCACCGGCGGAGAAGAGTCACCGGCGGCTGCCGGAACCCGAGCCACCACATCAACTCAGCCTGGAACACCAGCTCCAGGTACCGGAGACAGTGACCGCCCCGAGGGAGCATCCGCCGAACGAAAGTGCTGTACCAGAGTTACAGGACCTTGAGCAGGAACATCGTCAGCGGGAGGCAGAACCTCGTCGTCCAGAGCTCGTTTCTTCAATCCAGCGGGGACCAGATTCAGCGACAGCCCCGGAGGCGAGTTTGCTCTTCAAAGGTGAATCTTGCAGTGGGCGTGTCATGGGAGTGGCAGTCTTGCCCTGATTGTGCGCTGATTGGTCTTTGGGAGCTGCAGGAGGCGGTGGATTTAGGAGCGCGCTCGGGCCAGGCGGTGGATTTAAGAGCGCGCGCGCTCGGGCCAGGCGGTGGATTTAGGAGCGCGCTCGGGCTTGGACGGTGGAAGGCGCGCATTCAGGAGCGCGCATTTGGGATTGAAAGGCGCGCATTTAGGAGCGTAAGGCGCACATTCAGAAGGGCGCATTTCTGACTCTCCATCCTTTGTCTGTATTCTGCCTGTAGTAAGTTGTTGCCTTTATTCCCAAGTGCTGCGTCTCCACGCATTGAGAGCGCATTTCTGTCTATCGGTGTGCATGAAGCTGTGCATTGAGAGCGCATTTCTGCCTCTTGGTGTGCATGAAGCTGTGCATTGAGAGCGCATTTCTGTCTATCGGTGTGCATGAAGCTGTGCATTGAGAGCGCATTTCTGTCTATCGGTGTGCATAAAGGTGTGCATTGAGAGCGCATTTCTGCCTCTTGGTGTGCATGAAGGTGTGCGTTCAGGAGAGCGCATTTCTGTCTATCGGTGTGCATGAAGGTGTGCATTCAGGAGAGCGCATTTCTGTCTATCGGTGTGCATTCAGGAGAGCGCATTTCTGCCTCTTGGCATGAAGGTGTGCATTGAGAGCGCATTTCTGCCTCTTGGTGTGCATGATGGTGTGCATTCAGGAGAGCGCATTTCTGTCTATCGGTGTACATGAAGGTGTGCATTCAGGAGAGCGCATTTCTGTCTATCGGTGCGCATGAAGGTGTGCATTCAGGAGAGCGCATTTCTGTCTATCAGTGTGCATGAAGGTGTGCATTCAGGAGAGCGCATTTCTGTCTATCGGTGTGCATGAAGGTGTGCATTCAGGAGAGCGCATTTCTCTCTCTCGGTGTGCATGATGGTGTGCATTCAGGAGAGCACATTTCTGTCTATCGGTGTGCATGAAGGTGTGCATTCAGGAGAGCGCATTTCTGTCTATCGGTGCGCATGAAGGTGTGCATTCAGGAGAGCGCATTTCTGTCTCTCGGTGTGCATGATGGTGTGCATTCAGGAGAGCGCATTTCTGCCTCTTGGTGTGCATGAAGGTGTGCATTCAGGAGAGCGCATTTCTGTCTATCGGTGTGCATGATGGTGTGCATTCAGGAGAGCGCATTTCTGTCTATCGGTGTGTATGAAGGTGTGCATTCAGGAGAGCGCATTTCTGCCTCTTGGTGTGCATGAAGGTGTGCATTCAGGAGAGCGCATTTCTGTTTATCGGTGTGCATGATGGTGTGCATTCAGGAGAGCGCATTTCTGTCTATCGGTGTGCATGAAGGTGAGCATTCAGGAGAGCGCATTTCTGTCTCTCGGTGTGCATGAAGGTGTGCATTCAGGAGAGCGCATTTCTGCCTCTTGGTGTGCATGAAGGTGTGCATTTAGAAGAGAGCATTTCTGTCTATCGGTGTGCATGATGGTGTGCATTCAGGAGAGCGCATTTCTGTCTATCGGTGTGTATGAAGGTGTGCATTCAGGAGAGCGCATTTCTGCCTCTTGGTGTGCATGAAGGTGTGCATTCAGGAGAGCGCATTTCTGTTTATCGGTGTGCATGAAGGTGTGCATTCAGGAGAGCGCATTTCTGTCTATCGGTGTGCATGATGGTGTGCATTCAGGAGAGCGCATTTCTGTCTATCGGTGTGCATGAAGGTGTGCATTCAGGAGAGCGCATTTCTGTCTATCGGTGTGTATGAAGGTGTGCATTCAGGAGAGCGCATTTCTGTTTATCGGTGTGCATGATGGTGTGCATTCAGGAGAGCGCATTTCTGTCTATCGGTGTGCATGAAGATGAGCATTCAGGAGAGCGCATTTCTGTCTCTCGGTGTGCATGATGGTGTGCATTCAGGAGAGCGCATTTCTGTCTATCGGTGTGTATGAAGGTGTGCATTCAGGAGAGCGCATTTCTGCCTCTTGGTGTGCATGAAGGTGTGCATTCAGGAGAGCGCATTTTTGTTTATCGGTGTGCATGATGGTGTGCATTCAGGAGAGCGCATTTCTGTCTATCGGTGTGCATGAAGGTGAGCATTCAGGAGAGCACATTTCTGTTTCTCGGTGTGCATGAAGGTGTGCATTCAGGAGAGCGCATTTCTGCCTCTTGGTGTGCATGAAGGTGTGCATTCAGGAGAGCGCATTTCTGTCTATCGGTGTGCATGATGGTGTGCATTCAGGAGAGCGCATTTCTGTCTATCGGTGTGTATGAAGGTGTGCATTCAGGAGAGCGCATTTCTGCCTCTTGGTGTGCATGAAGGTGTGCATTCAGGAGAGCGCATTTCTGTTTATCGGTGTGCATGAAGCTGTGCATTCAGGAGAGCGCATTTCTGTCTATCGGTGTGCATGAAGGTGTGCATTCAGGAGAGCGCATTTCTGTCTATCGGTGTGCATGATGGTGTGCATTCAGGAGAGCGCATTTCTGTCTATCGGTGTGCATGAAGGTGTGCATTCAGGAGAGCGCATTTCTGTCTATCGGTGTGTATGAAGGTGTGCATTCAGGAGAGCGCATTTCTGTTTATCGGTGTGCATGATGGTGTGCATTCAGGAGAGCACATTTCTGTCTATCGGTGTGCATGAAGGTGAGCATTCAGGAGAGCGCATTTCTGTCTCTCGGTGTGCATGAAGGTGTGCATTCAGGAGAGCGCATTTCTGCCTCTTGGTGTGCATGAAGGTGTGCATTCAGGAGAGCGCATTTCTGTCTATCGGTGTGCATGATGGTGTGCATTCAGGAGAGCGCATTTCTGTCTATCGGTGTGTATGAAGGTGTGCATTCAGGAGAGCGCATTTCTGCCTCTTGGTGTGCATGAAGGTGTGCATTCAGGAGAGCGCATTTCTGTTTATCGGTGTGCATGAAGGTGTGCATTCAGGAGAGCGCATTTCTGTCTATCGGTGTGTATGAAGGTGTGCATTCAGGAGAGCGCATTTCTGTTTATCGGTGTGCATGATGGTGTGCATTCAGGAGAGCGCATTTCTGTCTATCGGTGTGCATGAAGGTGAGCATTCAGGAGAGCGCATTTCTGTCTCTCGGTGTGCATGAAGGTGTGCATTCAGGAGAGCGCATTTCTGCCTCTTGGTGTGCATGAAGGTGTGCATTCAGGAGAGCGCATTTCTGTCTATCGGTGTGCATGATGGTGTGCATTCAGGAGAGCGCATTTCTGCCTCTTGGTGTGCATGAAGGTGTGCATTGAGGAGAGCGCATTTCTGTGTATCGGTGTGCATGATGGTGTGCATTCAGGAGAGCGCATTTCTGTCTATCGGTGTGCATGAAGGTGTGCATTCAGGAGAGCGCATTTCTGTCTATCGGTGTTTTATGAAGGTGTGCATTCAGGAGAGCGCATTTCTGTTTATCGGTGTGCATGATGGTGTGCATTCAGGAGAGCGCATTTCTGTCTATCGGTGTGCATGAAGGTGAGCATTCAGGAGAGCGCATTTCTGTCTCTCGGTGTGCATGAAGGTGTGCATTAGGAGAGCGCATTTCTGTCTATCGGTGTGTATGAAGGTGTGCATTCAGGAGAGCGCATTTCTGCCTCTTGGTGTGCATGAAGGTGTGCATTCAGGAGAGCGCATTTCTGTTTATCGGTGTGCATGATGGTGTGCATTCAGGAGAGCGCATTTCTGTCTATCGGTGTGCATGAAGGTGAGCATTCAGGAGAGCGCATTTCTGTCTCTCGGTGTGCATGAAGGTGTGCATTCAGGAGAGAGCATTACTGCCTCTTGGTGTGCATGAAGGTATGCATTCAGGAGAGCGCATTTCTGTCTATCGGTGTGCATGATGGTGTGCATTCAGGAGAGCGCATTTCTGTCTATCGGTGTGTATGAAGGTGTGCATTCAGGAGAGCGCATTTCTGCCTCTTGGTGTGCATGAAGGTGTGCATTCAGGAGAGCGCATTTCTGTTTATCGGTGTGCATGAAGCTGTGCATTCAGGAGAGCGCATTTCTGTCTATCGGTGTGCATGAAGGTGTGCATTCAGGAGAGCGCATTTCTGTCTATCGGTGTGCATGATGGTGTGCATTCAGGAGAGCGCATTTCTGTCTATCGGTGTGCATGAAGGTGTGCATTCAGGAGAGCGCATTTCTGTCTATCGGTGTGTATGAAGGTGTGCATTCAGGAGAGCGCATTTCTGTTTATCGGTGTGCATGATGGTGTGCATTCAGGAGAGCGCATTTCTGTCTATCGGTGTGCATGAAGGTGAGCATTCAGGAGAGCGCATTTCTGTCTCTCGGTGTGCATGAAGGTGTGCATTCAGGAGAGCGCATTTCTGCCTCTTGGTGTGCATGAAGGTGTGCATTCAGGAGAGCGCATTTCTGTCTATCGGTGTGCATGATGGTGTGCATTCAGGAGAGCGCATTTCTGTCTATCGGTGTGTATGAAGGTGTGCATTCAGGAGAGCGCATTTCTGCCTCTTGGTGTGCATGAAGGTGTGCATTCAGGAGAGCGCATTTCTGTTTATCGGTGTGCATGAAGGTGTGCATTCAGGAGAGCGCATTTCTGTCTATCGGTGTGTATGAAGGTGTGCATTCAGGAGAGCGCATTTCTGTTTATCGGTGTGCATGATGGTGTGCATTCAGGAGAGCGCATTTCTGTCTATCGGTGTGCATGAAGGTGAGCATTCAGGAGAGCGCATTTCTGTCTCTCGGTGTGCATGAAGGTGTGCATTCAGGAGAGCGCATTTCTGCCTCTTGGTGTGCATGAAGGTGTGCATTCAGGAGAGCGCATTTCTGTCTATCGGTGTGCATGATGTTGTGCATTCAGGAGAGCGCATTTCTGTCTATTGGTGTGTATGAAGGTGTGCATTCAGGAGAGCGCATTTCTGCCTCTTGGTGTGCATGATGGTGTGCATTCAGGAGAGCGCATTTCTGTCTATCGGTGTGCATGATGGTGTGCATTCAGGAGAGCGCATTTCTGTCTATCGGTGTGCATGAAGGTGTGCATTCAGGAGAGCGCATTTCTGTCTCTTGGTGTGCATGAAGCTGTGCATTCAGGAGAGCGCATTTCTGTCTATCGGTGTGCATGAAGGTGTGCATTCAGGAGAGTGCATTTCTGTCTCTTGGTGTGCATGAAGGTGTGCATTCAGGAGAGTGCATTTCTGCCTCTTGGTGTGCATGAAGGTGTGCATTCAGGAGAGCGCATTTCTGTCTATCGGTGTGCATGATGGTGTGCATTCAGGAGAGCGCATTTCTGTCTATCGGTGTGTATGAAGGTGTGCATTCAGGAGAGCGCATTTCTGCCTCTTGGTGTGCATGATGGTGTGCATTCAGGAGAGCGCATTTCTGTCTATCGGTGTGCATGATGGTGTGCATTCAGGAGAGCGCATTTCTGTCTATCGGTGTGCATGAAGGTGTGCATTCAGGAGAGCGCATTTCTGTCTATCGGTGTGCATGATGGTGTGCATTCAGGAGAGCGCATTTCTGTCTATCGGTGTGCATGATGGTGTGCATTCAGGAGAGCGCATTTCTGTCTATCGGTGTGCATGAAGGTGTGCATTCAGGAGAGCGCATTTCTGTCTATCGGTGTGCATGATGGTGTGCATTCAGGAGAGCGCATTTCTGTCTATCGGTGTGCATGAAGGTGTGCATTCAGGAGAGCGCATTTCTGTCTATCGGTGTGCATGATGGTATGCATTCAGGAGAGCGCATTTCTGTCTCTTGGTGTGCATGAAGGTGTGCATTCAGGAGAGCGCATTTCTGTCTCTTGGTGTGCATGATGGTATGCATTCAGGAGAGCGCATTTCTGTCTCTTGGTGTGCATGAAGCTGTGCATTCAGGAGAGTGCATTTCTGTCTATCGGTGTGCATGATGGTGTGCATTCAGGAGAGCGCATTTCTGTCTATCGGTGTGCATGAAGGTGTGCATTCAGGAGAGCGCATTTCTGTCTATCGGTGTGCATGAAGGTGTGCATTCAGGAGAGCGCATTTCTGTCTATCGGTGTGCATGATGGTGTGCATTCAGGAGAGCGCATTTCTGTCTATCGGTGTGCATGAAGGTGTGCATTCAGGAGAGCGCATTTCTGTCTATCGGTGTGCATGAAGGTGTGCATTCAGGAGAGCGCATTTCTGTCTATCGGTGTGCATGATGGTGTGCATTCAGGAGAGCGCATTTCTGTCTATCGGTGTGCATGAAGGTGTGCATTCAGGAGAGCGCATTTCTGCTCTTGGTGTGCATGAAGGTGTGCATCCAGGAGAGCGCATTTCTGTCTCTTGGTGTGCATGAAGGTGTGCATTCAGGAGAGCGCATTTCTGCCTCTTGGTGTGCATGAAGGTGTGCATTCAGGAGAGCGCATTTCTGTCTATCGGTGTGCATGAAGGTGTGCATTCAGGAGAGCGCATTTCTGTCTCTCGGTGTGCATGATGGTGTGCATTCAGGAGAGCGCATTTCTGCCTTTTGGTGTGCATGAAGGTGTGCATTGAGAGCGCATTTCTGTCTCTTGGTGCGCATCTACATTCATAACCTTATTGAGCAGTACTACGTGACCGCTCAGCTCAGGATGAAGCTGCCGCGCCGGGACAGGGATGCAGTGACGGAAGGTGAGTATCGATGACTTCTGGTTCTGGAAGCCGGAGGTTGTAGCTGTCACTACAGTGCTACAGCTGCCGGCTCCCAGTGTGTCCAGCATTCAAAGCCGTGGCTCCGCGGACCGACAACAGGACTGAAACGGCCCGCCCGGTCCTGGGCCGCGGACCGGTGTTTGGGGACACCTGGACTATAGGACTTGTCCCCCATTAGTCGCTGCACATTCTGCCGCCATTCTTACCGGATGCCACAATAGGCCCCATTCTAAGTCTGTGCTGCCTGGTGCTACTACGATGATTGACATGTAAGGACGAGAACCGCCAAAGCTTGTCCTCCGCATGCGCCTGGACTCCCTGTTTATTGAGAGAATTCACATCACATGACCGTGTTGACTAATGGTGATGTCATTCATGGTGACAAAATGCCACACTCATAAACTTTGATGGATTAGTCATGGCAGCTGGGCTCAGGCTATGTGTGCGCTATTAATGTCTTCCTCCATTTCCTCTACAGCTGCGGGAGAAGCTCAGTGACAAACTTGACTACTACTTTCAGAAGTTGGGAGACTCCACGTCGCATCTGCTCAGCCGCCGGAGAAGCTAGCGCCGGTCTGTGCTCCGTGGTTTTCCCCTTTATACCTGTGTTTAGTCTTTTTTGTATAATAAAATTTAATATTTTCTATGTTTTTGCGATCACGAGTCTCTGGTTTCTCGGTAATGTGCTGTGTCCTCAGCTTTAGATAATTTACATCAAGTTTATGGCTCATATTAATTAATTAAACCGGTAGCAGACTCCACCCCTCCCGCTGAGCCCTGCCCACTTCTTAGAACTGTGTCATAAAGGTGGGTCCAGCTGGCAGAGCATAAGTAATGGCTCCTTGTAGCTGCTTGCAAGCAGTGAATTGAAACATCCCCCTTCTTGTATGAACACAACTGCCACGATATAAACACGAGTGGCTCGAGGTCCTCGTCCTCACGGTTCTCTTGTGTCCACATGTCATTGGTACAGCTGACCATGTGGTCCTGATCTGCTGCAAGATTAGAGGTGCTGCCATGGTGGGCATGAGCTTTCATCCCTTGAGCTGTTCTCTTTTTAACCCCTTTCTGTCATCAGACGTACTATCCCGTCCTTGTGACCTGGGACTTAATTCCCAGTGACGGGATAGTACGTCCAAGGCGATCAGCTGATCGCCGCCGGGTGTCAGCTGATTATCACAGCTGACACCCGGCACTATGTGCCAGGAGCAGTCACGGACCGCTCCCGGCACATTAACCCCTGGCACACCGCGATCAAACATGTATCGGGGGCACAGGAGCAGTGCGCAGGGAGGAGGCTCCCTGCGCGCTCCCCTGAGACCCTCAGAACAGCGTGATGTGAACACGCTGTTCTGAGGCCTTCCTCCCTGCAAGGCCCCGGATCCAAGATGGCCGCCGCGCCCTCTGCCTGAACATTCACAGCCAGAGGAGTCGGACGAGGAGGTCGGAGCAGCGCACAGCGGTGGTCCGGGGACAGGTAAATATCGCTATACTCACCCCTCCATCGGCGCGTCTCTGCAGCCTCTCCTCTTCCCCAGTCTCCGCAGCTCTTCAGTCCTACAGCGGTCACGTGGTACCGCTCATTCATTAAAGTCATGAATATGTGCATATTCATGACTTTAATGCGCGGTACCATGTGACCGCTGCAGGAAGGAGCTGGAGATCGTGGGAGAAGCAGGGGGGCTGCAGAGACGCGCCAGCGGAGGGGTAAGTATGATCCGACACCCCCGCCGACCCCGGTATATGACTCGCGTATAAGCCGAGAGGGGGACTTTCAGCCCTAAAAAATGGGCTGAAAATCTCGGCTTTTACACGAGTATATACGGTACTTCCTTTCCAAGCCCTACCGTGAGCCCAAACAGTCCCCCCCCCACATATAGGGTATCAGCGTACTCAGGACAAATTGGAAAACAACTTTTGGGGTCCAATTTCCTTGGGAAAAATCTAAAATTTGGGACTAAAAAATCATTTTTGTGGAAAATTGTATTTTTTTTTTCACACCCAGGCATTATAAACTTTTGTGAAACACTTGGGGGTTCAAAGTGCTCACAACAGATCTAGATAAGTTCCATATGGGGTCTAGTTTCCAAAATGGGGTCACATGTGGGGGGTTTCCACTGTTTAGGCGCATCAGGGGCTCTCCAAACGCGACATGGCGTCCAATCTCAATTCCAGCCAATTTTGGTTTAAAGGCCAGCGTCACACTTGCGAGTGTGATGCGAGTAAGTCGCATGACTTTCTCGCATCAACACCCGGCACGGCCGCCCGCTCTCGGACCTGAGTGTGCGGCTGCATGTGACGCCGGCCGAAAAAGTCAAACGGCGCTCCTTCCCTTACGAGCTCTGCCGTGTGCCCAAACAGTGGTTTTCCCCCACATTTGGGGTATTGGCGTACTCAGGAGAAATTGCACAACAACTTTTTATGTCCATTTTCTCCTTGTACCATTGTGAAAATAAAAAAAAGTTTGTTAAAGATCATTTTTGTGGCTAAAAAGTTAAATATTCATTTTTTCCTTCCACATTGCTTCAGCTCCTATGAAGCACCTTAAGGGTTAATAAACTTATTGAATGTGGTTTTGAGCACCTTGAGGCGTGCAGTTTTTAGAATGGTGTCACTTTTTGGTATTTTCTGCCATATAGACCCCTCAAAGTGACTTCAAATATGAGGTGGTCCCTTAAAAAAAATGGCTTTGTAAATTTTGTTGTAAAAATGAGAAAGCACTGGTCAACTTTTAACCCTTATAACTTCCTAACAAATAAAAATTTTGGTTCCAAAATTGTGCTGATGTAAAGTAGACATGTGGGAAATGTTATTTCTTAACTATTTGTGTGACATATTTCTCTGTTTTAAGGGAATAAAAATTCAAAGTTTGAAAATTGCAAATTTTAGCCATATTTGCATTTTTTTAAAAAAATAAACGCAAGTTATATAGAAGAAATTTTACCACTATCATGAAGTACAATATGTCACGAGAAAACAATCTCAGAAACGCGAAGATCCGTTGAAGCGTTCCAGAGTTATAACCTCATAAAGAGACAGTGGTCAGAATTGTAAAAATTGGCGAGGTCATTAACATGCAAACACCCTTGGGGGTGAAGGGGTTGTCCAGGACTATGACATTGACGGTCTCTCCTTAGAATAGGTCATCCGTGTGAGATCAGTGGGGAGTGCGGCACCTCCGCCTATCAGGTGTTGGCTGGAAATTGTTAGTCCCTGTGCTTCACAGCTCCGCTGACAGACATGCAGTACCCGACCGTGGACACAGCTCCGGTGATGCCGCTGTGCTGTGGGTGTCGGTGACTGAGCAGCTCCCGGCGACACCAGGGAAGAGCTAACAGCCAAGATGGCGGGTGTAACCAGTGCTAAAGATGGCTTATGAATGTTAACCTCGCAAATTTTTACCTTAATGACCGGGCCAATTTTTACATTTCTGACCACTGTCCCTTTGAGGTTATGGCTCTGGAGCTTCCATGGATCCCGCTGATTCTGAGACTGTTTTTTCGTGATATATTGAACTTAATGATAGTGGTAAAATTAATTTGATATGACTTGTTTTTATTTCTGAAAAAAAACAGAAATTTGGTAAAAATTTTGAAATTTAGCAATTTTCAAACTTTTAATTTTTATGCCCATACATCAGTAAAAACCGACCCGAATCATGTTCCCTGGATATTTTCTGACGCTGGGGTCGCTACACACTAATTTCTTAGCGCCATCAAAGTCCTGGACAACCGCTTTAAGGGAAGGTGAGGAGTCGGAGTATCATGGTGTCACCCCCACACTGTGCTCCCTCATCACCGCCCACTGCTGTTACCTTTCTGACTGGTGTTTCCAAGGTGTGTGGAGGCTGCGTCAATCATCTGTCCCCTAATTACTTGTGGAGGCTCCCGGTGACGCTGCTGACTGACATGTCACACATGAAGCAGTGTCCGTGTCCCGGGACATGGATGTTCGCCAAGATAAAACGTCTGAACACGGCGGCTCCTGCCTGTGATGCTGCAGAGCCGCCATTCTGTAGAGCCCTCCCGACCGTGTGGTGCCGCGCATGTCAACTTCCGCATTGATTCTGTATGACAATTTTCGCAGAATGGGGACGAGATTTCCTGCAATCCCATTCACTTTGCTGGCTACTGAATTTGCTGTCAAATTTCCATGCCGATGGGCCACACAGAAATAAGTTTTTCTCTCCGTCAGGCAACACCACACCTATTTTCTCAAAGTGTCAGAAATAAAAACTGTATTTAAAATCTTTTATTTTTAAGTTTTAAAACCTTTTCATATTACATGTGTCAACCATTATAACTGTGACCTGCCTTATATACATTAGGCAACAACACATCAAGCACACATCAGAAAGATCATGTGTCCTCTGTGTGAACAATAAGCAATAAGGGTGGAATTTTAAAGAGTAACCGTCTTGTTTTTTTTTTTTTTCAGATTTAGCAACCTCCGGCTTAATGCTCCTGAACACTGGCTAGGACAGTGTTAAATACCTTATCTGGCTTCCTATTTCCCTATAAAGTAGGGTTCCTCTCAGACTGCAAATGATGAGCGCTCCTAAGGGCCCCGTCTCACATAGCGATGCTCCAGCGATCCCGACAACGATATGAACTTGTCAGGATCGCTGGTGTGTCGCTACATGAAAACAAACAAGCAGCGATCAGGTCAGCGACACTGCGGGTAACGTCGCTTAGTTACCCGCAGTGTACGTTGGATACCAGCCCGCTGATGCAGGGAGCTGATAACCAAGGTACACACCGATTTTCCAGGCGCTGCGCGGTGCCTGCAAACCCGATGTGTACCTTGGTTACCAGCTCCCCTGCAGCACAGCCCCGCGCCTGGAAACTCGCTGTGTACCTTGGTTACCAGCTGATCGCTGGTCTCCTGCCTGCCACACGCAGCGATGCGTGCTGGCCAGCGGGAGACCAGCGATAAAAAAAAGTCCGGCATTTCTGACACGACCAGCGATTCACAGCAGGGGCCTGATCGCTGGTACGTGTCAGACATAGCGAGATCGCTGCTGAGATCGCTGTTGCGTCACTAAACTTGTCACTCGGTAGCGATCTTGCTATGTGAGACGGGGCCCTAACTCTGCTAAGTTCAGTGTCTCTTGACTGGTCACATGCCCCTCACCCTCCAAGGACAGTAGGAGAAGTCATTGGAGGGGGAGTCAGACTGTATTTATCTGCACACTGAAGACTAATGTAACACAGTATAGCTGGAGATGTGTCAGTTGCAGTCCTAAGAGGAACCCTACTTTGGAGGGTGACTACTGGGAGAGGTAGCCAGATAAGGTATTTAACACTGTCCTAGCCAGTGTCCAGGAGCATTATACTTGCTAGATCTGAAATAAAAAAGACAGGTTGCTTTCACATTAGCGTAAAACAGACCTGCGTCGGTCTGCACACGGCCGCCGCTAAGCTCCGCCCCCCTCCCGACGCATGAGCTGCATGTTACCTGCGTACCCTACCTTTAGCATTGCGTAGGATTTCATTTTGGTGAGCTCGGTGCACTGTCCAAAAAAATGGCCCGCCAAACGCATACCTGCGCACAGCCTGAGTACCCAATGCTAAAGATAGGGTACGCAGGTCGCATGCGTCATGTGCCCATAGGTGGAGCCTCCAGGAGGAGGCGTGACCAGGGGCGGAGCTTAGTGGCGGCCGTGTGCAGACCTGTAGCAATATGTTATATGCTGAGCCGCCTCTAGGGGTCTCACTACCTGGATGTATTCAGAGGATAGAAAGGGGGACTCGTTGGTAAGAGCATGAGACAGGAAGCATTCATGTAATGTGGCTGAGAGAACGTGCACACAATAAAGTAAACCCGTTACCACAATCGTGTCAGAGGCATAAACGAGAAACAGAACATGGTGGCAGCAGGGCTGAACCTATAAAGAACATGCGGACAGACAATCCAGGCAGCTGTGGTACAAAGATCAACTGTAAGTACAGTGCCCACAGTACAGCATTATGGAGACGCATTAAAACCTCCTCAGAGACTAGACATCATGTCCTCAAATCTATCGCAGACCTGGAGACATTGGAAGGAGGAGTTTACTCTGTATGTGGATCTTACAGTAGACACCAATGATCAGAAGCGTAAGGTGAAGCTCTTCTACTATCTGATTGGAGAAAAAGGCAGAGAACTTGCTCAGACCCTGATCCAGGACAGTACGGACAGTCTGGCAGACATTGTACAGGCATTTGATAAGCACTGTGACCCCAAGAAGAATGAGACAGTGGAAAGATTTAAGTTTTTCACCAGAAATCAGGAGATGGGAGAGAATATAGACGCATATGTGACTGAGCTGAAAAGACTGGCAGCAACATGCAGCTTTGGAGAGATCAGAGATTCTCTTATCAGAGATAGAATAGTGTGCGGCATCAGAGAGCCACAGCTAAGAGAGAGACTGCTGAGAGAGGGGGAGTTAACCCTAGAGAAATGCATGCAAATAAGCAGAGCTGCAGAGCTGACAAGAGATAGCCTGAAGATGATGGCAGACACCACTGAGGAGCCAGTACATGCAGTAACCATGAGAGGAAAAGCAGAGCACCCAGCGAGAACAGTCCAATGCAGATACTGTGGCAGAAGACATGAGAGAGACAAAGAGAAGTGTCCAGCATATGGACAAAGCTGCAGGACCTGTGGTAAAGGAATCATTTCGCAGCTCTCTGCAGACTTAAGCCTTTAAAAAGCACAGAGAAATTCACAGTGTGACACAGGACAATGCAGTGCAGAAGATATTACATGGATACAGCTACAGTACTGCAAAGAGAATGTCAATACAGTCAACACCCAGAACCTAAAGATACAAGACAACTGTTTGCAACTCTTTTATTAAATGACAAACCATAGATTTCAGTTGGACTGTGGAGCAAGTGCATGTCATACCGGAGGATCTACTAAATGAACAGTGTTCATTGACCTACTGAAGGTACTTATGATGTACACAAAACGATACTGAAACCTTTGGGACATGCAACTAAAGGGTTAGTAACCCATGCAACAGAAAGGTATAGAGCCCAATTACAGTGCTGCAGGGTGGTGACCACATACGTTACTAGGTATAAAAGCAGTTCAGGCAATGGACTTAATAAAGGTACAATTCATAACATTATGTCTGTGGAAGTCAAGAGAGTATGAGGATATCCAAAAGCAGACAGCAATCTAGATTTACAGATTATAAAACACAGTATGGGATGTATTTGAGGTGATGGATGTTTGGAAGAAAACACAACTGAAATTGATAACACAGTACAACCTACCAATTACGACAAGAAAGTGCCTGTAGCGCTACTCAGCCATGAAAGAAGAACTACAGGATTAGAAAAGCGAGGCATGATAGAAGTCGTCATCAGAGCACAGACTGGATAAGTAGTTGGTCATAGTGCAGAAACCATCAGAAAACTAAGAATTTGTATCGATCCCAAACCACTCAACAAAGCTCTAAAAGGAATCACTATCCGATGCCTACAATAGAGGATGTGCTACCAGATTTATCAAAGTAAAAAAACAAAAAAGTTCTGGAATAGAAAGAATATAAAATATGCAACCATATGACAAGAGGGTATATAATTAAAAGTAATCTTTATTGGTACACAAAAATAATAATAACACATGAAAATTAGATAAAAATACTGCCAACTGTAACACGAGCAGTATACATCAAATGTGTGACCAAAAAATATAAAAATAATAATATAAAAAAGAAAAGAAAGAATAATAATAATAATAATGATAATAAAAAGGGGAGGGGGAAAAAATTATTAACAAAAAATGAATAAAAATAATAATACTAAAAAAATCAAGAAATAAAAAATAATAATAATAAATAAAAATAAAAATAAAAAATTAAAAAATTAATAAATAAAAAGAAAAAATAATAAAACATAATAAATGGTGAAAATAATAAAAAAATGAAAACAAATAATACCACATAATATTTGATCCATATAGTATCCATTAATGTCCATATGATTTATATATAGAGACCATGTCACACTATTTTCCGCAAGATTTAATATAGGATCCATATTTAGTAATATTCACAGAAAAGATCTTTTAGAATGCTAGATCTCATTGTTGAATACATTGAATGTGTTACAATAGGTCTTCAATTATAATGAATTTTTAATATAATAGATAATTTTGGCCTGTTAAAATTCTTAAAAAGATAAATAAATGTATCAACGCCATCATAAAATGGGCCAAAATTTTATTTAAAATGTACAATCATAGGTTGCTTTTTGCCAATGAAATTGTTTAACACAAAATCTAACAATTGGTAGAGTCTACATTGGTCTTTCATGAGGGAAAGAGAAGTCATGATTGATTAGTATTTTTAGCTTATTGTAGCCTCTTTATTGCTCTCTTGCTATATCCACGACTCAATATAATTTAGGATTTCATAGATTAAGATTTCTTTTTCAAAATCAAGATCACTTAGAAACAAATTCTAAATTTAGGAATTGACTGTTGGAATAGATCTAATCATTGCAGGATGAGAAAATGAATTAAAGCATTACCGATGTTGGTTTACGTATAATTCTGTTTTAAGAAATTATTTTCATTTCTTATCCTTACCAAAACAATAGTTCAGATCGCTTGTTTTAGGTATATTTCGTTGATTACATTACGAGATAATTCTCACATTCCTTGATTCATAAAGAAATTCATGGTCAAAATGCAACTATGATTGACATTTTAAAAATTTAATTTTGGCCAATTTTGCAGGGCGGGATCCAGTTATTTCAAGATATGTGGGTAACGGGCCAAAAATATCATATAGAAGATCTCCTAATATGAGAGACCTATTGGTAAACAGTCATTATACCAATGAACCTAGCACCTTTCTTTCCGAATTTAAAATGGCCTTAGACTGTAAATCGTGCGGCAAATGTGTCGCATGTCCAAATATAGAAAGATCACAGACCTTTAGTGATGCAGATGATAAAAAAAAGCTATAAAATTAGACACTCAATTACATGCAATTCTAAGGCTGTGATCTACTATGCCACATGTCCCTGCAAATTGATTTATATTGGTCTTACGACACGTCAACTCAAAGTAAGAGTAAGAGAGCATGTACTGGGCATTGGAGCCGCAAAGGATATTCAAGATATATCCGAATTAAAAACAATACCCAGACATTTTAAGATTCATCACCAATGTGATGCATCTTTATTGAAAGTAAGAGGTATAGACATGATCAGACAACATATTCGTGGTGGCAATATCAGTACAAATTAGCCCAAATGGAAGCTAAATGGATTTGGACTCTCAAAACTGTCTCCCTTTCTGGTTTAAATGAAAATGTGAGCTTTGCCCCTTTTTTATGATACTTTTAGAATATTTTTATGATAAAAAAATTTTTTAAGTCATTCTTCTGTATATGAAGATTTTTACATCCTTAGTGGACCTTTTAACATTATTCTACTTTATTATTTTATTTATTTATTATTTTTATTTGTTTCATTGTTTTATGAATTGTCTCTTTTCTTAACAATTTTTTTTTTTATTTTTTAGTTATAGCTCTATTATTTAACAGCAATTGATGTGATTCAACAATATGAAGGAATCTTAAGATTTTCGTGATAAAGAAAAGATATCGTCACATATATACTTGTGAATATTCATCTACAACTTATGGATCTACATCATATGAAGATCTTTGTCTGTGAAAATGCTGGAAGACATGGATCTCTATATTATTTATGGACATTAATGGATACTATATGGATCAAATATGTGGTATTATTTGTTTTCATTTTTTTATTATTTTCACCATTTATTATGTTTTATTATTTTTTCTTTTATTTATTAATTTTAATTTTTTATTTTTTTTTTATTTATTATTATTATTTTTATTATTGATTTTTTGATTTTTTTAGTATTATTATTTTTATTCATTTTTTGTTAATATTTTTTTCCCCTCCCCTTTTTTTATTATCATTATTATTATTATTATTCTTTCTTTTCTTTTTTCTTTTTTATTATTATTATTTTTATATTTTTTTGGTCACACATTTGATGTATACTGCTCTGTGTTACAGAGTTCAATCTTGTGACCTCATTTATTTATGTATGTATTAATGTATTTTTCTATGATCCAAATAGTTTATTATAATGATGTTGATATATAATGCTGATCTATATATCCTTTGTGAGCTAATCAAAAAAAAAATAAAATATATATATAGCTATATGCCCCTTGTTATGTTTATAACCAATTAGTCTGTGTCAGCCATAATGTTATATGATCTCCCTTATATATATCTTGGTCATATAGGTAGGCGCTATTATTATTTGATATGGTGAACCCTTAATATTTGATATTTACCAACAGTAATATAATTTTTATATAGGAATCCTTCCTTGACTGCTGTGGTCCAGATGGTGCGC
This sequence comes from Oophaga sylvatica, assembly GCA_033576555.1. NCBI lineage: Eukaryota > Metazoa > Chordata > Amphibia > Anura > Dendrobatidae > Oophaga > Oophaga sylvatica. Next base: position 148,028,986 of record JARQOD010000003.1, read on the forward strand.
CTGCTTGATCGTGGTCCACGGCCCTCTCCTGGTATTCGGTGTCTTCATGTTTCCATGACGTCGGGTCCCGGTCACGTGACCTGACGTCAGTGGTCTCATGACGCCGGGACTATGGATGGTTGCGGACTTCCTTTACGCATGCGCCGTTCACATCGCGATCACACCAGTCATGATAGATTATGGTCATGTGACCTGACATCAGTGATCCCATGACATTTGAGTCGTGGATGATTGGGGATTCCTTTCATACATGCGCTGTTTCTATAGCGACCATACGACGTATCACATGATCTGACGTCGGTGATTTTATGACGCTAAGGCTGTCAATGATTGGGGATTCCTTTTGCGCATGCGCAGTTTATATTGGAGGCACACCAATCATCACAGACCTCCTGGGTATAAATAGTTCCGGTTCCACTACTAACACACACCCCTGATGAAGGAAAAACTCTGAAACGTGCGTTGGGGAAACGCCAAGCCACATTGCTACTAATAACAGGTACCATTTGAGATCTCTATGTCTTTATAGCCATAAATTGTGAGCCAATCCTGGTAAACTTTTATATAGAAAGGGACCACTTAGACACTCTCTCTTTCATTTGTCTTGCACTTTTGCACCTTGATCTGTTGATTTTTTATGATCACAGAGATTATTCTCTTTTTTTTGGTGTTTTTTATATTTTATTATTTTTACACGTTGTTATTTATATATTATATATATATATATATATTATATATTAATATTGTATCCACACTGTTTCACTTTGAGAGTCTTATATGTGTCCCTGAATATATTAATTACAATTTAATTTTTGGCACCTGTATAATTTTTGTGGCTTGGTATATTTCGAGTTGGCAGTATTTTTATCTAATTTTCATGTGTTATTATTATTTTTGTGTACCAATAAAGATTACTTTTTAATTATATACCCTCTTGTCATATGGTTGCATATTTTATATTCTTTCTATTCCCAGAACTTTTTTGTTTTTTTACTGTTTCCGAATGGTCTGCCATTCAATTTTAGTAGTAATATTGTGATATTTTAATCACTTATTGTTTTGTGTTACTGCTATTCAATTAACCTCAGATTTATCAAAGGCAAAAATATTTTCAGTTTGTGATGTAAAAAATGGATTTTGGCATGTGGAACTGGATGAAGAATCCAGTTTATTGACAACGTTTTCTTCTCCATTTGGTCGCCGTAAATGGCTGAGAATGCCCATGGGACTGACACCAGCTCCAGAAATATTTCAGCAGAAGTTGATGCAAGCTTTGGAAGGACTCCCAGGGGTAAAGATGATAGCAGATGATATATTAATAGTGGGAGAAGGTGACGATATGCAATCTGCAATAAAGAATCACGATACAAGGATGCTACGATTTTTAGATAGGTGTAGGGAAAAAAGGATAAAGTTGAACTTGGAAAAGTTGAAACTGAAAATGACGGAAGTGCCATAAATAGGACATCTTCTAACCTCAAATGGAGTGAAAGTGGATCCAGAAAAGGTGAAGGCGATACAAGAGATGCCTACCCCAACAGATGTGTGTGGAGTACAACGATTTTTGGGCATGGTGAATTATCTGTCCAAGTTTTGCAAGAATTTATCAGACATGTGTGAGCCAATGAGACAGCTAACTCACAAAGATGTGTTGTGGGAATGGACAGAAGCACAGGAGACGGCTTTCCAATCAGTAAAGACAGCCATTGCAGACACAGCAACCTTAAAATATTTTGATCCACAGTTAGAGGTGGTAGTCCAATGTGATGCATCAGAAAAAGGCCTAGGTGCCACATTAATGCAAGAGCGGCAACCAATCACATTTGCAAGCAAAGCGCTAACACCGACAGAGCAGGGATATGCCCAAATCGAAAAGGAGTTACTAGCTGTGGTGTTTGGAATGGAAAGGTTTCATCAGTACACATACGGTCGACAGGTAACAGTACAGTCAGATCACAAACCGTTGGAGAGCATTACAAAAAAAACCACTACTAAATGCACCAAAGAGACTGCAGCACATGCTTCTGCGACTTCAAAAATATGATTATGAAATTGGATATTGTCCAGGAAAAGACTTGGTGATTGCAGATACTCTAAGCAGAGCGTACTTACCCAACTCAGAGGATAAAGGACAAGAAATGGACAACATCAATATGTGTGAGTATCTTGCAGTATCTAAAGATAAACTGAAACAAATACAGACCTTCACAGAAAAAGATAAAACACTACAGATATTAAAAACTGTGATCCTGCAGGGCTGGCCAAAATATAAGCAGCATGCTCCAAAGGAAGTTGCTCCATTCTTCCATATACGAGATGAAACTGTCAGTACACCAAGGAATCATCATAAAGGGAGAAAGGGCAGTGATACCGGAGACTCTGAGAAGAGACATACTACAGAAATTACACTCGTCCCACTTGGGCATTGAAGGATGTTTGCGGCGAGCAAGAGAATCAGTTTATTGGCCGGGTATGAATGATCACATAAAAAGTTACATAGCACAATGTGAGATATGTGCGTCCGGCGGGGATAAACAACCGAAAGAGCCACTGCAACCGCATGCCGTTCCAAATAGACCATGGTCAAAAATAGGAATAGATTTGTTCACATTGGAGGAAAGAGAATACCTGGTAACTGTGGACTATTTTTCTAACTTTTGGGAAGTGGACCATTTGAAGGATACAAGAGCAAGAACAGTTATTAAAAAAACTCAAGGCTCATTTTGCCAGATATGGGATTCCAGAGATTGTTTTTACTGATAATGCCGCTCAATTTAGGTCAGAAGAGTTCAAGGAGTTCAGCAAGTTATGGGAATTTGAACACAATACATCATCTCCTGGATATCCTCAAAGCAATGGCAAAGCGGAATCAGCGGTGAAAACATCAAAGAAGTTGATTAAGAGAGCGAAACAGGCAGGGACAGATGTATATCTATCTATACTGGACCACAGAAACACACCTTCCCAAGGTCTAGACAGCAGCCCAGCACAGAGGCTTCTGAGTAAACGGACAAGGACACTCATACCAACAGCTAGTCATCTTCTGAAGCCAAATCTGGTGAGGGGAATGAGGTCAAAACTAAAGAAAAATCAGGATAGACAAGCGTTCTATTATAATCAGTCGGCAAAAGATCTACCAGAACTGAGACAAAATGACAACATCAGGATGCAGCCGAGCAAATATGACAAACAATGGAGAAAAGCAAAGGTGCTCCAGAAACTAGGACCTAGATCCTACAAGATTGTGACAGAGGAGGGAAGAAAACTAAGGAGAAATCGGAGACATCTGAGGAAAACGCAAGAAGGATCTGATACATGGTCATATGAACAGTATCCTCATATCCAAGATGAGGAAACAGCAAGTCTAAGCAGAGAGGCTACAGGGATGGCCCAGGTTAGTGTGGAGATTCGGTCGGAGACAGGCAATACCAGATGCGGGAACGCCCGAATCGAGAGAACCACCGAATAGTGGCAGTAACGCATCGTATGTTACTAGATCGGGCAGAATGATCACAAAGCCAGCACACCTCAAGGACTATATATACAACCAAGTATTTTAAAGTATCTTAATAGCATGATGCTTGCCAGTTATGTTTATGTCACCAATATCTTGAATATTGAAATGTTCACATGTATGTTAGTTATATTAGCTTAGTTATTTCTTCAGTTAAAAGACAAAGGATGTAGCAATATGTTATATGCTGAGCCGCCTCTAGGGGTCTCACTACCTGGATGTATTCAGAGGATAGAGAGGAGGGACTCGGTAAGAGCATGAGACAGGAAGCATTCATGTAATGTGGCTGAGAGAACGTGCACACAATAAAGTAACCCGTTACCACAATCGTGTCAGAGGCATAAACGAGAAACAGAACAAGACCGATGCAGGTCTGTCAAACGCTAATGTGAAAGCGACCTTACTCTTTAAGGAAACTTGTTAGGCTAACTCTTCTGATGCTCTTTCCCAATCATTTTGACATTTTCCACGCAGTGAGAGAGACTGTGTGGGGTTGCATGCTGCAATTTACCAACAGGCGTTACCCAATCTGGTACAGATTTTTTTGAGATGCAGTACCCATGTTCTGCAACTAATGTCCTTTTTGCAGGATGACCGGTTTGCTGCACATGACGACCACCTAAGTATGTATTCCTCCTCGCCACTGCTGTGAGTTGCACAGGAATGCGAGCTCCTCAATGCACACCTTCATGCGCACCAAGAGGCAGAAATGCGAGCTCCTGAATGCATACCTTCATGCACACCAAGAGGCAGATATGCGCTCTCCTGAATGCACACCTTCATGCGCACCAAGAGGCAGAAATGCGAGCTCCTGAATGCACACCTTCATGCGCACCAAGAGGCAGAAATGCGAGCTCCTGAATGCACACCTTCATGCGCACCAAGAGACAGAAATGCGCTCTCCTGAATGCAACCTTCATGCGCACCGATAGACAGAAATGCGTCTCCTGAATGCACACCTTCATGCGCACCAAGAGACAGAAATGCGCTCTCCTGAATGCACACCTTCATGCACACCAAGAGACAGAAATGCGCTCTCCTGAATGCACAGCTTCATGCACACCGATAGACAGAAATGCGCTCTCCTGAATGCACACCTTCATGCACACCAAGAGACAGAAATGCGCTCTCCTGAATGCACACCTTCATGCACACCAAGAGACAGAAATGCGCTCTCCTGAATGCACACCTTCATGCACACCAAGAGACAGAAATGCGCTCTCCTGAATGCACACCTTCATGCACACCAAGAGACAGAAATGCGCTCTCCTGAATGCACACCTCATGCACACAGAGAGACAGAAATGCGTCTCCTGAATGCACACCTTCATGCACCCAAGAGACAGAAATGGCTCTCCTGAATGCACACCTTCATGCACACAAGAGACAGAAATGCGCTCTCCTATGCTCACCAAGAGCAGAAATGCGCTCTCCTGAATGCACACCTTCATGCACACCAAGAGGCAGAAATGCGCTCTCCTGAATGCACACCTTCATGCCACCAAGAGCAGAAATGCTCTCTCCTGAATGCACACCTTCATGCACACCAAGAGCAGAAATGCGCTCTCCTGAATGCACACTTCATGCACACCGATAGACAGAAATGCGCTCTCCTGAATGCACACCATCATGCACACCGATAGACAGAAATGTGCTCTCCTGAATGCACACCTTCATGCACACCGATAGACAGAAATGCGCTCTCCTGAATGCACACTTCATGCACACCAAGAGGCAGAAATGCGCTCTCCTGAATGCACACCTTCATGCACACCAAGAGGCAGAAATGCGCTCTCCTGAATGCACACCTTCATGCGCACCAAGAGGCAGAAATGCGGCTCCTGAATGCACACCATCATGCGCACCAAGAGGCAGAAATGCTGAGCTCCTGAATGCACACCTTCATGCCACCAAGAGACAGAAATGCGCTCTCCTGAATGCACACCTTCATGCGCACAGAAGACAGAAATGCGCTCTCCTGAATGCACACCTTCATGCCACCAAGAGACAGAAATGCACTCTCCTGAATGCACACCTTCATGCACACCAAGAGACAGAAATGCGCTCTCCTGAATGCACACCTTCATGCACACCGATAGACAGAAATGCGCTCTCCTGAATGCACACTTCATGCACACCGATAGACAGAAATGCGCTCTCCTGAATGCACACCTTCATGCCACCAAGAGACAGAAATGCGTCTCCTGAATGCACACCTTCATGCACACCAAGAGACAGAAATGCGCTCTCCTGAATGCACACCTTCATGCACACCAAGAGACAGAAATGCGCTCTCCTGAATGCACACTTCATGCACACCAGAGACAGAAATGCGCTCTCCTGAATGCACACCTTCATGCACACCAAGAGACAGAAATGCGCTCTCCTGAATGCACACCTTCATGCACACCAAGAGACAGAAATGCGCTCTCCTGAATGCACACCATCATGCACACCAAGAGACAGAAATGCGCTCTCCTGAATGCACACCTTCATGCACACTAAGAGACAGAAATGCGCTCTCCTGAATGCACACCATCATGAACACCAAGAGACAGAAATGCGCTCTCCTGAATGCACACCTTCATGCACACAGATAGACAGAAATGCGCTCTCCTGAATGCACACCTTCATGCACACCAAGAGACAGAAATGCGCTCTCCTGAATGCACAGCTTCATGCACACCGATAGACAGAAATGCGCTCTCCTGAATGCACACCTTCATGTGCACCAAGAGACAGAAATGCGCTCTCCTGAATGCACACCTTCATGGAACACCAAGAAACAGAAATGCGCTCTCCTGAATGCACACCTTCATGCACACCAAGAGACAGAAATGCGCTCTCCTGAATGCAAACCTTCATGCACACTAAGAGACAGAAATGCGCTCTCCTGAATGCACACTTCATGCGCACCAAGACAGAAATGCGCTCTCCTGAATGCACACCTTCATGCACACCAAGAGGCAGAAATGCGCTCTCCTGAATGCACACCTTCATGCACACCAAGAGACAGAAATGCGCTCTCCTGAACGCACACCTCATGCACACCGATAGACAGAAATGCGCTCTCCTGAATGCACAGTTTCATGCACACCGATAGACAGAAATGCGCTCTCCTGAATGCACACCATCATGCACACCGATAGGACAGAAATGTGCTCTCCTGAATGCACACCTTCATGCGCACCGATAGACAGAAATGCGCTCTCCTGAATGCACATCTTCATGCACACCAAGAGGCAGAAATGCCTCTCCTGAATGCACACCTTCATGCACACCAAGAGGCAGAAATGCGCTCTCCTGAATGTACACCTTCATGCACACCAAGAGACAGAAATGCGCTCTCCTGAATGCACACCTTCATGCACACCGATAGAGACAGAAATGCGCTCTCCTGAATGCAGACCTTCATGCTCACCAAGAGGCAGAAATGCGCTCTCCTGAATGCACACCTTCATGCACACCAAGAGGCAGAAATGCGCTCTCCTGAATGCACACCTTCATGCTCACCAAGAGGCAGAAATGCCTCTCCTGAATGCACACCCTTCATGCACACCAAGAGGCAGAAATGCGCTCTCCTGAATGCACACCTTCATGCACACCAAGAGGCAGAAATGCGCTCTCCTGAATGCACACCTTCATGGCACCAAGCGACAGAAATGCGCTCTCCTGAATGCACACCTTCATGCACACCGATAGACAGAAATGCGCTCTCCTGAATGCACACCTTCATGCACACCAAGAGACAGAAATGCGCTCTCCTGAATGCACAGCTTCATGCACACCGATAAACAGAAATGCGCTCTCCTGAATGTACACTTCATGCGCACCAAGAGACAGAAATGCGCTCTCCTGAATGCACACCTTCATGCATACAAGAGACAGAAATGCGCTCTCCTGAATGCACACCTTCATGCCACCAAGAGACAGAAATGCGCTCTCCTGAATGCACACCTTCATGAACACCAAGAAACAGAAATGCGCTCTCCTGAATGCACACCTTCATGCACACCAAGACAGAAATGCGCTCTCCTGAATGCACACTTCATGCCACCAAGGACAGAAATGCGCTCTCCTGAATGCACACTTCATGCACACCATAGACAGAAATGCGCTCTCCTGAATGCACACTTCATGCACACCGATAGACAGAAATGCGCTCTCCTGAATGCACCTTATGCCACCAAGAGACAAAAAGCTCTCCTGAATGCACACCTTATGCACCCAAAAGCAAATGCGCTTCCCCAATCACACCAAAAGACGAAATGCGCTTCCTGAAAGCACAACTTTTGCACACCCATAGACAGAAAAGCGCCTCCCGAAGCCACCTTCAGCGCACAAAGGGAAGAAAAGGCTCTCTGAAAGCACACCCTTGAACACCAAGAAAAAAAATGCGCTCTCCCGAAGCACACCTAGCAACAAAGAAGAAATGCGCTTCTGAAACACACCTCATTCCACAAGACAAAAAATGCGTTCCGAATGCAACCTTCATGCCCCCAAGAAGAAAGTTTTTCCCGAAAGACACCTTTATGCGCACCAAGACGAAAATCCTTCTGAATGCAAACCCCTTTATGACACCCCAAAAAGGGCGAAAAACCTCTCCCGAATGCAACCCTTTATGCCCGGGGGCAGAAAAAAGGTTCCAAAGCCCCCTATGACACCCATGACAGAAAAGCCTCTCCTGAAGCACACCTTTTTGACCGGTGAAAAAATGCGTTCTAATGGGCACCTTTAGACACATAGAAAAATGCTCTCTGAAGAACCCTTTTGCCACCAAGGCAGTGCGCCTCCTGAATGAAAACCCTTTTTGCACACCAGAGCAGAAATGCCTCTTGAATGACACCTTCATGCAACCGTACAGAATGCGCTCTCCCGAAAGACATTCATGCCACCAAAAGGGAGAAACGCCCTGAATGACATTCATGCCACCAAAGCGTGGTCCAAGCACCCTTCATGGGAACAAAGCAGAAATGCGCTCCTAATTGACACCAAGAAAGAATGCGTCTCCGAAGACACCTTCTGCAACCGAAACAGAAAAGCGTCTCCTGAATGCCACTCATGCACACCGTGACGAATGGGTTCCCGAATGCCACCTTATGCCCCAAAAACAAAATGCCTCTCCTGAATGCACCCCAGCCCCAAAAAACGAAATGCGCTCTCCGAAAAGCACCCTTCTGACACCAAAGCAGAAATGCGCTCTCCTGAAGAACCTTGCCCCAAGGGGCAGAAATGCGCTCCCC
>JARQOD010000003.1:148037842-148081670 GCA_033576555.1 Oophaga sylvatica
CTCTCCTATCCCTCTTACTGCAAGAAGATAAGGCTGATCCAGTAGGCTGATGGGTTGATGGAGTGATGACTTTGAGGCAACGGCTCTAAGCAAGTTAGGGGCCTCCTTTACTGTCCCAAAACGATGAGTAAACCCACCTGCAGCGTATTCCCTCAATAACTCTCCAGTTAATTCCAAAACTGTTCTGCCCAGTCAGATTTGGTGGTGAAGCCTTCCAATTGATAAAACTAGGTTCTTGCTTTGTCTGCGCTTGACTCAAAGTCCCTATTCCACCTGACTCCGTTACGTACTGACTATTGGGGCTGTTTGCCGCGACCTAAAGTCCGGTAAATCTCTGTTTTCTACCACTATGCTTGTAGCTAATAGTGATCCTTCGGTCCCCAGTGACCGTAGCAAAAGTGTGCAGGACTCTTCCAAGCCAAAAGCAAAATTTCCAATAATCTTCTTCCACTTTGCCCTTCGATTTGCTCGACTCTTAATAGATAGCTCAGCTGTCTTCCAGTGGGGCACAGCTCTGACTAGGCTGAGGTGAACTAGACCACCGTACTAGCCTCCCTTCCTGAACTGCTAACCAGACTCAAACTGACATCTCTCTCTGTCCCAAGGACAGGAACTGACTGACTAAATCACTCCCTTCCACACCCTGCTGGGTGTGTCAGAAGTGTACGTGATGTATGAAGAGCCCTTAACTGTTACCTCTCTCCACTCATCCTCCTGTATTGTGTACCAGGGCTACACAAATGCACACCTTCATGCTCACCAAGAGGCAGAAATGCGCTCTCCTGAATGCACACCTTCATGCACACCAATAGACAGAAATGCGCTCTCCTGAATGCACACCTTCATGCACACTAAGAGACAGAAATGCGCTCTAATGCACACCTTCATGCCAAGAGGCAGAAATGCGCTCTCCTGAATGACACTTCATGCACACCGATAGACAGAAATGCGCTCTCCTGAATGCACACCTTCATGCATACCAAGAGGCAGAAATGCGCTCTCCTGAATGCACACCTTCATGCACACCGATAGACAGAAATGCGCTCTCCTGAATGCACACCTTCATGCGCACCAAGCGACAGAAATGCGCTCTCCTGAATGCACAGCTTCATGCACACCGATAGAAATGCGCTCTCCTGAATGCACAGCTTCATGCACACCGATAGACAGAAATGCGCTCTCCTGAATGCACACCTTCATGCACACCGATAGACAGAAATGCGCTCTCCTGAATGCACACCTTCATGCCCACCAAGAGGCAGAAATGCGCTCTCCTGAATGCACACCTTCATGCACACCAAGAGGCAGAAATGCGCTCTCCTGAATGCACAGCTTCATGCGCACCAAGAGGCAGAAATGCGCTCTCCTGAATGCACACCTTCATGCACACCGATAGACAGAAATGCACTCTCCTGAATGCACACCTTCATGCACACCAAGAGGCAGAAATGCGCTCTCCTGAATGTACACCTTCATGCACACCAAGAGACAGAAATGCGCTCTCCTGAATGCACACCTTCATGCACACCGATAGACAGAAATGCGCTCTCCTGAATGCACACCTTCATGCTCACCAAGAGGCAGAAATGCGCTCTCCTGAATGCACACCTTCATGCACACCAATAGACAGAAATGCGCTCTCCTGAATGCACACCTTCATGCACACTAAGAGACAGAAATGCGCTCTCAATGCACAGCTTCATGCACACCGATAGACAGAAATGCGCTCTCCTGAATGCACACCTTCATGCATACCAAGAGGCAGAAATGCGCTCTCCTGAATGCACACCTTCATGCACACCGATAGACAGAAATGCGCTCTCCTGAATGCACACCTTCATGCACATCCATAGACAGAAATGCGCTCTCCTGAATGCACACCTTCATGCACACCAAGAGACAGAAATGCGCTCTCCTGAATGCACAGCTTCATGCACACCGATAGAAAATGCGCTCTCCTGAGTGCACAGCTTCATGCACACCGATAGACAGAAATGCGCTCTCCTGAATGCACAGCTTCATGCACACCGATAGAAATGCGCTCTCCTGAATGCACAGCTTCATGCACACCGATAGACAGAAATGCGCTCTCCTGAATGCACACCTTCATGCACATCCATAGACAGAAATGCGCTCTCCTGAATGCACACCTTCATGCACACCAAGAGACAGAAATGCGCTCTCCTGAATGCACAGCTTCATGCACACCGATAGAAATGCGCTCTCCTGAGTGCACAGCTTCATGCACACCGATAGACAGAAATGCGCTCTCCTGAATGCACAGCTTCATGCACACCGATAGAAATGCGCTCTCCTGAATGCACAGCTTCATGCACACCGATAGACAGAAATGCGCTCTCCTGAATGCACACCTTCATGCACACCGATAGACAGAAATGCGCTCTCCTGAATGCACACCTTCATGCACACCAAGAGGCAGAAATGCGCTCTCCTGAATGTACACCTTCATGCACACCAAGAGGCAGAAATGCGCTCTCCTGAATGCACACCTTCATGCACACCGATAGACAGAAATGCGCTCTCCTGAATGCACACCTTCATGCACACCAAGAGCAGAAATGCGCTCTCCTGAATGCACACCTTCATGCGCACCGATAGACAGAAATGCGCTCTCCTGAATGCACACCATCATGCACACCGATAGACAGAAATGCGCTCTCCTGAATGCACACCTTCATGCACACCGATAGACAGAAATGCGCTCTCCTGAATGCACACCTTCATGCACACCAAGAGGCAGCAATGCGCTCTCCTGAATGTACACCTTCATGCACACCAAGAGGCAGAAATGCGCTCTCCTGAATGCACACCTTCATGCACACCGATAGACAGAAATGCGCTCTCCTGAATGCACACCTTCATGCTCACCAAGAGGCAGAAATGTGCTCTCCTGAATGCACACCTTCCTGCGCACCGATAGACAGAAATGCGCTCTCCTGAATGCACACCATCATGCACACCGATAGACAGAAATGCGCTCTCCTGAATGCACACCTTCATGCACACCGATAGACAGAAATGCGCTCTCCTGAATGCACAGCTTCATGCACACCGATAGACAGAAATGCGCTCTCCTGAATGCACATCTTCATGCACACCGATAGACAGAAATGCGCTCTCCTGAATGCACACCTTTATGCACACCAAGAGGCAGAAATGCGCTCTCCTGAATGCACACCTTCATGCACACCAAGAGGCAGAAATGCGCTCTCCTGAATACACACCTTCATGCTCACCAAGAGACAGAAATGCGCTCTCCTGAATACACACCTTCATGCTCACCAAGAGGCAGAAATGCGCTCTCCTGAATGCACACCTTCATGCGCACCGATAGACAGAAATGCGCTCTCCTGAATGCACACCATCATGCACACCGATAGACAGAAATGCGCTCTCCTGAATGCACACCTTCATGCACACCGATAGACAGAAATGCGCTCTCCTGAATGCACAGCTTCATGCACACCGATAGACAGAAATGCGCTCTCCTGAATGCACATCTTCATGCACACCGATAGACAGAAATGCGCTCTCCTGAATGCACACCTTTATGCACACCAAGAGGCAGAAATGCGCTCTCCTGAATGCACACCTTCATGCACACCTTCATGCACACCAAGAGGCAGAAATGCGCTCTCCTGAATGCACACCTTCATGCACACCGATAGACAGAAATGCGCTCTCCTGAATGCACACCTTCATGCTCACCAAGAGGCAGAAATGCGCTCTCCTGAATGCACACCTTCATGCACACCTTCATGCACACCAAGAGGCAGAAATGCGCTCTCCTGAATGCACACCTTCATGCGCACCGATAGACAGAAATGCGCTCTCCTGAATGCACACCATCAAGCACACCGATAGACAGAAATGCGCTCTCCTGAATGCACACCTTCATGCACACCAAGAGGCAGAAATGCGCTCTCCTGAATGTACACCTTCATGCACACCAAGAGGCAGAAATGCGCTCTCCTGAATGCACACCTTCATGCACACCGATAGACAGAAATGCGCTCTCCTGAATGCACACCTTCATGCTCACCAAGAGGCAGAAATGCGCTCTCCTGAATGCACACCTTCATGCGCACCGATAGACAGAAATGCGCTCTCCTGAATGCACACCATCATGCACACCGATAGACAGAAATGCGCTCTCCTGAATGCACACCTTCATGCACACCGATAGACAGAAATGCGCTCTCCTGAATGCACAGCTTCATGCACACCGATAGACAGAAATGCGCTCTCCTGAATGCACATCTTCATGCACACCGATAGACAGAAATGCGCTCTCCTGAATGCACACCTTCATGCACACCGATAGACAGAAATGCGCTCTCCTGAATGCACACCATCATGCACACCGATAGACAGAAATGCGCTCTCCTGAATGCACACCTTCATGCACACCGATAGACAGAAATGCGCTCTCCTGAATGCACACCATCATGCACACCGATAGACAGAAATGCGCTCTCCTGAATGCACACCTTCATGCACACCAAGAGCAGAAATGCGCTCTCCTGAATGCACACCTTATGCACACCAAGAGGCAGAAATGCGCTCTCCTGAATGTACACCTTCATGCACACCAAGAGGCAGAAATGCGCTCTCCTGAATGCACACCTTCATGCACACCGATAGACAGAAATGCGCTCTCCTGAATGCACACCTTCATGCTCACCAAGAGGCAGAAATGCGCTCTCCTGAATGCACACCTTCATGCGCACCGATAGACAGAAATGCGCTCTCCTGAATGCACACCATCATGCACACCGATAGACAGAAATGCGCTCTCCTGAATGCACACCTTCATGCACACCGATAGACAGAAATGCGCTCTCCTGAATGCACACCTTCATGCACACCAAGAGGCAGAAATGCGCTCTCCTGAATGTACACCTTCATGCACACCAAGAGGCAGAAATGCGCTCTCCTGAATGCACACCTTCATGCACACCGATAGACAGAAATGCGCTCTCCTGAATGCACACCTTCATGCTCACCAAGAGGCAGAAATGCGCTCTCCTGAATGCACACCTTCATGCGCACCGATAGACAGAAATGCGCTCTCCTGAATGCACACCATCATGCACACCGATAGACAGAAATGCGCTCTCCTGAATGCACACCTTCATGCACACCGATAGACAGAAATGCGCTCTCCTGAATGCACAGCTTCATGCACACCGATAGACAGAAATGCGCTCTCCTGAATGCACATCTTCATGCACACCGATAGACAGAAATGCGCTCTCCTGAATGCACACCTTATGCACACCAAGAGCAGAAGTGCGCTCTCCTGAATGTACACCTTCATGCACACCAAGAGGCAGAAATGCGCTCTCCTGAATGCACACCTTCATGCACACCGATAGACAGAAATGCGCTCTCCTGAATGCACACCTTCATGCTCACCAGAGGCAGAAATGCGCTCTCCTGAATGCACACCTTCATGCCACCGATAGACAGAAATGCGCTCTCCTGAATGCACACCATCATGCACACGATAGACAGAAATGCGCTCTCCTGAATGCACACCTTCATGCACACCGATAGACAGAAATGCGCTCTCCTGAATGCACACCTTCATGCACACCGAGAGACAGAAATGCGCTCTCCTGAATGCACACCTTCATGCACACCGAGAGACAGAAATGCGCTCTCCTGAATGCACACCTCATGCACACCGATAGACAGAAATGCGCTCTCCTGAATGCACACCTTCATGCACACCGAAGACAGAAATGCGCTCTCCTGAATGCACACCTTCATGCACACCGATAGACAGAAATGCGCTCTCCTGAATGCACAGCTTCATGCACACCGATAGACAGAAATGCGCTCTCCTGAATGCACAGCTTCATGCACACCGATAGACAGAAATGCGCTCTCCTGAATGCACACCTTCATGCACACCGATAGACAGAAATGCGCTCTCCTGAATGCACACCTTCATGCACACCGATAGACAGAAATGCGCTCTCCTGAATGCACACCTTCATGCACACCGAGAGACAGAAATGCGCTCTCCTAATGCACACCTTCATGCACACCAATAGACAGAAATGCGCTCTCTGCCACTCATGCACACCATAGCAAATGCTCTCAATGCACACTTCATGCACAAGACAGAAATGCGCTCTCCTGAATGCACACCTTCATGCATATCAAGAGGCAGAAATGCACTCTCCTGAATGCACAGCTTCATGCACACCGATAGACAGAAATGCACTCTCAATGCACAGCTTCATGCACACCAAGAGACAGAAATGCGCTCTCCTGAATGCACAGCTTCATGCACACCGATAGACAGAAATGCACTCTCAATGCACAGCTTCATGCACACCGATAGACAGAAATGCGCTCTCCTGAATGCACACCTTCATGCACACCGATAGACAGAAATGCGCTCTCCTGAATGCACAGCTTCATGCACACCGATAGACAGAAATGCACTCTCCTGAATGCACAGCTTCATGCACACCGATAGACAGAAATGCGCTCTCAATGCACAGCTTCATGCACACCGATAGATAGAAATGCGCTCTCAATGCACAGCTTCATGCACACCGATAGATAGAAATGCGCTCTCAATGCACAGCTTCATGCGCACCGATAGACAGAAATGCGCTCTCCTGAATGCACAGCTTCATGCACACCGATAGACAGAAATGCGCTCTCAATGCACAGCTTCATGCACACCGATAGACAGAAATGCGCTCTCAATGCGTGGAGACGCAGCACCTGGGAATAAAGGCAACAACTTACTACAGGCAGAATACAGACAAAGGATGGAGAGTCAGAAATGCGCCCTTCTGAATGCGCGCCTTACGCTCCTAAATGCGCGCCTTTCAATCCCAAATGCACGCTCCTGAATGCGCGCCTTCCACCGTCCAAGCCCGAGCGCGCTCCTAAATCCACCGCCTGGCCCGAGCGCGCTCCTAAATCCACCGCCTCCCGCAGCTCCCAAAGACCAATCAGCGCACAATCAGGGCAAGACTGCCACTCCCATGACACGCCCACTGCAAGATTCACCTTCGAAGAGCAAACTCGCGCCCCGGAGGAGCCTGAACCGGAAGTAGAGGCCGAGCCGGAACTACATCATCAAGAGCCGGAGCGTAGAGCAGTGTCCGCGGAGGTATCTGTCATCTGCGGGACGGGCGCGGCTGGATCTACGAGGTCATCAGCAGCGGTGAGTGAACCTCGACCCCTGACACCGGATGGCTGGTCCTTGCCGCGGCCCTCTACCCCACCTCATCCACCTGCTCCTCGGCCCCCTGTCATAAACCGTGAGCCCCTGATTTACCCCGCAGCTTCCAGGAACGGGAGACTAGGCCCACGCCAGGCACAGTTTCAGTGTCAAGCTCTTCCCATGCCCAGCGGGCCGTACAGGGCCCATCCCATGCCACTGGACAGTCTGTATGGATTGCAGACATAATTGCTCAGAAGAAAATCAGAGAAAAAGAAATTTGGGCCCAAGTCAGGAACAGTCAGTACTTTGAGTGTCACCTGCCCCTAACATTACCCTGGCAGCCCACAGATTCTGCGGCTGCACGCGGGCATGGTCTTCTGATAGAAAAGCGGCACAAGATGCGTGGCGGTGTACTGTGTGTTTGAAGAAATAATAACTGTGGAAAAGTTGTGCACATTGCACTATTGTCGTATAAGCAATATACGGGACTGTTCTGCATCCCCAGTGGGCCAAGGAGCCCTGATACGCTCCCAGAGCCAGGGGCAATGCGGCCGTTGCGGCCAGAAGGAAAAAAAATAATATGTTAACCTGTAAATACGTTTTGTTGCACCCGTTGTGCCACTTCTGCTGAACAGCAGGACTTGTCCTTTGTTTAAACTACGAGTCATAGAATCATAGAATGGTAGAGTTGGAAGGGACCTCCTGGGTCATCTGGTCCAACCCCCTGCTCAAAGCAGGATTCAGCTTCATCTTCCATTATTGCTTTCAACTGTATCGGCATCTAAGATGCCGAAACAGTTGAATGCGGTGCGCAACGGAAGGCGGCACTGGCATCTGGCCCCCCTGACTTACTGCTTCGTAGCGGCGCTGCGTGGGCTGGGGGCCCCTGGGGGACGGGGTCCTGGTCCGCAGGCCCCCTGATAGTGGGCAGCGTTAGCCCGGCTGCTGCGGCTAACACTCACTGATCGCTATCAGTCCGACCATGCCCCCAGCTTTATAATGGCCCCTGTGTCGGGACTCTGATGTCCAGTGCGTGCATCGGCGCCTTGTTAGTTTTGTAGACCGCAGTTATAAAACGATATGTGGCCTACAGAACAGAGAGTGGTAGTGAAGCGAGATCGTGTCTTGATCGCAGGGCTTACCTGTATCGGTGCATTATATATACTGATTAATTTCTGCCCCCGGTAGCTACGCTACTGTATACCGTAGCTACAGACATCAGATATTACACCAGTCAAAACATCGATGTCTGTGCACACAGAATTTAATATCCCTGGTATATCCAACACTATGTGTACAGACATCGGATGCTGCATACAGGAGATTATATATATACATCAGAGGCGTAGCTAGGGGGTCAGCTCGGGGGGGGGGGCAAAACTTCTGAGAGGGGCCCTAACCGGTAACCCTGATTACCACTCAGGTGGCACACTCTGGTCGTGGATATAGGAGAACCTCAGCAGATGACAGCACTGTAACCGAAAAAAATCTCTATACAAAAACCAATACTGATATTACCGCTGAAGGATACAAGCAGGAACGCTGGATACAGTGACGAGCAGGAGGCAGAGCAAGATTTAATGGGTTTCTTTTTATGAAAAATATTATAACAGTAAATACTCCACACGGAGAGAATAAGAGAGTCTATGAGTGAACAAGAAGATGAAATTTAAATCATGTTCCCGGATGAAGGAGGCTGGAAAATCCCTCGATGGCGCCGCAGGTAACGGGAGTAGTCTCTGAATTGGTCCCGAAGAAAGGCGAGGCACTGTCTCTTTACGGTTGCGATGCATCCTGGTCTTCTCAAACCTAGTCCTTTGGTCCTGGAACAGGGTGCTGCATGAGAGGATGTGTGCGGCACCGCGGAGGGTACACAAAGTCCCAGAGTGAAGGCCACTGTCACGGTACCTGAATCAACATGCACCGTATGGTGAGTCCTATGTAGCGCTCTGGCCACAGTCAGCGGTACGGACCGGTTACACTCACTGGAATCAGAAGCAAATGAGTAACAGTCTCTGGTAGTACACGGTCTGTATGCGCAGGGAATGCCAAAGTAAAGTGCGGGCCTGCTTTCTGGTGTCAGTCTGCAGGGAGGGAGTTGATTTTCTCCTGTCGCACACGCTGTCTTCCCGCCAAAGGCCTCATTCTGGCGCGCTCAGTCTCTTTTATATCCGACTCGCCCCCCACAGTCAGGTGCAAAGATCCATTCAGTCAGAAAGTACTTCCCCGGGCAACAATGGTGACAGCCCCGATAGTTCCGGCCTTGATACGAGAGAAATATCACCAGCCTGGTCCATCTCCCTACATTCCCCCACTCCTTTTTTTTGCCATTCCACGGGTGAGGATTCTTGTGGAACACGTGGCCGCTTCTTCTTTTCTTGAACAGTTTGCTGCCAGATGAACTGATCTTGGTCATAACGGTTCAGGGTTTACCAGCTGTTGTTCGCTCGGAGCGTCGCAAATTGGAAGGAGTAGTGGAGTCGCCTAGAGTAGTAGAGTCAGGTTCCACAGGAGAGAGTAGTGGTGTGTCTGTTTGTTCTTAGACAAATTCTTGACCAGAGCCGTGTGTGTGCGAGGTGTGCGGAGCGGAGCCGCGTGTACGAGGTGTGCGGAGCAGAACCGCATGCGTACGAGGTGTGCGGAGTGGAGCTGCATGCGTACGAGGTGTACGGAGCGGATCTGTGTGTGTACGAGGTGTGCGGAGCGGAGCCGTGTGTGTATGAGGTGTATGGAGCGGAGCCGTGTGTGTGCAAAGTGTGCGGAGCGGAGCCTCGTGTGTACGAGGTGTGCAGAGCAGAGCCGCGTGTGTATGAGGTGTGCGGAGCGGAGCCGTGTGTGTATGAGGTGTGCGGAGCAGAGACGCGTGTGTACGAGGTGTGCGGAGCTGCGTTTGTACGAGGTGAGTGGAGCCGCGTGTGTACGAGATGTGCAGAGCCATGTGTGTATGAGGTGTGCGGAGCGGAGCCGTGTGTGTATGAGGTGTATGGAGCGGAGCCGTGTGTGTACAAAGTGTGCGGAGCGGAGCCTCGTGTGTGGGAGGTGTGCAGAGCAGAGCCGCGTGTGTACGAGGTGAGCGGAGCCGCGTGTGTATGAGGTGTGCGGAGCGGAGTCGTGTGTGTATGAGGTGTGCGGAGCAGAGCCGCGTGTGTACGAGGTGAGCGAAGCCGCGTGTGTATGAGGTGTGCGGAGCGGAGCCGTGTGTGTATGAGGTGTGCGGAGCAGAGACACGTGTGTACGAGGTGTGCGGAGCTGCGTTTGTACGAGGTGAGCGGAGCCGCGTGTGTACGAGATGTGCAGAGCCATGTGTGTATGAGGTGTGCGGAGCCGTGCGTGTATGAGGTCGGTGTATGGTGGGGAGCATTCATACCTCCCAACCATCCCAAATCCAGCGGGACAGTCCCGATTTTGAGAGAGAGTCTGCCCCGCTGTCCTGGCCTGGAGCTCCTGTGTATAATGTCTCCAGTGATCACTGTATTACCTGTACACTGACACTATATACAGAGCTCCTGTGTATGTCTCTGGTGATCACTACACAGATAGCCACCAGAGTGGCAAATGATGTACACGTCCATAATAATAAAATATAAACTTTATTTTTAACTCACAAAATCAATACAACAATATACACAGGAATATGGAAAACGGGGTGTATACAACCGCAATGGCTGCATACCAATTCACAAGTTAAAAAAGGGGCACATACACCCCCAAGAACCCATAGAATACATAATATAATAAAGTCTACATATAAGACACAGAATATATGATCTATTGCCGCTAAATGACCAAAAAATAATGCACCAGTAGTTCTGACTTGGCATAAAAGCTGTTCATGAGTATTACAACAAGAAATTCATATAATTATTGGTTGGCAGCAGACATTCCCCAATCATTGCCATAATGGCCATATTGGCAGATCCATATATATAGTATTCAATAGAGATTGTCACCGGTGTTAGTATAATAATGCCAACCAATATATACATAGAACATTACCTGTCAGTTTAAAGTGCAGAGTGCCTAGCAGCTGTACAGAGTCCGAGGGGGTGTACGTGCCCGCCCCAACACATGTTTCGGTACTACCTCCGTCAGGGGCAAACACACCACTCGTCTCCGTGCTCCTTAAATACCAAATGTCGCGGTAGCTGCATGACTGGATGCCGCGTCATGTGGAAGTCATGTGACCGGAAGTCATGTCTCCGGCCTCTGATGACGCGCGCGTTGCCATGCATACTGCGACGCCAAGCGGCGTCGGTGTCACACGGTAGGCGGCACTATACCACCACCGTATCTAGATGCCGAAAGCCGGAGGGAGGCGCAGACACAGAGACCCAGCGCGCGTACCGACAGGAGGCAACCACCTACCAGAATAACAACTATGTGTACAACGGTGGATACACGCACCTTTAAAAATTAAGACAGAAAAATAACCTAACAACATTAAATTTTTAAATTTATAGACACCCCCAGTGATTGTCAATAGCCAAAAGGCAAGATATACAGCATAGTGAATATGATTAATGTCTACATCTATCCATTAAAAAATGACATCACAATAGTAGTAACAAGTCAAAGATATGTATAATCCTCAAACGGGGGCTGTTAATCATCCGTCCTATACACAAGGCTTCAAGGTGAGGACAATCAAATGTTCATAATCTTCAAATAGAAAATGTTAATCATCCATCTTGTACACAGGGCTTCAAGATAGCAGCAACTAGATGATCATCACAGATTACTAGAGCACAGAAAGCAAAGAATATCAGTTACCAAACATGATAAAAACAATACAGTTAAATAACAATAAAAATAAAAAATGGATTTGGCATAACATCCAGAACAGACAAGCGATCAAAGAAACGGAGCATAACTAAGGTTCTCATTAAGTCCAGAAGGCTATAATGTGCAAAGCATCCAAATCCATCTGGACTCAAGTTGCAATAATTTTCTCGAGACACGGCCCCCCCGAATATTAACATCAATCCTGTCTATCCCCCTTACCCTCAAAAGACTGCCATCACATCCGTGATGCAATTTAGAATGGCGTGGGATGGTTTTGAGATTTGATACCTCTTCCTGTGTAGCCGCTGCGGCAATGCCCAAAACATGCTCCCTGATGCGCACTTTAAGCTGGTGTGTAGTCATGGCAATATAGATCTTACCACAGGGGCATGTTGCGTAATAAATAGCATTAGTGCTAGTACAGGTGATACGCTTCTTGATTTTAAAAGTGCGCGATTAAGAAGCATTACAAAATGTATCACCTCGCTGAATATTTGGGCACGCCACACAGCGGCCACAAGGAATACAACCACCAACCACTGTTGCATCATCCAGAAACGTTTTAGGGGTCTCGCCAATATAATGGCTATGAACCAAAATGTTGCGGAAATTACACGACCTCCGCGTGTGATGGCAACCTTCTCGGGAAGAAATCTAGACAGGATCGGATCCGCTTTAAGAATGGGCCAAGATTTCTCTAATGCCCTTCTTACTGCTGGAAATTGTGAATGAAAGTCAGTAATGAAGCGGACAATTCCCCCATCATTTTATTTTGGGTTTTATACAGGAGGTCATGTCTTGAAGAATATTAGCTCTATTGAAGGCCTTTTTAATCATACGCCTACTGTATCCTCGTTCGACCAGACTATGTTTCAAATCCTCAGCCTGGGTCAAAAAATCCTCTTCCGTAGATCAAAGTCTATGGAGACGTAGAAATTGTCCTGTTGGAACAGACTGAATAATATGTCTTGGGTGGGAAGAGGAAGCAGGCAACAGCATGTTCGAAGATGTTGCTTTTCGGAAGATATTAGTTTGTATCTCATTATTGAAGTCTTTTTTGATCTTAACATCCAAGAATTCAATTTCATTGCTGTCCGCTTTAAATGTAAGACGAATATTGCGATCATTGTCGTTCAAGGCTGCAAATAACTCTTGTAACTCATCTGTTGACACCTGCCAGATCAGGATGATGTCATTGATATAGCGCGTCCAAGAAAGGACGCGGTACATCGATGACACCTGATCTGACAGGAGGAGGTCCCTCTCCCACAGCCCCTGGAAGAGATTAGCACATGCGGGGGCATAAGACGCCCCCATTGCTGTCCCCTGGAGCTGCAGGAAGAAGGACCCCTTGGAGATGAAGAAGTTATGAGTTAGGGTAAACTCCAACAACTCCATCAATAATTCTCTAATTCCCACTGGGAGAACAGATGCATTCAGAAAAAATTCAATAGCTTTCAGGCCATCCTTGTGTCTGATGCTGGTGTACAGTGACTCCACATCTGCTGTCACCAGCATCATGTCACTATCAAGCTGCAGTCCATTCACCTTGCGGAGAAGCTCACCTGTATCCTTCAGGAATGAGGGCAACTCCTCCACAAGGGGCTGCAACTTGGAATCGATCCAACAGTTCACATTTTCGAGATAATTACCCCGCCCAGATATGATAGGGCATCCCGGGGGAGACTGCGTGGCCTTGTGGATTTTAGGCAAGAGGTAGAATGTGGCAACAGTTAGTTCATCCACCACTAAGGCGTTTGCCAATTCTTTAGTAATGATGCCATTATCTCTTGCTCTGTGGATAATGTTTTTTAATTGAAGCACATAGGCAGACAGGGGGTTAAAGGTAAGTTTCTTGTAGCAGATCTTATCATTCAATTGGCGATAGGCCTCTTTTTCATAGCTGTTCTTAGGCCAAACTACAATATTCCCCCCCTTGTCCGTCTGTTTGAAAACCACATCAGGTAAATCCACAAGGACACGCAGACGCCTCCGCTCCTCTACTGTCAGATTGTCATGATAGATATGTCGGGGAATATTTGAGAAATCTCTAGCGACAATCTGTACGAAGAGATCAATATTGGAGCAGGAGGAGAACGGGGTAAACTTCCTCGACCGGGGCCTGATAGAAGGAGGAATCTTACCTCCTTCTGTATCGTTGTGTTCGATGGAGAGATCTTCAAGTGTACGTAGTCTGTTCTTCCTCTGTGGGAAACAGTTGGTGTAAATCAGAGTTAAAGAAATACCTTTGAACCACAATGATCGAGCGAACAGGTGAAGATCCTTAATAGCAGAAAAGACGTCAAATGAAGCAGCTGGAGAGAAGGACAAGCCCTTATTTAACAATGAAAGATCAGCATGTGAAAACTCATATATACTCAGATTAATTACCTTGTTATCAGAGGTCTTGTGGTCAAGAGGTCTAAATTCATGTCGTCTATACTGGTGATCACTGTATTACCTGTACATTATACACTATATACAGAGCTCCTGTGTATAATGTCACCATCTCCACCTTTTATCGGCGCCATCTTGTGACTGCAACTTCTGTCTGTGGGAAGTCAGAAGTAGCAGAAACCCTCTATCAGACCAGGTTCACATGTTTAGTATTTTACCTCAGTATTTGGAGGCCAAAACCAGGGGTGGAACAATTAGAGGAAAATTATAATAGAAACCCGTCACCACTTCTGGATTTTTCACCCACTACTGATTTGGCCTTACAACTACTGAGGTAAAATACTGACCAAATACTGAACGTGTGAATGTGGCTTTAGGCTGGTTTCACACATCCTGATATTTCCGTTACTGGAAAAACCATTAGTGGAGATATCCGTGTCCGTGTGTGTAATACGTGTGGCAACTGTGTGCCGCATCAGTACCACACAGACAGCCGCCGGGGAGGAAGCGCTACAGTAAGCACTGTTTCACGGCCAGGGGCGCACCTGAAATGAAGCAAGTTGATCACTTCGCCTCAGGCGGCATTGAGTCCCTGAAGAAGTGTAAAGATCGAAGTTTCAAATATATTCCTATTTAAAAGTGTATGTATTTTACATGTGCGTCAGGTTAGGCTAATAAAGAGTGAACCAGATTTATTTATACTGATTTTACTACAGGGGGTGCCATTTTGCAGTTCACCTCAGGCAGCAGAGAGGCTAGGTTCACCCCTGATTAAACCTTTCACAGGCGCCGTTCCCCTGGGGTGGTACAGTGTGGTGCGAGACTTTTCAATTTGATATATGAGATGTAATTCTTCCATCACTTTCCCTAAGAAAAAGACTCCCTGGTCAGATTGCATTTGCTTCGGACAGCCATAAACTTGAATGAAATATTTGCAGATGGCATGTGCAGCTGATTCCGCGGTTTGATCCCGCATTGGAGTCACGACGGCAAACTTCGTGAAATTATCTATCATCTCTAAACAATATTCATACCCATGATGGGCCGGGCCGATTGTTATATAATCTATCATTAACAGCTCCAGTGGGGCAGATGTTACGATAGTTTGTATGGGAGCCCTCTTCTCTGGTGTCTTAGCCAATTCACAAGTCTGACACATCTACACGCCTCTTCCACTACAGCCTTCAGCCGGGGATGATAAACAAATCGTTGTAACCACTGAAAAGTCTTCTTCTACAGCAATCCATTCTCATCTGGAGGCGCTCCCACTGTCGAAGAATCCGTAGGGTTTCCGGGGATAGAGCATTTTTCTCTCTCTCATACTTGATGTCACCCACTGTCTCAGCAGAGCAAGCTCACTATCTTCTTGCTGTAACCGAACCCACTCATCCTGAGCTCGTTCCAAGACGCCTTCCCGAGCCAAGACTTGCACCTGGTCCAGTGTAGCCACCATCGTCCTGGCGGGACTTAGGAACCTGGGTATCTCCTCATTTTCCAACTCTTCATCCCTACTCCACCCAGGTTTAGCATGTCTCACCCTAGACAGGGCATCAGCATGAGTATTTTCAGCTCCTCTTTTGTAAGCAATCTTATACCAAAACTTTGCCATTCTGGCCACACAACGTTGTTCCAGGGCTCCCAACTTTGCATTCTCCAGGTAAGCCAACGGGATGTTGTCGGTGCGCATTAGTACTTCGGACTGAGACAGATATTCCTCGAACCTCTCCGTCATAGCCCACACCAACGCCAGCAGCTTCAACTTGAAAGAGCTGTAGTTGTCCGGATTACGTTCGGAATTGTGAAGGGACCGACTTGCATGAGCGATCACCTTCTCTCTCCCGTCCTCTATCGGCGACAACATAGCCCCAAGTCCATGCAAGCTCCCGTCACTGTGGAGATTAAACAGTAGAGAAAAGTCCGCATAAGCCAACACAGGAGCTTCCGTCAAAGCTTTTTTTAGATCTTGAAAGGCCTTTTCCTGATGTTCCTTCCACTGAACAGACCAATTCTTTTCACCCGAGGGCACTCCCTTCAGCAGCTCCAGCAGTGGTTTTACTATGAGGGCGAAATTCTTCACAAAACGGCGGTAATACCCGGTCAGTCCCAGGAATGCTCGAACTTCTTTTACCCTTTCTGGAGTGGGCCAGTTCTGTACCACAGTAATTTTCTCTCGAAACGGTCTCACCCTTTCTGCAGAAACAACACGGCCCAAATATTCAATTTGAGTGCGGAACAAATGGCATTTTTGAGGTTTTACCTTTAGTCCATGTTTTTGATGGCGACTCAGCACCTGCTGCAATCTTTGCAGATGATCCTCAAATGAAGCAGCGTAGACTATAATGTCGTCTAAATAGATGAGCGTAGCCTCAAAGTTTAAATCACCCAAACACCTCTCCATAAGTCGCTGAAAAGTTCCAGGAGCATTGGCCAAGCCAAACGCAGTCTTCGCTCGGTCTTGCTCCAACATTGGCACTTGCTGGCGAGGTCTAATGTTGAGAAGAATTTGGCCTTCCCTAATGCAAACAAAGATTCTTCAATCCTGGGTAATGGGTATGAGTCTCTCATGGTACAGGCATTGAGCTTTCGATAATCCACACAAAAACGCAGAGTACTGTCCTTCTTCCACACTAGAACTATTGGAGCAGCCCAATGGCTCTGACTCTCTAATAACTCCTTTCTGTAACATCTGACTCAGCATATTCTTTACTTCTTGATACAGTTGTGGCGGAATTTGTCGGTTGCGTTCTCGTATGGATGCAGTATTTTCAGTTGGTATCTCATGTGTGATGACCATAGTGCAGCCAAAATTGTCCTAATGACAAGCAAACAGGTTGCTATAGTGTCCAAATAAAACTTCGACCTGCTGCACCTGTGCCTCTGTGAGTCCGGTCATGTCGGCCCGCATCTGTTCCAAAATCAGTCTTCCTTCCTGGATATGCTGAGGATCCGGCATTGAAGAGGAGTTTACCATCACAGTCCAGGGTCCCCCTGCTGCACTTCAGTTGTATAGCCTGGGGTGGTATTACTTCTTCAGACAAGCCCATAATCCTAGCCACTTCACTTTTGGGAGACACGGTGATGTCCTGATCTTCCAAATTGACACAATGTACAGGAACTGTTCCGTCACGCACAATGGCTAACGAGCGTGCCACCAGGAGTCCTAAGGGAAGTTGCTCCGAAAAGGATGGCTCAATTTGGATCTCTACCCCTTCTAACTGGGTGCAATCTTGTACCGGCAGGGAGAGCACCGTCTGCCCAGGGTGCAGAATGAGTTTGGACGAGGAGGGAATGATCACTTTTCCTAATGCCCCTCCGTCACTGAAAGACTCCTAAGCTTGGGCTACATGGATTAACTGTTGAAATACTTTCCTCTGGGGAGTATGTGGGCTCCACTGCTTCAGAGCCTCGTTGGAAGGTTTGTTAATGAGCAGACTCCCAAAATCCTTTAAAGGGAATCTGTCACCCCATTTTTCGTATATAAGCTGCAGCCACTGCCATCAGGGGCTCATCTACAGCATTCTGTAATGCTGTAGATAAGCCCCCGATGTAACCTGAAAGATAAGAAAAACGAGTTATATTATACTCACCCGGGGCGCGGCCTGATGCGGTCCGGTCCGATGGGCGTCGCAGGTCTGGGACCTTCCCACCAGGACTGTCACCCCTGCTCCTGTTCACGCGTGCACGCCTAACTTCCTATCTCAGAGAAAGTCAGACGAGGGTTCATCCGCACACGCTCCCACAGGGCCTGTTTTGTCAGCGCGTCCCGCAAACCTGTCACTAAAAGGTCTTGCAGCATTATGTCAGTAGGACCTATGCCTATGCCGTCTTTCCTGACAATAACCGTATGTAACTCTTGCAGTGCATTCATATATTGAGTCACAGTCTCCCCCTCCCTCTGCATGCGACTAAAAAGATGTGTCCTCAGCTCCGCAATGTCTGTAGGATCTCCATTGGTCTCTTACAAAATTTGGAGCACCTTGTTAAAGGTGTCTAGCTCTCTGGAGGTCCGTAACATAATTGAGTCTCTGGCTTCTCCATCCAATACCATAATGGCCACCTCAGCCTCTAGTGCAGGGGTCATGGGGTGTATTCTCATCATCCCCCTTATGCGCTCCGTCCAGCTCCATAACATAGTTTTGTTTCCCGTAAACTTTGGCA
Source organism: Oophaga sylvatica (assembly GCA_033576555.1). Taxonomy (NCBI): domain Eukaryota; kingdom Metazoa; phylum Chordata; class Amphibia; order Anura; family Dendrobatidae; genus Oophaga; species Oophaga sylvatica. The sequence goes on from JARQOD010000003.1 coordinate 148,056,396, forward strand.
AATTATTCAACATGGCCCCCAGAGAGATACTGGATCTAGGGCCCACCCCAACTGCTTGGTCTGCTGCCTCCGTGCTGTTGGACTGCATCCTGCTGACTACGTCAAATGAAGGAGACTAGCAGGAATGCAGGATGCAGTGACGAGCAGGAGGCAGAGCAAGAGTTAATGGGTTTCTTTTTATGAAAAAATACTCCACGTTTGGGAGAGAATAAGAAAGTACATGAGTGAACAAGAACATGAAATGATATCACGGTAATGAAAGTGCAAATAACGGGTTAACTTATCAGTCTGTGGTTCCCGGATGAAGGAGGCTGAAAACGGGAGTAGTCTCTGAATTGGTCCCGAAGAAAGGCGAGGCACTGTCTCTTTACGGTTTGCGACGTATCCTGGTCTTCTCAAACGTAGTCCTTTGGTCCTGGAAACGGGGTGCTGCACGGTGTGCGGCACCGCGGAGGTAAACAAAGTCCTGGAGTGAAGGCCGCGGTCACGGTACCTGAATCAACGTGCACCGTATGGTGAATCCTATTTAGTGCGCCTGCCACAGTCAGCGGTACGGACCAGTTAGACTTGCTGGAATCAGAAGCAAAAGGAGTAACAGTCTCTGGTAGTATACTGTTTGTAAAGAGCGGGCCTGCTAGCTGCCGTCGGTCTGCAGGGAGGAAGTCAACAATGGTAACAATGGTGACAGCCACGATAGTTCCGGCCCCGATACGAGAGAAATATCACCAGCCCGGTCCATCACCCTACACGGGCATACGGTGACCTCAAAGTGGTAGATACCAGTGCAGCAGAATATACAGGAGTTTACAAAACATTTACAGATAATAACTTACAGGAGACGTTCTTTCTGATAGTTCACTTTTACATCTTACTCAGACCTGCATGATGATTTCTTCAGTCAGGACTCATCTGCAGATATTACAACAAAGACACATTTGACTTCTCACATTTCCAGCCCAGTACCCATCTATTCCCTGCCTGCACAAACTATTCAACCCAATACTGAGCCGCTGCTGCCGTATGTGTCCCTATTACTGCACCTGTTGTGTGGTACAAAAGCAGCACTCCTCTTACTGCCTCACATAGTAATGCCACCACTGTGCCCTTACATAGTAAAATGTCTCTTTTGTGCGATCACAGTAGCTTCCACACTCCACACTGGTTCCCACAGTAGCTCCCCACTGACAGTGGGTTTAGTGGTTCGGAGCCGGGCATTTAGTCTACAGTCATGGCCAAAAGTTTTGAGAATGACACAAATATTAATTTTTACAAAGTTTACTGCTTCACTTTTTCTAATGGCAATTTGCATATACTCCAGAATGTTATAAAGAGTGATCAGCTTAACAGCAATTACTTGCAAAGTCAATATTTGGCTAGAAAATGAACTTTATCCCCCAAAACTAGTGTTGAGCGATGCTGCTCGATATCGATGCTCGGTATTCGGAATCGAAAGGCCGATACAGCTAATATCGGCCGATACCCGATATTTGCAGTATCATATCGCTCAACACTATTTATCTTTTCTCATCCGGTCCTTATCTGCCCGGTCCTTCTCCAGCTGACGTTGGCGAAGCTTTTGGGTTTCTCGCTGCTCCCTTTGTCGCTCTGCTTCCCGCTCCCAACGTCTCCACTCTTCCTCCTGACGCCGGTTGAAATTCTCCTCCACCAGCAGCTCCATGTCTCCACCATCAAACTGCAGCTTACAGTGTCCGGTTTGCGGCAGCTCTCCTGGCGCCCCCCAGTCCTGGCGGCGCTCACTTGCGGAGGAAGCAGCCGGCTCTGGAACAGATGACAGTCGGGGCTCCGGTACAGGCAGGTAGACCTCTGGTGCCTGCGCGGCCTCCTCCATGAGGACGGGTGTCGCTTCTTCTGTCTCAGCGACGGGGGCAGACAGCGGGATCTGGGGTGCTGCCGGTGCAGAGTTTTTTCCAGGAACGGGTGCCTCCACTGCGACAACGTCAACCGGATCACATTGCAAGGGCTCCTCTACTAGAACGGGTGCCTCACCTTCCGGTACAGACACTTCAGGTAAGAGGGATTGGCGCCGCTCCAAGTTTAGTTTTAGGGCACGCCAGCTGGCTTCCATCCTGGCGACCTCCTCGCGGTGCCGGGCCAGGCCTCTTAGGGTATCCTCCGCTTCTTGCAGCGTAGGAGGGTTTCCAGGCCGGGTGCCCAACGGTGGTTCCGTGGCGATCGGGTCGCTTCCGTGGGGGGAGAGCTCTGACTGCTCCATCCCTTCACACTTCTGCTCGTGTCCATTAGCCATCTCTGCCAAGTCACATGTGTCATTAGCATCTGGAGAGGGCCCCTCTTTTGTAGGGAGGCGGGACCTTCGTGTTAGTTTCCGCACACTGAGGAGGATGAGGAGGAGGAACTGAAGAGCTGTGGGGCACGATGTTACATTGCAGTACCATTTACAGTGGTCGGCCATCGTTTTCGCACCACTGAGTGAGTGTACACCCACGAAGAGCACGCCCTTCTTCTTCACCAGTGCCTCGTCGTGACGCAGATATGGCGGAAAAATGGCAAATACATTCTCTGATGATTTTAGCAATTCTCAAGCACAAAACCAGTTCAATTCAGGCACACAGGACTCGCTTATAGCGAGCTACAGAATCCTGTTCGTGACGCCCAAGTTGAGTCGCACAGAGCCAGAGGTTTTGGGGGTACTCGGCACCGAGCCCGTCGACTTCTATGGGGTATGTCACGGCTTTACCCGGCAATTGAATCAGAGTCTATTTTACTATGTAGAAGTGTATAAACTATAAATATATGTATATATATATATGTCACAATGACATGTGTATATATATATATATATATGTATTCTATGTGTGTATATTTTGTGTTTACAACGAAAGAAAGGGTTTTTTTTGTTGCGATATTTTGTTCCCATAGACTTACATGGGACTTCCGGTATCAGAATCGGATATCGACGATATTTAGTGATATCGGCGATACCATTTCGATACAATATTTTTAGATATCGAGCAGTATCGCTCAACACTAAAGATAAAGGAACCCTGTGGGAGCCGCGGCGTAAGGGTGCAGTACGGAGCTTTAAATTGAAAGGTGGTTGGGGCTTCATCCAGGAGCCTGGACTTTATTTAGAAGTCTTTGTGACCCGGCAGGACGTGGAGACTCACCTCCCAGAAGGACACCCGGGGAGGGACCTGTTGCCAGGAGACTTGGTGACTTACACCCGACACTGGGGTTACAATGGATGGTACGCCCTAAATGTTACCAGGTGCGACCCCTACTCCCCAGAGTGTCAGGAACCTGTGAGACCCTCGGAGCCTTCAGCCTCCCACATCCAGGCCTCTGCAAAAGTGCCCACCCCACGCCGTAAATCTCCCCAGCCTCCCTCAGTGGTCTCCTCAGCAGCCCCAGCTATGGACATGATAAGTATAGCTGGCCCGTACCCGGCGCCTGTTAGGCCCCCTGGGTTCGTTCAGTCCGGGACATAGGGTTCCAGACCCGGAGGGAGATGAAAGAGGTGGCCACACAGACCCAGATAGCGGGTCACGACTTGACTGTACAGGCCACACGACGTCATCAGGTCCTGGTGGTCCTTGGTGCCTCGGATGTTTGGCAAGCATCAGAAGAGTACCAGGTGGTACCTGGAACACCCCTGCCAAAGAATTAGAAATAACCCGGACAGGGTCCCTGTATGTAAATAGTTAAATTGTTGATGTACCCGGACGGGTGAATGTTCATAAAAAAGTTTTTTAATTTAATAAAAAAAAACAAAACACAGTTTTCATTACTTTTATTACAGTCTCATCCTGCGACGCCATCGATCTCCTGTAAAAAAATGAAAAAAAAAAAAGTATACCACCTGACCGACGCAGTCCATAGTAACGAGTGTCCCACGACGATCCAGCTCTGCTACATCAGAATGACAGGCAGAGCCTGACATCCCGGCGCAGCACAGCTGATTACCTGCTTCCCCGGAGGTGACGTCATCGGACTGGTTTACGGCCGGGATTACCCTGCAGTCACTGCAGTTATCGCGAAAAACTGCATGTGACCGCCAGGGAGAAGATAATGGCGGCCATCAAGCAGTCCAGGACGTGACCGCCGGAGATCTTCTGCCAGGTAAGTGCCGCTGACTCCTGACAGACCCGACCGACGGACACTCACAGTGACAGTGACAAATCCGATTCCGGTATTCGATATGACGAAAATATCGGTATTCGGAATCGAAAGGCCGATACAGCTAATATCGGCAGATACCCGATATTTGCAGTATCGTATCGCTCAACACTACCCAAAACACATTTCAATCATTGCAGCCCTGCCTTAAAAGGACCAGCTAACCTCTTTTCAGTGATTGCTCCATTAACACAGGTGTGGGTGTTGATGAGGACATGGCTGGAGATCAATCTGTCATGATTAAGTAAGAATGACACCACTGGACACTTTAAAAGGAGGCTGGTGCTTGGCATCATTGTTTCTCTTCTGTTAACCATGGTTATCTCTAAAGAAACACGTGCAGTCATCATTGCAATGCACAAAAATGGCCTAACAGGGAAGAGTATCGCAGCTAGAAAGATTGCACCTCAGTCAACAATCTATCGCATCATCAAGAACTTCAAGGAGAGAGGTTCCATTGTTTGCCAAAAAGGCTTCAGGGCGCCCAAGAAAGACCAGCAAGCGCCAGGACCGTCTCTTAAAAGTGTTTCAGCTGCGGGATCGGGCTACCAGCAGTGCAGAGCTTGCTCAGGAATGGCAGCAGGCAGGTGTGAGTGCATCTGCACGCTCTGTGAGGCGGAGACTCTTGGAGCAAGGCCTGGTCTCAAGGAGGGCAGCAAAGAAGCCACTTCTCTCCAGAAAAAACATCATGGACAGACTGATATTCTGCAAAAGGTACAGGCAGTGGACTGCTGAGGACTGGGGTAAAGTTATTTTCTCTGATGAATCCCCTTTTCGATTGTTTGGGACATCAGGAAAACGCCTCATTCGGAGAAGACAAGGTGAGCGCTACCACCAGTCTTGTCTCATGCCAACTGTTAAGCATCCTGAAACCATTCATGTGTGGGGTTGCTTCTCAGCCAATGGAATCGGCTCTCTCACAGTCTTGCCTAAAAACACAGCCATGAATAAAGAATGGTACCAGAATGTCCTCCAAGGACAACTTCTCCCAACCCTCCAAAAGCAGTTTGGCGATCAAGAATGCCTTTTCCAGCATGATGGAGCACCTTGCCATAAAGCAAAGGTGATTACTAAATGGCTCAGGGAACAAAACATAGAGATTTTGGGTCCATGGCCTGGAAACTCCCCAGATCTTAATCCCATTGAGAACTTGTGGTCAATCATCAAGAGACGGGTGGACAAACAAAAACCTAAAAATTCTGACAAAATGAAAGCATTGATTGTGCAAGAATGGACTGCTATCAGTCAGTATTTGGTCCAGAAGTTGATTGAGAGCATGCCAGGGAGAATTGCAGAGGTCCTGAAGAAGAAGGGTCAACACTGCAAATATTGACTTGCTGCATTAACTCATTCTAACTGTCAATATAAGCTTTTGTTACTCATATGTTTGCAATTATTATATTTCTGTCTGTGATAAAAACATCTGTCAAACACACATAAAACCAGAGGGCAGCAGATCATGTGAAAATATAATATTTGTGTCATTCTCAAAACTTTTGGCCATGACTGTACACTGGAACGCCCAAATCAGAATTGCTCAGCCAACAGATTGGCTGCAGCACTGAAGTCACCATGATGGCGCTGCAGCCAATGCCACATACCGGGATCAGGGAGGAAACTCGCTGATGGACCGGCAGAAATGAGTACAGTGCGGATTTATTTATTTAAAACAAACTGCAGAGATGGACGAATTATATTTGAAAGGGGAAAAAAGTGACCCAAAAAAACTCATGAAAAATGGTTATTCTGATATACAGAAATACAGAAAGTGGTTTTATCTGTACTCATGAATATATAGCTATATCCATCAACTGTTGTTGGTCCTATTCATTAGCTGCATCTACATCCAAACTCTGTCACCTCCTTGCAGCGTGCATCACACAGCTGGGGGTCAGTCAGTGCACCACCGACATTAGCACGCCATCGATGCACGCCATAGAAACTTGTCTGTGTGCTGGGGCAGCTGCTTTGTGACAATCAACAGTCAAGGATACAGAGTGTATTAGCACCGCTGCAGCATCATACCTAGAGAAATAACATGAGTCAGGATGGCTTAAACGGAATCTGTCACCACATTTTTTGTATATAAGCTGCAGCCACCACCATCAGGGCCTTATCTACAGCATTCTGTAATGCTGTACTGTAGATAAGCCCCAAATGTAACCTGAAAGATAAGAAAAACAAGTTATATTATACTCACCCGGGGGCGGTCTGATCTGATGGGTGTCACAGTCCGGGTCCGTCACCTCCCATCTTCTAGCGATGACGTCCTCCTCCTTGCTTTTGTCGCGCTCCTGCGCAGGCATACTTTATCTGGTAAGAGCAAAGTACTGCAGTGTGCAGGCGCCGGGAAAGGTCAGAGAGGCCCTGCGCACTGCAGTACTTTGCTCTGCCCTCAACAGGCTCCCCTTCCTTCCCCCCCAACAGTCTCTGGGAATCATCGGACTAGTCATCTGAGACGTATAGTCCCTGGCCGGCTTTTCCAAGAACGTATTCTCTGAGATGCAGCATTTCAGAGTAAGGGGTTATTCACATACCAGTATTTGTATACCAAAACCAGTGGAACTTAAAGAAAAAACGATAACGGAAAGATTGACACCTGTTCTGTGTTCTGGAGACACGTCTGGTTTTGGCATACAAACTCATAAAATACTGATCAATAATACTGATGTGCGAATAAAGGCTCAAACATACACAGTTGCAACAATGCAGCCAGTGTCTGATCATGCTGCACGTGGTTCAGGAAGCATAAATCTGATGGCAGGTTCCCTTTAAGGTAAGGTTATATTGAACGGTAATGTATCCCCAACTCACTACTATGACAAGAACACAATGAAAAACTTTGTTACAATTTGCTTCAATTCTTTTCAATGGAAATGAATTCCAGTCATTGATAAAATCATCCCAGTTTGACATTTCTTTTACCCTAAATTCTTAGAAGACTGTTGTTGCAGTAGTACTACACGGTAATGCTGTGATACTTTCCCAGTAATGCATTTCACTTATAGCGATTAAGACGTGGCAATTGTCACCAATTCTCTCCTAAACTTCCTGTGAGATCCTGTATTTTGCAAAGTTCCTCTCCCCCAACTAGATGGACCCATTTATTAAGCATGCTTAAAGAGCACCATCATATTCTGCAGCACATTACAGACAGTATCACCTCTGTCCCCATTTGGGATCACAATATAAATTTCCTATGAGTAAGTCTTTGAAATGTGGGAGGAAAACGAAGTACCCAGAGGAAACCCACAAAACATGGGGAGAACATACAAACTCCTTGCAGATGTTGTCCTTGGTGGGATTTGGACCCAAGACCCCAGTGGTGCAAAGTATCAGTGCTAACCACTGAGCCACCGTGATGTCCATTTCAGAGCTAGCTATACACTAAATTCTGGGTAGTTGGAAAGTCCGATTTAAATCATTTTCTGACGTCTGTTGTGACACAAATGAATATGAGATGTGCCATCTAAATGTCAGATATCTGTAGGTAAGCGATAGCCTTGTCTTGTTTTTAGGAACTGTCAAGTAGTGCTGTAGTTGGAAAGTGCATGGCATTGGGGTTACATGTCACTAATGGAAGCCCAGACTAGGCTAGAGATCAATCGCCATATTATGGTGCCATCACAAACTAAGCATGAGCCTCAAGTTGTCCGCAAACATGGTGTAAAACCCATAGTGTATGGCCAGTAGTGAGGATAATAGTGCGACCTCACTGTGTATACAAGCAGCACAGTGAGTACAGTATATAATGAATACACAGCAGAGATCTGAGCGAGTGCAGCTGAGTATGTGTTTCCTGCCTCCTAGCTGGGAATCTGGCACTGGTCGTAGAAGCCTCAGATCTTTTTTTTTGGTCCCCCCCCCCTCTTCCAGAATCATTTATTTTCCTCCCTTAGTCTTATTCTTATTGGGTCCCCCCCTTCCTCACACTTCCCACCCACGCCTGGCAATGGATTCACACACATGGAATGGCTGTTTAACCCATTTCCTTAATGGTTTATCCCAGTCTCCTGTGTTTTAAACTGGGACAGAGAGCGAGGGAGGGAGGGCGGTGGAAGGCGCTTACGTGTTTCGCTGTACATATATTTCAGTCTGTAGCGACGTCTTTGCTTGGTAAGTGTATGACTCCCAATGGGGTATACGTGTAGTGTCACTCCCCGTATACAGTTACACACAGCACTGTATATGATGTGCGGTAAAAATAATCACCTGGTGATCGCTCAAAGAAGTGCGTGACGATCAGGTTCTAGAAGATCAAACTTCCACCTTCCTCGTTATCCATTTACATCGTAACCCGAAGGAATATACATAAGGAGAAAGGCACTGTAAAGCAATCCATGCAGGATAATATAAATCTATAAGACATCATTTGGCTAAAGTGCTGATAGTCACGAGAATTTAGATTTTCCTATTCACTTGCAGCCAACACACACAAAAAACGGTGTATGGCCTCACCACAACTCCCAGGAGTTCAGATCATGCAATCAAAATTCTTAAAAGTGTTGCCTCATATGACCCATGTCTATATGCCCAATTAGTCCATTTTGGCAGACTGCCCCCGAGTAGAAATGCATTTTTCCTGCAACAGCTGCAGGGAAACCAATGTCTGGCTGTCCACAGCTTCCCCAACGCAATCAGCTGCTTGCTGGAGGTGTTGGGAGTCAGCAGTTATCAGCTGATCGCCAAACAAGTTCACATAAGAGGGGTTGTTGCCTCCAGTGGACACCCTTTTAACGAGGACCCGTCACCAGATCAAAAGTGGCCAGCTTTTGATTTATTCACTGCTCCCATGAGCATTTGTTTCAGAGATATCTGCCTTTTTTATTTAGTGCCCCCAATATACAAACATTTAAGGTGTTTACTGAGGGGGCGTTGCTTGCAGGATTCTTCCAGGGTGTATCATTGTGGGTGACGCCTTATTGGTGAAGACCTTGCAAATTAGTATATTGTTTGCATTTAATAAGGTGGCCCATATATTATTATTATTATTATTTATTATTATAGCGCCATTTATTCCATGGCGCTTTACATGTGAGGAGGGCTATATATAATAAATACAAAATCTTAAACAATACAAGTCATGACTGGTACAGGATGAGAAAGGACCCTGCCCGCGAGGGCTCACAATCTACAAGGGATGGGTGAGGATACAGTAGGTGAGGGTAGAGCTGGTCGTGCAGCGGTTTGGTGGATCGGTGGTTACTGCAGGTTGTAGGCTTGTCGGAAGAGGTAGGTCTTCAGGTTCTTTTTGAAGGTTTCCATGGTAGGTGAGAGTCTGATATGTTGTGGTAGAGAGTTCCAGAGTAGGGGGTTGGCGGGAGAAATCTTGTATGCGATTGTGGGAAGAGGAGATAAGAGGGGAGGAGAGAAGGAGATCTTGTGAGGATCGGAGGTTGCATGCAGGTAAGTACCTGGAGACGAGGTCACAGATGTATGGAGGACTCAGGTTGTGGATGGCTTTGTATGTCATGATTACGGTTTTGAACTGTTGTCTTTGGGTTATGAGGAGCCAGTGCAGGGATTGACAGAGGGGAGAGACCGGGGAATAGCGGGGGACAGGTGGATTAGTCGGGCAGCAGAGTTTAGAATTGATTGGAGGGGTGCGAGAGTGTCAGAGGGGAGGCCACAGAGCAGGAGGTGGCAGTAGTTAAGGCGGAGATGATGAGGGCATGGACTAGGGTTTTTGCAGATTCTTGGTTGAGGAATGTACGGATCCGTGAAATATTTTTGAGTTGAAGTCGGCAGGAAGTGGAAAGGGCTTGGATATGTGGTTTGAAAGAGAGATCAGTGTCAAGGATAACCCTGAGGCAGCGAGCTTCTGGGACTGGAGAGAGTGGGCAGCCATTTACTTTAATGGATAGGTCCATTGGGAGGGTCGCGTGAGATGGGAAAGATGATGAATTCTGTTTTGTCCATATTAAGTTTTAGAAATCGAGCGGAGAAAAAGGATGAAATAGCGGACAGACATTGAGGGATTCTGGTTAGTAGGGAGGCGATATCTGGTCCAGAGATGTAGATCTGTGTGTCATCAGCATAGAGGTGATACTCAAAGCCGTGAGATTCTATGAGCTGTCCAAGACTGAAGGTGTAAATGGAGAAGAGCAGGGGCCCTGGGACTGAACTGTTATGAATGTGCTAGAGATGGTTTCTGAGCAGAGGCTTCCTCTGGTGGTTGCAGACAGTACTGAACCTTTCAGCGAGGAGTGGCAATCTGGAATCACGGACTGGTCTGATATAAGGGAGGTTCTTGTTCTTGTCTCAATTGTGGTTCCTGGTTCATTTGGAAGTTTGCTGGAGTCCTGCCTGCATCTCCTGCTTTCAGATAAGATATTTTTTGCTTTTCTTTTTGTGCTTGCTTTTTGCATTGTTTTCTGCACTTTTGTGGAGGTCAGCCAGGTCCCCTCCTGGGGCCTGAGCTCCTCACAGTTTTTCTGCAGCCACTGTTATTTGCTCATTTGCTTTTTCCTGTTTTTTCAGCGGCTGCGGCTTTGTTTTTGTTCACACTGAGATCTGATTTAGTGGGTGGCGAGATCGTGTGATCTCAGTATTTTTGTAATCAGAATTGTTGGATTTTTGTAGGGTTTTCTGGGTTGCAGAAAGTAATCTCTCCTGTCTATCCTATTTAGTCAGCTTGTGGCCCCAGTGTTTGCTCAGTCTATTTTCTGCCTATGTTTGTATTTTCATCTTGTCTAACCGCCATTATATGTTTGGGGGCTTCCTATTTTCCTTGGGGATCTGCTCCGGGGCAGATAGCTTTCATCTTTCTGCCTTTAGGTGTAGTTATCTCTCAGGCTGTGACGAGGCGTCTAGGATCAACGTAGGAACTCTCCACGGCTACCTCTAGTTGTATCGTTAGTTTAGGAATCTGCAACCCATCAGTTACCAACATCTCAGGTGTTCGGCTGCCCTGCTGTTGTTCCTGTCCTCCTCAGCTACCGAAACATAACACTGAACCTTGCGGGACTCCGACGGATAGGGGGCACGGTGATGAGGTGGTGTGCGAGTGGGAGACGCTGAATGTCGCGTCTGTTAGGTATGACGCGATCCAAGATAGGGTCAAGTCTGTGATACCAAGAGATGAGAGGGTCTGTAGTAATAGGAATGGTCCACTGTGTCAAACGCAGAGGACAGGTCCAGGAGGAGGAGGACAGAGTAGTGTTGCTTGGCCTTGGCGATTAATAGGTCATTGGTGACCTTAGTTAGGGACGTTTCAGTGGAGTGGTGTGGCCGGAAGCCAGATTGTAAGAGGTCGAGGAGGGAGCAATAAGAGAGGTGGGAGGACAGTTCAAGATAGACGTGTTGTTCCAGTAGTTTTGAGGCATAGCGGAGAAGTGATATAGGGCGATAGCTAGATACAGAGTCAAGAGAGGGCTTTTTGAGGATAGGTGTGATTGAGGCATGTTTAAAGCTTGAGGGGAAAACACCAGTTGTTAGTGAGTCACCCGCCAGGGCCTGTGGGGTACTCGGCACCGAGCCCGTTCACTTCAATGGGGGATTCACGGGTAGCACAGCTCGGTCCGTGGCCCTGGGCGCTCACTAAAAAGGGGGGTTACATTTACAGGGGAATAAAGTATTTGTGAAATGATCGTGACTAGAGTTGAGCGATACTTCCCGATATCAAGAAGTATCGGATTGGAATGGGTATCGCCAATACCCAAAAAGTATCGGCGATACCCGATTCCGATACCGGAAATCCAATGCAAGTCTATAGGACAGAAATATCGGAACTAAAAAAAACCCCTTTCTTTCCTTGTAAACACTAAATATACACACATAGAATATATATATATATATATATATATATATATTTATAGTTCATACACTTCTACATAGTAAAATAGCCTCTGATTCAATTGCCGGGTAATGCCGGCTTTTGTGAAAATACAGAAGCACCCGACATGAAATGACACATGGTTTACATAGAGTTAACCATGTCTTTTCATGTAGTTTGATATCTGGTTTTCACAAACAATTACATGAGTGTATGTGTGCAAAATTTCACACCTGTAGGGGTTAATTAAAGGTGTAAATTCGTTGTAAAAAAAAACAGACTTTTTTGCTACGAATTTACACCTTTAATTAACCCCTACAGGTGTGAAATTTTGCACACATACACTCATGTAATTGTTAGTGAAAACAATATATCAAACAACTTGAAATGACATGGTTAACTCTATATCTAAACCATGTGTCATTTCATGACGGCTTCTGTATTTTCACAAAAGCCGGCAATTGAATTAGCGGCTATTATACTATGTAGAAGTGTATGGACTATAAATATATATATATGTGTCACAAATTCAATGACATGTATATATGTATATATGAGGTGTAAAATTGTTGAAAAAAAATGCGTGGGCTCCCGCCCTATTTTCTCAACCAGACAGACAAAGCCAGCGAGTGGGGGCAGATAACAATAGCCCAGAGAGGGATCATTATTTTTGCCCCCCCCTAGCTACTAACATCTGCCCCCAGACACCCCAGAAAAGGCAAATCTATAATTAGATTCGCCCTTTCTGGCACTTTGCCCGTCTATTCCCATTGCCCTGTAGCGGTGGCGAATGGGTTAATAAGGGGTTAAAGCCACCTTGCTATTGAAAGGTGACCTTAAGCCAGGTTAATAATTGAGAGCTGTCAATTAGACAACTATCAATTATTAATCCTATTGCATGAAATATGAAATAAAAATAAAACACACACACTTTAATAAAAAATAATTTTAATGAAATAAAGACACATGTTTTTGACCATCTTTTATTTTACTGCAAAAACCATTTCCTGTAATAAAAATAAAATAAAAAAGAAAAATTATTCTTACCTATCCGATGCACAGTCAGGTCCCACGGTGTAATCCATCAGAAAGGGTTAATGTTTACTGCAGTGACCGCAGCTAATGCTACAGCCTCACAGTAAACCCCCGAATGAATGAGCTCCTCTCCTGGCTGACAGGAGAGGAAGTGGAAAGCTTAATTGATTGCTCCCCACTTTCACTTCAGGTCAGCCAGGGACACCATCAGTGACGTCAGAGGGAACTGATTAACAAAAATAGGGGATCCCCTCTAAAAAAAAAATGGCGTGGGGTCCCCCCTATTTTTGTTAACCAGCCTGATGAAGCAGACTGCTGAGGCCTGGATTTTCAGGCTGTTAAGGAGCCAAGATCCATGGACCTTGCCAGCCTGATAATACCAGGCCACAGCAGTCTGCTTATCTTGGCTGGTTAACAAAAATAGAGGATCCCCTCGAAAAAAAATGGCGTGGGGTCCCCCCTATTTTTGTTAATCAGCCAGATGAAGCAGACTACTGAGGCCTGGTTTTTCAGGCTGGTAAGGATCCAATATCCATGGGCCTTGCAAGCCTGATAATACCAGGCCACAGCAGTCTGCTTAGCTTGGCTGGTTAACAAAAATAGGGGATCCCCTCGAAAAAAAAAATGGCGTGGGGGTCCCCCTATTTTTGTTAACCAGCCAAGTAAAATGCAGACTGCTGCGGTCTGGTATTAAAAGACTGTCAAGGCCCATGGATTTTGGCCCTCAACAGCCTGATAATACCAGGCTACAGCAGCCCCACATTTGGCGCATCAAAAGATGTGCCAATTGTGGCACTTTACCCGACTCTTCCCACTTGCCCTGTAGCGGTGGCAAGCGGGGTAATAAGGGGTTAATGTCACCGTTGATTGCACGGTGACAATAAGCCCGGTTAATAATGGAGAGGCGTCAATAAGACACCGATCCATTATTAATCCCAAAGTTTTTAAATGTTTAAAAAAAGACACAGCAAGAAAAAAGTATTTTAATGAAATAAAAGAGACAACACAGTTTTCATTTTTTATTACACTCTCATTCCTGCGACGCCATCGATCTCCTGGAAAAAAAGAAAAAAAAACAAACCAACAGTATACCACCTGTCCGACGCAGTCCATAGTAACGAGTGTCCCACGACGATCCAGCTCTGCTACATCGGAATGTCAGGCAGAGCCTGACATCCCGACGCAGCACAGCTGCTTACCAGCTTCCCCGGCGGTGACGTCATCGGACTGCTTTACGGCCGTGATTACCCGGCAGCACGTGCAGTTATCGCGAGAAACTGCACGTGACCACCAGGGAGAAGATGATGGCGGCCATCAAGCAGTCCAGGACGTGACCACCGGGGATCTTCTGCCGGGTAAGTGCCGCTGACTCCTGACAGACCCGACCGACGGACACTGACAGTGACAGGAACATTCCGATTCCGGTATCCGATATGACAAAAATATCGGAACTCGGAATTCCGATACAGCAAATATTGGCCGATACCCGATATTTGCAGTATCGGAATGCTCAACACTAATCGTGACGCCACCTGTGGTACCTGGTCAGGGTGACCAGCGTTGCAGTGTAGATCCACTGAGGGGTTGTTCGGGGCAACAAGGTGTTAAGTCTTCCACAGGCAAGACTGGGTCCCTCAGGGTAGATGGCGGGGTTGGGGTGCAAGATGGAGAAGGGGCTTTTAGCCGCAGGAATAATAATGCAGACACACACACGAAAGTCTCTTTCTGTACCTTTACTGATGTAGTTGCAGGCATGTCCCGGGATGCTGGCAGGGTGGAGGATGCACGTTCAGTTATTATTATTTATTATTATTATTATACATTTATATAGCGCCATTTATTCCATGGCGCTTTACATATGAAAAGGGGAAAAATATAGACAGGTACAATAAACATGTGCTGGACAAGGGACACACAAGTACAGAAGGAGAGAGGACCCTGCCCGCGAGGGCTCACAGACTGCAGGGATGGGTGAGAATACACTAGGAAAGGGTAGAGCTGGTCGTACGATGGTTCAGTACACTGAGGATCATTGCAGGTTGTAGGCTTGTCGGAACAGGTGGGTCTTCAGGTTTTTCTTGAAGGTCTCCGTTGTTGGTGAAAGTCTGATGTTTTGCGGCAGGGAGTTCCAGAGTATGGGGGAAGCCCGGGAGAAGTCTTGTATGCGGTTGTGGGAAGAAGAGATGAGGGGGGAGTCGAGAAGGAGATCTTGAGAGGATCGAAGGTTGCGTGTAGGTAGGTAGCGGGAGACCATGTCACAGATTATGGAGGAGAAAGGTTGTGGATGGCTTTGTATGTCATGGTTAAGGTTTTGAACTGGAGCCTCTGGGCAATAGGGAGCCAGTGAAGGGCCTGGCATAGGGGGGAGGCTGGGGAATAGCGGGAGACAGGTGGATTAGTCGTGCAGCAGAGTGTAGGATGGACTGGAGTGGTGCCAGAGTGCTAGAGGGAGGCCAGACAGTAGGAGGTTGCAGTAGTCGAGGCGGGAGATGATAAGGGCGTGCACTAGTGTTTTTGTGGTTTTATGGTTGAGGAATGAGCGGATCCGGGAAATATTTTTGAGTTTGAGGCGGCAGGAGGTGGCGAGGGCTTGGATATGTGGTTTGAAAGAGAGGGCAGAGTCGATGATCACCCCAAGGCACCGAGCATGTGGGACTGGGGAAAGCAGCAGCCATTGATATTGATGGATAGGTCTGGTGAAGGGGTAGAGTGAGGTGGGGGAAAGATGATGAATTCTGTTTTGTCCATGTTCAGTTTGAGAAAGCGAGCAGAAAAGAAGGCTGAGATAGCAGACAGACACTGTGGGATTTTGTCAGTAGGGAGGTGAGGTCAGGTCCAGATAGGTAGATCTGCGTGTCATCGGCGTAGAGGTGATACTGCAAGCCGTGGGATTCTATGAGCTGTCCCAGGCCGAAGGTGTAGATGGAGAAGAGTAGGGGTCCTAGGACTGAGCCTTGAGGAACACCGACAGACAGGGGGCGAGGTGAGGAGGTGGTGTGTGAGAGGGAGACACTAAATGTTCGGTCTGTTAGGTATGATGAGATCCAGGATAGGGCCAGGTCTGTGATGCCAAGAGATGAGAGAATCTGTAGCAGGAGGGAATGGTCCACAGTGTCGAAGGCAGAAGACAGGTCCAGGAGAAGGAGGACAGAGTAGTGTCGCTTGCTCTTGGCGGTTAGCAGGTCGTTAGTGACTTTAGTTAGGGCAGTTTCAGTTGAGTGATGCGGTCGAAAGCCGGATTGTAACCGGTCAAAGAGGGAACAGGAGGAAAGGTGGGAGGACAGTTCAAGATATACATGCTGTTCCAGTAGTTTTGAGGCGTAGGGGAGAAGAGATATCGGGCGATAGCTAGACGCAGAGGATGGGTCGAGGGAGGGCTTTTTGAGGATGGGTGTGATTGAAGCATGTTTGAAGGATGAAGGAAAGACACCATTTGTAAGTGAAAGGTTGAAGAGGTGTGTGAGAGTAGGGATGAAGACTGTGGCAAAGTTAGGGATGAGGTGGGACGGGAGTGGGTCAAGTGCGCAAGTGGTGAGGTGTGATCTTGACAGGAGAGTGGAGAGCTGATCTTCTGTCATGGTGGTGAAGCTGGTTTTGGAAGAACAGGGCTGAGTGGCTAAGAGGGGCATTGGGGGCTGCGGGCCAAAGTCTTCTCTGATAGTATCAATCTTTTGCTTAAAGAAGGAGGCAAAGTCTTCGGCAGAAATGAGAGGAGAGGGAGGAGGTGCTGTGGGATGGAGTAGAGAATTGAAAGTGTTGAAGAGCTGTTTAGGGTTGTGAGACAGAGAGGATATGAGAGATGCGAAGTAAGTTTGTTTTGCGGCAGAGAGCGTGGACTTGAAGCTGGCGAGGGACTGCTTGTATGCGTTGAGGTGCTCGGTAGAATGGGTTCTCTTCCATCTCCGCTCGGTAACCCTGGAAGCCCGTCTCAGTTCTTTGGTCAGGCCGGTCAGCCAGGCTGCCTGTTGATTGTACGAGTTTTGCTCTGCCTGAGGGGGCGGCCGAATCAAGTGTGGTTTTTATTGTGGTGTTATAAAATGTGGCAGCAGCATCTGTGTCATGAAGTGAGGCTATGTCTGTGAGAGGGAGGAGGGACTCAGAGAGCGATTGTAAATTGAGGTGTTTGAGATTTCTGCGAGGGTGGGTGAGTTTGTGGAGTGGGGGATGCGTACTAACAGAGGAGAGGGAAGAGAATGTCAGTAGGTTGTGGTCAGACAGGGGGAGTGGGGAGTTAGTGAGATTGGTGAGGGAACAGAGGCGGGTGAAGATAAGGTCCAGCGTGTGACCACCTTTGTGAGTGGCCGCAGAGGACCATTGAGTGAGGCCGAGGGAAGCCGTGAGCGAAAGAAGTTTAGAGGCCGCCGGGGTGGAAGTGTCAATGGGGATGTTGAAATCGCCCATGATGATGGTGGGGATGTCAGCAGAGAGGAAATGGAGTAGCCAGGTGGTGAAGTGGTCGAGAAGGTGGAGATGGCAAGTTCTGGGGGGCGGTAGATGACAGCCAGCTGGAGGTTGGAGGGGGAATAGATGCGGACGGAGTGCACTTCGAACGAGGGAATAGCAGCGGAGGGTGGAATTTGAATAGGAGTAAAGGAGCAGGTATCAGACAGGAGTAAGCCAACTCCTCCACCACGTTTGTTGCTGGGGCGAGGGGTGTGAGAAAGATGAAATCCGCCATAGGAAAGCGTAGCTGGAGAGGCTGTGTCACAGGGAGTGAGCCAGGTTTCAGTGATGGCAAGGAAGGAGAGTTTGTTGGTGATAAAGAGGTTGTGGATAAATGACAGTTTATTGCAGACGGAGCGTGCGTTCCATAGTGCTCCGGGTAGGGGGACTGGGGGAGGGGTGTGTGGATGGATAGGTATGAGGTTGACAGGATTGCAAAAAACGTGTGGAAGATCGTGGCAGGGTGTTAGAAATGAGTGTGGGGATGTGTTGAGGAGGGCCAGGATTTGGGGATACATCGCCAGCGATGAGGAGTAGCAGACAGAGTGTTAGAAGGTGGGAGCAGGATAAGCCATGGTGTGGTTAGTAGGTGTAGGGCCTCCTTACTCCTGTAATGTGAGTTTCTGACCTGTATGAAATGAAGTCTTACTCTGTCTTTAACGTTATATGCCCGGCTGACTTAGTGGTGGGGCCTTCTCTTGGATAGAACAGTGTCTCTGTATGCAGCGTCCTGCTAGACCCTGTCTTCCTGACCCGGCTCCGTATCAGCACTCCTGAGCTCCTAGAACTTGAAGTTCTCCAGGATCTCGGTATCTCCTACTAGTCGTGTAGACTCTAGCAAGCTCGGACCCGGTGTCCGGTTATTCAGAGTAGAGGTAAGCTATCAATGCTGTTTCAACCTCCGTTACTCTCTTCTTCTCTTCCACTCGCTTTCATCCTACTCCGACCTTTAGCATAAGCACACTAACAGTAGATGGCTGATTCTTCTCTCTCTTCACCACTCTCAAAGCGTCGGCACGCTTACTCCCTGAACTGCACTCAGTTGACTCAGTTCTGACTAGGCTAGAGTGGCTATCTCTCCACTGGTACTAGCCTCCACACATTGAACTAAGCTCAAGCTGCAGTCTTCAGGTTCTCTCAACAACTCTCAACTCCTCTCTGAGGTGACTAGCTTTCTGTTGTCTAGGAAGACTCTTCCTTGCTGTGACTTCACCATCCTTATATACTCTATGTAGGGCTCCCTCTGGTGGCTCTAGGGATTGGTGAAGGTGTTTTGTGTGCTATCAGGTCCTCTGTGGGTGTTACCTTTGCATCCCCCTGGAGAATAAGATTCCAAGCGTAGCTGGGCTCCACATTAGTGATAGGTTGAAAAGATGGGTTAGGGTTGTGTATGTTTTGGTAGTGAGGAGTGCAGGTAAAAAGGCAATACACAGAGCAGTTGGAATCTATGAGATTGCAGTACCCTGACTAACCACCACAACTAGAGGCAGCCGTGGAACGTTCCCACGTTGGTCCTAGACGCCTCGTCACAGCCTGAGAAACTAACTACACCTAAAGATAGAAAGAGGAAAGCTATCTGCCCGGAGCAGATCCCCAAAGAACATAGAAAGCCCCCAAACATGTAATGGTGGTTAGACAAGAAGAAATACTGACACAGACAGAAAATAGTATGAGCAAACGTGGGGCCCAAACTACCTAAATAGAAAAAGGGTAGGAAGGGCACTTACTGCAATCTCAAAAAACCCTGAAAAGCACCAACTCTACTAATTTCAAAAACACCTGAGATCACACGACCTTACCACCTAAATTAGTTCTCTGGTGTAACAAAATCAAAACAGCAGCCACTGAAAAAACTGGAAAAAACAATGTACAAACATCAGTGGCTGAACTAAACTGAGAGGCAAAAGCCCCGGAGGGGACCCCGAAGGCCCCACAGAAGTGCAGGACAAAATGCAAAAATCAAGCACAAAAAGAAGAAAATGTCTTATCTGTTAGCAGGAGATGCAGACACGACACAGAGGCTACAAAGGAAAAGGAATCAAGGATTGAGACCAGAACAATTGATCACCGGCAACCCTGATGGGAAGGCGATCCTTAATAAGACCTGACAGTAACACCTGATTCCCAATCTCACAATCTTCACTGGACAGTCCAGTACCGCTTGTAACCACCAGAGGGAGCTCTGCTCAGAACTCATTTCAGTCCATTCACAACAGTACCCCCCCTTGAGGAGGGGTCACCGAACCCTCACTTGAGCAACCAGGTCGGTCAGGATGAGTTCTATGATACGCACGGATGAGTCTCCTAGCATGGATGTCCGAAGCAAACATCAAGAATTGTCTTCCTGACCATAACCTCTCCACTTAACCAAATACTGGAGTTTCCGTCTAGAAAAACGAGAATTCAATATTTTCTCAACACCAAAACTACATATTGCCCTCAACCAGAACAGGGTCAGGAGGCAAAGCGTAGGAACCACTGGCTCAACAAACCTCTTCAACAAGGACTTGTGGAACACGTTATGGATCTTAAATGTCACTGGAAGAAGCAAACGAAAAGAACAGGATTAAGAATCTCCATGATCTTATAAGGTCCAATGAACTAGGCTTAAATTTAGGAGATGCCACTCTCATAGGAATATTTTTTGAGGACAACCAGACCAAGTCCCCACTTTAAAACCGAGGACCATCAGTCATGCGGTGAGCAAACCGTGGGCCCTCTCCTGAGAGAGGGACAACCTCTCACTACCTGGTCCCAAATCTGTTGCATACGCTCCACAACAGAGTCAACACCTGGACAGACGAAGCCTCGTCTGTCCTGAAGAAAATCGAGGTGAAACCCAGAATTAAGAAAAATGGAGACATCAAAGTGCAGAGCTAGCCCTATTATAAGGCAAACTCAGCCAAAGCAAAAAAGAGGACCAGTCATCTGATCAGCAGACACAAAGCATCTTAGATAAGTTCCAATGTCTGGTTTGTTCTCTAGTTTGACATTGGTTGAGGATGAAAACGCGAGGAGAAAGACAATTGAACACCAAGTTTAGAACAAAAGGTTCTCCAAAATCTGGAAAAACTGGACTCTCTGTCAGACACAATGTTCTCAGGAATGCCATGCAAACGAAACCACGTGCTGAAGGAACAAAGGCACCATTCAGAGGAGGAAGGAACTTAGGTAATGGCAACAGATGTATCTCTTGGAAAACTATCACAAATCACAGATGACGGTCATTTCTCTGAGAAACAGGGAGGTCGGAAATGAAATCCATAGAGATATGGGTCCATGGTCTCTTGGGCAAGGCAATGCATCAACAAACCACTAGAGCGAGAGCAAGGCTTGGAGCGAGAGCAAGTCCCGCAGGACTGCACAAATTCCTGACATCACGAGACAGGTAGGCCACCAAAAGGACGACTAACAAGTCTCTGGTACCAAAATTCCGGGACCGGCCAACGGAGAACATGAATCTTCAGACATCACACTCTTTTTCCACTGGTCCGGGACAAACAAATTTCCCAACAGGGCAGCGCTCGGGCCTATCTCCTGACACCCCTCCAGAGCCAGTCTCAAATTGGGGAGAGGCGGAAAAAACTTACACCTTCTTTCAGAATAACAGAAGGTTCAGATACTCAGGAGAGTCCGCAAGGAAACTCCTCGAGAGGGCATCGCCTTAACATCTTAGTGCAGGAAGAAAAGGAAACCACAAAATTAAAACGTGTGAAAAACAAGGCCCACTGGCCTTGTCTAGGATTAAGTCGCTTGGCTGATTCCAGATAAACCAGATTCTTATGGTCCGTAAGGACCACCACTGATGTTTGGCTCCTCCAGCCAATGTCTCCACTCTTCAAAAGCCACTTCATGGCCAATAACTCCGATTACCCACGTCATAATTACGTTCAGTAATAGAAATTTTCGAGGAAAAAGGCACAAGGGTTACTTTTAGAGGTCTCTGGATCTCTTTGGGACAAAACGGCACTGCCCCAATTTCAGAGGCATCAACCTCACCTGAAATGGCAGGAGAAACATCAGGCTGCCGTAGAACAGGAGCAGAAGTGAATCTCTGCTTAAGTTCTGAAATGCAGGACTGCCTCAGGAGGCCAATTCACCACATCAGAACCCTTTTGGTCAATCAGTTAATGGTTTAACAATAACGAGAAATTACCAATAAATTTACGATAAAAATTGGCAAAACCCCAAAATCTTTGAAGAGCCTTTAATGAAGTAGGTTGGACCCAATCACAGATGGCTGAACCTTGACGGGTCCATTTCAATAACAGATGGGGACAAAATGAATCCCAAAAATGAGATCCTCTGTATGCCAAAAGACACTTTGATCCCTTCACTACAGAGATTCTCTCTCAAAATCTGGAATACAGTTCGAACATGTTTCACTGGAGAGTCCAGTCATTAGAAAAAATAAATATCATCCAAATAAACAATCAGAAATTTATCCACAAATCCTGAAAATGTCATTCATGAAGGACTGGAAGACAGAAGGAGCATTAGTGAGCCCAAAGGGATCACAAGGTACTCAAATGCCCCTCAGGGGATTAAATGCCGTTTTCCATTCATCCCCGTGCTTTAATGCGAATAAGGTTATATGCCCACCTGAGGTCAAGCTTGGTAAACAAGTAGTGTTTTTCACCTGGAAAACAGGTCAGAAATCAAGGGTAACGGATATTGATATTTCACAGTAATATTGTTCAAAGACGAATAATCATACACGGCCTTAATGACCCATCCTTTTTGCCAAAGAAAAAAAAACGGCACCTAAGGTGAAGAGGATGGTCTGATATGACCCTTCTCCAATGACTCCTTGATATAAGACCGCTTAGCGTCATGTTCGGTACAGACAAGTTTAAAAAGGCGACCTTTAGGGATTTACTACAGGCACTATTCAATAGCGCAGTCATAGTCCTATGGGGAGGCAAGGATGCAGATTTACTTTCGCTAAAAATCAGAAAAATCAATCAAAAAGTCAGGAAATCCCTGAGCCTGGGGGGAGACAGAAAAAACAGGAGTGGTTGGTATTAACACATTGGCAGCCCCAACTGGTTACAGACACAGATTTCCAATCCAAAACAGGTTATGAGACTGTAACCAAGGGAAACCAGTACGATAATGTCATGCAGATTATACAGAACCAAAAATTTGCAGCTCTCTGATGATCAGGTTCAACCCTCATTATACCGAGTAGAGAACTGAGGTTTTTTCAGCTTAAAGGGGTAGAATCGATCCCCAGTAGGGGAATAGACTTCCGTAGGGGTATCAAGGGAAACCCACAACGTTTAGCAAAATCAAAATCCATCAGGTTAATAGTCTCCGAATCAACGAAAGCCTGAGCAGAAAATGAGGACAGAGGTTTAAAAGGGAACAGTAAAAAAAATTTAGTTAAAACATACCAGACAATGAGGTGCAAAACGTTTTCCCCCTTAGGGAGACTAAAATAGCTTTGAGAGGATCCCACAGTAAAAAAAACCATTGCGCTTTCAAAAATCATGACGCTGTCCCCCAAACCCCCTCTTCACATGAAATGGATTCAGAAAAGGTTAAAGGCAAAAACTATTCCAGCATATTCTGTCACGCAACGTTTTGTCAATTTGAACGCAAAAGACATGAATATTGAGCCCCGAGGGGACAGGAAACCCCCCTAACCCCTTTTACATTTTTGAAGATTTCCAAAAAAAAGGGGTCCCAAAAAAGGGGTTTCTTTGGTGGGGAGCCCCCCCCACGGAATCTCTAAACATTTAAAATCAGGCCCAAACCCCCGATTTTTTCCCAAACCCAAGGGTTTTTTTATTGATGGGGGCATTGGTATCGCAAAAACCCCAAAAGGCCCCAAAAAAAAATCAACTCACCCCAAAAAAAGGATCCAGGTGTCAGGGAAAAACCCCCAAAAATTGAGGATGCCCCGCAGGAGAGAGTGAAAAATTTTTAACCCCGCTGCGTGCGTTCCCTGGGACTTAGTTTTTTTAAAGGAAAAAAAAAAATTTCAATTTTTTTTTAAATTCGAAATTGGGACCCCCCAAAAAAAAATTGGCGGGGAACCCCAGGTTCCCCAAAGGCAAGGGGGAAATAGGTGCAATACTCCAAACCCCAGGGAAGCTGACCCCCAAAGGCCCGACAGTTTTGCAAACTCCATTAAGAGAAAAACCCCCCCAGCCCCCGAGATAAGAGGGAAAAAAAAATGCAACAAAAGAAAAATATCTCTGAAAAAATTGAAAACCTTTTTTTTTTTTTTCCCAATTTTTTTTCCCCCTTTGTGAGAAAAAACCCAATTTTAAAAATTTTTTTTTTTTTTTGGGGTGATATGTTTTTTTTGGTGTGAGGAGTGCGGGTTTAAAAAAGGCATACACCGAGATTTGGGAAAACTATGGATTGCAGTACCCCGACTAACCCCACAATAGAGGGGCCCCCTTTTGGGCGTTCCCCCTTTTGGGCCTAGACGCCTGTCACAGCCTTTAGGGAAATAAAATACACCCCCAAAAATAGAAAAGGGGAAAAAAATCTGCCCGGAAACAGTCCCAAAAACATAGAAAACCCCCCAAAATTAAAAAGGGGTTTTTAAAAAAAAATTGACACAGACAGAAAAATAGTTTGAGGGAAACGTTGGGGCCCCCAAAAACCTTTAAAAGAAAAGGTTTGGAAGGGCATTACGCAATCTCAAAAACCCCGAAAAAACACCAAAAACCCATAATTTCAAAAACTAGAACACAACCCCCATCACCTAAATTGTTTTTGGTGTAAAAAAATTTTAAAAAAAGCCACTGAAAAAATGGAAAAAAGCAAAAGTACAAAAAAAAGTGGTGAAAAAAAAATGAGAGGGCAAAAGCCCCGGGGGGGCCCGGGAAAGGCCCCCCGAAGTGCAGGCAAATGCAAAAAAAAAGCACAAAAAAAAAAGAAGAAAAGTTTTTGTTAGCGGAGATGCGACACGAACAGCAGGCTTTCAAAAGGAAAAAAAGGAAAAAAAAAGGGTTGAGCCAGAAAAATTTATCACCGGCAACCCCGTGGGAAAGGGGGATCCTTTATAAAAACCCCCCAGTAACACCGAAATTTCCCCTCCCACAAAAATTTCCCCACAGTCCCCCACCCTTGTAACCCCAGAGGGGGCCCCTGCTCAGAATCATTTTTTGGGGCCATTCACAAAGGGGGTTTGGGGGGGGATTCTGGAACCCCAATTTTTTTTTTTTTATATTTTAGCGCCCCCAATTCCCCCGCGCTTTTGGACTTATTGAACTGTCCCCCAGGGGCTCCCCAATTTTTAAATTCCCTACGTATGTCTTTGGATTGTGGGGGGAAACCCGGGTTTTGGAGGAAACCCCCGCAAACAAGGGAGAAATAAAACCTTGAGGTTGTCCCTTTTGGGGGGTTTTTAAAGGACCCCCCCCCCTGCAAGGCGCAGTGTAACCACGAGCCCCCCTGCCGCGGCGGGTGTGCCCGTTGGTTTTTTTTTAAAAGGTTTTTTTTTGTGGGTTTTCCCCCGGGGGAAACGTTATAAAAAAAATAAAAAAGCATTCCAGCAACCCCTTTGGGTTTTTCCCCCAAATTTTTGGGGCCCCCGCTGTTATTTTTCCCCGGGGGTAATCGATCAGGTTAAAAAAACAGGGTGTTTATTTTTTTTGGTAATGCCCTGATTACGCGCCCTAGGATTGCATTGAACGCTCACTTTCCCCATGTGGGATGCCCACCATGCCCCAAAAAAGGTTCTGTTTCGGTTGGTACCCGGGTTGGAGGGGGAACTCTCCCCCCGGCCCCCCGGGAAATTTCCCCCAAAAATAGAAATAAAAAAAAAAAGGGATTACTTCGTCTATCGGCCCCCCCGGGGTCCCCCCTCCTCGCGGCATGCCGGCAAAATTCTTTTTCCCGGGTGCTTA
>JARQOD010000003.1:148081770-148101328 GCA_033576555.1 Oophaga sylvatica
AAAAAGGGTTTTTATACCGCATGCATTGCCTGTAGGCCCCCTTTTCCGCGCGCCCAATTATGGGTTTGCGAAGCTGTGACCCAAAGGGGCCGGGAAACCCCGCCCCTTTTACGGAACCCAGTGCCAGGTCCCTGAATGGGCTTGTCCCTGACTAAAATCGGGGCTAATTGCAGAGAAAGGCCCCTTAAAGCCCGATAGGAGCAGGGACAGGGTTTCACCCTTTTGGGCACGTCTCATAAAACCCCGGCCTGCGGGGGCCCGGGCGCTCTCACTAGCAGACGCAGGGGAAGCGAACCCACACTGCTGCCTTTCCCGTCGGGCCCTGGGCTCTTTCAGTTCCTTTCCCCCGCTCTCCCCCCCCTCTGACAAGTGATCGTATTGGGATTTGTTCAGAAGGGTCCCAAATTTGGGGCACCAAATTGTCGGACAAAATTGACAGTTTGATTGAAGTGCAATCAAACCTTGGGAAGCAGAGTCCCCCTTGACCCGGTCATAAGTGCCTTCAAAAGACCCCGGAAACCCAAAAAAGTTTTTGGATCTCATCCGAGTTTGGGGAAAATAGTGCACGCCCCGGGAAAAAACCCGGAAAACCTTCGGGACAAAAGGCTCTCAAAATAGATATCCTTTTCTCCCGAGCTTCTTAAGAAAGGGGCGGAATCCCCTCGGTGATCCCCGTGTCGCGTTTGGCGTCAAAAACGTCCTTCCCTTCCAAGGTTCCTCGATCAAGGAACCAAAGGATCTTGTTAAAGGGTTTGGCCCGCTGGGTGTTTAAGCATCGGGTTCTGCTTCTCCCTTCTTTCAAGCATTTGGGGTTGCAAAGGGCCTTACCTGGTCGGAGTCCAAAAATAGACGTTAGGTATTGAGGTACCATCTGAGAACTGAGTTTCTAATAGATAGCACTTGCGGGAGACTTCTTTAAAAATGGTCCGGGGTTCGGCAAATTGCGCAGCCTAGCTGTGCAATTTCAATTGCCACGAAGATCTTTGTGGTTTGAACCTGGCGACAATTCAATCTAAAAGAAATCGTTTACACCCTTACCTTTCAGAATGGTGGTTATTTGGCGAAAGGTTGGATCGCCATATCTGATGCGACGGGGGGGAAGACAGTTCCCTTTCCCTCAGCAAAAGATTAAGCACCCTTTTTCCCCGACGCTTCACCTGCTTTGGCCTTTTCGAACCCAGGGGGGGCCGCCCCCACCCCCGGGGTTCAGTGGGCCCGCACCCAAGATCGCGGTCCCTACAGGACCAACCTTGGGAAGGGGCAAAACAACCAAGATAAAAGGGGCCCAAAAACCCAAATTTGGACAAATGACGGGGCAAAAATCCGGCAATTTCCAGAGGGGCCCCTTACCTGGTTTCCCCCCATTTGGCTATCGAACCCGAGAGTGGGTCGGGATTTTAATTTCCCTCGGGGCAAAATAGAATTTTCCAGCCTTTCCCTCAAATTTTTTTTTTCCTGCGCCTTCCCAAGGAGGAATCTGGGGGTTGCCCTTTTCGGGGGGGCGGTTTTTGGGCACGCGGGGTTTCGTCCCTGTACCGGAGATCGAAAAAGGGTCGGGGGTTTTACCCCAACCTGTTCATTGTCCCCCAAAAAGGGGGGTACCGAAAGGCCCCATTCGGGATCAAAGGACTAAACCCGGGGTTTGTGAATTCGGTTTTTCCCGTTTGGAATCTCTCCGTTGGTCATTGCGCAGGAAAAGGGGAATTTCTAATAAATAAATTTCAGGATCTATCTCACCCCCCATTTTCCCTCCCACCAAGATTTCTTCGTTTGCCGGGGGAAAACTTCATCTTCAGTTCGCGCCTTGCCATTCGGGCAGCCAACCCCCCAGGGTGTTCAAAAGGTCAAGGCGCGTTGTGTCCATTTTGCACCCAGGGGGGCATCCCGCCTTACTTAACGTCTCCCCATCAAAGGGTTTTTTCCCTCTTTTTAAATCTGGAGGGAAAATGCAGCATTACGTTTTTCACCCCTTTCCCCTGGGGGGGTGGGAATACGAAGAAAACATTCCTGTGCCATCTCGGGAAAATACCTTTTTTTGGGATGAATTTCACCCGCCAGGGGTTTATAATCTTCCTCAGGGCGGCCTTTGGGTTTTCCGTCAAGAGTACGGTTCCTTGCCAACCAAATTCCCACACCATCGGTTTTTTTCATGAGGGCCCGGGAAGGAGGTGGAGCAAAAGAGGCTATTCCTTTTTCCCAATTTTATCTTCGCCCCCTTTTAACATGCACTTTGGCAGTAGGACGGGGCCCCTTTCTCCCTCAAATCTTTGGTGGTCGTCCCTGCGGTCAGACGCTCTAAAGTGGTGGACGAAAAGCACCACCTTTTACGGGTCGGTTGTTTCCTCCAAATTTTGGTTGGTTTCACAACGGGCGCCCCCGCTCGGAGGGGAGTGTTTCGTCACCTACAGCCCAGGGGAAATTGGGCTCAGCAGGAAACGACCCTTCCCATCAAAATTTTTGAGATCCGAGTATTCGGCTAGGGTCTGAGAAATTTTCACCCGCATCTGGGGCCACCCGTCAGAATACAATCGGGGGCAAAGCCCCGGGAGTGGGAAATAAACCATCAGGGGGGTACCCGCGCAGGGCGGGCCCTCCAGGTAAAAAAAGATTCTACTGGGAGAGGTAAATCACCGTGATTTCAGCGGTCCACTTCGGGCGAGGAAAATGGGTGGGATTTTTTAGCCGTCACGGCAAAACCAGGGGGAAAGGTGCTTCTCCCCCAGGTTTTTCAGCAGATAGCCGACGCGGGGAACCCCCGGTGGACCTGTTTCTTCCCAAAATAAATGCCAAGGTGCCCAACTTCGTCTCCCGGCGGGGTCCCGGCATTTTCGTAGACGCTCTGGTCCTACCATGGGTAGTTTCATTTTTCCATACGTTTTACCAAAACCCTTCTCCAAGGGGATCAGAAAGATCAGGGTAGGGGGTTCCGCGATATTAATCGCTCCCGGTTTTCCGGGCTTTATGGTACGCAAATGTAAATTGCTCACCGACCCCAACCCTCGAGCCAGAGCGGTGGACCTTCTCTCCCAGGGCCCCATTTACCCCAGAACCAGCGGTCCTGTTTTTGACGGCCTGCGTTGAATCTTGGCTGCCAGGGCTGGATTCTTAAAAAAGGTCGCTACCAACGATGGCTAACGCCCGAAAGCCCGTTTCGGCTCGCATCTACCCGGTACTTGGAAGGTCTTTTTATTGGTGCAGGGAACAGGGTTGTTCCCCGCTCCCCCTTTTCAATTCCGAACTTCTTCTTTTCTCAGGCAGGGCCTGATCAGGTCTAGCGCCTAGACTTTAGACGACAGATTCAGCTTTGTCGGTTTTTTTTTTCAGCGAAAGACGGTCTAATTTTCAGGTTAGGACCTTTATTCGGGGGTTTCCATATTTTCCTCCCTCAAACCCCTTAGAGGTTTGGGACCTCAATCTAGTCCTGGGGTCCAAAGGGTCCCTTTTGAATTTCGGAAGTTTCTCTATCATTTTTTTCCTGGAAAGGGGGTTTTTTGTAGCCTTACATCCAAAGGCGGGTTTCGGAGCTGGTGCACTGTCTTGTCGAGCTCCGTATTTTACTTTTCCAAGGATAAGGGTGGTTCAGGACCAACACCCCTTTTTTTGCCTAAGGTTGTGTCCTATTTCTAAATGAGGCTTGTTTGCCCATTTTGCCCAGCCCGACGCACCGATGGAGAAGGTCCCATACGCTGGATTGGTGAGGCACTCGGAGAAAGTTCTCAGGGCGTTCCTTTGACGCGGAACGCTGTTGCCTCCCTGAAGGCGCAGGAAGGGACTTGGTTTAAGAAACCGGCTAGGGGATTCGGTTAGCCATTCAGGGGTTACTGTATCGAGGCACGGTGGTTCCGCGGGGTCAAGGCTCACCCCCAGAGCGGTGGGGCCTCCTGGGCCCCGGCATCAGGCTTCGGTGGAACAGGTTTTAAAGCACAACCTGGTCCAGTCCCTGCATACTTTTCCAAGTTTTTAATGTCCAACCCAGACTTCTGCGGATGCCTCTGGTGAAGGATTCTTCGGCGCGGTTGCGCACCTTAAGCAAATCTTGGATAAATTACATTTTTGGGGGTTTCCCCCCCAAAGGGGGAGCTTTGGGACGTCCCAGTCCTGTGTCCCCCAATGAGACGAAGGAGAAATACGGGATTTTTGTGTTACTCACCGTAAAACCTTTCTCCGAGCACCATTGGGGGACACAGACCTCCCTAAGAGCCGGCTGGCTTTTATTGAGTTAACTCTTTCTCCTTAAATTGGTATCGCAGTTTTTTTTTCTTCTGAATTTACATCGGTTTAACTCTTGATTTATTTTTTAGCCTCATGCTTTTTGCACAAACTGGGTTTGCCTGGGCAGTGCGAGGTGTATCGGCGGAGGAGGTCAACCTTTTTTTTTCTTATGTCAGCCTCCTTCGGCAGAAGAAACACCCACAACCCCTTTCCCGTGTCCCCCAATGAGTGTTCGGAGAAAGGATTTACGGTGAGAAAAAAAAATCCGATTTCGTTTAGGCATCTCATTAATGTGTAAACGCCATGTAAAATTAGCATTGTCTAATGTATTGTTGGGTTATTCAAAGTTCCAGCAATAGTACGAACCGTTTGGATGTTAAAAAAAAAGTGTAGTTTAAGCCAAAAACTTAAAACAAAAATGAAATTGGGTAAATGTGCCCCAGCCCTTGGAAGTGCATTGGGCATGGTACAATTATTGTGTTTCCCCTTATTATTGGGAATTAAAATGTACCGCCTTCTACTAAAAATGTTGTACAAGTGTCTGGTTTCTCTGTTTTCCCTTTTTATGCCCATAACTGTCCCAAAACCCCCTGGTCCACCTGACAACCATTATAGTTTTGGTTTTGTGACCCCCCCACCTTGTTCCTATAAGTTCTTTTTCCCATGTCCTCTTTTACGACTTTAAAGGCAAAGAAGGATATTCAAGGGCCAGTACGTTTTTGCCCACTTTTTTTATTGCTGTCCCATGAAATTTATAACTAGTGGGGCCCGATTCTAACGCATCAGGTATTTAAAATATTAGTAGTTTATTTTGGTGAAGAATACACAGGTTTTATGGGAAATTTTAAAAACATTTCATTGTGGTGCTGTTTGGGGGCACTGGGGACTGGTGGGGTTTAAGTGGAGGCCCGTAGGCAGGGTACTTTCCCGCCCGAGCCCCTTGCATCGCCGCTGCCTCCATGCGGCAGATGTTGCGGCACCGTCAGGAGACACGGCAGCCGCTGTCCCCAAAGCTTGAATGAAATTCAAACCTGCGCCAACCTCGGGCCGGACTGCGCCTGCAACAGTGCGCGGGATTTCCGTACAATAGAAATAGACAATTATATAGATTTTTTAAAAGCCCAACCCAGCTTTTTTTTCCCGACCCTTTTCACACCCAGAAAAATTTTTCTTCCAGTTTTCGCACTGCCGGTCAGTCTTCTCAGGTTTTGACCTACCGATTGCTCCAGTGTCTAGGGAGCGGAAGCACTTCAAGAAGTCTAGAATTAAAAAAAAAAAAAAAGGACGCGCCCTAGTGCTGCATTCATAACCCCCTTTCCGACATCGGGCACAATAGTATGCCGATGTCGAATTCCCCCCCTTTGATGTGGGCTCTGGCAGTGAACCACATATTCCCGGGACATGTCAGCTGTTTTGAACAGCTGACACGGGCCCACAATAGCCGCGGGTGGAATCACAATCCACCCGTGGCTATTAACACATTAAATGCCGCTGTCAAACACTGACAGCGGCATTTAACAAGCACTTCCGGCAATCGCGCTGGAAATCCGCCCACTGGTGACCTGCGTCACAAGATCGTGGGTTACTGGTGTGTTGGCATGACAACTGAAGTCTCCTGGAGGCCTCAATGGTTGTCAGTGCCGGCTTGCTGTGAGCGCCACACAGTTGTCAGCTCTCAAAGCAAGTAATTCTACTACATAGAGGTGAACTGATCACCGCCTATGTAGCAGAACCATCGGGTTATGGCAGGTTCTAGTCTCCCATGGAGACTATTGAAGCATGCCAAAAGTAAAAAAAACAGTTTATTCAAATCATCCCCCTTTCGCCCCATTCAAAATAAAACAAAAAAAAATCCAACACACATATTTGGTATCTCCGCGTTCAGAATCACCTGATCTATCAATATAAAAAAAAAAAAATTAACCTGATCGCTACACGGCGTAGCAGAAAAAGTAAAACGGCAGAATTACATTTTTTTGGTCACCGCGACATTGCATTAAAATGCAATAACGGGAGATCAAAAGATCATATCCGCACCAAAATGGTAATTTAATAAATACTGAACGTCAGCTCGGCGAGCAAAAAAATAAACCCTCAACACGAGATCACAAAAAATGGAGACGCTGTGGGTATGAAAAAATGGCGCAATTTTTTTTTAACAAAAGTTTGGAATTTTCTTCTAACCACTTAGATAAAAAGAACCTAGACATGTTTGGTGTCTATGAACTCGTAATGACCTGGAGAATCATAATGGCAGGTCAGTTTTAGCATTTAGTGAACCTAGTAAAAAAGCCAAACAAAAAACAAGTGTGGGATTGCACTGTTTTTTGCAATTTTACCACACTTGGAATTTTTTTCCCGTTTTCTAGTACACGACATGGTAAAACCAATGGTGTCATTCAAATGTACAACTCGTCCGGAAAAAAACAAGCCTCACATGGCCATATTGACAGAAAATAAAAAAAGTTATGGTCAGGGAAGAAGGGAACGAAACGAAAATACCTCCGGGTTTAATGAAATGGAGAAGGTGAGGGCTGACAGAAAGGGGATATGGTAGTACACTCACCTTGGAGGGATGTGCAAATGCCAATCACAACCCTGTTTTCAAATCCAGAGATGGAAGGAATGAGTTGCAGCTTGTTCCAGGTGATGGTCCGGTGCAGGAACCACCATATATCAGAGAAATAGTAAAAAAATAAAAAAGAGGGTGATAAAAACGCTGCGAAGCATGACAGACAGGCAGCTAAGACTGGCCTGAAGAAGACATATGTACGATGTTGATACTTGTAGCCCTTATTCTTATAAATTCTTATGAAGATATTACCTGCCTGTCTGTCATACTCAGCAGTGTTTTCATCACCTATTTTTTTATTTTATTTTTATACTATTTATTCAATATAAGTCTATGGGATCTAGAAAGAGGCTGTCAGACTTAGATTAAGAACTTGTGACCTTTACTTCTGACTTCCGGTCAGTCACAAGATGACGGTGCGAGTGCTGGGAACAGCTGAAGACTGGCTGGTAACTATAATACTACGGCTGACGTCAGTGAGGCTGCGCGGAGTCCCTGGCTGACCTGAACTCGATAGCGTGGGAAAAAGTTCAGAAACTTTTCCACGCTAATCAGTTCATCTCCAGTCAGCCGGGGCGCCTGCGCAGACATGATTTCATTCATTCTGCAGTGGTTTACAGCCAGGCCTGTTAGCATTAGCACCGGTCCTTGTAAATTAGTTAACCCCTTGAGATGGATTGCAGGGCGGGACCTGACTGAACAGCGGAGAGGTATGGATATTGCTGTTTTTTTATTTATATTTTTTCACAAGAGAACAAGGGATTCAGTTGTACTGGCAGAATAATAAATTTGGTCAAAAACTTTGTGTATTTTTTTCATTAAAAGAATTTTTAATTAATGTGTGTGTGTGTGTATGTGTGTCTTTATTAACCCTTTATTACTATAGGATTAGTAATGGATAGTTGTCTTATTGACACCTCTGCATTATTAACCTGGATTAGGCTACTTTCACACATCAGTTTTTTTCCGTCAGGCAGAATCCGGCTATTTTTTTTTTTTTAGAAAAACCGGATCCGGCGTAAATTGTGGAAAACTGATTAAACGGATCCGTTTTTCCGCCAAATCAGTCAGCAGATCCGGCAAAAAAAAGGACCCGTTTCATCAGTTTTCCATCCAGTTCGTCCGTTTTTTTTATCAGTTTTACGACGGATCCGGTTTTTAAAAACGCCCATGGGAGGCTCCCAAACGATGATCTGTTTCCTGGGGGCTGGCAAATTGGATCTGAGCATGCTCAGACTTAAAAACCGGATCCGGTTACCGGATCGGCGCCCATAGATTTTCATTGTAGTAAAAGCCGGAAGCGCCACATCCGGCGCTGTCCGTTATTTCGCCGCAGGCAAAAAAAACGTTATTGGAGACGTTTTTTCCAGACGCCGGAATTAAAATTTTAGCCGGATCCAGAAAAAAATGGAAGAAACGGGAGGCCATGAGGCGCGATCCGGCGACAATAGAAGTCAATGAGAAAAAAACGGATCCAGCGGCAGATTTCGCCGGATCCGTTTTTTTAAAAAATAGCCGGATCATGCTTGACTGAAAAAACCTGATGTGTGAAAGTAGCCTTAATGTCACCTTTCGATAGCAAGGTGACATTAACCCCTTATTAACCCATGAGCCACTGCTAAAGGCAATGGGAATAGAGCGGCTAAGTGCCAGAAAAGGCACATCTTATAGATGTGCCTTTTCTGGGGTGGCTGGGGCCAGATGTTTGTAGCCAGAGGGGGCCAAAAACAATAGTCCCTCTCTAGGCTCTTAATATCTGCCCTCACTCACTGGCTTTCCCTCTCTCGCGGAGAAAATTGCGCGGGAGCCCACGCAATTTTTTTTTCGCTAGAGTTCCACATTTTTCCTAACACAAACTAATAAATTGATTAAACACTGACATATATAAATCGTTTTGATATGACATGGTTTACTATATGTAAAACCATGTGTCATATGTCGGGTTCAGTAATGATTTTACTGAAGTCGGCAATTGATTTAGCGGCTTTTAAAAAATGATCCGGTGAAAACTGGAAGAAACGGATGAAAAACAGATGCAACGGATCATTTTTTTTCGACAGATCGACGAAAAAACGGATCCATCTCATCACAATCTACGACGGATCCGTCGACAACGGATTGTGACTGATGGCAAAAAATGATGTGTGAAAGTAGCCTTAGCTCTTTCACACATCCGTTTTTTTGTATCAGGCATGATCCGGCGTATTGGTAAAAAAACGGATCCGGTACGGATGCGTTTTTTTACCATTGACTTTTCATTAGCGCCGGATCGTGTCTGATGTCATTGCGTTGTTTCCGTTTTTGTCCGGATCCGGCGGAAATGTACATTCCGGCGGCCGAACAAAACGGTGCATGTAGCGTTTTTTTTTGTTTGCCGGAGCCGCCTGATATGCCTGAAGCGGCGCATCAGGCGGCCGGAAACAATAGAAGTCAATGAAACCGGATCAGATTTTTGTGCAATCAGTCAAAAGTGTGATCCGGTTTCTGGAACTGAGGTCGACTACTACTACATTTTCCAGTGTACTACTACTACATTTTCCAGTGTCTCCGGGCATCCAAAACCCTCTTTTTCTGGGTTCAAACGGATCCGTTGCATCAGTTTTTTTTATTTCAGTGCCGGATCCGTCCCTTCAGGTGTTCGACGGATCATGCCTGATACAAAAAAACGGATGTGTGAAAGAGGCCTTAGGGCGCTAACCACTTCCCTTACACATCTGCATATTTCGTTTATGACATTAACAGGTACTGATTAGTGATGAGCGAGTATACTCATCTGTTGATCTGCGAGTATTTGGAAGTCCTCGGAAATTTAGTTTCTGTTGCCGCAGCTGCATGATTTGCGGCTATTTGACAGCCTGAATACATCTGGGGATTCCTTAACAAACAGGCATTCCTCACATGTATTCAAGCTGTCCAGCAGCCATAAATCATGCAGCTGTGGCATACTCGCTCATCACTAGAACTGATCATTATTTCTATACACAGACAAGAAGTGAAACATCCAAAAAGGATAATACATTATTTTATATAGATATATTTATATTTTAGTATTTTTCAACCATTTTCTTGTCGTCCTATTTTACAACATACAAAATAAACTTCAGTATCTATAAGTTCAGATTATTTTAGAGTAAAATATACATTAGAAAAGAATAAGTACCAACTCTGCTCAATGTTTAACCCTTTTTTGCCAAGAAGAAGCAAAGCATTGTGGGCCAGACTAGTGCATCTTGGGAGATGTATGCGCACCACTCTAGGCTTCACAGTAGTGGAGTGTGCACACCACGGATGCTCTGCAAACCACCGCTTTGTGTCCTATTAGCAGTCTGAAAGGGGGAGTAGTGTATAAGCAAGGGGTCACAGTTCATGCACCGATTGCCACTCACGACTTGGCTTTTGGGAATGTTTTCACGTTTGGCTGGAGAGTGTGAAATTTGAGATGAACAAAAAGATTCTTGGCACCTGGTCAGGTGTCCATTTTGGTACTCCTTGGCAAGTGGACCAGGGCAACTCTTGCTATTAGATAACATCGCTGGTGCCACCAAGGATGATGGCATTCAAGTACCAGACAAAAAATTATAGACTGTGTTGGTCCAGCTGCCACATAGAAACAGAGTGGACACTGGATAGGGTGCGGCAAATCTTTTTTGCTCATCTCTAAGGTACAGTCTCCTAGCTTCCACAATGATGTCCGGCTGTTATGCTACCAATGTGTCATTAATGTGGGAAAAACCCTGGAGACCTACCACTTTCACTTTGCCAATTAGTGGGGACACCAGGAGAAAGTCCCATATAATCATAGGTGCTAAAACCTGGGAGAAAAACCCTTTAGCCGCTTGAATCTAATCTCCTGGGACAGCCCTAGTCTCTATCCATTTATGTTGATTAGTAGTGACATAGGAGTGCTGCAATCCTCCCTATGATTGGATATCCAGGGCAGACCAGGTATTTCATATAAACAGGTAATAACCAATATTGCTATCTGAATAGTTTTTAAACTGGACTTCTCTGGCTGCATATGTCAATGCCCCAAATTTATTTAAACATAACTTAAGAAATGTGCACATCTTAATATCTATCCAAGTGCTTGTTATTGTCTTAATGACTTCATTTTATTTTCCTGGACATTTGTGTGGCTTTTTCCTCATCATAAAACTGGAAGTCAATCAGGGATTATTACATGCTCTGCAATGCAGTGCACGGTGGGATATTTTTCACACTTTGGTGCAATCTTTTTTGGTCCTTGGTGTTTCTTTCAAAAACACAGGATGCTCTAGGTGTGACTTACTTTTAGTTATTTTTCAATAGACTTCTCTATGGAGAGAGGTCTAAAGAAAAAAAAAAAAAAAAGACACCCAGGAAGTACTTCGTAAAATACAAGAAAAAAAAAAAAACTGAGTGAAGGAAGCTGTAGGCTGCATTCACACATCCATGTGTTACTATCCAAGACAAACGGATCAACTGTTCTCAGGTGCCAGTTTTTTTCTTCACTGAAGTAGATAGACCAAACTGCTTTTATCCATTGACTCTTAATGGCTCAGTTAAAACCGGATGGAAAACGGAGGTATGAAGTCTGTCTTCATTGTCTTATAAGGATCCCCACAGACTAATCGCCAGGTATGAGACACAAACGGATGAGAATAGGATATGCTTGGAGTTGAACAGATTCTCAACTCTCAGGCCCATGATTTTAATGGATGTGTTGAATTAACAGCCATTCTACTCTTATGAGTCCAAGAACTACCGGATTAAAAAAAAAAAAAAACTATGATGTGTCACACAGATGTGTGAATGCAGCTTTATAAGAGAAACTCTTATTATGGCAGATGTGCAAAGAGCGGACACCAATGTGGGGGAAGTCCTCCAACTATACCAGCAGCTGGCGTAAACTGTAGAGCAAGGGTACAGATATTCCACGAGTCCAGCCATTAAGCAGCAATCACTGACACCAAATGTGAACCCCTGATATAAGGCAAAATGATTCCCTACAAACCCAAGCAGCATTGGGGTGTTGGCAGTCTAAACTGCTCCCTTAGTGTCTCCAGTATCTCTATACACAGATGTAAACATGCTGCAACAGAAAATGACAGTAAATGTCTCTATACAGTGCACTGTGACAATGCAGAGTACCTCTGCACTGGTGCTATATTGCTTTTCTAACTACACGCTACAAACGTCCAATACCAGAGTATGGTCCATTAGAAACCTTAGTATTGTCATAGCTTGTTACACATCACCAGGGAGGAAACTGGTAACCATATTGCATTCCTGAAATATACGGCAAGGGATTAATACTACAGTCATAGCGATTTCAGAACTGAAAAAGAAAAAAAAAAAAAACAGGTAGGAGATGGAGGGTATAGGTATAAAATGTATGTGAAGAAGAAGAGAGGTGAAAGGGGGAGATTCCAGTGACCTAAAAATGAAAATCACCACTTATGACCCTCTTATCTGCATAGACAGCGAAGTGCATAACCACCCAAAAAAAAAAAAAACTTGTTCCCATCACCGTATTAAACACAAACAACCTCCACTAAAACGAATCAGAGTCTCTGTAATTCCAATGTATCCCTCTGTCGCCACGTATGCATCTTCTCCAGCCACGCTGCACTGTAAGTGTTGCTGAAAAATGTAGTATGCGATAATCATGCTCCCAGTTTCAACCATTTGAGGTCAACATCCCGAGTTTGTGCAGGTCTCTTTGGGTAACAGTTACAAAGTGCATTCTGTGGAGTACAAGGCCTGGGAGTGCTGGGCAGCTGGTCGTCACTAGTCTTCCTGGGGAGGTTATATGATCCTATAGTCTAACACGACTCTTCTCCCTTATGTGTCTACGTTGTGGAGTTTTACTTAGAAAAACCTCTTCCTACAAATGTATTAAACTATTCAGTTTCCCATGGCGTTAGCAAAAGTAACCATCTTTTAAGTCTGACAAATAGAGAATGGAAGGAGAAAGATCAGAAGTTCCTTGATTACACCCAGGAGTTGGAACCGCACAATGCCTACTCCCGTGCAAGGTATGGAGAGGGCGATGTCGGTGGCAAAGATATGGAATGCATAGACAGGCAGGGGGGGGGCACCCAGCTCCTTTTTGTTCACA
This sequence comes from Oophaga sylvatica, assembly GCA_033576555.1. Lineage (NCBI taxonomy): Eukaryota > Metazoa > Chordata > Amphibia > Anura > Dendrobatidae > Oophaga > Oophaga sylvatica. The sequence continues at coordinate 148,094,655 of JARQOD010000003.1, forward strand.
AATGTTGTCATGCGGGAGCGACCCAACTCATTAAAAGATGGGCAAAAAGGTCAAGGGCTGGGGGTGAAGAGTCCAGGCAGCAGAGACTTGCAATGTCATCTCACCTCGGAATTGGCGGCAGTGGAGGAGCTCCACGGGTTGCTAAAAAGAAAGGAAAAAAAAAAAAAAAAAACACCTGTCAGAGGAAATGTACAAAAATAAACGACCTTAAATGGGGTTCCCAGACATTTATCAACTAACCACATGATATGTGTCTTAATTTCTCAAACCACTCCCGGGGCCCCCAGATAAGTAGAATAGCTGTCCCAAAGTCTTGATTGAGAGCAGCGAGAACGTTAAAAGAGCAGTGATCAAATGTGTCTCCTATTCCTATTGAAAGTCATCAAAGATAGCCTTACAGCTTGTCTATAAACATCAGCCCCAAGATCCTTTTAATATGGCTGAGGAAAGGGCTATATTCTAGTGCGAGTCTCCACAGCAGGACCCCTAGCGATCACACACTTGTCACATTTTTCTGTGGAAGTTGTCCAAGCAATTTTGGAATTTACCTTTTAAGAATCCCCTCAATTTTCAAGACTAGAGGGATTTTTTTTAAATCTATTCTCTAATCGTTGCCTAGGTTAAAGGCCAACTCTGCAGTCTGAGGTGACAAGATCCCTAGAAAAGGAGTGCAACAGTTACAAACCTTTTCCTATGAAGATTGTGACCACTGCTCTGCAGATTTCTGGATACATCAACCTAGCCTAAGTTCTCCTGTGCGTCTGACAAGCCAAAGAAACAAAGCTGCCCCTGATAGCAGCATGGGAAAGGGCACAGTTTGGGCCATTGGTTAAAATACTATCAATTATCAGAATACTCAGCCACCAGGAAGCATTAATTCAGGATGCAGAAGCTTTGTGCTCCTGAACAGAATGCATTAGAAAAACCCCATTATTCTTTTCAGATGTGACATAATACTATGCCATATTTTGATCCCTTGTATGGAGCACTTCACTAAAAATAAGCAATAAAAAGAGATTAGTCTCATATGGTTATGTCAGTGTAAAAATAAAAAGTTATGGCGCTTGGAAGAAGGGGAGAAAGAAACAGAGGCGCCAAATTGTCCAGATGGAAAGTGTTAATCCAAAATGTTCATAAAGACGGGGACTTTTGTTATTGCTCATGCTTTACCTCTGTTTGTTTTACTAGGGTAGACTTTTTGGAAGGGTCTGTAGTCCTCTGGAGCAGGAAAACTCATCCACGAATGGAAGGAATATTTTGACTCAAAGTCATCTGTAATACAGTTTACATATAAACATGCAAGTAAATTACACAACAGATATGAGAGCCTACAATCAAGAACATATACAGCTCTTTTTCTGGAAACCCATAATAGGCCTGCCATAGAGGTGCATGAACCTCTAATTTTCTTTCACATGCCTCTAAAAATTTATATATATACACACACACATACAATATACACATACATATATACAAGTGTGGTCCAAAAGTAGGTGGACAGAAAATAACATTATTTTGATTTATATATAAAATTATATTTACTAACACAAGCATAACATTGACAATTAAATTTTATTCTGAATAATAATACAAAAGCCCTTAAATTTTATCAACGCAGGAGCTCAAACTGTTTTCCATCACAATTTGCTCAGCTTTGTAGTCTGCCTCTTACGCATCGACAAACATTTTGCAAAAGTCTCTTTGGGTTTTAAAATTTTTGAAATGACTCTTAGAAAAATTTTTCAAATCATAAAACCCTTTTGGTTTTCGACACAAACTTTTTTTTTACACTCCCCAAAAAAAAAAAATCCCGGTTAAGTCTGGTGAAGTCCCCGGCCTCAATGGGCCCTTCACCAATTTTTTGGGGAAATGTTTAACGAAAACTGGTCTTTTAAAATGATCAGTTCCCCCTTGCAACAACAGATTCCATTTTTATTTCAAAATCGGAAAATAAAAAAATGGAATCGATGGATGCGAAGGAAAAAGGTCAGTTTACTTTACACCATTTGAAAAACCCCCCCTTCTACCCAACACATCTGCCACCTTTTTGGACCACCGTGTTGTTGGTGTGGGGGTATGTAATGTGGGGGTTTTATATAATTTTTTAATAAATTTTTAAAATTTATAACACACACACATTAAAAAAAAACCCCAAAAACCCCACAAAAAACCACACAAATTTTAAAGGGAAGTAAGCATTTTCCAATTTTTGGGTTTGAGCACACGATCAGTAAACCTGCAGGTTCGTGCGTTTTGTGAGAGCGCCAACCGCAGCGACCAGTTTACAGCAAGGGGTGACTTTCAAGTAAGCCATATTTACTAGGCCCAGATTTGGCGCGGCTCACCCCAGAGACAAAAAGCGGCGCGCTCTCCGACCACAGCTTGGAAGTCTCGTGGAAAATTTCACCCAAACAAGTATTTGATGGGGAAAATTCGCAGGTTCAGGAACACATGCGATTACTGCTTCAATAGACAAACGCTGCCAGAAAAAAAACGCTGGCCAAAGCGCAGCGTTCCAGATCGTCAGCACAAACCCAATGCTTTAATTTTTCTTCCACAGTCCCAAAAAAAACATCGCAATATAAAACTTGCAAAATTTTTGGGGGATTTCCCGTCAGGCTGAGAGAGGGTAACTGACATGGGGCAGAAGAACAATGTTCCAATTTACCAATAATACATTGTCTTTGTGTCCAAAGGAAAGGAAAATGTACTGTCACAAGGGGTTAGTTTTTTGAGAGTCTGGGGGTTTTAAAATCACTTTTGCGAATGCAAAATTATTTTCCATGTTTTGGGTTTTTTTTTTAAGGATTTGTTTCATTGGTGCGAAGAGGTTAACGACCCTTTCTTCGGTTGAACTTTGCGCTTCATTCACAGGTTCCGACCTGGTTTTTTTTTCCATAAAATTGGTCAGACCTTTTTTCCTTCCGTGAAAGCTTTGCTTTGTTCCCCTTGGGTTCTGTGGAAAATTAGATTGGTTTTTGTTACCCCATTTTTGACTACTTTTTTTAAAGCTCATTAATTTTCCTCCCCCCCCCTCGATTTCCCCTTTTCCGTCCATCCCTTAAGCAGCAGCCCCGGGCGTCTTCTGGCTAATCGATACTCGGACCGTCGCTCGGGGCCTCCCTTCATGGGCCCCCATACATTTTCAAATTAAAATTTTAAAATGTTTTTACCCCACAAAGTCCACAGTGCGGAACCCCCCAAAATTTTCCCCCTCTTTTTGTTTTCGACCTAACCCCCTTTTTACCTGCGCAAACGACTTTTGACTAAAATAAGACTAATCCGTTTTCCCCCCCCTGGTCCAAGACTTCTCACAAATTGCACCCCAACCGGAATGTTTTCCCAAAAAAACAGACTAACCACAACTTTTAAGTTTTGGGCTCCCTAAATCACTTTTTTAGAGGGGCCATACTTCTCTAATCAAAGTCCTTTTACTGTGTAGCCCTAATTTTTTGAACCTAAAATCTCCCCAAATCCACCGCACCCAAAAAACCCACACTGGGTTTTTCCCCTCATGCAGCCTTTATGTTCCTCATTCCCGAAGAGGTGGCCCAATTTTTAAAAAAAACCCGTATTTTTTTTCCCGCCCCCAATCTTCCCACCCCCCCATTTAGATTGAACCTCAACGGGAAGGGTATATTTTTTTTTTTAAAATTTTTTTTTTCTTGAACGTTACTACTTTGACTGTTGTAATGAACTGTTATTGTAAAGCGGAAAAGTTGGTGCTTACAATAAATATTATTGTTTCTACTGGAGATTGCTGCGTGCTGTTTTTGGGTTTATGCTTTCCATTTCCTACCCAAAATTTTTTTTCATTGCTATCCCCCTGTTAAAACCCTTACCTTTGTAAAATGTTTTTGTAGTTTGTTGTTTTGTTCTCCCTGCTGCTTCGGGTTACACTGGAATTTCTTTCCGCCTCCGGGGAAAAGGCAGTAGGTAATAACAGGGAAAATATGGTGGGGGCCCCAAACCCCTCCTTTGCCCTTTGGGGCAGGGATTTTGGGCCCCGTCCAGGGAGGTTCAGGGCCCTTTCTCTAATCAAAAAGCCTGCTGAGGGAAATATACACCCCCAAAGGGGGGGGAAAGGAAAAAAAAAAAAAAAGAACGGACTACAAAATTTTGATGTGCTTACTTTTGCTTTACCCTTTCCCAAAAACTGACTATTAGTCTAAAATTACGACAAAAAGTCTTTTTCTAGTGGAAAAAGATCCTTTAGTTTTCTTTATCAGGGGAGGTAGAACCCCAAAACCCTTAACCCCTTTTTTCCCCCCCCGCGGTTTTTCACTTAATCCCAAAAATTTAAAATTTGCCCCTTCACTTTATGAGGGAATCCCGAAAAAAATTTCCCCCGTATTTGAGTTTTTTCTTACATGTTGTAGGAGTGGTGGTAAAATTTTTTGATAAGACTTGCATTTTTGGGGAAAAAAAAAATCAAACTAGAGAAAATGTTAAAAAATTTTCAATTTTTCAATTTTTAACCCCTTTTTAAAGCCAATTGCAGTCCCCCCCCCCCCCAAGGGTGGTTTCACTTAATGCCCGGGCCAAAATTTTTTTTAAATTTTGACCACTGTCTCTTTTTGAGGTTATAACTCGGGGGAAGCTTCAACGGTTTCGCGATTCGGATTTTTCTCGTACATATGTACTTTATTTTTAGGGGAAAAAATTTTTTTTTTAAAACTTGCGTTTTATGAAAAAAGGAAATTTGGTAAAATTTGGAAAAATTTAGCAATTTTCAAACTTTAAATTTTTTTCCTTTTTAAAACAGAGAAAAATGCACAGAAAATAGTTAACAAAATTTTTCCCAATGTCCTTTACTCAAAATTTTGGAACCAAAATTTTTTTTTACGAAGTTATAAGGGTAAAAAGTTGACCACGATTTCTCATTTTACATCAAAATGTAAAAACCATTTTTTTTGGGGGCACCTCATTTGAAGTCACTTTGGGGAAAATCAATGGCAAAAAACCCAAAAGTGACACCATGAAAAACTACACCCCTAAGGTACTCAAAAAAAAATTCAAAGTTTATTAACCCTTAGGTGCTTCAAGGAGCAAGAAAAAGGGGGGAAAAATAAAATTTTATTTTTAGTCACAAAAAGATCTTTTCAAAAATTTTTTTTTATTCACAAAAGGGAAAAAGGAGAAATGGAGAAAATTGTTGTGCAATTTCTCCTGATACGCCCCTACCCCCCAAGTGAGGGAAAACCACGTTGGGCGAGGGGGTCGGAAGGGGAAAAGGGCCTTTTGACTTTTCCAAACCAAAATTTTGGGGGAAAAAGAACGGACGCCAGCGGTTGGAAGGCCCAAAATTTCCCCAAAAAGTGGAAACCCCCCAGTACCCCCCTTTTTGGGAAATAGACCCCCTAGGAACTTATGTTGTTGAGCATTTGAACCCCTGCTTACGAAAATTTTTTTGTAGAGGTGAAAAAAAAAATAAAAATTTTTTCAAGCATGAGTTTTGTCCCCAATTTTTTTTTTTCCCCGGGAAGAGGAGAAATTGGACCACAAAAAATTTTTGTCCACTTGTCCCCAGTACCTATACCCCAAGTGGGGGGGAACCCCCGGTTTTTGGGGGCCCGCCGGGCTCGAAAGGGGGGCGCCGTTTTTCTTTTCCAAAAACCCAAAAAGGCTGGAATTGTTAAAACGCCTGTCGCGTTTGGAGGGCCCCCATGTGCCCCCCAAAAAGGAAACCCCCCCCAGGACCCCATTTTGGAAACTAGACCCCCCGGAAACTTTTAAAAGTTGGTGAGCACTTTGAACCCCCAATGCTTCACGCAAGTTTTTTAAAGTAGAGCGTGAAAAAAAAAAACATATTTTTTCCCCCGCATGAGTTTTTCCCCAATTTTTTTTTTCCCCCAAAGGGAAGGGGAAAATTTACCCAAAAATTTTTTTTCCAAATTGCCTGGTACGTGAAACCCCCCCAAAGTGGGGGGGAAATGTTTGGGCCCGAAGGGTCGAAAGGAAGGGCGCCGTTTGACTTTTCAAACCAAAAAATTTGGTGGAATTGGGAACGAAAACCGTGCGTTTGGGGCCCCTGAGGGCCAAACAGGGAAACCCCCCCCTGGACCCCCCTTTTTGGAAAAAAAAACCCCTAGGAATTACCTAGATGTGTGGTGGACTTTTTCCCCCCAATGCTCAGCAAGTTGTATGTAGGCCTGAAAAAAAAAAAATCATATTTTTTCCCAAACATGATGTTTTAGTCCCCAAATTTTTATTTTCCCAAAGGGAAGGGGAAATTGGACCCCAAAGTTGTTTCCAAAATTTTCCCTTTTCGAGATACCCCAAATGTGGGGGGGGGGAAACCCTTTTTTGGGGCACGGCAGGGTCGAAAGGGAAGGAGCGCCGTTTTTCTTTTAAACCAAAATTGGCTGGAATTGGGTCGAAACCCCGCGCGTTTGGAGGGCCCCTGATGTGCCTAAACTTTTGGAAAACCCCCACATGTGACCCCCTTTTTTGGGAAAGACCCCCCCAAAAATTAAATGTGGGTGAGCACTTTTTAACCCCCAAGGTTCACGCAAGTTTGTAAAATAAGCCGGAAGAAAAAAAAAACATATTTTTTCCCCAAGCATGATGTTTTTGTCCCCAATTTTTTTTTTCCCCCAAGGGTTAAGGGGGAAAAATTGGATCAAAAAAGTTGTTGCCAACTTTTCCTGAGTACGTGAACCCCTAGTGGGGGG
>JARQOD010000003.1:148101428-148128594 GCA_033576555.1 Oophaga sylvatica
GATCTCGCTTAGTGTGGCATACCCTTAACACACAAGAAGTAAAGCCCCCGTCTCACATAGCGATACACCAGCAATCCTGACAACGATCAGGATCGCTGGTGTGTCGCTACAGTCATGGCCAAAAGTTTTGAGAATGACACAAGTATTATATTTTCACATGATCTGCTGCCCTCTGGTTTTTATGTGTGTTTGACAGATGTTTTTATCACAGACAGAAATATAATAATTGCAAACATATGAGTAACAAAAGCTTATATTGACAGTTAGAATGAGTTAATGCAGCAAGTCAATATTTGCAGTGTTGACCCTTCTTCTTCAGGACCTCTGCAATTCTCCCTGGCATGCTCTCAATCAACTTCAGGACCAAATCCTGACTGATAGCAGTCCATTCTTGCACAATCAGTGCTTTTATTTTGTCAGAATTTTTAGGTTTTTGTTTGTCCACCCGTCTCTTGATGATTGACCACAAGTTCTCAATGGGATTAAGATCTGGGGAGTTTCCAGGCCATGGACCCAAAATCTCTATGTTTTGTTCCCTGAGCCATTTAGTTATCACCTTTGCTTTATGGCAAGGTGCTCCATCATGCTGGAAAAGGCATTGTTGATCGGCAAACTGCTCTTGGAGGGTTGGGAGAAGTTGCTCTTGGAGGACATTCTGGTACCATTCTTTATTCATGGCTGTGTTTTTAGGCAAGACTGTGAGAGAGCCGATTCCCTTGGCTGAGAAGCAACCCCACACATGAATAGTTTCAGGATGCTTAACAGTTGGCATGAGACAAGACCGGTGGTAGCGCTCACCTTGTCTTCTCCGAATGAGGCGTTTTCCTGATGCAAACAATCGAAAAGGGGATTCATCAGAGAAAATAACTTTACCCCAGTCCTCCGCAGTCCACTGCCTGTACCTTTTGCAGAATATCAGTCTGTCCATGATGTTTTTTTCTGGAGAGAAGTGACTTCTTTGCTACCCTCCTTGAGACCAGGCCTTGCTCCAAGAGTCTTCGCCTCACAGTGCGTGCAGATGCACTCACACCTGCCTGCTGCCATTCCTGAGCAAGCTCTGCACTGCTGGTAGCCCGATCCCACAGCTGAAACACTTTTAAGAGACGGTCCTGGCGCTTGCTGGTCTTTCTTGGGCGCCCTGAAGCCTTTTTGGCAACAATGGAACCTCTCTCCTTGAAGTTCTTGATGATGCAATAGATTGTTGACTGAGGTGCAATCTTTCTAGCTGTGATACTCTTCCCTGTTAGGCCATTTTTGTGCATTGCAATGATGACTGCACGTGTTTCTTTAGAGATAACCATGGTTAACAGAAGAGAAACAATGATGCCAAGCACCAGCCTCCTTTTAAAGTGTCCAGTGGTGTCATTCTTACAGATCGATTGACAGATTGATCTCCAGCCATGTCCTCATCAACACCCACACCTGTGTTAATGGAGCAATCACTGAAAAGAGGTTAGCTGGTCCTTTTAAGGCAGGGCTGCAATGATGTTGAAATGTGTTTTGGGGGATAAAGTTCATTTTCTAGCCAAATATTGACTTTGCAAGTAATTGCTGTTAAGCTGATAAGCTGATCACTCTTTATAACATTCTGGAGTATATGCAAATTGCCATTAGAAAAAGTGAAGCAGTAGACTTTGTAAAAATTAATATTTGTGTCATTCTCAAAACTTTTGGCCATGACTGTACATGATTGCTGCTGAGCTGCCAAACAGGCAGCTCAGGCAGCGATCAGCACAGCGACACTGCGGGTAACGTCGCTTAGTTACCCGCAGTGTACGTTGGATACCAGCTCCCTGATGCAGATGTACCAAGGTACACATCGGGTTTCCAGGCACTGTGCGGTGCCTGGAAACCCGCTGTGTTCCTTGGTTACCAGCTCCCTGCATCAGGGCGCTGGTATCCAAGATACACATCAGGTTTCCAGGCACAGCCCGCGCCTGGGAACCCGCTGTGTACCTTGGTTACCAGCGGATCGCTGGTCTCCCGCCTGTCACACGCAGCGATACCCAGCAGGGGGGCTGATCGTCGCTGAATGTCACACACAGCGATATCGCAGGGGAGATCGCTGTTGCGTCATAAAACTAGTGACTCAGCAGCGATCTCGCTAGTGAGATCGCTGTGTGAGACGGGGGCTTAAGAAATGTCTCTATCTCCAGCAGAACTGCTTATCACTGTTGTTCATAGTTTGATAGAACACATATTTGAGTAACATTTATAAAATTCATATGAAAGTTCAATTATGAAATATTAATAAATTTTTTTTTAAAGCTGGAGTCGGTACATTTCTACCGACTCCAACCAAAACTAACTCCGACTCCACGACTCCGACTCCACAGCCCTGGTTTTGGCTTTTACAACCTTTTTTTTTTTTCCCTGCACATTCAACTTTGATGTGGTCTGTGGTCACAAATAAGCTCAAAGCAGCTCAGAAAAAGGCAGATAAGGCTCAGTCAGACCGCCATGTAAATCGGACTAAGGGCCCCGTCTCGCATAACGACGCTGCAGCGATCCCACTGACGATGCGACCAGATAAGGATCGTTGCTGCGTCGCTATGTGATCGCTGGTGAGATGTCAAACAGACCGATCTTCCCAACGATGCAGCAACGATACGGACGACAATTGCGACCTTCGTAACGATGTCGGCGGTCGTTGAAACCCTGTCACACTACATCTATTCTGACGATACAGCGCTCGATGTGGGCTGTACAGTGTGACGTTGTAGGCACACAGGTGTGGTTTAGCGTTGTCTTTTCCTCACCCCCTCATCTCCGATTGGTGGTCACTACTGCGTTCTAATTGGCGGCCCTACTGCTCATTGTTCCTGATCGCGTGAAGAAGGCACCGTAGCTGCGCTCCTGTTCATTGTTCCTGACCACAAGAAGAAGGCAGCCTAGCAGCACATGTGTTTTGTTCCTGCCTGCGTCCTGGTTTACGGATCTTAGTAGCGTTCTCTGGCTGCGACTCCAAAAGCGTTTGATATATTCTCCCACGGCCTTCCTTGCAGACAAGGACACCAATCAGAACGCAGTAGCGACCACCAATCGGAGCTGAGGGGCGCTGAAAAGGCACCGCAAAAGCACGCCCATGTTTCTAGCTACAGGTCGCTAGAGAGGTCGTTGGTAAGGTGTCAAACAGGATGATGCATGCCACGCAGCGGGGCCTCAAAGACCAAAAAAATGTCCAGAGTATTCTTGCACGACCAGCGATCTCACAGCAGGGGCCTGATCGCTGGTATGTGTCAAACGTAGCGAGATCGCTATTGAGATCGCTGTTGCGTCACAAAATTAGTGACTCGGCAGCGATCTCGCTATGTGATACGGGGCCTTAAGTCCGCATTACAATGCACGGACTGGCCAGCGGCTCTCCCAACCCAAGTGTGACAGCAGCACGGAAATATACGATGCTATCATGCTCGGCTCGGGAGAGCCGCCGGCCAGTCCATGGACTGCGGTCTGACTTCACCCTAAAGGGTATGCCACACTAAGCGAGATCGCTAACGAGATTGCCTCTGCGTCACCATTTATGATGCAGTAGCGATCTCGTTAGCGACTTAGCTGTGTGTGACATGTAGCAGCGATGTGGCCCCTGCTGAGATGTCGCTGATCGCTTATGAACGTTCTGAGCCGTTTTTTGGTCGTTGGTGTCCCGCTGGTGAGCCTGAATCGCTGTGTGACACCCTTTATGAGCGACTTCACCAGCGTCGCAGGTGGGACTAGGTTTTCCCAACGACCGAAGAGGTCGTTAGACAGATCGCTGATGAGTTGTGTTTGAAATCTAACTAGCGATCACATAGCCATCGCACCAGCAATCTCACCAGGTCGTGTCGTTGTCGTGATCGCTGGTGCGATCTCTAAATGTGGCAGTGCCTTTAGAGTAACAAACTCCTTAGGCCTCTTTCACACTTCCGGCGGGCGCCTAACGGCGCCCCCAGCATTTTGCCGCAGCGCCGCATCAGAAAATCTGATGCGCCGCATGCGGCTTTTTTCGCATTGACATGCATTAGCGCCGGATGGCGCCGCATGTCAATGCGTTGCATGCGGTTTTGTCCGGATGCGGCGCAAATGTACATTGCGGCGGCCGGACAAAACGCTGCATGTAACGTTTTTTGTTTTTGCCGGATGGTTTCTGATGTCTCCAAGCATCAGAAACCATCCGGCAAAAAACCGCATGCGGCCGCCGGCGGTGCATCAGGTTTTCTGATGCGGCGCTGCGGCAAAATGCCGGGGGCGCCGTCAGGCGCCCGCCGGAAGTGTGAAAGAGGCCTTATCAGTCGTAGCAGACTGACAGGTTCTCAGATGACTACACCCAATTGCAGAATACGTTAGTACAACACAAAGGCTACAGGAGGCAAAGGGTGCAACATTTTTAATGAAACCCAATTGCAAAATAATTTTTAGCCAACATTACATGCATTTAAATAATTAAAAAAAAATTATCCCCTAAGTTGGACAAACCGACCTTATTATAGTGTCAACGTAGTTGCATGCTATTCCTCCTCTCCTTGGTTTTGTTTCTTACTATAAATACATAAAAATCGGATCACTTTATTACAATTATTTCAGTCATAAGTTAATATGCTAGTTTTGCAGAAAAAGTAACATAATTTGCTAAAAACAATGCCATTTGGTTACATTAATGGTGAGGTGAAGTACAGTAGTGTGGCTGCCCCTTGTGGACTGAGCGATCATATGCTCGCCGGAGTGCTGTTTTTTCCTGCAATCTGTCAAGTCACTGCTTGGATGTTCACCTTCCTGGCACTAGTTTTTACTATTGCACCGATACGGTTGTTAGCTGGTGCACCCCATTTAGATTTTTTCCCACACCATCGTCTAGACATGACAGTGTGCTGTTTTTGTAGTTTTGATGACAAGAATGTCGAGTGCATATGTGAACCAAGTATATAATAAAACCCCTCTACGAGCTCAGCCTACCCTTTATAGATGCAGTTTCAAGTTATCGACCCCACACACACACACACACACACACACACCAACACACACACACACGCCACACACGCTACATGCCTGCCCTTATAGATGCAGTGCCGAGTGGCCGACCCCCCCACAATCTCAGCCTGCCCTTATAGATGCAGTGCCGAGTGGTCGACCCCCACCTCCCCCCCACAATCTCAGCCTGCCCTTATAGATGCAGTGCCGAGTGGTCAAACCCCCCCCCTCACAATCTCAGCCTGCCCTTATAGATGCAGTGCCAAGTGTTCGACCCCTCTACAAGCTGAGCCTGCCCTTATAGATGCATAGCCAAGTGGTCGACCCCTCTACAAGCTCAGCCTGCCCTTATAGATGCAGTGCCAAGTGGTCGACCCCTCTACAAGCTGAGCCTGCACTTATACATGCAGTACCAAGTGGTCGCCCCTTCTACAAGCTGAGCCTGCCCTTATAGATGCAGTGCCAAGTGGTCGACCCCTCTACGAGCTGAGCCTGCCCTTATAGATGCAGTGCCAAGTGGTCGACCGCTCTACGAGCTCAGCCTGCCCGTATAGTTGCAGTGCCAAGTGGTCGACCCCTCTACAAGCTGAGCCTGAACTTATACATGCAGTACCAAGTGGTCGACCCCTCTTCAAGCTGAGCCTGCCCTTATAGATGCAGTGCCAAGTGGTCGACCCTTCTACAAGCTGAGCCTGCCCTTATAGATGCAGTGCCAAGTGGTCGACTGCTCTACGAGCTCAGCCTGCCCTTATAGATGCAGTGCCATGTGGCTGACCCCTCTACAAGCTCAGCCTGTGCTAACAGGACTTCATGCAGCACATCTGTATCTCTGTTTCCTAGATTTCACTAATGGACTTTATCTAAACATTTTTAATTGCAATGACAGAGGAAGCTCATGATGACACATGCTGACGTTAGAGCTTAAGAGGGAATTCTCATCTCTAATTAGGGCCCTGTATACAACAGTGCTATTCCTCCTATGCAAGTTACAGTGTTAAAGGGGTTGTCCATGACTTTTATATCGATGGCCAACCTTAGGATGGGTCAGGAAGCATGTATGTGTTTAGCATCAAACTTTACAGCATGGTTTTAAACCGGTTGTTTAAACTACAAGTCTGCAGTTACTCTATGTAACGGCAGACTTGTGAAACCTTACATCACGCACACTGCGCTCTGTGAGGAGTCTCTGGCTCCGGGAGCAGGCGGTCAAGTGAGCGCATGTATGTGTTAAGCATACTCCTGGCCACATTCCGACTAGACATTTTCTGGTCTCGTTGAATGTACTTGAATTGAGCGAGACCGCGCACATGTACTTGGAATGTGGCCGGGAGTATGCATAATGCATACATGCGCTCACGTGAATGCCGTCCTCGGCATTGGAGAATCCTCACAATGTGTAGTGTGCGCAATGTGAGGATTAACAAGTCTGCAGTTATATAATGGCTTAAATTTTAAGACTGGACAACCCTTTCAAATTCTTCTCCTTTTAACCATTGCCGGAATGCATGATCTCCACCATTGCATATGGAAACTTTATTTTGTCCTGTAACCACAATAATTATGGCGACCCGCCAGATCCAAGGTGGCTCGCGGTTGGGATCACTGAGGATTGGCATTGGTGTAGCAGAGCAGAGTTTGATAGGTAACGGTAAAGTTGTTGAATTTTCTGCACATACAAGACTAATATATCTGTTGCCTTTCCATTCACATAATACAGACTGCCATAATCCTGGTATTTCTTCCACAGAAGTTTGGTCTGAATACTAATGTGACTCTCCTTCTTCTTCCATACAGGATTCGTGTGGTCCCCACCCCATATAGGGGCTGGTTGCGGGAGTCAACAGTGAATCGGTAACATAACTGAGAAAGATGCCTATCCCTCCTCCTCCCCCACCGGGACCTCCGCCGCCTCCTACCTTCTCCCAGGTAAATGCATACAACAGTGCAGGCTTGACTTGAATATTCAGGACTACATATTAGGGCGGTTTATTCTCCTCTGTGCTACTTTCAACATACAACCTGTGTAAATCTGCGGAGAAAGGGCTCGTTATTGGATTTATTCATAGATGGAGTAGAGTGTATGATGTGTTCTTTCTAAGGGTATGTTCAGATACAGGAAAAATGCGGCAGATCTTCCATCCAGATTTGCAACCAGTATATCGGCAAACTCTATGACCTTTTACCAAATATCTACACTCTTCAAAGATTTCTTGATCTGAAATTGACCTGCGGGCAGCTTGTAATTTTCTAACAATGCCACTTCTTTCTGCAGATTTTTCTATCGTGTGGATTTTATCTTTTGCACAGCAAATTGACATGTAATCCATGCAGATGTACAGTATACTGCAATGGTCATGTTTTGTGAACTTTATGGGTGGGTTCACACCGTGCAGTTGCTGTGCTTTTTTTTTTTTTTTTTCTCCAGTGTTAAAAGCTCTTGAGGCTCTTGTTTTTGCTTTGCTGAAGACCTACTTTAGTAATGTAATACACTTTGGCTTAATCGCTCAACCACATTCTTGAAAGAAAGAGATGAAGATGGGAGGGAATTCTATTCACACTGGGGTGTTAAAAACTTATCTTGCCTCATTTCTGGATGGAACTTGCATTTAGTTTTCTGTCTGAACATAGACTGTGATGGGAAGGTCGTGTCACAGGGTTATTCCCCATCTCTTACCAGTCCAGGTATTGCAGAACAGGCGAGGGCTCTCGGTGTTTGTGGCACTTGGCACATTATGGTTTGATATCATATTGGCAGAATATAATACGATATATGAAAATGTTTGTTATAAACTTCTGTCCTTGACTTTTGTCTACAGGCCAACACTAAGCCCCCTAAACTTTCTAGTGACGAACAAAGAGGCCGAGGGGCTCTGCTCAGCGACATCTGCAAAGGAACGAATCTAAAGCGGACCACTGGAGTGAATGACCGCAGTGCTCCCGTATTAGAAAGTATGTATTGTGTGACCTGTATGTAATAAATATGCGGAGCAGGAAATTTTCATGCAATCTCTAGGCACTCCCTTTCTATATAAATATTGACTGGTATGAGAAGGTCTGGTTTTGAAGTTATAAAATTTACTGAACTCTGTACTTTTCCCCTGCAGCTAACATTACAGATATAAAGGAAGATGCTTGTCATTTTGCAAAGGGGATATGTGAAAGTGAATCTGTCATTGGATTGCACTTACCTCACCACTCCCCAAAACTGCATATATGGTCAGATAGTGCTTGTAAAGATAAGTAAAGCCAAACTTTTCTTTACAATTTTTTTTAATCCATAATCAAAAAATCCACATTTTTTTTTTATCAGCATGCAAATGAGGCCACAAGTGCTTTGGCCGTCACAGAAGACTTTCCGAGTCCCTGCTTCCCCAGCACAAGTCCCCATCTTGTGCAACCCATTGGTGCTTGACTGACAGCTCACTGGCTGTATAATGTCATAAGCAAGTAAAGGAAATCTCGCAGCAGTGAGACGCGCAAGATGGGGCTTGAGTTGTGGCCTCATTTGCAGGCTGATAAAAACATTGATTATTTTGATTAGAGAGCTGCAAATTGGTATAAAGAACAGTATGGATCGACTTATCTTTACTATCCTTACAAGGTCCCTGGTCTGCTTCTCCAATTTCCGATCCAGATCACTGGCAGGTCTCTACATGTGTGTATCATGGTAAGAGACCTGTCAGTCAAAAATATTTGGGCAGGGAGAAGCTGGCTGAGGACTTGCTTTGGGCTAGTCACCCGAGACAGAATTCCCGGACTGCTTTTCAAAGCATGTTTACCCTGAAACAGTGCATCATTTCAGAACAAAATATACAAAGCTGCAATTGTGCAGCCAGTGTCTGATTCATGCTGCCCATTTTTCGCACAGCATGAATCTGATGGCAAGTGAAGGGATTAGTGCCTAAACTATTGATATCCTACGTATATGAGTAGAGGTCCAACGCCTGGCTCCGCTACTGATCAATTGAGTTCTGGTCCAGCAGTATCCGGGTATAAGTGATGTATGGGGCAGAACAATGCAGCTGCCAGTAAACAGTGCGTGGAGCTGCTCTGTTCTGGCCGTACATTGTTTATTTCCAGCAACTGCCGGAGCAGAGTTCAGTGGTGGTGCCAGTTGTCGACCCCTCCAGTCTCATCAATTGTTTAGTGCTTGATGACAGTATCCTTTAAGGAGACTGGGGTGACAGCCTCTTTCCATGTAATGTCAGGACTGAAGGGCTATGTTCAACTCCGTGTCCCAGTGGAAATTGTTGTGAATGATTTCAGTCTGCCACTTTCCCACAGTGGCAGTGTAGACCAGCAGTGGTTTAAGATGCTCCCAACACCGTGGCGACACTGGTAAGTGGCTGTCTGCACAGTGCAAGATAACCTGGAAGAAGCTAAGCTGCTGCCAAACCGTGGCCAAGTGGGCTCCATAATGACTATCTAGTCCCTGGACCTGTCCAAAACTGGTATCAAAGGCCTGTGTGTAATAAAGATCCTACTATTAAAGTGTTAAGAAAACCAGAAATATGACAAATGGAATAGAAATGTGCTTACTCGCAAGCATGCCACATGATCTGTTCCTTGACTGTCTTCTCATGGACGCTGTGGGACTTCTATTCCTGCACATCCACATTATGACCAGTATGGCAGAGCTTTTAGCAACAGCCATTGAATCCTGTAACTGCTACGATTATGTGCTCATGGCAACAGCTCCTTGCATTGTTCTGGTGACCGTGTATATTAAGACCAGAGCTGAGGTACTGTAAATGATATAATGTGAAAAAGATTTTCATCTACTGACACTTTACCTCCACTGTCTGGAGTGGAACCATAAACGATACCGACCTTAATTATGGCACTTCTAGAAATCAATGGACTGTTTTATAGGATACTAGGACAACCCCTTCTCAATCTGAATGTTTGGCCCCAATAAAATAAAAATCAAACTGGGAAGCACACCTTCCTTTCTCTTTGCTAATAAAATAAAAATGCTTATACTCCTCTCTCATGCCACTGCTGTTCCAGCGGTGTCGGCACCTGGGGCTCCCATGTGGTATTTATGATACATGAGTCCTTTGCACAATCGGTTCTGCCGTCACTATCCTCGCCTTCAGACAAATCGTGCATCAAGAAAAAGCCAGGGCTGCAGCTGCTCTGACTTTTTTATTTTACTGGCGCCAATCATTCAGATCAAGAAAGGATTGTCTTAGTAGTGAACAATCCTTTTTAAAGGATTATTCCCAACGTTCTCGTACTTGCAGAACTGAGAGTGTCCTACAGAAGGGACCTCCACCAATCTTGAGAACAGGCTGTGATCTGGAGCGGTGGGTCTGCCTGATAGTCAAGTGAAATGCACGGCTACCTCTCAGTCCCATAGACAGTGAATGGAGCAGTGACATGCATGCGTGGCCACCACTTGATTCCAGCACAATATTTCAGAGCCCTGTTGTAGAGTGGTTGGACCCTGATCAATGCACAACTTATCACTATGCATACGTGATAACTTCTAAAGTTGGGAATAAATCTTTAAGGCTCCATGTGCATGATAGTTGGTTGAACCCAATGTTTTTTATTGAGCCCAGCCATCTACCCCCTCTTCCGAACAGAAATATTGTTGGGTTAGATCAGGCAATATGAATTCAGACACCCCATCCTCTTATTCTTCATGTAGTGCTGGTGGTGTCTGTTAGCATCTCACCCCTCCCTCCCTATAGAGCACACATGAACGCTTTGCCGAGTTGAGCGTTTGAGAGATCAGGGGAAAGAGCTGACAGCTGAACTAGCACTTGGTCAACAGCCACTCAAGACGTATGTGCATATTTTATGCCCCAAACCATATATTGAGAATCGTAGGCTGAAAATTGGCCATAAACTTGGCCATACTCTTCCCCAACACCCCCGTAAACATGGACCACTGAATTCACTGAGTAAGCATATAACCGTAGGAGGTGGTAGTGCAGTAGTCACCATCTTATAATTGTCTTGGAATTGTAGAAATCAGTCACGGTTTCTTCCTTTTTGCTGTGATATAAATGCTGTAATATTTTGCAGAATCTAATGGCGGCGGTGGTGGTCCTGGTTTTAGGCCAACAGGCGGAGGAGCGATGCAACCAAGAGGAGGCCTCTTTCAAGGGGGCGTTCCTCAACTTAGGCCAGTAGGAACCAAAGATAGTAACTCAGGTACATGATGTTTAGTGGAATTTTCGCTGCTGAATAAGAACAGTTTTATTGCTGGCCCATGGTGAAGTGTGAATGTCTTCAGTATGTCTTTTTGCTATTCTTCCAATGTCTGTCCCTATACACTTTGCTCTCTAGCATTTTTGTACAAATATATCTTGATTTTGTCTCTAATCTTATCTTCAGAAAGCCCATCTGGTCGGTCTCCTCTTCAGGGAACAACAAGATCAGCAGCTCCCCGTCCACCGGTTTCAGGAGGGAGACCCCAGGATGACACTGAGAGCAACAGCAACCGTTCTTCCCCTCCAGAAGTTGGACGAGCCCACAGGCCGTCCTTGCCAGATCTTACACGTCCCCCTAGTACCACTAGTCCAGGAATGAGGCACAGTTCCTCTGCGCCTCCGCCACCTCCTCCTGGGCGACGGCATGCTAGTTCAGCACCTTCTCCTGCTCAGAATGCCAAACCCTACAGTAGGGATAAACCTTTACCGCCAACCCCAGGGCATCGGGCTCCTGCTGCTCCTCCAGTAAAGCCCCCTCCTTCTCCTGTCAACATGCGAACCCCTAATTCTCAGGGACAGCCCCCTCCACCACCACCTTACAGACAGCCCCCTCCTTCTGTGAATGGACCACCTAGCCCTATAAATGAGCCGCCCCCAGACCTACCACTGCGGCTCAACTCTCTCCCTCGCAGACAAGCTGCAAACGTGCGAGGACTGGCTCCTCCTCCACCAACTTCAGCAAATCTCTCTCCGGGTGGTAACAGACCACCACCGCCTGTAAGAGACCCTCCTTCTAGGGATCAGGTGAGGCAATGCATGCATTACTAAAGTAGTAATTCTATTTGAATGGAAATTTCATTTGTTCATAAAATCCCCAAATGTTGCTGTTCGGCATTGTTAAAATGTCCTCATCTTGCAGCTCCTGTAGTACGTAATGGTGGCCGTGATGCACCTCCTCCTCCTCCTCCTCCTTACCGAATGCATGGCACAAGTGATACAACACAGAACCGGGCTAAGCCTCCCCCGCCTCCCTCTCGAATTCCTGCTGGACCTCCTCCGCCACCACCTCCTGTCAGGAATGGACACCGAGACTCTATCTCTGTTGGGAGGTCATTTGCAGGTAAACCTCCGTTAATTACTTTTTGCATCACATTTCTTCCCAGCTGCTGTAATAGTTCAGAACATGTAAGTTACACACTCACACTAACTTAGATCTCAATTTAGGGAAGGATACCTGCCTACTGTAATATCAAATGGTAATCCACCTCCCTGATTGATATGTCCCAGTCTTGGACATCCACTACTTTTTCTATTGAGTGTAAACTTACTCTGGTTTTCCAGCAGTATCCATATACAGTCCGCTATTCTAGAAATGTGTTAAGGGGTTGTTCCTATAAGTTTTGATTATCCATTGGCTAGGTCCTGCCAATGATGATGGTTGAGCATGCACACTGCCACTCCATTCAAAGTTTATAGCAGAGATAGCCAAGTACAGGAATTCATTACTTTGTCTGGTGGGGTCCAGCAGATCATGACAGTAAAAGTGATGCATTACTGAATGAGAACTGCAGCTTTTCACTTTTTTTTTTTTTTTTTTTTTCCCCCCTGAACATACACAGCAGGGGCTGAGGGCGAGATGACCAGGGAGAACATAAGGTACTGTCACACTAAGTGAGATTGCTAGCGATATCGCTTAAGCGACGCTGATTTTATGACGCAGCAGCGACATCGTCAGCGACGTCGCTGTGTGTGATATGTAGCAGCGATGTGGCCCCTGCTGCGATGTCGCTGATCGTGCACGAACGTTCTGGATCGTTTTTTGATCGTTGGCGTCCCGCTGGTGAGCCTGAATCGCTGAGTTTCACACCCTTTATGAACGACGAGCGACCTCGTTGGCGACTCATGTCAGCGGCGCAGGCGGGACTAGGTTTTAACGCCCCTCAGCTCCGATTGGTGGCCACAACATCTAGTCCTTTGTGCGTTGTTGCGAGGATACTATCGTGTGTGAGGGTTTTGCGATCCTGTCAGAGTCGCTACAGCGCTTCATCTTTGCCATTTATACAAGACGTTTTTGGGATCCTGAAAAAATGAATCCGGGGCAAATGCAATAGCGGCACAGACTGGATCGCAGTAGCTGCAAAGCAGAAGGCTAGCAGGACGCAGTATGGAACGATGCTGGAAATTCGTATGAAACCACTTGTGTCGTCTTTTATGACGCGGACGTCCAATCACTAAGCGAGAGCTGTGACTTTTGACATACAGTGACCACCAATCTGTGCTGAAGGGCGTCGAAAAGGTTGCGCTCAATACATACTGTGTGACTGGTCCCAAAGACCGCCGAGGTCATTATACAGATCGCTGATGTGTCGTTTATGAGATCTTCCTGTTTGGAAGCTACTAGCTACCATATAGTGATCACACCAACGATCTCGCCAGGTCGTGTTGTTGTCGTGATCGCTGGTGCGATCGCTTAGTGTGACAGTACCCTTAGGCGGCGCAGCCCCAAATCGAAACTGTGGCCCCATCATTATTAAAACTGTGAAAGTCAGACTTCTACTGATTATAAAGTGATGACCTATCCTAGTGATAGGAATACACTTTTAGCAGTTGTGTTAAATGTATGCTTTGGTTGTCATGGATTTTTTTTTTTTTTTTAAAGTAACATGTGTCCTGTGAGAATTTGCAATTTTAGCGGTCATCAAGTGATCTTAAGTATACCATTTGCATATTTGTGGTCACATGTCAACTAGTCTTAGCCGCTTCTCTCAATAGAATGTTGCAATACAGGGCTAAGGTTCTAGTCGGCACGTGGCTGCAAGTTTGCAGATCGCATTAGGTCCGTATTCCGCAGAATGACGGAGGCATTGCAAAATTTTATGTTGAACCTGGAAAACTTTGGCTACTAGAAGGGAGCACTCCCCCCTGTTATTGGACTAAATAAAGACAAATATCATGGGGCAGGAAGCTAGGAACAGCCTGCTTCATGCCGTGCCCCCTATTCTTAGGCTGGCTTACAGGGGGAGCTAAACACTGGTGTATGTCGAAATGTCCCAGAGGGGAGCAGTGAGGAGCAGATCCTGTCACATGGAATTACAAGGTTTATAAAGATGAGATGCTCAATGCACTTTAATCTTTATAGTGTATGAGTGCAGGAACAGTAAAAAAAAAAAATTATCTCCTTTGGATACCCCTTTTAAAGGTAGTCTGTCATCACAGAATGACTGTTCAAACCAAATACAGGCGCTTGGTGCATTCTTGGCGTGGCCAAACATTTAAGTGCACCTTCCCACCTGCTTGTTTTCACTCTATGTTCACCCCCTCTTCTCTGACAGCTCTGTCGTTATAGAGCCACAGAAAGGTGGAGAGAAATGGAAAGCAAGTAGGTAACAAGGTGCACTTGCATGTTGGCCACCTCAAGAGTGTACCGAGCACCTGTACTTGGTTTGAACATTCATTCTGTGCTGACAGACTCCCTTTAACCCCTTCCCGACCTACCCTGTACTCAGTATGTCCTCGTTGGAAAGTGCTTCCTGATGTTGAATGTACTGAATACGTCCAAACTATTATTTTATTTATTTTTTTTGTGTGCACAGCAGCTGTGCGCGTGAAATCGCCATGGGCTGTTCAGCTAATATAGCTGACACCCGGCACTCACTGCCCACACTGCTCCCCGAAGTTTAACCCACCTAAATGCTGCTATCGATATCTATTGCAGCATTTAGAAAGCAGAGGGAGGAGTCCTCAAACAATGGCGATGCGAAAATTAGTTTTGGAAATAAAAATAGTCTTTTAGTGTGTGACAGCAGCCAAACCTAAAAAAGCTACAATCTGATACTGCTGTAATCACAACAGCCTGAAGAATAAAGTCGTCTAATTGCTTATCCCGCACTGAGGAAAGTCGTAAAAGACGGATTTTGGTAAGAACTTATCTGTAAAATCCTTTTCAGCGAAGGAAGGAAAGGAGACACACTAGTAATGACTAGTGGGTAGGCGGAGCCTAGATAGGATTGACACCTCAGATTAAAAAGAGTGTTGACCGGCCCCTCCAGCTCGGGCTCCTCCTACTCCTGCTTCTTCAGTCGTACAAAAGCTTAGGGAAGAGCAAATATCACCAGCGGAGGACTTCAGAGAAAAAGCAAGAATACAGGTTATGCATGCATGTAGGCAAAAAACCACACAGTTCCAGGTACTACTCACTGGACCTGACCACCGCGATGAGCTGGCAATGCTGGAAAGGAGCCGTAGCGCGTCAACCTCAGTCCAGATAATCGCTATCAGAAGAGGGTCACGCCGCATCTGAAAACACATCAACACACTTCTGCCATGGGCGGGTGCTGTGTCTCCTTTCCTTCCTTCGCTGAAAAGGATTTTACAGGTAAGTTCTTACCAAAATCCGTCTTTCAGCAGCAGAATGGAAGGAAAGGAGGCACACTAGTAATGACTAGTGGGACGTCCCAAAGCAGTCCAAAAATTAAGGGTGGGAATATAACCAAGAAAAAACAGGCAGAATCCCAACAACCTTGGTAAATGCGCAACAGGCGCCAAATACAAGTTAACTAGAACTTTACACTACAGCCGCCTGTAGGACCCTGCGTCCTAAGGCCGCATCAGTGGAAGCACTGACGTCCACCTTATAAAACTTTGTAAACGTGTGGACGAAGCGCCAAGTCGCCGCTCGGCAGAGCTGAGCTGCCGAAGCCCCTTGATGAAAGGCCCACGATGAGGCCACAGCCCTCGTGGAATGAGCACGAATCTTAATCGGGCAAGGTTCGCCTTTAAGTCGGTAAGCCTCCAAAATGGCTGACCGAATCCAACGAGCTATAGAGTCCTTGGAAGCTCGTTGACCACGTCGACGACCTGCTGGAATCACAAACAAGGAGTCTGACTTCCTAAAACCTTGAGTAACAGACAAATAGAACTTCAAGGCCCGCACTAAATCCAATGTGTGCAAAACCCGTTCCTTTGCATTCCTCGGGCCCGGGCAAAGTGAAGGCAAAACAATATCCTGGTTAACATGGAATTGCGACACTACCTTAGGTAGAAAGTCGCCCCGTGTGCGAAGCACTACTCGATCCGGGTAAAATTCCAGGAAAGGAGGCGAGCAAGAAAGAGCCGCCAACTCAGAAACCCTTCTCAAAGAAGTGACTGCGACCTTCCAATAAAGCAAAGAAAGGTTAGCAGAATCCATTGGCTCAAAAGGCCCATGCTGAAGAGCCTCCAGGACAAGGTTGAGCCGCCAAGGAGACACAGGTGCCTTCCGCGGCGGAAACTGACGGGTTACCCCGCGAAAAAAGGAGAGCACGTCCCTACGCGAGGCGATAACTTTCCGGAACAACAGGGACAGGGCAGAAACCTGACCCCTCAGGGTGCTAACTGCCAAACCCTTGTCCAGCCCGTACTGTAGAAAAGCCAACAGATTGGGAATGGAAAAAATCCTCGGGTTCCTTGAAGAACCCAAACACCTCGAGAAGAAGGCTTCCCAGGTCTTGTGGTAAATTCTAGTAGTAGCCGGACCTCTGGCAGCTCGCAGAGTGGCTATGACTTCGGCTGAAAAACCTCTACGGGTCAGTATTTCGGTCTCAAGAGCCACGCCGTCAAACGCAGAGACTTCAAGTCCGGATGACGGACAGGACCCTGGGTTAACAGGTCCGGACGAAGAGGAAGTGGAAATGGCGGTGCTGCCAAAAGCGACACCAGTGTCGAGAACCACGTCCTCCTTGGCCAATCTGGGGCTATCAACATAGCCGGGATTCTCTCCAGTCTGATCCGACGCAGCACCAGAGGAAGTAAGGATATCGGCGGAAACACATAGATTAGCTCGAATCGGTCCCACGGGCCACCAGAGCATCCACCGCCACAGCCTTCGGGTCCTTGTACCTGGACATGAAGGTCGGCAACTTGGCATTGGACCTGGATGCCATCAAATCCACTGGGGAACTCCCCAAAGGGAGCACAGCAGTGCAAAGATCTCCGGATGAAGACTCCATTCTCCGGGATCCATCTTCTCTCGACTGAGGAAGTCCGCCGTGGTATTCTGAACTCCTGGAATGTGAATCGCAGAGATGGCTGGTACTCTGTCCTCGGCCCAATTCAGGATCCGAGACACTTCCACCATGAGCCTGGAACTCCTCGTCCCGCCTTGGTGGTTGATATACGCGACCGCCGTTGCGTTGTCTGTCTGCACTCGGACTGGTAGACCGCTCAAAGGGACCGTCCAGTGTTGGAGGCAAAGGAAAATTGCCCTCAATTCCAAGATGTTGATCGGTAGAACAGACTCTTCCGATGACCATACTCCCTGAACCCAGAGATCGTTCCAGACACCCCCCCAGCCCGTCAGGCTGGCATCAGTGGTTATGACCGACCACCTCGGAGGAAGGAAAGACTTCCCCAGTGATAACGTTCCTGGACGTGACCACCAACTTAGGGACTCTCGCACCCTGCGAGAGATGAGGATACTGCGATCCAGTGCAATCTGCGATCGATCCCAATGACTCAGAATGAGCCTTTGGAGGTCTCTGGAATGAAACTGGGCAAACGGAAGTGCTTCCATGGAAGCCACCATCAGACCTAAAAGGCGCATACACTTCCGAAGGGACATTGCTGTCGAAGACTTCATAGTCTGTACATGTCGAAGGAGACATGTCCGCTTGTCTGGAGGTAGGGAGACCACTGCCCGTACCGTGTTGAAATGCATCCCCAAAAACAGGATTGACTGCGACGATTCCAGAGACGACTTCTCCCAACTGACCAGCCACCCGAAGTCCTCCAGGAGCTGAAGGGATAGATTGCGAGCCGTCACCCGCCTCCCTCCTTTGAGGACGCCACAATCAAAAGGTCGTCCAGATAGGGAATAATCGTGACTCCCGTCTTCGAAGAATTGCCATGAAGGCGCTAGAATTTTTTGTAAAAACTCTGGGCGCTGAAGCCAAACCGAATGGCAGGGCCACAAATTGGTAATGGTCCTGACCTATGGAAAAACGAGGAAGCGCTGGTGAGCCCTTCCGACGGGAACATGCAATAAGCGTCGCGAATGTCGATTGACACCGAAAGTCGTTCTGCGACAGGGTTGCCACAACGGAGCGAAGTGACTCCATGCGGAATTTTTGGGTGTGGACATGCTGATTCAATCTTTTGAGATCCAGAATAGGACAAATTTGTCCTCTTTTTTTGGGGACCACAAAGAGATTTGAATAAAAAACCTTTTCCCCGGGTCCTCTGTCGGAACCGGTATTACTACACCCTTCTGCAGAAGGAATTCCACCTCTCTCACAGAGCGACAAATAGCTCGAGCTCTGACGGAATGCGAGACTGGCAAAAACTGTCCGGGGGTCGAGAAGAAAACTCTATGAAATAGCCTGCCGACAACTCGCGTTACCCAGGAATCCGGAACGCGGGAAATCCAATTCGCCTTAAATTTGGGAGCAGGCGACCCCCCACTCGAGAGCCCTCGAGTGAGGACCTGGCGTCAGTCTGCCTTGGCGGCTTCTTGTCAGTTTTCCCGCTTGTCTTGAGGGGAAACTTTGTTTCCAGGGGTGCGGGATTTCTGAGAAACTTCTTTCCCGAAAAAGAGGGACGACCCGATCCCCAAGAAGACTGACCGGATCGTCCCCTAGCCCGAAAATACCCGCCGACCATTACCGGCACTAGGTCTGCCAGACGTAGAAGCCATAGCCCTTCGCTGTGGTAAAGCCGCTTCTTTAGCCTTTGCCTTGGCAATCAGCTCTGTGAGATCAGATCCAAATAGCTGACCACCCTTGTGGGCTAAAGACGAAAAACCCTGCTTGGAAACCGCGTCCCGTCCAACTCTAAGCCCCCAGTGCTCTTCTGACTGTGACCGCTGAGGATTGCGTCCGGTGATAAAAATGACGCAGTATCCAGACCTGCATCGCAGCTATATCGGGCTGCAGTCTCTAATAAATCGAGAATCCATCTATCTCGATAAGGAGATCTATTTTGCAACGCCTTCCGTAAATGGACCAACCAGCACAGGGAAGCCTTAGAAGCACACATGGATCCTAGTACTGCTCTGAATCCATGACCTGCAGCTTCATAGATGGATTTCGCCGCCATCTCCGTTTTCTGTCCAGCGCTCTTGCAGACTCGCTTTCCCTTTAAAACCGGAAGCAATGAGGATTTACTAAGCTGGGATAAAGGAACATCCACTTCAGAAAAGGGAAATCCAATTATCCGTCAATCCCGTTGAACACGGATATAATGCTTCAAAGAACCGTGGTCCCTTGAAAACGTTTATCTGGACACAGACGTTCCTTCTCCACTACCGTATTAAGCTCTTCCAAGCGGTAATGTTGACCGCGACTTATGGTACTCCTGGTACATGCGGCCCGACTTACCAGGCCGTGTAGTTACCTCCTCCGGTAACTGTAACGCCTCCCTCATAGCTTCAATTAAAGCCTCTGTTTCGGCTCACAAGAGAGAAAAATGTCCCTGCCGATCCTCCTTATCATCGGATAACTCCCCTTCTGAGTTTGAAGGAGAACCCTGTCCCGCATCCATATCAGATACCTCTGATTCGCTACGCGGAAAAGATGGCACCGGCCTGCGCCGCTTCCTGTCATGAGAGGAATCTAGCTGACACCCACTGACCTAAAAGGTCAGACAAGCCATTAATTGACTGAGCGATGGCATCTAATTTGGTATCGCTGTAAATCGCACGCTTGATGCCGTCGAAGTCTGCGTATCAGATACTTGCGACTGATCCTGTAGCGGATCTGGCAGATGGTCCCACCTTCCGGACCCTGACCGACAGTCAGCAGTAAATGGCAGGTCAAACCTGTTAGTAACTGGAAACAGTGTGGTTACTAAGCAACTGAGCAAGTACGCTGAAGGTTAAAGCTCTTAAAGAAGAGAGTTACCCCAGCTATCTCTCAGTATAATAAATAACCTCCTGCGTTCTGATCCCTACCGGGTAGAACCTGCGGCGGTTATTGCTGAAAGGGTTAACCCTTCATAGGGGTTAATGCCGCCAACTCCCCACAACTCCCTATATAAAAAAAAGGAAGTGTGCGAGTCCCAGGTCTCTATAAAGAACGCGCTGCAGATAAACGCTATCTGTCACTTGAACACAGATAGGTTCTGCGCTGTGGGTGATGATATTCACTCACCCAGCTGGCCTCGGGAAAGTATACCTTAAACAGGAGGAGCGGAGCTGAGGAGCCCGGAGCCTTTTTAAAGGCCGCCGGCTGAGAGAAGCGGGGAAAGAGAAGGACAGTGAACTGCAGTTCCTCAGAGCGATTCCTGTCACAAAAGAGCGGGAAGCGGAACCACGCCCCCCCCCGCTTCAAAAAAGAGCGCAAACCCTGCTCTCTTGCCTCCCTGTCCTGAGGTACTCCTTCGGACATAAAATACATCACCAAACATGTCTCAATACATGTACCAGCGGCTGCCGCAGCAGCCCTGGGCACATCACATTCACATAAAAACGTACTCACCAGCCGCGCCACAGGGACCCCCAGGGGTTTTGGCGCTGTGCCCATCGCTTCCCCCCCCCCCCGGGGGGGAACGCGTGACCCCCATGTGCGGTTTGCGTCCCCGCCAGGGAAGCAACCTATCCCCCAGGCCGGCGGAAACTGCAGGGACCACCATACAGGGTATTAAAATTTGCCAAGGGAGGGTTGGGTCCAGCAGGCTGAGACCTCTAGACCCCTTCCCGGATCCAATCCAAAAAAAATTCTACTTGGTCCGAAATTTTTGACTGAAGAAGCAGGAGTAGGAGGGCCCGAGTGGAGGGGCCCGGTCCAACATTTTTTAATCTGAGGTGTCAATCCTCTGGGCTCCGCCTACCCACTAGTCATTACTAGTGTGTCTCCTTTCCTTCCATTCTGCTGCTGAAAAAATAATTAAAACCAATTCTTCACTGCTGTTGATTTTTTTTCATTCTGCGTCCCAAAGATCGCAGTAGGCTCTACTCACATTTATCCTGCGCTAGCGCTTACACCAAAGTTTCTATGTAAATGCGTGATTCAGACGGAGCCCCCGGCAGAGCATGCCACCTATGATCCGGCGGTGTCTGTCTTTTTAGGAGTGCATAAAACTGCTGTTGGCAACAGTTTTGTGCACCTCTGGAGAAAAAAAAAACACAGCTAAACAGAGGCCAGACGGAGGTCCAGAGTGCCTCATTATAGTTAAGGATCTTTCGGGAGTTTCATCTGAATCACGTAGTGCTAATGAACGGTGTCAAAAGGATAAATGTGATACAAAATGTTCTGTAAAATGTTCCCAATAAAAGCTCAACTCAATCCACAATAATGCAAGTCCACACCAGGCAGGGTGTGAGTCGGTAAGCCACAGTTGCGACTCCGACCCCTGGATTTATACGTTCCGACCCAGCTCCGACTCCTTCATAAATGGCCAATTCGTAACAATAAATTTACTGTTGTAAAATATTAACATCATGCTTAATTCAGTTTCTCACCATCATATATAAGTAACAGACCACTATTGCACTGTTATTTTTGATGAACGGTCAAATTTCTCAATTTCTTTTAGTGCACATGAAAAATTCTGCTGAAATGTACTGGCTGTGTCTTTGATGGGGATGACTCTTCTATGGCGGAACACATTGCACGGTCCTTGTGATCCAATATTTTTCGAAATTAAATTCTTCATCAGTTGATGAGGGTGAAGATGTGGCAGGACGACCAAATTCTTCTTGTTCCTCCTGACTGTTCTGCAACCCTTTCATCCTTACATGCTATTTAAAAACAGAGCTTCTTTCCTTTAGTTAGCTGTTGATCATCTAGAAGAATCGATGCATTGGGTCTACAGAAACAGCTGCCAAAAGAATGTTATTTTGTAATAGTAGCTCCTCTCTCCGTTTCATTGATGTAGCAATGCCACTTGCAATTAACCCTCCTCTTTGGGACAGGCGAAACATCAGGTCTTCCACTCCTTAAGAAAATACCTGGAGTTAAGTCCTCTGCTTGTCATTTTTTAGTCACTGTAAATGGTGTTCTAGCAATTTTTCCAGCTCAGTCACCTGATTCCACTGACTTTCATTTAGCGTCAGTTGAGGGTTAGCCATTCTACAAGAAAAGTTTTCAGTTCAACAAGCGCTGAATCATTAAGTAAGTACTGCCTCATCGTGTGGCTGATCAATAATTGCCCCTTTTCCACACGTCTCTTCAAAATTGAGTCAACTTTAGAGGTTCTGGCACAGTAGCCAATTTTTCTCACCTGCCAATCAGTGCAGCAGCATGTCTTCTTGCAGACTATCTCTTATAGCCAGCTGTAGCGTATGCACAACACAGCGCATGTGATGAGTGAAAGAACGTATTGACACAGTTTCAACAAGATCATCTAAACTATCATGTTGCTGTTCACCTTGAAGCAACTTCAGTTTGCTCCTCAGTTACAATACTGTGTTCCTCTATTTCAAACATTTCTGTGTCTGTGGACCCAGAATGTTCTTCTAGCTGCTGGTCACCATCATTCCTCTCATTCATTAGCTTAATAGTAACTTATCATATTTGAAGCATTGTCAGTTACGACAGAAAGAACTTGCCCCTTTTTTAAGTTCATAGTCTTGCAGAACCTTTTCCACCAAGACCGGAGAAACTCACTGGGTGATGAGCTTTGGTGTATTTTAGTGCCAATGTCTTGGTAACTATTTTCATTTTTGTCACAACAAATCGGACATTGATGGCAAAATATTCACTCTGTGACGTGTGCAGGCATCCATTTTAAGAAACAGAAAGCGTCCCTTGGAGTTTTTTTAGGTTCTTCCTTTTGTTTAAAAGCTTCTTCGATACTAATTTTCTAATACTCTCTCTCTCTCCAGAGAAACACCAAGCTGCGGGCCATTTCCCCATTCAGACCACATAAAAGCTGTCGTGAAAATAATGAAATAGGCACACTATCCTTTACAACAAGCTCTATGATCTGTTTTTTAATGTATCTACTGTCATTGTCACAGTAACTTTGGTCACTGACAAAATATTTGCAACTGATGGCTGCAGAGTTCTTTGCTTCTTTGTTTGGCTGGAAGAGCTGGGCACTGGTTCATTGGTTTGGATGCAGCTTTCTCATCCACTGCTTTCAGTACTTCGGACGAAAGCGCTGTAAAGTCTCTTTAGATTAGAAGCTCTGGTAGGAGCATTTTTATCTTTGCCTGAATATGCACTGATCTTGCTTCACAGCAATTTTTCGTCTGGATCATTTGTCATACACTGATAGACATAATGTTTTCTATCTTTGAAGTGATGGTGAAATGTCAAATACAGCTGATTTAATGTGACGCTTCTTTGACATTCAAGGTATTTAATTCTGCATTCACAATCCAAATGACAATTGTTTTTTTCTAAAAACAATTGTACAAAAATTATTGCCAGGTCGTACAACTGATATAGTGGTCAGTAAATACTGTTATTCCTCATGTACTCACAGTTAACTGATGCAAAGTTTGTTGAAAGGATAATACTCTTACAGTCTTCCTCTTCTGAGTAGCAGCTGTGAGATGCTTGGAAGACGCACACTAGTAAACATCTAGTCTAGAGGAGGAGCTTTACTACTAGAATTTGCACACATTTTCACTTTCAGTTTCATACATTGTAATTAGGGGGGTTGGGGCAGCATGAGGTTAACCAATATAAGATTAGATAAGGGCAGTGGGAAACAGTGACACACAAGAAGAAAGGGCCCGTCTCACATAGCGATATCGCTAGCGAGATCGCTGCTGAGTCACTAGTTTTGTGACGCAGCAGCGATCTCCCCAGCATATTGCTGTGTGTGACATTCAGCGACAATCAGCCCCCCTGCTGGGTATCGCTGATCGTCGTTGAAATGTCAGGACATTTTTTTGATCGCTGCTCTCCCCTGACAGGCACGCATCGCTGGGTGTGACAGGCGGGAGTGAAGCAGCGATCCGCTGGTATCCAAGGTACACAGCGGGTTTCCAGGCGCGGGGCGTGCCTAGAAACCCCTGTGTACCTGGTACCAGGCCCGGCAGGGGAGCTGGTATCCAAGGTACACAGCGGGTTCCAGCACCGCGCAGCGCTTGGAAACCCTGTGTACCTGGATACCAGCTCCCTGCATCAGGGCGCTGGTTATCCAATGTACACTGCGGGTAACTAAGCGATGTTACCCGCAGTGTCGCTGTCCCAGATCGCTGCCTGTTTGGCAGCTCAGCAGCGATCATGTAGCGATACCCAGCGATCCTGACAGTTGCATATCGTTGTCGGGATCGCTGGTGTATCGCTATGTGAGACCCAGCCTTAAGAAATGTCTCTATCTCCAGCAGAACTGCTTTTCACTGTTTCATAGTTTGATAGAACATATATATTTGAGTAACATTTATAAAATTCATATGAAAGTTCAATTATGAAATATTAATACATTTTTTTTAAAGCTGGAGTCTGAGTCGGTACATTTCTACCGACTCCGACCACCAAAACTAACTCCGACTCCACGACTCTTACTCCACAGCCCTCACTCAGGTCCATTATCTGTTAAAGGAAATTAGGGGTTTTCCACATTACTATTAGTACAAAGGCTCGGAAAAGCGCTATGGCTCCTCACCCCACAAAAGAAAACCAACAAATTCTGTGCTCCCAAATGCCCCCCCCCCCTCTTTCTGAGCCACACAAGTGGGCTAAAACCACATTAGCGTCCCCCATGTTTGGCATTTCTGTAGCGATGAGAGCCCGCCTAGCATATGGGTGCATTTTTCCAGAAGCACAGGCTGGAAACTACCATGTACTGGTCACTACAATGTACAGGCACTACAACAGCAGTTTGCAATTTTTACTCGACATTATTATTATTATTATTATTATTATTTAATTATATTTATAGCACCATTGATTCCTGGTGCTGCACATGAGAAAGGATTACATACAAATTAACGATATCACTTACAGTAAACAAAACTAACAATGACAGACTGATACAGAGGGGAGAGGACCCTGCCCTTTAGGCTTACATTCTACAGGATGGGGGACAGAGACAGCAGGTTGGGGGGGTTGCAGCAGTTCCGGTGTTGGTTGAGGCGATATCTCCGGTAGTTGGTGTGGAGGAGGGGCAGCGGGGCATTGCAGGCTGTAAGCTTTCCTGAAGGGTGGGTTTTCAGGTTCCGTCTGAAGGATCGAATGGGGGTTGATAGTCGGAGTGTTGGGGCAAAGAATTCAGAGGATGGGGGATGGGGGATATCCACTGCCTTGTTTCTGGAAAATACCCATGGAGTCAAAACCCTACTACACCTGTAGATAAATTCCCAGAGGGGTGTCAATTCAAAATGGGATCACTGTTAGGGGATTTTACTCTTCTTGCACTTAGGCACTCTGTATACGGAGTCTGCAAACTATCCTAGGAAAATCTGCGCTCCAGGAAGCAAATAGCGCTACGCCCTCCCGAATCTCGCCGTATGGCTAAGCATTATTGTACAGTCACATAAGGGTATTTCCACATTCAGCTGAAATTGGGAGACAAATTTTGGTGCAATTTTTACAGATTCTATGTGTGAAAATATGAAATACTAGCTGAAGAGCCGGCGCTGCCCGGGCATGGTAACTAACTACTGTTAGTTATAAATAAATTATAATGATTATATCTATATTATATATAAAAGCTGATGTATAACCCGGCCCACTCCGCATAGCCCACATTCACTAAAATATCCCACACAGTCCCGTCCAGCCAAGCGCTACCAGACTACTACCCTAATTCCCACACATCCCGTGAGCCGAGCTACCGGACTACTACCCCTAATATCCCACATCATCCCGTCAGCCAGAGCTACCGACTACTACCCCTAAATCCCACATTGTCCTGTCATCCAGAGCCCGACTAACTAATATCCCACATCATCCCGTCAGAGCCACCGGACTACTACCACTAATATCCCACCATCATCCCGTCAGCAGAGCTACCAGACTACTACCCCTAATATCCCACATCGTCTAGTCAGCCAGAGCCACCGGACTACTAATATCCCACATCATCCCGTCAGAGCCACCGGACTACTACCACTAATATCCCACATCATCCCGTCAGCCAGAGCCACTGGACTACTACCCCTAATATCCCATATCATCCCGTCACAAGCCACCAGACTACTAGCCCTAAAGCCTACATCGTCCCGTCAGCCAGAGCACCGGACTACTACCCCTAATATCCACATAATCCGTCAGCCAGAGCACCGGACTACTACTCCTAATATCCCACATCATCCAGTCAGCCTGGGGTCAGAACCAGAGGACTGAGTGGAATGGCATAACTTCCATACTGGGATCCCTTAAGAGAGGCCTGGCGTCAGAACCAGAGCGCTGATGATTGCCCTGACTTCCATACTGGGGATCCCTTTAAGAGAGGCCGGCGTCAGAACCAGAGCCTGAGTGGATTTGCCCTGATTTCCTACAATGATCCTTTAATAGAAGCTGGGGTGAGAATCAAGCGCTGAGGGATTTACCCAACTTCCATACCGGGATCCCTTTAATAGGGGCCTGGGGCGGAACCAGAGCGCTTAGTGGAATTGCCCTAACTTCCATACCAATGATCCTTTAAGAGACCCTGGGGTCAGAACACCCGTCACTGTCTGCTGAGGTGTTGTGTGGAGTGAGAAAACTGTTGCTCATAGCAACCAAATCACAGCTCAGTTCTTTTAAACAGCTCTGGTGAAATGAAAGATGCTTTGTGATTGGTGGGATACATACACACACACATTCAGTATTATATATACTAGCTGAAGGCCGGCGCTGCCCGGGCATAGAACTAAATAAAGGTTTTGTTATAACAAATTATAATGATTATATCTCTATATGTCCTCTGTTGCCTATAGTAACCAAAGAGCTCATATTAATGACCTATGGCAAAATAGAAGCTGAGCGTGATTGTGCTATAGGCAGCCTGATTAATTCTCCAGCAACAGAAAACATTCCCCTTGGCAGTATATATTACCTTCACACATACAAATAATATACAGCTCATGTGATGACTGTGGCTTATTTCCCTATATGGTCATATTAATGTCCTGTCACAAATAGAAGCTGAGCTGTGATTGGTTGCTATAGGCAGCCTGATAAATCCCCCCAAAAAAATTCCCC